>CM030325.1:1016033133-1016128611 GCA_002915635.3 Ambystoma mexicanum
AAGTTACAAAAGGCTCTTTTCAGAGCCGCCTTTCTCAGTTTAAAAATAGAACTATCAGGTAAACAGTGCAGGCCCCTGCGCATTTTTTCAAAACACCGCAGACAGTCCTAGGACAGATAAAATGTTGGGGTGCAACCCTAGCAAATCCAATGCACTTTTCTCTGGGAGTAAGTGGTGGCTCTGAAAAGAGCCTTTTGGTGGTGTTTTGTGTGTTTGAAAAACTTGGATTCGTCAACATGTAATGCAAAATAGATGACTATACTTCCAAAAAAGGTTGCAATGCATTTCGTACATTTCAAATAGAAATCTGCTTGCCAGCATATGTAAGATGGACTCCATCTCTGAAAAAAATGAATGTGCTACGAAACATAATATTTCCATTGTGGAAAGAGGACATGCCAACATCTCTTAGAAAGGCAAAAACAGCCTTATTGACATTGTGCCTTGCTTTCCCCATTTGTGGACCAAATGAAGAAGAACGCAGCCACATTTCTCTTTGGGAAATACGAGAAAAAATTACTTGGCAATTTGGAAACATGTCCATGACCTTCTCAAGTCCTTCCTTCATTGCAAATTGCAAAGAAATTCCAGACACATGTCCTAAACTGTTCCCTCCACAATTAATTATAATTATATAAGGATGACACTCTATCTGTAATATAGCACAGAGAGGTACCAAGTCCAGTCACTTCATTCCACGCACTCCATGCCAGTACACTTCCACATGAGGGAATCCAAGATCTGCAGATATACCATAACGTTCTGCATGCACCTTCAACCAATGTATCCATGAGTCTCCCAAAATCCAGGTAATCTGTTTCCGATCACACACAGCCATAGCTGTCTGTTCTCCTCTCAGTAAAAAGACATCCTCACTAAATCTCTCTGTACACAACACACCCACTAAACTTTACTGACCAATCCCTAGCTCCACTTATTCTCATTTGCATGCCTCTCCATCCCAGAATCGCCGTATGTAATATGCGCTGTCCGCAACTGCCGCCATGTCCGTGGCCATGTAGAAGATCTGAGCATGGCAAATGTACATTTAAATAGTGTTCCCCATTTCCCCTATAAGGTGGGCTCTGAAAAGAGCCTTTTTTTGTTTTTTTGCAGATGCCTGACAGACATCTGTTATTTGTATTTTTTTGTCCTCTTAGTATACTCCACAAATCTTCACATAACCTGTTCCAAAGCAACCCTTACATTGTAAAAGAGCATGGCATTTCCCAAAAAAGATAAATAAACACCATCTGCTTCAGAATAAGCTGCATTACTTGAAACAATGTTCTCGTGGCTACAGAAAAACATGCCAGCTCTTAGCATGAAAACACACATGCTTCGATTGATTGCAGACCTAGCAATGCTTTGATTAGCACAAAAAATAGAACTGTTGTCCCATTTTGCTCTAGGAAGTAATCCAGAAAAAATTACTTTCGCATTTGGGAGGATGTTGATTACTGCTTAAAACAACTGTTCCAAATCTCCCAACAAAGTAGGGGAACTCACGTAGCTCAAATGGAGAGCACCATAGTGCAAAACTACCACATGGGGACTGTTAATCCTACGCATATCTCTGCAAACTTCGAGAATTGCCTCTACATTGCAGTCAGTCGCAGCGCTCCACACCACCTCCACTCCTCTAACATTGAAATTGTTTGCCACATGCCTGCATTGAGAATAGTGCTGTAAACCATGGACAAACATATCTCTGAGCACCAACACCTTGACAGTATCCACCTCTGCCATCTTCACTACACACAGTCTCTTTCTACATAAATCAACAACGTGAACATCTGATTGGCTGATCCCTACAGTCCCCTTTCCATGCTGGATTTGCTGTAAAACCCTGTACGTGACACGCCGTACCCGCGGACAGGTGCGGTGTCCGCATGGCACGTAACTCTTAGCCAGCCCTTCTATCCTTCCCACATCACTTACGAATACATTTCCTCATTGGACACAGCTAAGCAGTCTCACAGCCATCCACCAATCACATCCAAGACCTCTAGGTCTAACTCCATCATCAGAGTTCCGCACTTCAAATGTACTGTTGATCACTCTAAATACAAGTCTCATATCATTGGAAAGCACCTACTACACAAACTACTTTGCAAGTCTCGAAGATTTCTACTTACAGCTCCATGCATATCCACATTCATGATTACAAAGTACAGGTATGCATATTTTATTCTGAGTACATGTACAACTCATATGATTCCATATAGAAAAAGTAATGCCACTAAATATGCATAGCTAATACATAGATGCCAACGCTCCCGCTTTAAGCGCGAGACTCCTGATTTTTCATTGAAAAATCGCACTACTTTTTACTTTCTCCCGCATAACCTATACATACATGCCAACCCTCCCGATGTATGCGCGAAACTCGATTTTTCATTAAAAAATTGTCACCATTTTTTATGGTCTCCCGCCTAAGTTAATGCTAATCCCAATGCGATCGTATGAGAAAAATAAATGTTCCCGATTGCTGTGGTGAAATCTCCTCTCAGATGCTCCCGATTGTTCGCATGTCTAGTTATAATATGACATTTTTCACATTTTTCCCATCTACTATAATGAACTATCACTTCAAAATCATCAGCAAGTTTCTTCAACAATTGACAAACAACAAACTGTTAGCTGTTGTAACTGCCCCCACAGGTTTAGCTGCCTACAACATAGGTGGTGCCACTTTACACCGATTGCTACTTCTTCCAGTAGAACACCAAAACAAATTAGCCTATTACAAACTTTCTACAGAAGCTGCAATGGAACTATGCAGAGTGTTAAAACAAATGAAAATGCTACTAATAGATGAAGTGAGCATGGTCTCCAACCTAATTTTGGCTTTGATTCACCTCAGATTGCAAGAAGTACTTAAAACAAACTACGAAGAGATCTTTGGAGGAAAACACATTATTGTTTTCGGAGTTCTTCCTCAATTGACACCAGTGAAAGGTGAACCTATTTTTAAATCCTTAGGACACAAACTCTGCCGTAAAACTGTTGGCAGCATAGAAAATGTCAACCTTTGGCAACATTTCCAATACAGAGAATTATCAGAAAACATGCGCTAATCTGCAGACCTCACTTACGCCAACATGTTAAAAAGTGTTAGAGTTGGTGTACTATCTCAAGAAGCACAAGCAATATTAAAAACCCGGCACATCCATGCACTTCATGGCCATAACTCATGTGCTACTCATGTTATGGAACAATTAGCGCACAAAAATGTCAATGGTATGTCCTTGATGCCAACTCTTGCAAGCTGTTCCAAATTCAATGAAACAATGTTGAAAAAAGAAATGCAACCAATAATTGAAATTTTCTCCACAGACAAACTGGACATACATGGTATTACACTACCCATGTGTCAACAAGCCACAACAAGACTAAATACCTATCTCCAACACAGCTGGTTTGCAGAAAATATTAAAATTATCCTTAAACTGTAGAGTAATGCTTAAACGTAACCTTGACGTGGAGCAAGGACTGGTTAATGGAGCACTGGGTACAGTTGTTGGCTTTCAAACATACCCACTTGACAACAACATTCAGTTTGTCAATATTCTCTTTGACAAACTTTCAGAAGTAAAAAGGATAGGGTGCTCAACAGCTCGATTCCTTATCTTCAAAGACATGTATGTACGCAGTGAACAATTTTCTCTAACTCTTGCATATGCAGTCACCATTCATAAATCACAAGGTCTTACACTAGATATTTATTGGTAGATATTGGTAACACAGTCTTTAAAGAAGGCATGAGCTACGTAGCACTATCACGCTTACATACACTTGACAGTCTATTTCTAATCAACTTTGAAGCAAGTAAAGTAAACGCTGATATGCCTTGCATTTTAGAAGACAATAGAGTACATTCAATATACACCCCCTATCTAAAAACCTATCCTGTTCCACAAAAAGGAAAACATTGTAAAAGAAAACTAATTCAAACAGAAATGCAACAGGGTCTGACTGCAAATCCTCCAAAGAGAGTAATAGAAGCTAATACTTCATCAATTACCACAACCAAAGAAGAACCTATTACTCAAAGTAACTCAGGTACTTCTTCAAAAAAGCAACACACACTCCAAAAAAATTACTTGGACACAGAACTATCTGGTCCATTCAAATTTTCAAATATAACTGGTGTAAGTTGCTATGCAAATGTAGGAATGAATATTCTATTTCAATTGCCACAAATTGTTGACAACATTTACTTACACAGTAAAGACCAATTGTGTTTGCAAATGTTAGCCCTTCATAGAAACACAACAAACAATCCTGACAACATGTATAGTGTTCATGAATAAGACAAGAATTGGACTACTGTGCTGGAATGGTGAAATTCACTATAAACTCACAAGAAGATCCACAATCATTTCTGATGTACTTACTACAAGTACTGGAAAACAAAAACTTACATATAAATGAAATATTCCAGATTTCATACATGTGGAAACATACATGCACTCTCTGCAACAATGTGACACAGGAACACATCCCTAATGAGTGCTTTGTGTATGTATCCATACCTAATTGTAAATCAGTTCCATTTCAGCAACTTTTACAAAATGCAAACCATGGTAGATTATGTACTACCTGCAATTCAGATAATCGCTCCACATTACTAATACAAACACATAGTAACTACGTAATACTAATGCTTCTAGGTTACAATGCAGATGATACCAAAAACAACTGCAAGCTGACTGGATTCACACACGGTCAAGTATCACTTGGTAAGAAAACCTTCACAACAATACGTATAAACTACCATGCATGAGCCACAACCAATGCAGGTCCCTACACTGCATATATAAAAAAGAAATGTGGATGCTTCGAATGGAATGATAGTACCATTACTCTAAAGCAGAGATTACCAGCAAATCTCACAAACGCTTATTTAATTGTCTTAAAACCAAAATTTAATAACTAATCTGTACTTCAACATTAACAAAAATTCAATTAAAAAACCCATAAACAGTTAGAATACATCAACAGGTATCTAACTGGCCCAAGATCTTATAACAACCAAACAGATAAACGAATACCACTAAATTGTAACAAAAATAGACAGTTAGAATACACCAACAGGTATCTAACTGCTTCAAAAATCTGCAACAGGCCAACAGATAGAACATTAGCCAGAAACAACAAGTGAACACTGAAAACAAACAAACAAATAGACTGTCGCATAACAAAAAAGTTTTTTTTTAAATCTAACATGGATTTTTTTTTTTTACAGACCCATTGATTTGAAAAAACAAACACAGAAACTGAGCAGAATGCACAGAACACTGGTTTGTAAACTAAATATGAGGGTTGAAAAAAAGCTGAAATGTCTGTTATGCAATGTAATAACTCTTTATAAAATACATACACTAACATGCTCTTTTCTTTTATTGTGATATGCTGCGGTGGTTTGGCCAGCTCCTAGAGTCTTGGGTGTATGGCCGACGACCTACGGCCTGTGGCCAAACACCCAAGACTCTAAGCCCTGGCCACAACCACTGCAGCATATCACACCCACAATCACTGCAGCATATCACACCCATGCTGGCTTATATCTTCAGTGCTTATAAATTCGGTCTTGGGTGCATAGCCTTTGGCCATGCACCCAAGACTCTAGGCCCTGGCCACAACATATGCAGCATATCAAACCCATGGTGGCTTATAACTTCAGTGCTTATAAATTCGATCTTGGGTGCCTCCGGCCAGGCACCCAAGACTCTAGGTCCTGGCCACAGCCACCACACCATATCACACCCCTTCTGACTTATAACTTCAGTGCTTATAACTTCAGTCTTGGGTGCATAGCCTTTGGCCATGCACCCAAGACTCTAGGTCCTGGACACAACCACCGCAGCATATCACACCCATTGTGGCTTATAACCTCAATACTTATAACTTTGGTCTTGGGTGCATGCCCACAACCACCTGATAAATATACGATTCTATGGGTGTGATCTATGGGTGTGATATGCTGGGGTGGTTGTGACCAGGGCCTAGAGTCTTGGGTGTATGGCCTACGGCCTACGGCCTGTGGCCATGCACCCAAGACTCTAGGCCCTGGCCACAATCACTGCAGCATATCACACCCATGGTGGCTTACAACTCATTATCACACCCATTGAATCAAACATTTTAACTGCGGCATATACTCAATTTGCACCCAAGACTCTAGGCCCTGCCCACACCACCTGATAGATATTCGATTCTATGGGTGTGATCTATGGGTGTGATATGCTGGGGTGGTTGTGACCAGGGCCTAGAGTCTTGGGTGTATGGCCTACGGCCTACGGCCTGCAGCCATGCTCCCAAGACTCTAGACCCTGGCCACAAGCACCGCAGCATATCACACCCATTGTGGCTTATAACTCAGTATCACACCCATAGAATCAAAAATTTTAACTGCGGCATATACTCAATTTTAATGTCCGCTGACACCACGCGTGTCCTTAGAACATTTTCAACTGACCTGCACACAGCACGGACGGGAATACTATCCTTAGGACACCCCTAATTTTCAGTAATTACGAACATATCGGACAGCGCAGGCATGGCCAATACATCAGTAGCACCTGCCACCTAAACAAATACAGTATTTCACGCATCTCTTACTCCCTAAACCTCCCCAACCACTCTTGCACACCAAAACACTCCCCAAAACTGCATTTCGCCTCTGTCCGCTGCCACTCTGTCGGAGGATCCAAGATGACGGGCGCATCAAAACAATCTGACGCACATCACGCCTCACTCCAGATAATCGGCGGACACGTTGCGTGTCCGCAGACATGACGCGAGCCCATTTGTCACGATCCGCTTCCTTCACTCCCATTCCCACCACTTGGGGGCTTGATTTGGTGTGTATTCCCTACTGGACTTTCCTTCCGAACCTTATGCTACAGTGCTGTGATGAATTGGGAGCGCTACAATCTTATTTGCCAAACTACTTCCCTTCTGGATCCATTCCAGGTTTTTGCCAGCCAGTATGCTGCTTTAATGCTGCTTTAATCAAATGACTATGCTTCCCAGAATGCCTGGCCCACTGCTTCATCTGCAGGACAAGGCTGGGTGGAGGAAAGGCAACACCTGTGGCTGCAGGTGCAGCAAACAGCACACCTGCGGCTTGTGCTCGTTAAGCAGGTTTAAAAGCCTCAGTTTGCTTCAGTCCAGCGCTGGTCATTGTTGCAGTGTTCCTGTTGTGACTGGCCCCTTGTTCCTGGTTGTTAGCCTTGTGCCTAGTTCCAAATTTCCATTGCTTGTTCCTTATCCTTGGATTTCAAATGTATCTGCTTAAATGATTTCTGCTTCCCAGATTTCCCTTTTGTCTTCCCCTGTTTGCAGGCAGCATTTCTCAGTGCTTTCCCTTTTAGTGCAGCCCAGTTTGCCTGTGTTCTATATTTATCTGACTTGGCCTTTGCAGCTGTGTACCTTGATGCCTTAATCTTTCCTCCTTTTTAGATTAGCTTTCTGCCTTTTTTCCTTGGATGGGTGGGGAAAGTTTGCCCTTGTAATTTCATTTTCCCTGTTCCTGTTCCTTTACTTTTCTTGGAATCCATTCCATGTTTTCCCTGCACCTCTGCATTTACTTTCCATTGATCATTAGGTGTGGTGTGCGGTTGTAGCTAGCTCCTGTGTGAATGCCTATGTTTTCCTCACTATTCTGTAATCACTATTCCTACTTGCCCCTTGTCTTGAGTCTTGTGTATTTAGTTATCCTCCCATTGCTGTTACAGCCTTTCGGTGTCCCTGTTTGATCAACAGGATTCGTGGGCTCGCTGACATTCAAGTGGTATTTCTCATCCTCCTGAGTACTGTTTTTAAGTTTCCTTATTTAATACCATCAAGAGTGTTAGATCACAGTTCCTGCCGTTGCTTGCCCTCTACGGGGGTTTAGCACTGTCAGTACCTGTGATAGCAATTGTGGGTAGGAGCTTGCCGACTTTCCTTACAGTCATAAGGAGTATTCTAAGTGCTTACCCCACATCCCTTTTCATATATTTGTATTGTTGTCACACTTTGTTTGCACTCCTGCGTTTTAGTATCCCTGAGTCTTGGTTTCTGTATGTATGTTGTTTGACTCAAACCATTCACTGTGTGATAGTGTGCACATTTCCCTTGCCATATTCACTGCCTTTGTCCTTACTTGACAGATTCCTGACACCATTAGCCAATCGGTGTCCTGCCCACGGAGCGAACAGGGAAGTGTCTCCGCAGAGCGGACATAGATATCACTAATTATTTTAGACCTACTTTTTGATCGTTTTAAAGAAAACTACTGGACGGATTTTCACCAAATATACAAAAGCACGCTGCTGCAAATTTGGTGAAAATCCATCCAGCTGTTTGGGCTGTAGATGTGCGCAAAGTTTTTCCCCCATTCAGTCTATGGTAAAAAAAAGACATTTTGGGACCCCCCTATAACTTTACCCCCTTGGACCAAACCTCACCAAATTTTGCAAAGAAATTCAGAGTGTGCTTTTTTAGCAAAGTTTGGTGAGGATTCGTCCAGGGAGAGCGAGGTTATAAGCCGCCCAAAAAGTGCTCTTCCCATGGGATTAGCAACTTAACCATAACTACTACCATGGCCGTGTAATATAGAAAGAAAGAGAGAGAGAGAGAGACAGAGAGAGACAGAGATAGATTGAGGAGAGAGAGATATAGAGAGAGATCGGGAGATAGATAAGAAGACAGATAAGGAGATTAATAGACAGTGAGATAATTAGATGCATAGATAGATGGATAGATAGATAGATAGATAGATAGATAGATAGACAGACAGACAGACAGACAGATAGATAGATAGATAGATAGATAGATAGATAGATAGATAGATAGATAGATAGATAGATAGATAGATAGATAGATAGATAGATAGATAGATAGATAGGTAGGGGATAGATAGGGAGATATATACAGAAATAGATAAGGAGATAGAGTGATTGATAGATAGATAGACAGAGAGTTAAATATATTTGTAGACAGACTGATAGATAGGGAGAGAATAATTGAACGTAAGTACTGAAGTGCACCAGTCATTAGGGCTCTCTAAGGCAGATCAGGCGGACATAACGATAGCAAATACTGGTATTTCTTGTCTTTGGGGTGCGTGAGACAGGCTTCTTGGTGCTTTTCTGCAGTCGAGACTATGCAGCGGCACTGCCCCAGTGGCAATTCATCCCTGAGTCGGCTTGAGATGGGGCTCTCTGTGGATCAAGTCAGAACTTTAAACAGTTCAATTTCATGATTCAAAACAGTTCAAACTGGTGGTCAAGTCATCTGCTGCGTCATGTCAGATTTCAAGACAGGAAAGTTGATGGCTTCTGGCAGGTCAAGTCAGCTGGAGATAATGCTTTTCTTGGGTCGATTCACTGCTCATGATGTCTTGAGTTGGGTGCTTCCACAACAAAAGCAGCCCCAGCATTCCTGCCACATCTAATAGCGAGTTGAGTGTAGTTGAGCCTGCTCAACGATGTCTGTATGCTTAAACCTGGGTTCTGAGCTGCTTCGAAAATTCTGAGTTGCTGGGAGGCCAAATCCAAGATCTCCAGAAACAATGTGTGTCCTTTTTTCTGCACTTCCACTCCAGGAAGATTGGCCTGCACCTATAGGGATTCCTTCCCCTCCAGTGAGCAGGATCCCAGTTCCAGTGGACAGGCAGAAAGGTGGCCTTGGTCCAAAGCAGTTTCACCCAAAAGGTGCTTCAAAGCAAGCATGCTGTCAGAGGTTCAATCTAGATTGCTGCAACAGGTGTCCTTTGCCTGATAGTGTCATACCAAAAATGCTTTGTCTGCAGGAGGTGATGGAGGGGCACAATGTAATGGAACCCTAGCATCATCCAAGGTGGTGGAACCCCGCTCTTCGCCTAGACTTCTCCTCTGGGCTTAACTAACTTCACCCCTTCCCATATCTGCCTACTTCAAAAGAACTTCAGCAATCAGCACCCCGATGTGATATTGCCTTTGCTACGTCTGGAATGTCTTTTTCCATTTCCCAAGCAACCTCTTGAAGAGGGTCCTGTGTCCTGGAGAAAGATGTTGGCCTTCCGTTGGGGAATTAAAGGGAGTAGAGTCATGGGCAGGGACCCATATGGTTGTCGTGGCTAGTCAGATTATACACACCATCTCTGTCATGACTGAGTCACCCCTCCAAAAAACACTAATATGTCATCTACTTGATTAGGCTGTATAATTGTGTAACCAGCAAATAGATAGACACATTTTAACGTTCCACCAGGCTGACTATAATAATGTCACGGACTAGAGTTGCAGAAGATTAAAAAGCCACCTCAGCCTGATGGAGGTTTGTGTTGCAGCATCTGTCAGGAAGGCACCACTGAACTTTTAACCTGCCCTGCTACCACAAAAGGGCGGGTGTTGGAGAAGTAAGAAGGCCATTTCAGCAAAGGCACAATTATGATTTTGTCATGGAACATTATGAAATGGAGGTCTGATTTGCAGACCTCTTTTTCAGAAGCCCAATTACCTGCATCATTGTATTAATTAAAATCAAACAGGATAAAGCTTTTAGACCCTTGCAGAAGGCTTTCCATCACAACGGTAAGTCAGGAACATACTGGACCAGTATTTGACGCTACATGCTAATGGCGGGTTAAATATGTTTCACGTCTTTCATTCTCTCTTCCTTGTACGACTTGATTCACTGGAAGATTGTGAAATATCATTGCATCCTGTTAAATCATTGAGCAGCACTGGTCTGTGTTGTATATAGGTTGTGCTTTTGAATGTCTATCTGTGAAAGCCTGTTGTTATCTTCATGTTAGTGCCACTTTGGCTTGTCATAGGACTGCACCATTCCATGTTAGAACTTCATTTATGTCATCAGCTATGAGGTGCTAGTGCATTGGAATGTTGTTCTTTGATTGTGGTCAGTTGGACCCTGGACATTGCTGTGCTGGGGGTCTCTCTCTTTCCTGCATAAAATAAAGCTGACATGATACATTGATGGTGTGACCTGCTATCATCTTTACAATGGCGACGAGGATGGGATTTGAATGAACATTTTTTGAAGCAGAGACCCCCAGCCTGCAGGATCAGAAGTTTGTCTGCAGATTCAGAGGAGCCAAGGGAAGGAAGAACGGATGTTCAGAAGGCGGCCATTCAGGTGCCTGTCGACCACTGTGTAAGCCGCGGTTTTTCGTTTTGTCGACCACTGTGTAAGCCGCGGTTTTTCGTTTCTGGAAAAGTGAAACGCATCCGCTCACGGGCGCAGGCGGGCGCCGGCTCCGTTCGTTCCGTGGGCTGCATTGCAGGAGGAGGTCCTGAAAGCGGTGAGGAATACCCCTGCACCACGCGGATCAAACCGCGACGCAGAAGACCCTCCGGGACACCATTCCGTGAAGGTACGTGCAAAGCGGAACCAGCGGAATCGGCGGCGGCTGCAGAGGCGAGTTTCGGCTGCTCCCGAGTGCGCAGTGAGAGGTGCTCCTCTCCCTCGTCACACGGAAGCGGCGTGATCCAACATGGAGACAGGCCCCTCAGATCGAAGGCTACTGATAGGGCCAGGAGGGGAATCCACCACGCCCCACTGTTACGTGGTTGCAACGTAGAAGACAAGGAAATACGATCCCTCAGCGCGGCCTTGGCGCTGAGCTGCCTTTAAGTTTGACGTGATTGTCGCTGTCTGGGAAAAGAGTTTTTTTTTAAAATTTGCCAGGGCCCTCGCGGGAAGGCAAATTAGGCTTGGATCACCATAGGTACCACAGGTGAGGAACGGCACATTACCTGCGCGTCAACTGGCAATACGAATATTTAATTACAGTGTGCCCTATTGTTCACAAGGACTTGGTTAATAGAAATACTCCAAGGATATGTTACTGTAACCCCGCTCAATATTGTATCTTAGCATCTTGGGAGTGACTTACCTGCTGATATACGTACCATTGTGAAAGAAAAGGGGTAGAAACGATGGCACTATCTGGAGTTCCGGGTCCACAGGTTTTCATGCCCTCACCAGGTCCCCCAAGAATTAAATGGGTGCCTTGGAAAAGGGGTTTTCTTCATTACGTTAAGGCTACATGCGGAAATGGCATGTCTGTTGAGCGGAAAGTAGCAATGTTGATGCATTTTCTGGGTTATGAAGGGCAGAGGATATACGACACTTTGCCTGACATTTCGGAATTGGATATAGAAGAAGGTGTGAATGACTTTGATCTTGCTCTGATCAAACTTGATAAACATTTTGAGGCTAAGACTAGTACGGTGTTGGAAAGATATCATTTTGGTATGAGATGCCAACATGAGGAGAATCTGTTGAGGACTATATAACTGCCTTGACACATTTATCTTTACATTGTAATTTGGGAGTGGTTTAGATGAACACATAAGGGATCAGTTTATGATACACTGTGCAAATGATAAGATACGTGAAGAGGTCTGGTTGAAAGATGATCCTAATTTAGATGAAGTTATCAGCATTGCAAAGAAAATTGAACACACACTACAATGTGTGCAAAGTTGTCTGTAAAGGAAAATAAGTTGGCGGTAGGAACTGAAGTGTTAAGGGTGAGCGATAAGAAAGAACAGAAAAACAGAAAGTTAGACCCAATAGGCGTTATGATAATAACCAAATGAAGGGTGGAGGAGCTGAGCAGACCAATAAACGTGCCCAGAAGGATAGCTTCCAATTCAACGCGAAGAGGAAGATAGACTATGTTTTCGTTGTGGGAGTGCATGCCCACCTATCAACATCTCCCATATGTCCTGGGAGGCGTGCCAATTGTAATATATGTAAGAAGTGGGGTCATTTCGAAAATTGCTGTAAAAACTATCGGATAGGAACAGATAGTAAAAGAACACTTCTTGTTGAAGAATATGATGGTCCATCCTCAGAGGAGGCGGATATTTCAGAAAATGAAATTGTCACGGTCCATATGGTAAAATGTTTAGAAACTGATGAATGTGAGCATCCTTCAGCATGGATAGAGGTGAATGGTCATTATGTTAAGATGCTTGCTGACTCGTGTTCTAAAATCACTCTAATGTCCAAAATAGTTTTTGAAAATGTGATTGGAGGTGCCATTGAACAGTTGCGCCCGTCCGATAAAAACCCAGGGGATATAATGGTGATAAAAATAGAGATATTAGGATGTTGTGACGCCGAATTCAAATTCAAAGGGAGAGTAACGCATGAAGAATATATGTGACAAAGAGAGGAGAAACATTGTTGGTTGGAGGGAACAAAGAGGGTTAGAAATCAAGTTAGATCCCAATGGTGAAGAACAGGTTTTCAATGTGGTCTACCCTCCTGAGTCCAGAGGTAAAATACCCAAATGTGAAATGATAATGAAATACCCCGAAGTATTTAGGGAAAAGGTAGGATGCATTAAGGGTATGGTTCATAAGATCGTGATAAGGGAAGGAAGTAAGCCTGTTGCCTCAAAGCTTAGGCCGTTACCACTGTCAATGCGGGAAGCAGTACGGGATGAATTAAGAAAGCTTGAGAAGGAAGGTATTATTGAGCCGGCCAAGGCAGTAGAGTGGATATCTCCAGTAGTGGTGGTAAAGAAGGGAAGTGGAGATTTGAGGGTGTGCATTGATTTGAGAGAACTTAATCGGTGTGTTGTAGCAGATCGCCATCCATTACCTAATATGGGTGCGGTTTTAAGTAGGATTGGGGATGCTAAGTGTTTTGCAAAACTTGACATGGCAAGTGCTTATCATCAAATTGGTTTGGATAATGAGTCTCGCAAGTTAACCGCTTTCATTACGTATGAGGGCATATACCAATTCAAACGCATGCCATTTGGATTGGTATCGGCTTCCTCAGTGTTCCAGAAGGTGATGGACAAATTACTAAAGGAAGTTAATGGAGTCTGGTGTTTTCAAGATGATGTGCTGATTTGTGGGAAGGATGAAGAAGAATTGAGATGTAGACTTGATATGGTTCTAAGAATATTCAAGTCAAGGGGAATAACTTTGAGGAGCGAGAAGTGTGTTTTCATGACTCAGGTGGTAGAGTATTTGGGCCATGAGATATGTGAACAGGGTCTCAGACCGAAAAGAATTTAGTGGAGTCTATTGTGAGAACGCAGCCACCAAAGAACAAAGCCGAATTAAGGTCATTTTTGGGTACTCTTGAATTTTATCATCGATTCGTGGAGAATTATGCAGATTGCATAAGAAATTTAAGGGCACTGCTAAGGAAAGGTGTTGAATTTGTATGGAGCAATGAATGTGAGAGAGAATTTGAGGAGATAAAGAAGAAAATAGATATGGCAAAACCTTTATCAATGTTTGACACCAGGAAGAAACAATGTTATCAGTGGATGCCAGTGACACTGGCATAGGAGTGGTTATGTTACAACCAGATTTTGATGGGAAGGAAATGGTGGTGATGCATGCATCCCGCATGCTAAAGGGTGCAGAATTAAATTACTCTGTGCTGGAAAAAGAAGGTCTGGCGTGCCACTGGGGAATTGAGAAAATGAAAAATTTTGTCTGGGGACAAGAATTTGTCCTAAGAACAGATCATAGACCGCTCAAGTCGATTTTTGAAAATAAGGGACTTGACAAGGTATCAAGGAGAGTGGCTGGATGGGTAACAAGACTACAGTGTCATAAGTTTATAATCGAGGTGGTTGCGGGTAATGAAAATGTCAAGGCTGATCACGCCTCAAGAGTGAAAGTTGAAGATAATGTGACCGATGATGACAGAAGCATTTATGTAAAAATGAGATGGTGTTTGCGACAGTGGAGGGCATAATACAGAAACAGGAATGGATTCAAGCTTTAAAGTCTAGTGTGATGTGGAGACGGATTATGACTTTTATAGAAAGTGAATGGCCAGAGAAAAGACTATTGTCGAGTGAAGAAAGGTCAGTGTGGGAGTTGAGAAATGAATTATCATTGAAGGGAGAGTTATTATACCGGTGGGACAAATTGGTTGTTCCGGATGTTTGAGAAGTTAACTAATAAGCCGAGCACACCAAGGTCACATAGGGATATGTAAAACCAAAGAAGTAATTAAAGCTGATTACTGGTGGCCAGGGATGGATTGTGAAATTGAAAAGGTTGTAGGTGCTTGCACTGATTGCGTCAAGTCTGGGAAAAATCTACTTGCTAAGTCGCAACCAATGGAGAAAACTAATACTCCAGTAGGTGTGTGGCAAGACTTGGCTATGGATATTTTCGGTCCATTGGATTTGGGTGCAGGCAAAGGAAGGTTCGTCCTAGTACTAGTGGATATTTTTTCTAGATGGACTGAATTTAGGATTATGAGGGATGTTACCTAATGCGGATAATAGAATTTCTGGAAGATGTTTTTGAAAGAGAGGGCTTACCCAGAAGTATCCTTACAGATAATGGCCCGCAATTTGTGGGAAAAATGTTTTTAGAGTATGTTAGCAAATGTGGTATCAAACATAAAAGGACACCCTTATACTATCCGCAAGCAAATGGAATGGTTGAGAGGGTCAACAGATCCATCATGGATGCTATTCGAGGAGCGAATGTAAGTGGACTTGACAGGAAGGTAGCGGTGAGAGATAGATTGTACGCATTAAGGATGGCTCTGAGGATTGAGACAGGAGTCAGTGCATTTGAATTGATGAGAGAACGGAAAGCTAATACCTGTGTATCTCCCGCCTGGTTGGGTAAGGTGAGAGATACAGATACAGTGGTGAATGATGTAAGGAAAAGGATGGATGCCGGCAAAGATAGGTGGGTGAAGAGGGTTATTGAGAAAAATCCAAAAAGGAAAACTGTGGTTGAGGTTGGGGATTTGGTGCGCGTAAAAAGGGCTGTAATCTCTAAGAAAGGGGAACCACTTTATTCAGAACCTGTTAAGGTGACAAAAATTTACAAGAATGCTGTATGTGTGGAAGGTGGTCAAATCTGGAGCGTATCTAGAATAGCGAAGGTAAAAAGATGAATACACAATTTTGAAAACTGTTTTGTTCCAGAACATAAATGTTGTAATTTTTCCAATGTGTTTTAACTGGTAATGTTAAGTATTAATTTGTAGTAAAGAGTTTTTTTTTTTAGGGGAGGGAGGTGTGTTGTATATAGGTTGTGCTTTTGAATGTCTATCTGTGAAAGCCTGTTGTTATCTTCATGTTAGTGCCACTTTGGCTTGTCATAGGACTGCACCATTCCATGTTAGAACTTCATTTATGTCATCAGCTATGAGGTGCTAGTGCATTGGAATGTTGTTCTTTGATTGTGGTCAGTTGGACCCTGGACATTGCTGTGCTGGGGGTCTCTCTCTTTCCTGCATAAAATAAAGCTGACATGATACATTGATGTTGTGACCTGCTATCATCTTTACAGTCTGCCTCTCACATCACAGTTTCTTAAACTCCTGCCTAGCTCAGGATCAATCTCTGCTAATCATTTCAATTCTTAACAAAACCTTCTTCCTCCGGAGGCAGTCAGCTCACATTATTTCATAGTTAATGTAAGGT
Source organism: Ambystoma mexicanum (assembly GCA_002915635.3). Lineage (NCBI taxonomy): Eukaryota > Metazoa > Chordata > Amphibia > Caudata > Ambystomatidae > Ambystoma > Ambystoma mexicanum. Next base: position 1,016,049,566 of record CM030325.1, read on the forward strand.
GTTCTTTTTAAGGCTCAACGTCTTCCATCTTGGCATAAATAGTTCTAGAAGAGAATGTGGAAGGGAGAGGGATGATAGGTTTCCATCTTGAGGTGGTGAAGTGTACAGGTGAGACGCTATCTGATTCCTGTGTGCCGGCATGCTCCTAAGTGTTTCTTTTTCACACTTGGGGTATCTGTACCTGTATACCCAATAACCTGCTCAATGTGCTAGCATGCAGGTAGAGTGGGAGAGCCAGTGAATTGGGTATTAACCAAGGTACGGGATACAAGTGTTTTCAGGATGTTGTAATGAGTGACCTGGCACTTGCATGTCTCTCCTAGGGACAAAGAGATCCAATGTCCCTTCCAATTATTGTTAACTCCCCCTATAGTGATGGTTCTCGAAGCCTCTCAATGCCTTCCCCATATACCCCAATTCCCAGTGTGATATACAGGTGTTCTCCATTGTTGCTTCACTGCTGGTGCATAAGAGTTGTGGCTGAGCGGCAGTTGCACTGACTGCATCGTCTCATGCATGTTTCTTAATTCATTAAATGAGAAACACTGTTTTTTGTATAAAGCAAACCTAAGCTCCTCCCTGCAAATCGGTCATTTCTTTTAAAAAGTCTCATTACACAATATAAACAAGTGATGTCACGTACACAGTTATTGCCTGGGCATGCAGTGGTTATATCCAAGTTGGTATTTATTTTTATTTATTTTATTCTTTAGTGCGTGGACTGACCTCGAGAACTGTGGAATGCTTCCGAGATTGTGTGCAGCCAGCATTTTGGCTGGTGTCTTTTAACAGTAGCATAGTACTGTGAGTTTTGTTCTGAGTTTCGGGCTGTTCATCCATTGGGCTTAGTCCTTGGTCAGGTGTTGGCGAAAAAGCCACATTTGCAAAATTGAGAGATTTGCAAAATTGGAGAATACTGGGGGCATTCCAAGCCGGTAACGTGATTGGGTTCCAGAGGGTGTGTGCATGACAAGGATAGGATTGTTTGGGGGTACTCTCTTTGCAATTGAGTTGTGATTCTATTTAATATCGATGGTAAATTTGCTGTGTGAGGAGCGTGTGCCACCAGATATGTAGAGCTTAATCACCAGTTATGCTTGTGTGCTATTTGTGACTGCTATGTAGATGATACATGCTGTCTTGAACAGTATTCTGCCCTGGAGAGGAAACCAACATAGTTGCCGTAGGACAGCAGTGATTTGTTGCATTTCTGTGTATCTGTAGTAAGACGTGTTGCGGCATGGTGGACTGCTTTAGGGGGAGCCTAGCTAGCGGCTGGTAGCCCCGTAAGTACGGCATTTACCCCATCAATCTGCAAAAGCACAAGGGCCTGCACTACAGTCTGCATTTCCTGCAGCAGAATGAAGGGAATTAACTTGCTAAGGGTGGAGATATTGAACCAGGCTACTTGGGCCTTGTTGGTTATGCAGTATCCTTCTGTATGTTGGTCTTATGAAGAATCTTGCAACATATCATGCAATGCACAATCTCCTTACTGCAGCCATGCACAAGATGTTTAGAGGAGCTTGCTAAATGTGGGTTATGGCTAAGCACATGCAAATCCATAGGGATGGCGGGCCGCACATAGGCTTCACTCCAAACATAGTTGCTGAGCCTTTACACTCCAGTGAGACGTGTGCATGAGTCCACAGCTTGCAGCTGCATGTTTATTTAGACCCAGATGAGCTCATGGGTCCTAACATGGACTAACCAAGTCAGAGGAATGGCTGCTTTCCCTTTCTGTTGTGTATGTGTAAACGTGTGTGTATATGTGTGGGATTTCTACATCTCACATCTATCCCAAATGCTACTGAGTGTTCTAGACAGGGGCCATAAATGGGGGTTACAAGCAAAGGTGCAGTGCTAGCAGAAGAGCTGGGTTGGATTGGGGGAGCATGAGAGAGAGAAGCTCAATAGCTCAATAGAGGGAGAGTTATAATTGAGGTGAGAGATTGACCATTGGCTCGAGCTCTTTGAAGAATACATTCTTCAGGTGCTCCAGGAAGGTTAGGAAAGCATTGGCCAGTCCTATCGGCATTGTTAAGCTATTTCAGAGACAGAGTACATAGCAGGAAAAAAAAGAAAAAACGTTCATGGGTTTTCCCTCTTGCTTCTCTTTCCCCTCAGCCTGGCTCTGGTGGTGCACTAGCTCCAGAGGTAATGAGCTTCTCAGCCAGGTAGAGAGATCTTGATTGTGACTGCTTTGAAGGTGATGAAGGCTGTCTCAAACATGAAGAGTGCTTGAATGGGTAGCCGGCTATTACCAAACAATTGAGGTATGACCCTAAATTCTTTGCAAATGAGCTCTACAAGTTATATGAAAACTATGTGCTCGTAACCAATTCTTTAGGAAATTTATTTTCAATAAACTCTGCAATACCTCTTTGTGTTGAATACAAAAAGAAAACATATTTAAATCTATCCTAATTATAAAAAAAAATACCATGTAGAGAAGACGTTCAATTGAGTAGCAAACATCAGGGACCTGGGTCAAGGAATCAATCAAATAAAAGAATATGTATCACCAGCATAAGTCTAACACACCTTCTCATGCATACACTCTGACAGCAATCACCACTTAGTCAGCAAACTGCAGCCACTGAACAAACACACGATCTGCTTGCTGTATGCATACAATTCACCTGTCAATCTGACAAGACATTCATGGAAGGAATATGATACAGTGGCCAACATGTTTTGACCTATACCGCCTATATTGTTTAGTCAATGCTGTCTTCCTCAGGATCCATATGTTGGACTGGCTATCCCCAAAGACACCCAACTGTTAAATGGCACAACCCATTTTTAAGACTGGTTTCTAAATGTCTTCATCTTTACATAAAGTATGAATATAGTAAGATTAAAGGCACAGCATTCAGCTATCACATGTCATTTGCAAGAGAAGAGAACACAATGTCTTCACCTGTAAATATCCTGTGGATATCATGTATTTGTTCATTGGATGCGTAGTTTAGTGATGATTGCCTTTAGAGTTCCTGCACCCGCATGTTGGTTACATGTATGGTTGTGATACGTATGATTTGCTGTTTGATTGATTCCTTGACACCTGTTTTTTGACACGTGCACCTGTTTTTGACATGTGTCCCTGTCTTTTGGCACTAAATGAAATGTCTTCTTTACATGGTATTTTTATAATTATGACAGAGTGAAATATTTTCCTCTGTAATGATTCACTTTCTTCCTTTGAATGGAACACAGAAACATCTTTGTGGAGATTATTGAAAATGATTTTCCTGACGAATTATTGAGGAAATTTTTTTTTTCTCTTATCTAATAAGTAGCCAGGGAAACTTCGTTAGGATGGCGGTACTGTGGTCAAATTGTATTAGTCCTTCAATGAGTTGTGCTGCACCATGCCGGACGGCTTTCTTAGGGTCCAATGTGGCATCTGGGATTCCTGCAAGTAGGGCATTGACACTATCTATGTAGCAGATAACTAGAGCTTGGGCAATAGTACAGAAAATAAGTGCAGAGATGACTCGCTTGACATTGCAGATGCTTGAGTCTTCTTGACAAGGATGCAAGGTCACAGTTGAAAGCCATTGTGTGTGGTGAGAATGTTTTGGATGTCATTGTCAATAATATTGAAAGAGAAAGAAAGGTAGATAGAATGACTGAGCAAGGGTATCTTTTGCCAAGGATTTGTAGAGCGTTATCAATAACTTGGAAGTGGTGTACTGTGTGCTGCATAGAGGTCAGACTGGTAATTGGTAGATTGTGGTGAGTGTTCTTTTCATGCATCTGGATCGCAATGGTCTTCTTAACTACTTTGCTGATGAAGGGAAGATGTGCAAGGGGGTGACAGACTTGCAGGTCATCTAGGGTGAGTGTGGGGTTCTCCAGGATAGGGGTGACTCGTCCCATTTTCAGTGAATCTGTGAAGGTGCCTTGTGTGAGGGATACATCGATGCTGTGAGAAGTGGTGTGAGTCCTTGGCCAGTGATGATCTTCACAAAGGAGGAGATCTTCAAAGCCACCAACTTTTCGTAGTTGGTGGCTGTAAAGGTTGCATAAGTGTTGGTTGGGTCTTCTGGAGTAATTGTTCTGAATTTGGCATATCCTGCACTGCTGATGTCTGGTATCGATAAGGCATCCCCTGTGTGTTTGTAGATGTGATTGTGTCATTTTGTCATGTCTACCTTGTCTTTGAAGAAGTTGATGATGACATTGATTTTGTCAGTGGATTGTATTCTGGGGTATGAGTGCTTCTTGGCTTTGAAGATTGCTCTCCTCTTGTTGGAGGCGTGCATGATGGTTTTCGCATAATACTTTGGTTTGGTGGTGTTGAGGAGTGATCTGAGAGCTGAATGGTGGGTTCCCAACATCATGACGTCTTCTAGTTAGTGGGATGTTCTCCAGCACTTCTGCTGTCTGCATATGGCCTGCTTGCAGACAATACATTTCAGTGTATACCATGCTGTGAAAGGCAGATGTTTGCTGTAATGAACTTTAACCGCTGCATGAGTGTTGCTGACCTTAGTTTGGGGGCAATTGGATGTTCTGAGTTGCTCATTGACAGTGTACAAGTGGTCAGGTATGCAGACGTAAGTGTTGAATTTTTCTTCCAGTGTATTTATTAATACATCAATGGAAAGTGTTCATTTCTGATGGCCTCAGAGGGGTAGAGGTGTGTTATGGAGCAGGACGGTATAGCAGTGTGTTATGACACATCTAAAGACGGGGAGACATATGATGGCTGGAGTGGTGGAGATTGCCAGGTCGAGTGTATTGCCTTTCGTAGTGGGTTGGTTCTGTATTGAGTTGTTTGATGCTCATAATGTTGGGCTATTAAAGAAGAACCCCTTAGTGTTCTTGGTTGTGTTGTTCCAGGGAACGTTGAGGTTCCTGCAGAAGATGTTAATTGTGTTGTTGACAGCTGATGATGTGTTGAGGTCTGTGATTTTGATGAGAACATCCTGGTTGATTTCGAGTGGTTGGAAGATCATGTGGAAGGGAATTTTCAAAGGCATGGGTAATTAGGAAGTGGCAAGTGAGAAGATCCACAAATGCATGCAACCGTGAGAGTGCATGTTCATGAGCTCTTGTGAATAATGGCAAGCCCTAGGTCAGTCTTCACCGTGTGGTCCTTGTGTTGAACCGGCTGCATACAGGGATGAAGACATCCAGCATGTGTGGAGGTGGGGTTAAGCCGTGTCTCGGCAATAACGTGTGTATCTACCATTTAGGTTGAGTCATAATGAAGTTAACAATGCCTGCTGCATGTACTGTGGGGTCAGCATTGAAGAACACACGGTTGCCTGTGCATTTTGGAGGTGACCTATAAGTGGTGGTGAAAGTATTGGAGGAGGGTTTCTGGGACACAGGTGCAAAGGAGTGGGGACTCGGTATTTAAACGATGGGGATGGGAAGAGGCAAGTGGGGTCTGAGACACATGCTGCTGGCTTATATAGAATATTTGGATCAAACTTGAATGATCCTATTCTTTGTCTGCCCTTTTCTTCAGACCGCTGGATGGGGCTCTTAGATTTGAAAAGTGAAAGAAAGGGACAGGGCAGATACACAGAGCAGCACAGGATAAGAAGTGACTATGAGGTTGCAGTGGCAGAGGTCATGTGACCAGCAGCAAAGAAAAAGGGGCTTGGAGGCACCGTAAGAAAAAGAAAGAATGGTTCGGGGGGCAGAAAAGAGCAAGAAAAGGAGTACCAAAAGTATTGCAATGTGTTGTGTTCTACTTGGTAAGTTCCAGAACCATTTTGGTTCTGAACCAGAAGGCAGTCGGTGAGCTAAATAACCACCTTTGAACCTTACCACTGTCTGCCAGAGCCATCCTAATCAGTGGCAATGAGGAAGCGGAACTGCTTGCACAAGCGAGCTGGCTAGAGAGGGGACCCAGAAGCAGCTGGTACCACAGAGGAGCCGGCAGAGAGAGAGATGAGGAAGCGAGGACCCACCTGCGCCAAGGTGAGAAGTGCCCACAGTGACTTGCACCATAGCAAGATGTAGGTGGTGGCCAGGCATAAGAAACCTTTAATTAAGGAAAAGAAAGGAAATGCACAGAGGTGCGAGCCAGCAATGCGCACTTGTCAGCCCCTTCCCCACATGAGGGATGACGTGTGACATCATGTACAAGGCCCTCCTTAGTCCCGCCAAGCACTGTGATGCGCTGCTTAGCAACGCATTGCGTCGCACATCTACAAACATCTGTGACAAAGTTGCCGGGACAACGAAGAGGAACGAACAGCAATCAGTAGTGAAGTGCTCAACGCTTGTGAAACAGAGTTTTCCAATGCCACTGGAATTCGTGTAAGCTATGGGCAGTTTTGACTTAAAGAAAATAAGTGCAGGGTAAGCCCAAGAGAATATTTTGGAAACCATATAATATAAAGAATTGAAAATCAAAAGGAAACTGCACAGCTTGTGAACCAGTACAACTGGTGGTACTACAAAGCAGTAGAATAACATTGAAGTGCCAAAGCACTTGAAGTGTGAGTAAAGGCAAACGTCAAACAAACCCTACCATGGCTGCAGCAATTCCTCCTCCACCCCTATTTTTGCAAGAACCGGGAACACCACCAATAAGATGAGAGAGGTGGAAATGGATGTTTGAAACATACTTAGTGGCAATGGGGGCTCACAAGTTCAATCCATCAATCCATCCAGGAAACAGGATTTATTGTTGCACAGTGTAGGTCTAGAAGGCGCAGCGTCTTTGATGGACTTCAGGAGCCACAAGGTGGAGGTGCAGGGGACCTAGATGAATTCACTTTGGGAGTGAGGAAAATAGAGGAACATTTCGAGCAAAAAAAGAATGTGTCTTTTGAAAGACACGTGTTCTTCGAGAGGTCGCAGGGCCCATCAGAACCCTTAGTGGGGTATGTCGCTGCACTGAGAAAATTAAGCCACACTTGCAAATTTGGTGCCTTGACAAATTCATAGATTTGTGATCAGCTGGTAAGATGTACCAATAATCCCAGGGTATAAGGTAAACTGTTTGCAAAGGATATGACATTGGAATAAGCAGTGAAACTGACTAGGAGCACTGGACAAACAAACCAATATATGAAGGAAATGAAAATGGAAAGATATGGCCAAGAAGTGTGTGCTCTGAATCAAAAGAACCCTTTTGGATTGAGGAAGGAGTGGATAGGACAAAAGTGCTTCAGGTGTGGTAACCCCAGGCATGCAGCGACTGGTGTGTTTTCCCCGGCGAGAAATCCAGAATGCATCAGATGCTGACGCAAGGGGCATGTTGCACTTTTGTTCAAGGAGTTTACCATTAGTGCTGTGGAGCACAAGCAAAGCCATGGTGAACAGGAGAGTCACAATATAGAAGACAAACCTTGACATATTTTTGAAATTTTAGTAATGTCTGGGGGCAAAGAAGGCCCAGTGGACATGTTTCGAATTGATGGCTCGGAGCTGTCAATGAAGGTGGATTCTTCCTCTCCATGGACTGTAGTATTGAAGGACACTTTCACAAGTGTTTCATAGAAAGATATTCAGGAACTCTCACCTCCTCAAGTACAACCTTGTGGATACGGGGAGAGTTAAATAGAATTACTGGGAAAATGTCAAGATCTCCTGGATTATAAAGGCAGACAGTATGTGGGGAACATATTAGTTGCTAGTAAGGGGCCATCCTTGTTGAGATGTGAAGAGCAGATACATTTGGGAGTTTGGATTCAAACCAATGAACCTACTCCTGGGTCAATAGCAGAGGTGGATGACAAATGGGTCGCTGAGTTCCCCAAGGTGTTTTCAGAAGATCTGGGAAAGTTAGAGGATTATGAGCATTGCATCAAAGTAATGTGCATTTCTTGGCCAGTGGTAGACACGATGCGAGCAGTTACCCATATTATAAAACAGCAATGACATGAGAAGTTAGATGTCCTCCTACAAAGGGGTGTGATAGAACATGTACACAGGATGGAATAGTTATCTCTGGTCATTCTATTGGCATCAGGGAATGGGAAGAGTCATTTGTGTGTGTACTTGAGGGAGCTAAACAAGAACATTTTAGTGAAGAGGCATACATTACCAGTCATATCGGAAGCTCTATCTATGTTGGGGGATGCCAGCTGGTTCATGGTCAAAGATTTGTCAGTGGCGGATCACCATGTGCCATTGTCTCGGGAGTGTGAGGACCTCACAGCATTCATTAACTCGCAGGGGACTTTCAAATATCATAGAATACCATTTGGTCTGGCATCGGCTGTGGCTGTTTTCCAGTGGGTTGTAAATCGGGACCCTCTGCATCCCGTTATCAGCTTTTGACATCTGCAGTTTCAGGCACTTGAGACTGGACAAGTATAAAGCAGGAAACTGACACCCGGGCATTGGTTCAAAGTAATCATTAATACCGATTCAAAGGGCACTGGAAGCAGCAGCCAGATCTTACAATCACCTTACCTTTTATACTCATTTAATGATTATGCAACATTTCATATAACATCAGAATAAATATCTGATTGGTCTCTTCAGCCAAAAACAAAACCCTTTCTTGTTTTTGATTGGTTGGCTTAACTGCCACTCACCAATCCCACATTAGCTCATCTTGGCAAACTCTGTCTGATTGACACCTAGACTGATTAGCCCATTCCAGTGTCAGCTAAACATAATTATTTATCGTTCAAATCTTGCCAAGAAACCGTTTGTATCTACACTTCGAAGTCCTGCCAAATTTACTTGGCAGCTCACACTGTGAGAAACTTCATGAGCTCATCTTTTTTGTTGCTAAGTAAGCAGTTGTTCCATCTAATTGGTAGATTTCCCAGGCCTTTATCTGATCTGCTATCAATCACTGTCTGCTTTTCTTGACATGGTTTCTAAATATATCATACCAGACGTGTGTCTCTCCCATTGAAATGCTGCCAAAGAACATTCCCCATCAGAATGAGTCAGCCCTTCTGACACCTGCATTTGGCATTGATCTTAGAATCTATCTCAGCCTGTTCAGCCTTGCTTACCAAATGGCAAACCAATTTACGTTTGAGCATAACTCATTTTCAATCCAGCTGTCAGACTACATTTTTACTTATTCATGATACATGAGTAAAACTGGAGACACCACCACTTCCTGAGTCGAGTCATTCTGACCCCAAAAATATATGTTGCCCCATATGTACTCCTTTTCTTCAAAGAACACTATAATCCTGATGTTTGAACTACTGGAACCATTGATCAGCCTATCATGTTACCTGTATTTAGTTTGAGGGGCTGAGGGGTCAAGGACCCCTAGTACAGGGTGATGGAGAAGGTTCTGGAGGGGGTCAGCTCCAAGATGACAATTTGATTTTTGCTGATAACATGGAACAACATGACAATGTGTGTTGGAGGAATTGAGTGAGTCTTGCTTGACAGTGCAACAGAGTAAATGCAAAATTGGTGTGTGTGAGGTAGACGGATTGGTGTATTTGGGGCACACGGTCTCGGCTCAAGGAATTTCCCCTAAGCACAGTTTGGTGCAGAGTATTAAAAAGGCTCTAGAAAGTCACGGTCCTGTGGCGGTGATGTGTGAGGAGGCTTTCCAGTGCATTAAGGAAGGAATTGCTAAATCACCCTCTTAGGAGGGATTTTTAAGTGGTTGGAGTACAGTGTTGACAGTGGATGCAATTTTGCTGCGATTGGGGGTGTCTTTGTCACAATTTGATTGCTAGAAGTAAGAGCATGTGATTGCATTTACTTCCAGACCATTAAGGGGGGGCGGAAAAGAAATGATTGAGTGGTTGAAAGGGAAGCAGTGTTTTGGATAGTTTTGCACTTTAAATTCTTCCTGTGGGGGTCAATGGTTTACGGTTAAGACGGACCACAGACCATTGGGGCAAATGTTAGCAGGAGGGAATACGGCAAAATGGCTGCCCAGAATTTTGAAGTGGATGTTAGAGTTGCAGAACTATGATTTCTGAATGTGTTATGTCCCTGGCAAAGAGAATGTTGTGACAGACTGTATCTCATGACTGCCTGTGGAAGGGGGCATTGGTACGGAGGAGAAGCTGCAGAAAGAGGAAATGGTGGTGGCCAATATTGAACAAGGGGCTTTAAGTGAAGAGGATTGGCTACAAAGCTGAGAGAGGGCACTCTGTACTGAGTAAGATGAAGAAGTGGACTGTGGAAAGTTGGCCTCGCAGGGATGAGATAGAGAAGAGATTTGAACAATTCTATGAAGTAACGGATGAGTTGTGCTTGACAAGGAATGGGGGGAGGATCAAGAGGGGGCATAAGGTGATTCCCCCTGAGGGCATAAGGGACAAGCTGATTGAAATTGCCCATCAAGGTCACAGTGGTATGAATAGTGCCAAAAGAATGTTAAGACAAAGTTACTAGTGGCCAGTGATGGATAGCAATGTGGATAGGAAGGTCAAGAAATGTGTGGTTTGCTTAGCAAATGACAAAAGTAAGGTGGTGAGGGAGACACCACTTTGTGCAGTGAGAGTTCATGAAGAGCAGTGGCAAAATGTGCCTGTGGATTCGACAGGTCCCATCCAGGGTTTGAGTGATGGCATAAGATGTGTTGTGATTTTGGTGGACTATCATTGAAAGTGGCTGTAGTGGAAAGGATTAAGAGAGGCCATGACGGCAGAGTTAGTGTCATTTTTTGAGGCAGTATTTTTCCAGGCAGGGTTTCATACTGAAATTGTGATGGATAATGTTGTACAGTTTTGCTCTGACACCATGAGGACATGTTTGTTATGGTTTGGCAAAAGGCACACATGCACTGCGTTGTATCATCCTACGGCCAGTGTTTAGTAGAGCAAGTATAGGTTCCTAAAGGGAGGAATTCAACTGGCTTTGCGGTCAGTGCTACCATATTGGGGCAATATTTTGAGGGAGATGGTGTGGTGTTATTGTGTTACACCTCATTCAGTTAATGGGTGTGTCTCCTTTGATCTTGTTAAAGGGATTGTGCTAATTCAGAGATGTTTTCATGTTTTTGTTCTTGGGTTGTGTGTGTTGTCAAGGGGATCAATGGGAGGTGGGTATGTTGTTTTGTTCACTGATAAGTGGAAAGATGTGCTGTGTTCTACTTGGTGTGTTCCAGAACCATTTTGGTTCTGGAACAGAAGGCAGTTGGTGAGAGTTTGGGGCTGGGTGCTTGCTGCTCTCAGCAGTCAGCTAAATAAACACCATTGAACCTTAGTACTGTGTGCCAGCGCCATCCTTATCACAGTGATTGTCAGGTGGGCCAGCCACAAGTCACATTTTGTGTGATGGTGCAACTAAGGAAGGCATTTTACTGGGTTTTTGTCCCCATGTTTGCAGTTTTAAGGAGGAACTATGTATTCCCCATAATAATAGACACTGGAATTAGACAGGACAGATTAGTTTTATGTGCCTTCTTTCCTTTCCTAATAGACATTTAGTGCTCGCCGTGTATTATTTCACAAACTAAAAAGTGATAGTGGCTTAAATAGTTTATATCTTCATTTCCAATGTGTTTAATTAGTGATGGCCTTTTTTTAAAGGTATTTTGTATTAACTTTATTGAAGTTGTCAGTGTGTGCAATGATTGTGTCTGCAGGCTATCCGTGTATCATTCAATTGGTCATTGTGCCAGGCGCCATTTTATTCTTTTTTGGTGATCTGTCTTTAAGTAATTACGCATTTTCATCTATCGAATTTACATCTAGTTCCAGTGCATGTACATCAGTTTTGCTCCTTTTTAAGGGAGCGAGGAAAGCAGATGTCAGAAAGGCAGGAGCTAATGGGCGCTGGCGCGCGTTCAAAATAAACAGAAATGAAGCAAATGCACAGAGGCCGCCGCAACACATGCACATGTTTAATAAGATAAATGCAGTGGTTGTAAAGACATGGAATTTTATTCTAGATAATTTAACTCTTCAGTTGTCTTTTATGAGGGAATCATAAACCTTCAAAATAAAAAAATAATATGTTTTGTTTAACCCCTTAAGTGCCAAGGACGAGTATGCTCATCCTTTTTGCATAGACTTGCATAATAGTCTGGCACTTGCCTGATCCACGCCTTCCAGTTCCTATGCCTCCAATCCCATTCATCATGTGGTGTCTGTATTTTCCTCCTTGTCGTCCTAAACACAAAAGTTTGGGGTCATACATCAAGCTTGTTATGAAGAGCAAGACGACTCAGGCCTGAAGAGCTCTTCTCAGCCCTGCTGGGGTTACTGAGATAACCAGGGCTTTATCGGGCTTTAGATTGCAGTTTGCACGGGGATCTGTCTTTATATAGGGGAGTCCTGTGGCTCATGGCATTTATCAGGCCAGGAAGAACTTTCCGTCCTTTGTTTCTTCTTATCAATGGTTGTGGTGTGTAGTTTGAGTGCATTCCAGATAAATGGTTGTCATGAGATAATTGATTGTGTAGAGGTCTTGAGGTGCCATGTTTGTGGTTGGTACACGATATCGGCGTGATATGTTTTGGCCCTTGTGAAGGCATAAAAGTGACTTTACAATAGAGGAGAGGACCTCAAAACGTGTGTCCAATATGAACAGGTCTTGAATGAGACCAGGTCAGTTTCAATGATGACTGTGTAATGGTTGCCTAGGGTACAGCCTGGGCCTGTACTTGAGAGGATGTATTAACATCTTATAGAGGACGCGCGGGTGTGACTGGACTGGCACTTGATTCACGAGGAGTGTTGTAGGTTTCTTTGTGCCTAAGGGGTTTTTCCAAAGTCCAGAGTAGTGTCTGTGATGTTGTTGGTCTCCACCTGATGTCTAAGTTGCTGGCCGAGGAGGTTCTCTAAGATTTCTGCTGTGACGGGTTTCTTATAGATAAGGTGGTATCTTGTGGGATTGCTGGGGTTCACTGTTTTCTTTTATATGAAAATTGAATATGTTCAGTATTGTAGACTTGAGGAATAGGACCTTGGGCTATTGATGAATTGGGAAATTATTGGTGACCCCAGGTTGTTCTGTTACTGCGTTTTAGATGTTCAGCGGGCAAGGGTCTACAGGGGTGTTGTTGTTTTGCTATAGTTAAATATGCTCGACAACTCGTTTTGTGGTGAATGGAGTAATGTGTCCAGAGTCCATGTGGGTGATTTGATAGATGGTGCTTCCTCACTGTGCGTTGGTGTGTTGACCTTTTGAGGAAGGTTGCCCTGAACCTGTGGAATTTTGTCCTTGAGGTGGACAGAGTTTGAGTCACAGAGTTGTTGTGATGGAGTCACTGTGTCATTGCAGGGTGACATATTCCTGAATTATTGGATGAATTTGAGCATTCTTACTGAGGGCATTGCACATGATCAATGTGTTGTGTCTGAAGGGCTCTTTTCCTTTAGATGTGCAGTTTTCAGTAGTGAACAGTTTTGTCCATCTCCTGGTACTTGTTTGCTCTATCCTCTATTCGCTTTCTTGTCTTTGTTGCAGACATTGGTCTAGTGACACGCTTATCTTGGGATCATTAAAAGAGCTTCTTGGGACAGTGCCATCCTTATCACAGTGATTGTCAGGTGGTCCGGCCACAAGTGACTGCCTCAAACAACAACCTCCAGCACACAGCACCTCCACATTCTGATTGTCAGATACAGGACTAGACAGCCCTCTAAGGTGCAGGGCAACATGAACTTGCCCAACAAGACAGACAGCGGTCCGATGCAGCAGAACAACCGCTGCACATACAGGAGAAGATCATCCAACAGCTGGCACAGCACAATCAACTCTTCACACACCCTAATGACACCCAGGCAACCCTTAAGGAACCCTGAGATAGCCACACCGCAGCTCTTAGCACCCTTCATAAATAGAAAAGCAAGGACCACTTATAGCCCACTTAAAGCAGCAGGAGGGTGCAGGGAATGAATGCTGCACTAGCAGCACTCAACAAATGATGTCCCCATGCTGTGGCGGATGTTGGTATCATGCAGTCTGCCATGCATCAGGACATGGTGCACTGTCAGTGACTGATTGATTGAATTAATGATTGAGATATTTATATAGCACAGCGCTAACCAACTTAATCGTATCTTGGGTGTGAAAATGAAGAAAGAAGTACAAATCTCAAAGTGTTACTTGTAAATGGCCCTGAGGATTATTTCAATAGATACGTGATCAGAACTTTGCAGACCTGAAGGAGAGATTCTTTTTGTGCATGTGATCTCGGGAGACAAGCCCACCCCGCAAACGCATCATCATGTTGTATGTGGATGGGTATCATTCCTCGAGGGCAGAAAGCAACTTTAATAGGTAGGTTATCACACTTTGGGCCATTTCCCACTGTGTTTCTGATGTCTAAATATATAGGTACCAATGGGCAATGATATGCATTTTTTGTACACTCCTCTATCTACTAAGCAGGAGTCCTGGAAGGGATTGCAATTGCGATTCAGCACTAAGACTGGTGACCGTGTGACCCTGCTTGCGTTCTAAGTCCATGTCCCCTCTCCCCTGTCTGGCAATGCATGAAAGAACAGTAGAGTGGAATGGAGACATCCCGACTGTGTGTTACACTGTTTGCACCTCTAGAAGTAATCACAAATCAGTGCCAGTCTCAATGCTGACTAGTCTACTGTGTGTGGGTGGTGCCCACTCTACTGGGCATTCTCTATTGTCTCTTTCATCCTCACTGCTGCTGTCAACATCCTCTGGCAATGGCACACCCCTACACATGGCTATATTGTGTAGGCCGCAGCACACCAGAATAATGCTGCACACCTTTCCTGGGACATACATACATGTGCCTCCTGCACAGTGCAGGCAATGCCCTTGGTTCGTCGTCACGGCAAAGGCACGTTTGATCACGTGGTGTGTCCTCACTTGTGCTTGGTTGTAGCATTGGTCTGCTGCTGTTTGAGGATTGTGCACATGTGTAAGGAGTAATGGGCTGCATGTACAGGCAGCATCACCTGTGGGAAATAGGGACCTATGTTGTAAAACTCCTGAGAGAAGTGTGGAATGCTCAGTGACAATAAAGAAATGGCCAGCATATGTTTTTGAACAGTTACAAGTTGTAAAAGCAAAAAGAGAATATGGAGGCTGAGTAAAACAAAAGGAAATACACCAAACACGGGCTTACAAAGATACACAGATCTTTATTCTACAACTGAACAGTTTTCAAAGGAACAAAGTATCAGATAGCTATCTGGCCCTCAGTACATCACAGCGAATTCCAGCCCTGTCGGTGTGAGAAGTGAGTGGGACTGTACATCAGAACTTTCACTCTTTTATACAATTTGTTAATTACATGTTTACAGGTTAATCATTCCTAAGGCTAAGGGTTTGTGCCGCGTTCACTTCTAATTTATTCATCTGTATGCATACGGATTATCCTTAGTCTATATACAAATAAGTCACAATGGCAACAGTGTATCTTCGGATTTAACATTAAGCCTTCGTACATGTTTTATACAATGTAGTTCAACAAGTGTGCACATTCAGTATTTAAACAACATTGAGCTTAATATATGCTCGCGGATCAGTTTTGTTGGTACAGGTAATCCTTGATCTACAGGTCAACGAAGGACAAGGTCTCCTTACATGACCCTAACATTTGGCCTGCGGGCAGTTTAGGCATTAACTTCATGTAGAGGTCAAGACGGCCAAGTTACAAACAAAAGTACACTGTCCACCATTTTAGAACACAGGGTGACTTTGGAGTAAAAATCAAAATGGCGGATGAACCTAAAATGGCGGCTAAATCGGTCTAAGGTCAGAACCTTGCAACATGGATTTCTTCGTAGAGCGACTGGGCTTAGGCCAATATATACAATAAAGAGGCACGATATAATATCCTGTTCAACAAAGTCAGCCATGTTATCCTGTTGCTCAAACTACTCATCATGCTTGATACACTACTCGTCTGCTTTGCCATGGAGTCAGGTGTCGATCCTGGGAATGTTGCACATGTATGAGTGAATATCTTGTTTGCATCACACAAAACCTACATGTTGACGCTGTGTAAACCTTTATGATTGAGATGCATGCATTCACATGCATTGGGAGGCTAAGAAGTCAACATGTGCTCCGTCAATCACACTAACAACGTTGGGTAGGCAGGCCACTCGGTTAAATTCAGTCCTAATGGTGTTGATGGTGAGGACATCTGTTGGGAATATGAAGGGTTCCCAAAACTTAACCCAATGGTAACCAGCATGTGTGTGCGATTGCTACTGAATGCCGGCTGTGAGATGCCAGCAACATGTCCGCCAAACATTTGGAAAGATCCATTGGCAAAAAAATGCATTACACTCATCTTCAAAATTGTGGTACTGGCTGGGACAATGGTGATCTGCCCCACTAGAACTGCAGCCGTTAGATTGGTGAGCTCCATGATGGACCATTGGTTGAGTCTGTAAAAGTCTTGTTTTCAGATTATTTACATTCTCCTATGTCTGACTCTTTACTCCCCATCCAAGCATGGATGCACGTTCGCTGCTCTCAACCTTAACGCCTCTAAAACAGATTGTTTTCCAGCCTCTACTGCCCCCCACCATGTCTCCCCCTTCTATCTGTTTTCTGTCTTTTCTTCCTCATTTCCCTTTTTCCGCCCCCAACTTAGGTGTTCTTTTTTGATTTGTCTCTCTCCTCCTTACATTTCCGCAACTCTGCACGGTCGTGTCGCTTTCAACTCTTTAACGTGAGAAAAACGTGTTCCCTCCTCACTTTTCATGCTACTAAACTGTTGCTAACTACCCTTGCTCCCCCCCACTACTGCCCTTGTCTTCTTTTTAGTCTACCCGCTTCTCATCTTGCCCACTTGCACTCTTTATTTAACTCTGCTGTTCGCACCCTTTGCTATAGTTCCCGAAGCTGACTTCTAAATCTACCCATGCTTGCACCGGGTTAGCGATGAACCTTTGTCTCTGTGTATACCCGCTGCCCCCCTTTGCTCTCAATCCCAGTTCTTTCTGTCCGTGCTTAAGCCCCCTTGCGCGCATTCTCGTTTCCGATCTTTAGGTTTTCTTGCTCCCATTTTCTGGAATGCTCTAGCCTAGCACTACACATTCTGACCCACTCCTCTCCATTCTCTTTTGTGCACTTCCCTTAAAAGCCATCTCCTTACCACTGCGTCCAAACTCCCCGGCTTTTGGTTGACATCGTGTGAGGCAGCCATTCTGTGTACCGTGTTAAGATTGTATGGACGGCTCTTTGGCCTTATAAATGAAATAAATACAGATCCAAATGTTGAGTGTGTGCTCTCCTGACAGCACCCGAAGACCTGCCCACAGCAGATGGACACAGGGTCTTTGCTACCGTCTGCGGCGTGCCCTGTGGAGTCACTTTCATTTATGTGAATATGCCATGTGCATGTTTGTCTGCATTTCGCACTTCATGCACACCTCATTTGTTGCATGTCCCAGAGTACACACGTATGTTGTCTTGGCAATGCAGGACAGCAATGGCATGGGATGCTGCACATGCATGTGTGTATTGTTGGTGATGTGTTGTGCCTGCCCTGCGAGGGTGTATGTGGTAAGTCTGTTACCTTTTCCTCGCTGGCATATTGGACCCTAGATATGCATTCAATTAATTTGCTACACTTACCATAAATGTTGCACTGCAGAGTCCCCTGATTCTGCTCTGTCTTCGGATGCCCCCTCTGTGCCCAGTGCTGCCATTCTCGCTGCTTGCTGTTGTCTGTGTGTGTGCAGGTCGATGGCACCAATTCTAGGGGTGCCCCTGCAATTGCCATCTTGCTCGGGTGGATAGCCAGGCACTTAATAGGATTTAACTCACGTTTATGCCATATCTGTATTTTATTGTTCTGGTGGTAAACAGTCCATGGTGTAGTGGTGAAAGGTTGTTGGTGGACGCATGGATGGTTTGGTATGGTCATGTTTATTTATAAAGCGCCTACACACAGGCAAGTGTTTCAAAGCGTTCAAGGAGGGTGGGAACATGGGGGCAAACAAACAGGTCTGCCTATGTCAATAGTTCTACTGCATTTGAATTGTCTAATTCTGTAACCGTAAGTATTGGGGCGTGAAAAATTATGGCTGCGATTTAAGTGTATGAATAATTGGGGAAGTGCTAGACGCACGGCCATGCGTGTATAGTATATATATATATATATATATATATATATTTACGTTTGAAATTAGAGACAGTCATTTTTGACATTAGAAATTATTATTTTCTATATGAAATATGTTTCATTCTAAATTATAATTAGTTTACATGAGTGAATAGATGTCAGGGAAGAAAAAGGTATGTGTCCTTGAATTAATCAGATTTTAGTGACAGGAATCCGTAGGTACGAATGAAATACTTACCACGTTAAGCAGAATGGTACCGGGTTGCCTGGCCGCCACCCCGACCCTGCCTCCAACATTTCCCCGCCGGTTTCTGGAAGAGCCTGCACACACCGCTTGCAGGAAGCAAACACGTCCACTGTCGCTGCTTTATTGAGGCTGCTCACCCTGATTCCTATCGCAAACAGAATTTTCTGCCATGACATTTTGCCATTTCGAATGTTCATTTTTTATTGCCGTGTTCACTAAAAAAAAGTTCATAATAACTTCAAGCCCAGAAGGCAGACATCCCAATGGCATTAAACAATCACCGACACATTTTTCCTTGTTCGATGCCATTTCGAAACTAAACAGCGTGTGCCTCACCTCTTGGTACTAACAGATTTGTTAAAATCTTAGCATTTTACATAGTATCACCAGAAAGAAAAAAACAAATACATAAATAAATAAATAAATAAATAGCGAGGCCCAAAACAGCGAATTTAAAAGGTCGTACACATGCGGGATTTCAGCACCTTTTCAACTATTAATAGATGTGGGGCGGGGTTAGGGTATACAACATGGTCGGGTTATGGGGGGGCAGGGGTCTCCCCGCACATATAAATAAAAGGCTTTTTGGGGTGCGCAGGGATTGGGGAGGGGAGTTTGGGAGGAGGGATGGCGGAATTCGGCCAACAAATATTTCGCTGTTTTCGGCATCAGTATTGCATTTTCGTTCTATTCGCGTAGATCCTTTTACATGAGGTTTTAAATGTGGGGATGCGGTGCACTTGCTTAAACATGCATTCATGGTTAGCTTGCTTATTTCATGATTGGTACGTGGTGGCACACCTCTTAGTTGTATCTTGCTATTTTGCACATTCGTCTTGTTGCATTGTGCTGTTCGTGCCGTTCTGCGTGGCATGCCCATTTGACTATCGTTGTGTGTACTATGAATATACTTCAATGGCTTTGCCGAAATGAAGTGATTACAGCATCCATTGAAAGGCTGCTGGAGGTTGCTACTGACCTCCTCTCAGCCAATTACGATATTCAGAATGCAGTCAATAACTACTGGTATTGAACATTGTGACTTCAGAAGCAGACTGGGGAACAGTAACAAGTGTTTCTCTGCAATTAAAGAGAAAATAAAGAAGTGCAACTCCACAGCAAGATGTCTTTCAACTAGACACGCAACCTAATTTCACACACCAAACTGAAAGCTACAGCATGGACCAATGCTTTCGCTTTCAAGTAGAGAAAGTATTCATTTTTCCATTAAAGCTAATGTATGCCTAGATAGACAACCTTGTAATTTAATAATAAATAACACTAACATTTAATGTACTGTCTCTCTAAGTGTATTTACTATCAAACTAACGATTCTTTACCTCGCCACCAGGTCTCCAACAGCTATATTGCTAGTACCACCATGTGCAAATAGAGCTACAGAATTCAGGAAGGCTTAATATCACTTTCGATGATTAGCCTTCCTACTTTGTGGGCGGTTAATTATCCCATGGTAATGACCCGTCCCTCTATGTATATGGCTATACAATAGCAAGCATCCCAGAGTTCAATTAAGGGATGTTCACGTTATATTTCTTAGTAGAAACCTGTTTTAGAATCAAAATTTTCTAGTGTTTTCATGTGTCCCCATATAAATGGGGGTGTTTGGTGTCTCAACGGCACAGTATTTTCCAGTGTCTGAGGGGCCCTGCAGGAAGGATTTGTTTTTGTAAAACTATGTAGAGGTGTTTGAAGCCGAACTATTCATTCCGTATGGCTGCTTTGTGCTGTAAATTCATTCAAAGAACAGCATTAGGAACAGTTGCCCCAGTTTGTGGCTCGGTTCATCATCTTACTATCAAGACGTGCCAGATTCAGTATACACACAGATAACTTTAACTGTGGTCCTGAGGAAGCTCCCATGGTGCGAAACCCAGTGGTCCTCATGTTAACAAATACAATGAATGTGAATAATACACATTACAGACTGAAGACAGAAACATACACAATGCCTGTAGGTGAACAATGGGATATAAGGCGCATTCCAGTTTGGAGAGCCAAGACTTTCCGTTAGAACTCAACATGTTCATTTGGCAGCCTATGCAGGGTTAGCGCAATGTTTCCCACAGCGCTGCATAAATGGTCTGTCTCCAGTGAAGCTAGCTTTGATAGCAGCCTTGACTAAGCTTGCTCACAAAGCTCTCTGTCCTTCTCACTTCCACTTTGGTCTACTGTACTAGTGCCTGCGGACTGTGTGTTTCCCCGTTGTTCTCCATTTTCCTTGCTCTGAGTTCTATTGCATGTTTGTTTCTCTGTTAAGCCTCCAATTAAGTTAGCTACATGTGGAGAAGGACAAATGGCGGGAGGGAGAACAGGCTAGTGAAAAAGGATTTGCCATGGCGGCGGAGTCACAAAGAAACGCACCGCAAGCAGAAGTAGAGCAGACATGGTGTGGGGGAGGAAAGGCGGGACACAAGCAAATGGTGATGTATTAGTGACACCTATCTGCGTGTATATTGAGTAAGGAGTGAGTTTGGGTAGATTCCGGGTACTCAATGCTCCCTCTGTGGACATTCCACTTGTATGCCTTTTCTTGTTTTTGAGCAATGTATTGAAAAAGCGAGGGCAACAGCTCGAACACTGTAGATGTTCTATGCCCTACAAATGCTTGTTGCTGAATATGAAGGCAATGTTTTGCCCCTTGGCTTTATCACAGGCTGCTACAATTTAAACTTCTCAATGTATTGCTAAAGTCACTTTGGGGTAAAGAGAGATGCATTGCCTTCTGAAGAGTCATGTTCCCATTCCTTTTCGGTGTACGTTGGGTGGGCAGTCGGACATGTTTGAATGTGTTCATACTAGTGCTGGGAACAGACCTATGGAAGCTCAGTGAAAGCCATCTCACTGCACGCCCAATGCAAGGCAGTCATTCCAAATCAAGGCGTCTCAGTGTTTGGTCTATGTTATCTCGAGCCATTTCACTGGGATTAGGGCACTTTAGGAATGTATATGCAGTGGATGGGTTTACACAGAATAACTCTGAGTCCCAATAACCAAACCAACTCAGGAAGATGGCAAAGTACTGTTTTATTAACAATGATCTAAAACAGGGAGTTAAAACGGACATCAACCGACATACGTGCAATTTCTCTCAGCAATCTTTTCAGAAAACAAAGGTTATATATCAAAAATACCTCAGTGGTGACATCATACTACGTGGCAAATATTGAAAAAAACCTATAGGGATTGGGATTGGATTAAGGGGAATATCTAAGTATATTATAGGAACTAGGATTGTAATTGGCTGCCCACTGTCAGGTGGACAACATATGCCTACCTCTAAAACATGTAGTGTTCAGAAACATTAGATGCACGGCTTCTCATTGGTTTTCAAACTATATCATCCTTTGTTATATGGACCACCACAATTGGTTGGCATGCTTGTGCCATGTCTGGAATATTTGGCTCATTTAGCAGCACGTAATCCCAGATCCAGGTGCAAAGGAGAGGGGGTATGAGTCTACCTGCCCACCGAATTAGCCGAACAGCTCTCATCACCCATACCTTCTGCCATGAAGATTGTCTTTGATCTCGGCCGTGCAAAGTATCTTTGTCTCTGAGAATGCACAGGAGTGAGGGCACTCGCTATCGTGTTCTAGGACTTCAAGTTTTAACTCTATTTTCATATGCCTCATGTGACAGGAGACCATGATTTGGTCCATTTTGCAGCTTTTAAATATCTTAAATGAATTAAACTTGGCACTCTTGGTGTTCTTTCTTTGTACCTAAACAAGAGATGAATCATCCTTCGTACTTTCAATCCTTTCCAGAATGGATAACTGACCTTGGCTGCTTCAATCTTGACTTCAGACCAGACAACCTTGCCATGCAGCTCCACAATTCAGCTTATTCTTGATGCAACATAGTTTTTCTCTTCCCCCTTTATGGGTTCTGGCTTACTAAATTCATGATACCAATGTCTAGCTTCTATACAATGGCGGCTTCACCTGCATTCTATTCACTACGTATAGCCAGCTTCTATGATGACGTAGTCTACTTACATTTCAGCATCTGTACAATTATTGAATGGTTGATGATTCTCTGCAGCACATTCTGCATATGTACGCTTTTATTCCGTATTTAAACGGTCACTTGATTCTTTACTTCGTTATTAGTTTTCTTCAGCCATTATCTTGAAGGGTCGTTCATACTCTTGTGATATAACAGGCTTCTTTTCTCTGCTTTTTTTCATATTTCTTCAGGGAGTTCCTCCCTTAGGTTGTCATCACTTCGGGGATACATTCGATAGGATTGTCTCGGCAGGTATCTTCTTCCAAACACACATTGCAGTATTGGCACAACTGCTGGTGTGAAACGCAGCACAATCTCAGGCTTCCAAGATATGGGAGATAGGGGCGTGGTGTTTCCTTCAGAGGCATGCAGCTGCTCTTCTTCATACCCCCCACTGGCCGAGTCTTCGACTACCTCCTCAATTGTTTCTAAATCCAGGTATTTTCTCTTGAAGAAGGGTTTCTTTGGTGCTCATATCTTCATCATCCCCGTCAGAGTGCCTGCTGAATTGACATGTTCACCTACACCCCAGGTCATGTAGTTACATTGTCCATCCGGGGAGGGTGGGTACAATAGACCCATCATCCCACATACGTCTTATGTTTCTTTGGATACAGGAACTTTGTTCCTTTAGGTTGTACAATGCTGGCCATCATGTGCTTCCTGACAGAGTCATCAGTCAGCTCCCTGGCATTTGATTCAGGTTTGACAGCGATCATGATCTTCATCCCTACCACCTTTTTTGCACTTTTGCTTGCATTGGGCAATCACCATCCTAACTATGCAGAATCCAAACATCACCAGCACAAGTATTACTCCAAGAACCTTGAATATGTTCGCCAACCACTGAGGGATTGATGAAAACAAGGAAGCAAACCAAACGTCATCTTCAATATGATCTGTCTCATGTTCCATCTTGTTAAGCAAGTCTGTTAACAACGTCATGGCCACTGACAAGGTTCCATTTTGTTCATTGTGAGAAGGTAAAAAAGGGGTTTCTCAGAATGTTTTGGGAAAGAGTGTAGACTGACGCCTGGTGAGTGTCTGAAACTTCCTTCCTGTGGGCAGTGCTTGCACTGGACATCTGCATGGATTGATCAATAACTTCGCCCTTGTCTTCTGCCTCTTGCTTTCGTTTGCCATCTATCCTATCCTCAAAGCAGGTCTGACCTAGTCTCAACCTTGAACCAGGAGAAAGGGCATAACACTTGTCATGTCGGTTTCATAGGAAGCTTGATGTGGGACCTTTTAAGGAATCATGTCTTTTTCATCTTCTGTCGATTACTCTCGCTGTCGCAGAGTTTATATCATCCCTTCTTACGCTCATACCTCATCTGGTGGGAACACAACCTTCTTCCCCTCCTAAATGGCATCCTCTGTTACCTGAAGGACAACAAAGCATTGCTCCTGTGTACGAAAATATTTAATTTACTAGTCAAATTATATTAAACTTAATAGTACATCAGCAAGTGATGTAATCACCTAATTCATCAATATGTGAAATATGTAAATATGTACTGTCAGAATGACAGAGTAGATATGAAAAAGGAGTATTGAAGAGAACAAAGTCAAAACGATGTATATTTTGTTTTATTTCATATGGGAAGTACCAAAAATAAATAAACAAACATATATTAGGAAATAGTATTTTAAAGTTATTTGGCAAGAACTCATATGTGAAAAAGCAGAAACAGAAAAACTATTTTTAGAAAAATACAATCATTATACGATCATTATACAAATTTAACACAATAAAAATATTTAACTTCTGAGGGAATGAAGAGTCATATCAGGACAAAGACACTACTGTTTTTTCTAGCTAGCCCTAGCTAGCTCATGTGTGATATCTTATTGTATCATCATTGTATCTCAATGGACCATAGAGGATCCAAAAGTCAATTTAGAAACAAAAGCACCTAAAATAAATAATTCAATGTCCTCCTGGCTAGTAAATGCCAGAAAGAGGCTGCTCGAGAGAACTACGCCATCCGCTATTGATGAATCATAAAGCAATCGTGTGGCATGAGCGTGAAATGCCTAACGCTGTTGTTATGACTGAAAGGATTCTGTGCATAAACAGTACTAGTGTAGACGGCACAATAGGCGTTTTGGTGGGAACAGTAGTATATACCACTTCATCATGAAGAGATTGTCTCTGTTCAGCCCCTAGAAGAGGGTGTAAAAGTAGAACATTACAACCAAATTTCAGGATCTGCCCGGGTCCAAATGCAGTAAAAAGAGAAAAGTAAGCAATTAAACCACATATACTTTATTATAAAGCAGAATATTAATTTGTTGAATCTAAGAAGCTGGACGCCCAAAGCCAGGAGAAATAACCAAGGGGTCAACCCTAAAGTCAACCTGACCCATCACCAATATATTTTCCAACGAGTTACCTGTTGAAAGCGCTATATTGTTGCAGGCAGGATATTGCAGTGGGACAGACCTGCAGTTTAGGATTGATTGGCATGCCCTACGCACAGACCGAACTTCTTTCTGGCTTCTTCAGCACATGTGGCCACTGCTCCCAGCAGTGAAAGACTTGCAAGACATACATTCCTGACACAGGCTCCACCAAGTCCCTGCAATGTTAGTCAGCCATTCAATTTTACCTGAACATGTAAAGTCAGAGCTATAATGTTCTGCTAATTTAATCCTGTAGTAAAATGGCTCTTTTGGATGAAAAAGCTAAATGTTTCACTTATTATCTTATTATTGTATTATCTTAAGACCTTGTCTAACTGACAGGGTGAATGAATGTATTTATGTATGTATGTTTGTATGTATGTATGTATTTATTTATTTATTTATTTATTTCATTATTTATTTATTTATTTTTTGTATCACACCACTCACCTATAGGTCTCAGTGCGCACAATTGTTACTAACCAAGGAGGTGCTCAAGATGCAACAAGAAGCAAAGCTAAAGGTAGACACAGATGAGCGTGTGGGGTGGGGGCGTGCTTTCTTGAAAAATGAGGTCTTCTTAAGTAATTTCCTGAACTGAAGCAAAAGAGTGGTTAGGCAGAGGATGAGCAAGACAGCACTCCAAAGAGTTGGTGTGGTCACAAAATATTCACTTAGGCATAATATTTTGGCTCGTTCCAGTGACACGAACAGGAAACTCCCTTATCATGCCGGGGTATTAACACATTCACATTAATGAATTGTATTATACGTGTAGCAACCTTCCTGGTTCTGAGGCTTCCAGAGGACACACAGAGTCAAGATTCGGAAACCCTGTTTCCTTTGTGGCGTTCCGAAGTGTCTGAAATTCGAAAAAGCGGAGTGCACCAGCGAGTTTGAGGGTTGTCTGGGTCTTAGAAGACTTGACCGGGAGATTTTCTTGGGCGAGCATTGGGGCTGTGTTTCCGTTTTTCTGCTGTGACAATGGGGAGCTTTGTGTTGTTGTTTGATTCCTCCCTACCTTCTGAGTCCCCTGCGTGTACACATGTTACCTGGGGTCGAATGGTGTAGCTCCCACAGCCTGTGGCCTGCTGCTTTCATTCCATAGCTCCCACAGGCTGTGACCTTCTGCCGTCTTTCCGTAGCTCCCACAGCCTGTGGCCTTCTGCCGTCTTTCCGTGTCTCCCGCAGCCTCTGGCCTTCTGCTGTCTTTCCGTAGCTCCCACAGCCTCTGGCCTGCTACCTTCTTTCCATAGCTCCCACAGCCTGTGGCCATCTGCTGTCTTTCCGTAGCTCCCACAACCTGTGGCCTTCTGCCATCTTTCCATGTCTCCCGCAGCCTGTGGCCTTCTGCAGTCTTTCCGTAGCTCCCACAGCCTGTGGCTTGCTGTAGCCAGTGGCCTTCTGCCGTCTTTCCATAGCTCCACACAGACTGTGGCCTTCTGGCATCTTGCCGTAGCTCCCACAGCCTGTGGCTGGCTACCTTCTTTCCGTGTCTCCGACAGCCTATGGCCTGCTGCCGTCTTCCCTTAGCTCCACACAGACTGTGGCATTCTGCCGTCTTGCTGTCTTGCCGTAGCTCCCACAGCCTGTGGCCTGCTGCCTTCTTTCTGTGTCTCCTACAGCCTGTGGCCTGCTACCGTCTTTCCGTAGCACCCACAGACTGTGACCTTCTGCTGCCTTTCCGTATCTCCCACAGCCTGTGGCCTGCTGCCGTCTTTCCGTAGCTCCCACAGGCTGTGGCCCTCTGCCGTCTTTCCGTGTCTCCCACAGCATGTGGCCTTCTGCTGTCTTTCTGTAGCTCCCACAGCCTGTGGCCTGCTGCTGTCTTTCCGTAGCTCCCACAGCCTGTGACCTTCTGCTGTCTTTCTGTAGCTCCCACAGCCTGTGGCCTTCAGCCTTCTTTCCGTAGCTCCCACAGTCTGTGGCCTTCTGCCATCTTTCCATAGCTCCCACAGCCTGTGGCCTTCTGCCGTCTTTCCATAGCTCCCACAGCATGTAGCCTGCTGCTGTCTTTCCGTAGCTCCCACAGGCTATGGCCCTCTGCCGTCTTTCCGTGTCTCCCACAGCATGTGGGCTTTTGCTGTCTTTCCGTAGCTTCCACAGCCTGTGGCCTGCTGCCGTCTTTCCATAGCTCCCACAGCCTGTGGCCTTCTGCCGTCTTTCCGCAGCTCCGACAGCCTGTGGTCTTCTGCCGTCTTTCCATGGCTCCCACAGCCTGTGGCCTACTGCTGTTATTCCGTAGCTCCCACGGCCTGTGGCCTACCACCTTCTTTCCATTGCTCCCACAGCCTGTGGCCTTCTGCCTTCTTTCCATAGCTCCCACAGCCTGTGGCCTTCTGCTGTCTTTCCATAACTCCCACAGCCTGTGGCCTTCTGCCGTCTTTCTGTAGCTCCCACAGCCTGTGGCCTTCTGCCTTTTTTCTGTAGCTCCCACAGCCTGTGGCCTTCTGCCGTCTTGCCGTCTTTCCCACAGCCTGTGGCCTTCTGCCTTTTTTCCTTAGTTCCCAAAGCCTGTTGCCTTCTGCCGTCTTTCCGTAGCCCCCACAGCCTGTGGCCTTCTGCCTTCTTTCCGTAGCTCACACAGCCTGTGGCCTTCTGCCGCCTTTTCATTTCTCCCACAGCCTGTGGCCTTCTGCCTTCTTTCCGTAGCTCCCACAGCCTGTGTCCTTCTGCTGGCTTTCCGTAGCTCACTAAGCCTGTGGCCTTCTGCCTTCTTTTGTAGCTCCCACAGCCTGTGGCCTTCTGCCGTCTTTCTGTTGCTCCCACAGCCTGGGGCCTTCTGCTATCTTCCTGTTGCTCCCACAGCCTCTGGCCTTCTGCCGTCTTTCCGTAGCTCACTAAACCTGTGGCCTTCTGCCGTCTTTCCGTAGCTCACTAAGCCTGTGGCCTTCTTCCTTCTTTCCGTAGCCCCCACAGCCTGCGGCCTTCTGCTGTCTTTCTGTTGCTCCCACACCCTGTGGCCTTCTGCCATCTTTCCATAGCTCACTAACACTGTAGCCTTCTGCCTTCTTTCCGTAGCTCCCACAGCCTGTGGCCTTCTTCCGTCTTTCTGTTGCTCTGACAGAGTGTGGCCTTCTGCGGCTTTACGATATGACGTGTATCATCTGGGCTAGTGAAAGTCTTGTGAACTCTGCCATTGACCTTTGGCACCAGCTCTCGTTCTACATGATAGTTGGTAGTTAATCCCACTCCATGAACCAGATGTAACCCAACAGATCACTCAGTTCAACTCCGAGTGCATCTGTCAACATACGAATGTCTTCCGTCCAATGATTCCGTTCTGTTTGTTTTCCTCAGCACACAGGATTCTATAAGTTGGGGCCTTACATAGGCTGACTCCGCCCAAGTTTGAAGCATATGTTGCAAGAGTTCTTAATCTCGCGAGATCCTGCAGTTTCACGAGATTTCCTGAATCCTTTAGTACTGGCAGGTTGCTGATGTTCATGCAGGCAACGGTGCCCCGTTCTAATGTATAGGCGGGACCTGCACCCCCATTTCCACCTGGCTGAGAAAAGCTTGCCCCCTAAGCCTCCATTGCACTGAGGTGTGGTGTTTGTGTAGGGATTGGCCATGGACGGTGGTGTTGAGTGGGTGTCCACCATGGGTGGTGGCCATGACATATGTGCACAACAGACTACTGGGTAAATTAACTAAAGATAAACTAACACTGCTTCATGTGTTTTCCAATAAATATTCAGAAACAAATTGCGATGCAATTCGTATACATGGTCATCCAGTCAATAGCTCAGCTTGAGCAATACTACAATATAGGGGCACATAAATAGGTTAACCGTTTCGTTGTAGATGAGCGACCACCATGGATGGACTTATTGTGAATGTCCTTTGAGGTGGAGCTGAATGATACCAACCTTACATCGTATATCTTCCTGCCAGGACACAGCTGCACACTCACCTACCAGAACCATGCAATGATCTTAGCAGCACAGCTGCACTGCACCCTGTGTATAACTCTGCGTCTGCCCCAAAGATAGGCACTCTGTCCCGTCGGCCACCCATTATCCTGTTGACTTCAGTGCTCCAATGCCAGCGCCGGAGCCATTCACGAGAGAAGCAGAAATAGCACTTGTATAGACAAGCGGAGGACATTCAATTTAAGCATTCACTTCAGACATGGGGTCAGCACGCAATTTGCAAGTTCAAATCCCATGGCACGGCCACCGCGACCCCCCTTTCTTCTGCCGGAGACAGGCTGATTTTCATTAAATTGTTTGATAATGCCGCCTATTATTGTGTCTAAAAATTGGAGGAACAGTAGCCCGAGGTGCTTTATGGGAACACCAATATGGCATTCTAGAAGGATGTTTCTGCATGTAAATGTGCGCTTTCTGTGTCCACCGCCTGGATGACCCAAGGCTGTGTGCGCTCAAATAAATGAAAACATAAAATAAAATAAATACATACAGCCTGCCTTGAGTTTGCCCTCTCAGTAGAATGACATGTGTCACAGTCTTTTTTTTCCCTCGCATATTAATGCATCCGTATACATGGTTGTTGGTTACACACACTTTAAAGTTAGGGTGATTGTTGTGATGAATGCAATAACCACCAGGCCCAATGTGCATTATATACTTTGTGATTCAAGCATGCAATCTTTTATCACAAATATGTTTGCCAACTATAATAATTGGTGGTCATTTATATGTTGAAATATTAAAAAAATAAAATTGCAAAGTATCCATGAATCTTCATTGGTTCTATTTGTTCCCTTTATCTTTCTGCAAGTTGCATTTGTGAAGTGAGCAATAGAAGTGTACCTGACTGCCCATCTTCTATCAGAGACATTATGGTTATTCTAGATTTCCATAATGTGCTTACTCATTAAGACAAGTGTATCATTCTTGTTAACACTAAAATATTAAGTAGAAGTGATCATTAGCAAGTAACATTGTCACATTCTTTCAAAAATAACTTACAATTTTAGCTGGATTAAATAAATGTCCTTTTTAATCACTTCTTTTGTTGATAATGCACACTGTGTTGTTTCTCAAAGTTCCTTTCCTTCATGGACAGGGGCTCACTCAGATTATTGCCAAGGGCATGTATCTTGTGTGAGCACTGAGGCGATGTGAACTTTTGTGTTGGAGCCACTCATCTGTTGGTTGCTGTGGAACCCTCACAATTGTTGCGCTCTCCAAAAAAAGCTACTCTACACTGTATATAGGTGTCACCATTACAAACACTTTAATGTTAGGGCGAGCGTCGTTAACAATGCAATGATCACCTTGCCCAGTGTGCATGACACAGGCACTCCGTTATTTCACCACAGAATTCGTTGTCAAATATCAAAATCTTAGTAATTCCTATGCTCCCAGAATGAGACTTAATTATATGCAAAGCAGGCTGGGGCCTTCACTAGTGCCGTTTGTCCCCTGCTATGTTCAGAGAGCATGATTGGAGTGCAGCAGACTTCCCATCTTGGAATGATAACATTCTATCAGAAAACAATGTGCCTGGTTAGCATAGGCTTTAAGAATGTGCTTTGTTCAGTAAAGCAAGTGTGCACTTATTTTAATGACTACAACATAAATTGGAAAGGATAATTAGAAATAAACGTTGAACAGTTTTTATAAAGAGCCAGTTTAAAATGTTAGTACAATGAAATATGTATTTGTATTTGTATTTGTATTTGTTTATTTATAACGCGCAAATGTGTTTTTTAATAGCTGATCTTGCAGTTCCCTCATCCAATATATTTGTTTATTTTCTCTAGTTGCAAAGCTGTCAGCAACGGCTGGAGTGGCTCTAACACATTTCCGTCTGATTATGCAACTATCACCCACATAGAGAGAAAAGAGAGAGAGAGAGAGAGAGAGAGAGAGAGAGGCAGACAGATTGAGCAATGAGGAAGAGAGATTGAGGCAGCCTGAGAGAGAGAGGGAGAGAGGGGAGAGAGAGAGAGAGGGAGAGAGAGAGAGAGAGAGAGCAAAGTTAAGGGTAGGAAGAGAGATGATAGAGAGAGTGAGAGAGACTGATAGAGAGAGAAAGAGAGAAAGAGAGAGCATACAGATTGAGCAAAAAGGAAGAGAGGGAGATGAGAGATGGAGAGAGAGAGACAGAGAAAGAGAGAGCAAAGTTAAACAGAGGGAGAGAGATGATAGAGAGAGCGAGAGAGAGTGATAGAGAGAGGCAGGCAGACAGACAGATGGACAGAGAAAAATCGGGTGCAAAGATAAAAGGTGGAACAGAGAGAGATGAGAGATAGTGAAAGAGAAAGCAAAGGGGAAGGATTGAGAGAGAGAGCAAAGAGAAATGGAGGGAGCCAAGAGGAGAGAGAGCACTAGACTGGTGCATGATACACTAGGCAGCGCTAGTATGTTTTACTAGTGGCATAAATGGTGATCTGACAAAGTCAGTGATTGTGTAGTACATCTTCACCAAAACTACATTCAGAAAACAGGGGCTAAACCTTTTCACCAAGGGGTCTGTGCAGAGAATTGTCCTCGGAAGCTGCTGCTGCAAACATGTCCTGCAAATGATTAAAAATCCCTTGCAGGTGAAAATGATGATTGAAAGGGACCTGTATGACGTGTTGCAAGCAGGCACCAGGCATGTCCTTTGG
Source organism: Ambystoma mexicanum (assembly GCA_002915635.3). NCBI lineage: Eukaryota > Metazoa > Chordata > Amphibia > Caudata > Ambystomatidae > Ambystoma > Ambystoma mexicanum. Next base: position 1,016,080,760 of record CM030325.1, read on the forward strand.
GGAATCTCTGAGGCAGGCATGTGTACTACTATGTGTACCTGTGTCTTTATGCTAAAAAGCCCCTACTTTGGAAACAGTGCTTCTTTTAATCTTTATACCAAAGAATTGGGGTCGGTTATATACTAAAAATGTCTGTCAAAATGTCAGTCAAGATAAATTCACAGTCCTGTGTCAAAACCTACATCTATCCCTCACACTATGTAACTAAAAGGTAAACTAACAAAATGTTCCTTCAATAAGGAGAATGGCTCCCTTCCCCTTCTTGGGTAATGATCAGAAGAGTGTTCTCTCAAACAAAAATTACCATGGGGAATGGCTCCCTTCCTCTGGCATGAATTGCTATATATCATAACAATGCCAGTGCGAATGACTACCTTCCCCAGGCTTATTTATCTCTGCTCTCTGTTCGGAAAAAAGGGAATGCCTCTGTTCTCTTGGTATGGTTTGGCACAGTTCAACACAAGGCCTGGGGGAATGACTCCCTTCCCATGCCATCTTTATCAGAACCCCCGGCGTGATACCAGGAGACTGACTCCCTTCTCCTGGCATGGCTTGATATATTTATTTTTCAATGTTTTCAACTTCACGCACACTTTGCCACTTTGACTTGTTCTCAGCAAAGTCCATAATATTATCAGGGTCCCAGACCCTTCTGGATGGTCAGGGGTTCCCTCTGTCCCACTGTGATGAGGAAGATTTCCTCTAATGCTTTCCGTCTCTAATTTTGGATCCCAGACTCTTCTCTGGTGTCAAATGGTCTTATGCATGCCACTGGGATGAGGAAGCATTCCTCGGATGCGTCCCACTTCAGCGGTTCCCTTTGTGTCTCTACTGGGCCTCACGTGCCTCCTTTTACCTTCATGTGGGTCAGGCACCCCTCTGCTTTTTTCCAGGGATGGGTTTTCCACTATAATGCTTCCAGGGGCCTTCTCTTTTGGCTGGCGGACTCCACGGCTTTCTCACAGGTCTACCACATTTGGGGTCTTGCCTTCTCTGTGGAACTCTCGGTCCACCTGGCCAAGGTTATGCCACCACTCTTCTATGCAGGTGGGGCAGAGGGTCTGCTCCTGCAGGGTCCCCAGTTGACTCTTGCAGCATCTCGCCAGCGTCTGCTGCTCTATCTGCTTTTGCCAGGATTGGAATCTCCCAGGCTCCTAGCTCCTCAAAGAAAACTCGAGTCCATTGTGATGCTGGAAATGCATCTGAGGGACAGGGCCTCAGAATCCTTGTCCTTTTTCTGTTTTTACCGTGTGTTCTGTTATGTTTTCTGCCCCGGAGTCCATGTGGGACTCCTGGCAGTGCAGCTCTCTCTTTTGGTTTGGTGAACAGACCCATGGGATACCCTTATGGCACCCATGGGTAGGGGGTACAACCCTGTGCCCCTAGTGTATGTTTTTGGGCACCTGTGGGTGGCCCACAGAGCAGGGTATGGGCTGGTGGCAGCTCCATGCTGAACTTGACAGGTGCTTGGGTGTCCTCCATTTGGGACACCCAGGCCTGCCATTGGGATCAGTTGATTCCTGATAGAAACAAGATGGCCCCTGTGGCCTCTTGCTTTCTATTGCCTGTTGTCTTGTTTTCCCAAAGTCCTGGGAAGCCCTGACTCTGTCCCTCCCCCTGACTGGCTGTTGGGTGGAAGTTCCATATATGGTGTTGTGGTGAAGGCCCAGCTAGACTGACTGGAGCCTTCCCAGTGACTGTATGTTGTGGGTACCTCCTGTGGGTGGGACCTGGGTGAATGGAGTGTGTGACCAATATACACTCCTTGTTGTGGTTGTCTGGTTTCTGGCATTGAGACAAAGACTGAGACAGCCCTGCCCGAAACTGGCCTGAATGCAGTGTGTAGTGTTGAATGGCTGGGTACTTGTCCCAATCCACATTCCTTGTTGTGAGTGTCTGAAAGGAGGAGTGTGGCCTGAATGCACTGTGTGCCTGATTGGCTGACTGACTGCATGAATGCCCTTCTGTATGATTGGCTGCTGTGTGTGTGCCAGCAGCGTGGATGAGAGAGAGGATAGTATATCTGGGGACCTCTCACCACTGGAAGTGTTCAGAAGCATTCAGAAGCTGAGTCTCCACTCAAGAGTAACTGGATTTGCTGATCCTCGACGTCCAGCTGGAAGAAGAAGACTTGCTGTGGCATTTGCTTCGACCGATCCGAAGGCTGTCGAATTCGTCGAGGACTGACCCGAGAGAGGACCTGGTAAGGCGCCATCTTCCGTGCCCGAGGACCATCGCACCGCTCCATCTTCGCCGAAGCGCCCTGGAAGACAGATCCTCGAAAGGCTGTCGACCGAGACGGGACCGCCGAGGAGATCGAAGTGAAGCACCGGACATCGACGCCGTCGAAGTCCATTGCCGTCGACCAGGGTTCGCAGGTTTGTGAACCGCTGGAGGCCGTCGAAGTTGTGTTGCCCAGCCGTGGGAACCACTTGACGCCGTGCCGCCGACGACCGGAGCCGTCCGCTCCATTGCCTAAGAACATTCAATCGAAGGACTCTCTCGACCGCATCATCGACCGCTTATCCTGCCGGAGAAGTCGAGGACGACCAACGCGCCGAGGAGAAACCTGCCGGTGGGTTTCCGCCACCCGACGACCTCAAAGACTCGGACGACTCGACGCCCTTGCTGGGCTCCGTCTCTACAATCTTTGCGGTCCAGAACTATTGTCATCGAGGTGCCCCGCACACCTCCGCCCTGCAGGACGCCGACGCCCGACGCCGACGAGCCACCGCTCGACGAAGCTGCCGCCTCTTCGACATCGTTCTACCTCGTTTGTCGACGGACGTTCGACGCCCCGTGCCTCCCGCTTGAAAGGGAAGGCATTCAAGAAGGGCCGTCGATTCCCCGTCGCCGAACAGCGAGTCCTCGACGTTTGTCGACGCCTTTTCGAGGAACTCGACTCCACCAGGTACATTGGGGGGGTAAAAACATTATAGGGAAAATAAGACTTGCAGAGCAATATATGGACTGGGCTTGTGCTATATCTTCTTTACAGGTTGCCCAGGTGGGGGATCTCCACACAGAACTGTGCTAGTGGTAGGGTCAGTATTCTGCCTATTGCTCAACCATCTTATTTTCTCTCCTCTCTCTATTGCTGGTTTCACTCTATTGGTCTGTGTGACATTGTACAGTATTGTTCATTGCACTTCAATGAGATCTAGGGTGGTACCACTTTAGGATTGTAAATATTTGTCATTGTAGATTTTGCCAGAGTACAAAGTGAGTTATCATGATAAATGGTACATAACCTTAACTATTGATTATATAAAGACTGTGTTCTAACCAATACAGAGTGTGGATATTCCTTTGTGGGGGCTTGGGGATACACTGTACTTAAGAACCAGCCTGCATCACCTCCTGAGAAGCTAGGCCTTGATTGCTCGACCATTGCTACCGAATAGAGAATCTTGGCTGGGGTCTCCTGTGCCTCTCCTCCACCATATAGGGAGTGGGAGTACAGACACCCCCCACCGGTCGTTGAGATCCGTTCTCTCACACTGGTGGCAGCGGTGGGATGCTTATGGTTTTAAGAATCAGTGTATAACCGCGCCACTTACAAAGGATATTTGCCCTTTATTGAATTGAAGTTTAGTTGTGTACAAGGTAACTGCATTACAAACAATGGAGTCTATTGCGAATGGCAAATTAACTCGGATGAAGCTTAGAGGCTCTCCAGAGTGCTTGTGAAGCCAGGGAGTTAGACTTTGTGGATAAGTCTAGGGCTGAGCTGATAGCTGCCCTGGTGGACTACCAGACTGATAGGTGAAACTCTTGATGAGGGGGGAATGCAACCAATGAGGACTCTGCCCCTGGGGTTTCAGCTGAATCTGTTTCTGGAATGCCACCATTCCTGCTGCCTCTGTTCCAAACTCCAGCAATTCCTTAGAACTTGAGTTATTAAGGATGAAATTGGCCTTTGAATACCGCAAGTTGGAAATAGATGCTGAGCTTAAGAAAGAGGAGTTGGCTCAACAAGTGGAGCTCAAGAATAGGGATCTTGAACTCAAAAATAAGGACCTTGAACTCAAGAGCCAGGACACTGAATGTCAGAGGATCCAGCTAGAGAAAGCTAGAGTGGAGACTTCAGCTAGACCATTGAGAGTGGCAGGTCCCCAGCCACCAAGTTTATGAAAGATTGGTTGGTGTGTTTGTGGAGGGTTCAGATATCCTCCAATGGATTGAAGCGTTTGAAATGGCTTGTGAGATTCATGATGTGGATAAAAGAGATTGGGCGAAGTGTTTGTTAAGCAGAGTGCCTCAAACTGGGTATGATGTATTCTGAAGCTGAGTGTGGAAGAAAGGGTCAGTACGAGTGTATGAAGTCTGCTTTGATTGCCAAGTTCGGCAAGACACTACCCAATACCTTAGAAGGTTCAGGGATTTTAAGAAAAAGGAGAATATGTCTTGGGTTGACTGGGTGAGTGCTGCGCACATGAACATGATGGGGTGGATCGATGGATACAAGGTTAAGACTTTTGTTGAATTGTCCACCTCTTGTTTTTGAGCATTCTTCTGAAGCCTGTTCACCAGAGCTGCGTCAGTATGTGGCTGACCAGAACATTTTGGACCCCTTTAAGCTGCTAGGTTGGCTGACAAGTGGGTCTCCACCGGTGTCCCCTAAGGACTCCAGTGGAAGGACAAGGAAAAGAGAAGGGGGCCTCTCAGAAAGCTGAGGAGTCCCCCAAGCAGTCACAGTCGGGTAAACCAAAACCTTCCTCTCCTAAGACCCAAAAATCTAGTGGGGATAAGTCATCTGGGGTGGGAATAAGAGTAGTGGTCCACCTGCTGCAAAGCAGGCTCCCAGTGGTTCCAGTACGTACCCGCACTCCTGGCGCTTGTTGGGACTGTGGGCTCTGGATCACAAAAGGGTGACCCCAAGTGTAAAGGTAAGGCACTTGGAGTACAGGCTGTCAGCCTGACCTACCCTTACCCCGTGTCTGAGGTGGAGGCCACTGTCCTCCCCTCCTCTGCGGTATCACATTTGGTGCTCCGGTGGAGATTTCCTTAGTTGTCCCTTGGGGCCTGGACCAGTACGCGGAAGTACTGGCGACTATCCCACAGAACACCCGTAGGTTTTTGAGAAGTGTCCTCTTGAATGGCCAGCCTTCTACTGGTTTGAGAGACACTGGGGCAAGCATGACAGTGGTGGACAGGACCCTGCTCAGGCCAGAGGACTATGAAGGTGCTCCTCTGCAAACCACCAGGTTAGCTGGTGGGCCTCCCAAATTATCACCTGTAGCCTTAGTCACACTCATGATTGGCGACAAGACAGCGAAGCTTCCTGTCCTGGTTCAGGACAATGTCCCTGCTAACATTTTTTGTTAGGGAATGATCTAGTAGAGTTGGGTTGATCTCGGATGGTCTTCCCATGACTGCTGCTGCCGTCACTAGATCACAGGTGACATCGGGTCTGGCTGTGGTCAGATACCCGAGCCAAAGGCGAGCCTAAGGCAAGAAGGAGGAAGACAAGAAGGCCACCTCTGTGGAGGGAGCACCTTCTCTTCCTGCTGCACCCATTGGGATCCATGCTCGGACGGGCTGGGTCCAGTGGAAAACCAAACTCAACTCCTTTGCGAGAAGAGGCAGAAGACTCTCCTGTGGAGAGGTTCTTAACCCGGAGGATCATCCCGACCTTCAATGCTTGTTAGCTGAAGGGGACCCTCCCGGGCGGACTTCTGTAAGGGACAGAGAGAGTGCACTCTCTCGAGGGACTGAGGAAACAGGCCCTGGCCAGGCACAAGGAGAGGTGCCTAGGAATTTCCGGATTTATTGGGAGGGTGAGCTCTTGTTAGTGAGCCCACTAAGCCTGAACCTGGTGCCCGCAAGAGGTTGGTGGTACCCAGGTTTACAGGCCCTTCCTACTGCAGTTGGCGCATGAGGTGCCCTTGGCTGGTCATCTTGGGACCAAGAAGACTAAGCAGAGGCTCTCTGCCCATTTCTACTGGCCACGGATGGGAGTAGAGGTGGAGTCCCACTGCAGGACCTGCCCAACTTGTCAGTTGTCTGCAAGACTGGAGGCAGTGTCATTGCCCCACTGCAGCCGTTGCCAGTGGTTGGCACCATTTGAGAGGGTGGCATCGACATCGTCGGTCCCCTTGACCCTCCCACTTCAGGTGGACATCGGTTCATCCTGGTCTTGGTAGATCATGCCACCAGGTACCCTGAGGCGATACCCCTTCGGACGGTTACGGCCAAGGTGGTTGCCCGGGCTCTCCTGGGCATTTTCACCGTGTTGGATTCCCCAAGGAGTGTCTCTGACAGAGGATCCAACTTCATGTCGAGTTACATGAAAACCATGTGGAAAGAGTGCGGGTAACCTACAAGTTCTCCACCTCTTACCACCCCAGACCAATGTCTGGTTGAGAGATTTAACAAACTCTCAAGGGCATGCTAGGTGCTTTGGAAGAGCCCTAAGGAGGAAATGGGATCTCCTCCTGCCATGCTGCTGTTTGCTTACAGAGAGGTACCTCAAGAGGGTGTTGGTTTCAGCCCCTTTGAGTTACTCTTTGACATCCCGTGAGGGGCCCCTCGCCTTGATCCGAGAAGGCTTGGAAGCCACCCCTCCAGGTCCCGCCAAGCAAGTGGGGACTATGTGTTAGCCTCAGGCGGAGGAAGACACAAATGATGGGTCAGGCAACAGCAAATCTCAAGGCCAGCCAGGAATTGAATAAGTACTGGCATGACCTTAAAGCCTCGCAAGTGGATTGGGCTCCGGGACAGCAAATCCTTGTGATGGAGCCTACCAAGCCTAGGGCTTTGGCAGACAAGTGGACTGGACCCTTCAGGATCATCTCCAAGATGGGCGAAGTCAACTATCTGGTTGACATGGGAGCCCCTGGGGTAGCTCCTCAGCTATTCCATGTCAACAGGCTCAAGCCTTTCCACAGGTGAGCGGAAGTCTCATGTCTCTTGCTAGCTTCTGGGCAAGAGAGGATGAGAGTGAGCCCTTCCTGATTTGCTGCATAGCAACCCTCAGGATGGCTCAGTGGAGGGAGTACATCTCTCTCCAGATTTGACAACAGAGCAACAGAGGGCCTGTAGGGCTTTGCTCCAACAGTAGCTCTCTCTGTTTTCACTGAAGCCAGGCCTTACACCGTGGTGTAAGCACGAAATTGACACTGGTGACAGTGTACCTGTCAAAAGCAGGTGCTACCGTATGTCAGATACCGTCAAGAACCACATCCAGGCTGAGGTCGCCAAGATGTTGGATCTGGGTGTTATTGAACCCTCAACCAGTCCCTGGTCCAGTCCAGTGGTCCTTGTCCCCAAGGCAAGTTCCCAGGCGGGTACCAAGGATTGGAGGTTCTGTGTGGACTACCGAGGAGTCAATGCCGTCACCAAAACTGACGCGCACCCATTGCCCAGGGCTGATGAGCTCGTGGACACATAGGTGCTGCCAAGTTTGTGAGCACCTTTGACCTTACCTCAGGCTATTGGCAAATAGCTCTGACGGACCATGCCAAGGAAAAGACGGCTTCTCAACACCTGAGGGACTCTACCAGTTTAGGGTCATGCCTTTTGGGTTGAAGAATGCCCCTGCCACCTTCCAGAGATTGGTCAATCATGCGCTCAGTGGGCTGGAAGCCTTTTGTGTGGCTTACTTAGACGACATTGCCGTCTACAGTTCCACCTGGGAAGAGCATTTGACACATCTGGATAAGGTGTTGCAGGCCTTGAAAAGGGCTAACCTCACTATCAAGGCTACCAAGTGCCAGATAGCTCAGGGAAAGTTACTATCTTGGTCATGAGGTAGGAGGGGGTCAAATCCAACCTCTCGCCAGTAAAGTACAGGATGTACAGAACTGGGAGACTCCCACTACTCAAACCCAGGTGAGAGCCTTTTTGGGCCTCACTGGGTACTATCGCAATTTCATGGCAGACTATGGAACCATAGCTGTACCCCTGACAGCTCTAACCTCACCCAAACAGCCTAGGTAGGTTAATTGGACTGAAGACTGTCAGAGGGCCTTTGATGGCTTGAAAGAAAGTCTGTGTAGGGCACCTGTGTTGAGTGCGCCTGACTACAGCCGACCCTTTATCGTCCAGACGGATGCCTGCGACACCGGAATTGGAGCTGTCTTGTCCCAGTTAGATGACAAAGGGAGAGAACACCCTATCATATTCATCAGTAGACAACTCAAGGGTAGAGAACTTAGGTGGGCTACTGTTGAAAAGGAGTGTTTTAGTATAGTTTGAGCCTTAGGCGTTTTAGGCCCTACCTTACGGTCTACCTTCAAGGTCCAAACAGATCATAAGCCCTGAAGTGGCTTATGCAGATGAAGGGTGAGAACCCGAAATGCTCAGGTGGTCCATTAGCCTGCAAGGGCTAGACTTCACCATAGAGCACAGACCAGGGAAGAGTCACGATAATGCAGATGGCCTTTCCAGAAGGTATGTTGACCGTCTGGATGAGGGTGTCTATCCGTGGGAGATTAGACACCTCCACCTCAGTCTGGGGAGGCGACTGTGATGCTGGAAATGCATCTGAGGGACAGGGCCTCTGAATCCTTGTCCTTTTTCTGTTTTTACCGTGTGTTCTGTTATGTTTTCTGCCCCGGAGTCCATGTGGGACTCCTGGCAGTGCAGCTCTCTCTTTTGGTTTGGTGAACAGACCCATGGGATACCCTTATGGCACCCATGGGTAGGGGTACAACCCTGTGCCCCTAGTGTATGTTTTGGGCACCTGTGGTGGCCCACAGAGCAGGGTATGGCTGGTGGCAGCTCCATGCTGAATTTGACAGGTGCTCTGGGTGTCCTCCATTTTGGACACCCAGGCCCTGCCATTGGATCAGTTGATTCCTGATAGAAACAAGATGCCCCTGTGGCCTCTTGCTTTCTATTGCCTGTTGTCTTGTTTTTCCCAAAGTCCTGGAAGCCCTGACTCTGTCCCTTCCCCTGACTGGCTGTTGGGTGGAAGTTCCATGTATGGTATTGTGGTGAAGGCCCAGCTAGACTGGCTGGAGCCTTCCAGTGACTGTATGTTGTGGGTACCTCCTGTGGGTGGGACCTGGGTGAATGGAGTGTGTGACCAATATACACTCCTTGTTGTGGTTGTCTGGTTTCTGGCATGTGAGACAAAGACTGAGACAGCCTGCCCGAAACTGGCCTGAATGCAGTGTGTAGTGTTGAATGGCTGGGTACTTGTCCCAATCCACATTCCTTGTTGTGAGTGTCTGGAAGGAGGAGTGTGGCCTGAATGCACTGTGTGCCTGATTGGCTGACTGACTGCATGAATGCCTGCAGTATGATTGGCTGCTGAGTGTGTGCCAGCAGCGTGGCTGAGAGTGAGGATAGTATATCTGGGGACCTCTCACCACTGGAGAAGTGTTCAGTTCAGAAGCGTTCAGAAGCTGAATCTCCACTCAAGAGTAACTGGAACTGCTGACCCTCGACGTCCAGCTGGAAGAAGAAGACTTGCTGTGGCATTTGCTTCGACCGATCCGAAGGCTGTCGAATTCGTCGAGGACTGACCCGAGAGAGGACCTGGTAAGGCGCCCTCTTCCCGTGCTCCGAGGGACCATCGAGCACCGCTCCATCTTCGCCGAAGCGCCCTGGAAGACAGATCCTCGAAAGGCTGTCGACCCGAGACGGGACCGCCGAGGAGATCGAAGTGAAGCACCCGGACATCGACGGCCGTCGAAGTCCATTGCCGTCGACCAGGGTTCGCAGGGTTGTGGAACCGCTGGAGGCTCGTCGAAGTTGTGTTGCCCAGCCGTGGGAACCACTTGACGCCGTGCCGCCGACGACCGGAGCCGTCCGCTCCATTGCCTAAGAACATTCAATCGAAGGACTCTCTCGACCGCATCATCGACCGCTTATCCTGCCGGAGAAAGTCGAGGACGACCAACGCGCCGAGGAGAAACCTGCCGGTGGGTTTCCCGCCACCCGACGACCTCAAAGACTCGGACGACTCGACGCCTTGCTGGGCTCCCGTCCCTACAATCTTTGCGGCCCAGAACTATTGTCATCGAGGTGCCCCGCACACCTCCGCCTTGCAGGACGCCGACGCCCCGACGCCGACGAGCACCGCTCGGACGAAGCTGCCGCCTCTTCGACATCGTTCTACCTCGTTTGTCGACGGACGTTCGACGCCCGTGCCTCCTGCTTGAAAGGGAAGGCATTCAAGAAGGGCCGTCGATTCCCCGTCGCCGAACAGCGAGTCCTCGGCGTTTGTCGACGCCTTTCGAGGAACTCGACTCCACCAGGTACATTGGGGGGGTAAAAACATTATAGGGAAAATAAGACTTGCAGAGCAATATAGGACTGGGCTTGTGCTATATCTTTCTTTACAGGTTGCCCAGGTGGGGGATCTCCACACAGAACTGTGCCTAGTGGTAGGGGTCAGTATTCTGCCTATTGCTCAACCATCTTATTTTCTCTCCTCTCTCTATTGCTGGTTTCACTCTATTGGTCTGTGTGACATTGTACAGTATTGTTCATGCACTTCAATGAGATCTAGGGTGGTACCACTTTAGGATTGTAAATATTTGTCATTGTAGATTTTACCAGAGTACAAAGTGAGTTATCATGATGAATGTACATAACCTTAACTATTGATTATATAAAGACTGTGTTCTAACCAATACAGAGTGTGGATATTCCTTTGTGGGGGCTTGGGGATACACTGTACTTAAGAACCAGCCTGCATCACCTCCTGAGAAGCTAGGCCTTGATTGCTCGACCATTGCTACCGAATAGAGAATCTTGGCTGGGGTCTCCTGTGCCTCTCCTCCACCATATAGGGAGTGGGAGTACAGACACCTCCCGCCGGTCGTTGAGATCCGTTCTCTCACATCCATCTTCAGTTTCCTTTCTGTAGGACTGGTCCTGCCTCTGCCTATCGTCAAAACCTGCAGTACATGATCGTGGGGTGCTCTTCACGATGAAGGCGAGCTACCTTGTGGCAGTACTTGAAGGTGTAATCTTCATACCTTTGATGCTCTTCCTCATCCTATTACTCCCTATTTGACTGATTTCATCACTATGACAATAGTACATATGTTTGCTCTCTAAGGAAGTATTGTAGGTGGAGAGTAGGCCTTGGGAATGTGTGTTGGTGACAGATTTGCCAGGGCTGCACCCTGGGTGGTCATCCTTGTCCCCAGAGGGGGGAGTCCCTCCCCAGGAGGCCCTCCTACATTAAACCACCCCTCGGGGATTATTGGTTAGCAACCTCACCTGCGTAGTCTCATGAGAAGGAACTGTGTAGAAGTGACAACACCTTGTGAATCGTCATAGCGGACATTGATTTGCACGCCAGAGATGCAATTATTCCCATGGCTCAAGTGGGAGCACGCAGGTGGACGGCCTCTGGCCAATTATTTAGAGGGCAGATGATGTGCCCCGTCTGTTTAAGAAATAAAAACATTGAAATAAATAAAGAATAATAACAGATTGCAGTGCAGTGGACAGTTTCAGACACCTCAACAAGAATCACATCCTGGCCTTGCGCTTCTGAAAGGAGACACTTAACCTCAAGACCACGCAATACTTGGAAGTAAAGCTGTACAATTGGCCTCATTACGAGTCTGCCGGTCCAGGAACTACCGTACCGGTAAGCTTGCCGGTACCGTAGTTCCCGGACCGGCAGACTACAAGTTGTGCTCACGGGTGCCTGGCGGGCACACAGGCACACGCGGCACAACATGTCGGATGCACCAGCACCATTCACGGATGGTGCCGGTGCATCCGGCTTCTCCATTCCCATTGAGCTCTATGGGGCTCGAATGGGAATGGGAAAGAATTTTGTCCGGCGCCCTGAATGGACAATTACCGGGTCCGCCAGGGTTGTAATACCCCAGTAATTGCCCATTCCAGGGCGTCAGAAAAAAAAACGACTCCAACGGCAGCCGTGATTGTATTACAGGCACGGTTGTCCACCAGGGTCGTAATGAGGCCCAATGTCTCATATTGACATCTGTCTATATGGACATGTGTTGTCACAGGGTATCAGATGTAAAAAGTGTGTGCATTTTATACTCTAGTAGCAAGGTTGTGTGAAAATCCGTTCCCTTCGCAAATGCTTTTTTTGTCGTGTGTGTTTTTTTTCAATAGCGTCACGTGACGTCCTTCCCAATGATCACCAGGTGCTTCAGCCAGTGCTGAGGTTTGCAGATTGGTTCTAGAGATGTGTGTTTTTGTGGGGTAGGTGATTTGTCTGGCCTTTTGTTTTCTTGATGAGCGTTTAGTAAGTGAGGGTGGTTGTGCATGAGGTTGTTAGTGTGTCTAGTTATTGTTGGTGGTTGCTCTGGTTCTTCTGGAACATTAGGGTCTATCTTACTGGTCGAGAAAATGGAGACGTTGTTGGGTAAAAGTTCCTTACTTTTTCTCTGGTTTTGGGTTGGCGTTGCAGGATTATTGGTTGACCAGCTTGATGGGTTGTGCTTTATTGGATGGCTAGTCCACAGTGCTTCATGTGGGTGCCATTTTGAGTTTTCCTGCTGACTTTTTCATTGTTGACTATTTTTTATTTGGTTTTTTTGTCTCCATGTTGATTGGATGTTCAATTACATGGCGGAAGGCAGGTGGCCCATTGCTGACACTATGTGGGCAGCTCGTGTGTGGCATGCTACCCTACTTCAATGCCCCATTCCATGTGATTAGAATATGCACCACCCGTTTCCCTGCTTCATGCAGAAAACATGGCAGCATTTCCAGCCACTTCTGATTTGTATGGGATGGAGTGGTTTAAATGTGCATGGTCATACATGTGCTTTTTGAAAAACAGGCAGAAACCCTCGGGATTCATTATAAAGAGTCCTGCTGCACAGCCGCATCATGGCCAGCAGTATTGCTGGCCTATGGTCGTGGATAAAAAAGGCACAGAAACATCCCTTTGCCCCTTGCAATTCCACAGAGAAGACTGTTATATGATCACAGCCATGTCCTTGGACCATACTGTACACACCATTTAAATGGAGCAGGCATATCCCTTCCATAGCTTTATCTCTAGGGGGTGTCTTACTGTAGCAATTGCAGAAACACAGGTTGGATGTAAAAAGGCTGAGCTCTGTGCTCTGCAGTTGAGCTTGGGGGAGGAGGGAAACATAGGGGGCCAGAGGCAGTGGAGTAACTTTGCTGAACATGTTGGGGGGACTTGACATCTGAAGAAAAGGTGCACCAGCCAAATGAATGGGGACAAAATGGTGTGCCATGAAAGTTGGGGGGGGCCAAAAACCCCTGCCCCCCCGCCCCAAAATTACGCCCATGCTCAGAGGTGGGATACGGGTCCAGCCAGCATCTGAGTTTAATCTGTGCTGCAAGCCATTGAAGTGTGCTTAGGCAGTGTTAGAAGTGTACCGACATACGTTTGTTTGTTTTGTGTGTTTGTTTATTTATTTATATTGCGCGCCAGACCCAAGGGTGTCAGGGCAGGTTACAAGAAGGCTCGCAGTTTAGGTTACAACAGTAGGTTACACATGGCAGATAGACCAATCGCAAGAATAAAAATAAGCTAATGAGGTAGCAGCTACAGGTTATAACAGGTTACACAGAGTTAATAGTACAGGTTATACAGAGAATAAGGTATACCCAAAAACACTATGCAAGTATCTTAATAGCAAAAACGTTAAGGCTATTTACAATGTAGTGTGGCTGTCAGTCCTTAGAGGTCGGTTGTCTTGAGCCAATTGATGCAGTTGTGTCTAGTAGTGGAACTGTGACCCCTGCCTTGCGGGTGACATAGTAGGCTGAAGGGAGCACTGTGCAATCCATTTTTCAAGGGTTGCAGGCAGCCTGGTTGACATCCATTTGCGTTGAAACCGATTTCAGTTTAGCTGTAACTGACATCGGGTAGTGAAGTGGAAACGTGTGCTTGAACTTCACAAGAAAACAGTACCGGAATGGTGAAATGGGTTGAAAAAAGCGGTGGAACTGTTGACAGTAAAAACTACACTTAGTGGAACACCGCTCCTGACGATTCCCGCTCACTTCGACCACTGTGATTAGGGGAATCTACTCTTCTTGCTACCAACCTTTAATTGCTTGGCCTCAATGGTGGGCTTCTGAGAAATAAGTAAAGAAAATAATTCCTTATTCTTTTGGTGCATTGAATGCACTTGAGCCTGTTGAACATTGGCACTTTTACATGCCAGGTATTTGAAAAGCAGAAAGGGGTCAAGGGAGGAGCGCTCATTGCACTGGCATTGGGGCCACAAGGGATGAGGTTTAAATCTGTTGGTGGACATTGAGAGCCCAGGTCATGTTCAACATTCCCATAATAATGACCTGCTGTTTATCTACAAAGTTGGAAACTGCAAAGTGGAATGGATGTGTCGGGGGACCAACAAGGGTGTCATCCAACTGATCACTCTACCCCTTCTTAGCAGTGCGGCATCCAATGGAACTATTACCCCCATCGTTGCAGTCAGTGGTGTCATCCAATGGAACTCTATAGCCCTATCGAAAGCCTGTGTAGGTCACAGGCACAGTCTTGGGCGAGGCAGGAACAGAGGCGACACTGGCCATTCGATATGTAGCACTTCGCGCTATGTCCACGCATCGGACCCTTTAAGAACCGAGGACAGGACCCTCTACGGCAAAGATCACTTAGGCAAAGGGCGTGGTGTTGTGCGACGTGGGACCACCAGAGACGCTGGGTACTATACGTAGTATGTTGCGCTACGTCCACGCTTCAAATTATAATTATAATAGTTTTTTTATAACACGCTTAATACCAATGAGTGGTTTTTAAATGTGGGATTGGGATTAAAACCTGACCTGTTTTGTGCTGTGTTGTCTTGCTTCCAACACAAACGTGTTGCCCCTGAGCTACACTTCCTCCCCAATCCTTTAAGAATCGTGGACTGCACCCTCTGCTGCAAAGCTTGTGTAGGCCAAGGGCGCAGTGTTATGCCACACAGGACTGCAAGAGATGCTGGCCATTTGATGCATAGCACGTTGCGCTATGTCCATACATCAGTTTCTGTAAGAACCGAGGACTGGACCCTCTACCGCAAATCCTGCATAGGCCATGGGCACAGCGTTGTGCAATGCAGGACCGCTGGAGACACTAGCCATTGGATAAGTAGCATATTGTGCTACGTCCACGCATCAGATCCTTAAAGAACTGAGGACCTGACCCTCTGCGTCAAAGCCCGCGTAGGCCAAGCGCACAGTGTTGTGCAATGCAGGACCGCATGAGACAATGGCCATTCGATAAGTATCACATTGCGCTATGTCCATGCATCAGATCTTTTAGAAACCGAGGACCGGACCTTCTGTGGCAAAGTCTGCATAGGCCAAGGGCGCAGTGTTGAGTGACAGAGATGTTTGTCGACAAAGGGGTGGAACCCAGAGTGTGAATACGCTGCACAGCCGTCAACCATCAATGACTGCAAGGATATCAAGGTGTGGACAGGCGCAGCAGCCACTACTGCTCTCTTCTAAAATACTCTGGCTTTGCATGTACTTACAATTAAATGTCTGTCTCAACGTACACTTTCTGTGTGCACCCATTAGGCTTTCCACTTTCACGGTTAGCCTCACTTGTGGTTGTGACTGTCCACTTTCCTTTTGTGTTCTTTTCTCCCTCTAGGTGTGGCGTTCTTGGTTGTGCTCTGCACACTGCTCCTGCTGTGCTCTCTAGGCTTTTTTATTTCTCTCTGTAGGTTCCTACCCCACTTCTGTGTTTACTGGAGATTTTCTGTTGGTGTCCACTAGGCTTTTCCCCCACCTCCAGATTCCTGTTCTGTGACACGTCTACTGTGGACTACTGTTGGTGTTCACTAGGCTGTGTTGGTGTTGGTGTTCACCAGGCACTGTTAAGTCTTATGAGATTGTGCTTTCTTGTGTTGCATTCCTTACTGTGCCTCCTTCTGTGTCAGCCCCCTGCTATATCCCCATCCAGTGCATCCTGTTTGGCGTAGTCCTGTTGTGTGCTTCTTCTTCTCAATCCAACCCCCATTCTCTTCACCTTCCTTTCTCCCTGCATCCCTCTGTGGTGCTCTCATTCTCACCCATCTTCTCTAACTGCTTTTCTATCAACTATCATATCCCTGTAACGCTCACCTGATTCCCACGGAGGCGCAGGTCTGGCTTCGAGTGCTGATGCTTCTTCAATGGTGAAGCGCAGGACTCTGAAGATGGACAGGAAGGGCCCCTCTACTCTGGCTTCTCTGGCTCGCAGGAATATTCCCCTGTGCGTGAAAAGGGAGTATTACCTACTGACTGAGTTATGCTCAAGCCTCCCACTCTCTTCCAACCCTCCACGATACCCTTCCACGATTCCCCTTGAAGTCTCACCTTAGGGTCAGGAAGGATGAGCTCTCAATCCTGCTTCTGATGCAGGGGCGCGTTGAAACCCAGTTACTTCACTGGTTTGAGGATTGATGGGAGTTCAGGTAAGCTTGACTATTCAGGTAAGGCGCTGTAAAAGTTCAGCTGCAAGTTCAAAATTCCAAGCTTAAAAATAATGTTCATTGTCTTGTTGCAGCAAGCGCTAATGCTTATGTCTTTTTCCCCTTAGGGTCCGGGGTTCGGAATGCCGGAGATATGGCGCCGACCCAAGTGAAACGTGCAGTTCCAGTAAATGATAGGTAAGTTCTGGATGAGCGCTCGGGTAATGTCTTTGCATTCGCTCATTCAATTTCTTTGTCTTTTTTCCCATAGGGCCCGGGGTCCGGAAAATGCCTGGAAGCGGCAAGACCCGAAATGAAATGGGAATGACCCAACAGGTAAGTCTTAGAAGCAAACTGAGCTTTTCCTATTCCTTTCCTTCTCTCACCTTGTTCTTGTCTTTTTCTCTCTAGGCTCTGGGAAGTGGCTGCGGATCCGGATGATCGCTGCTGAACATGGAGGCGTCCAGGATAGGTGAGAGAAATGCAGCGCTGCAGCGATCGTAGAAAAATGCTTTTAAAAATAATGTCTTCCTTTTCAGGATCGTCGGTGTGATGTCTCTGTGGTGCTGATTTAGCAGGTAAGGTCTTTTGTCTCCCTTTGCAGGTGACCCAGGATACTGACAGGCGTGGCTGAGGTCCATATGCAGGAGCTGACACGGTGAGCGTCCAGCTGCGAGGAGCAGAACAACGCGAAGCGTGAGTTGCTGATCGGGTGTGGTTTAAATAGCTTTGGAAGAAGTTCCAAGTGTGTATCCTTCCACCGATCAGGTATGTATCCCACCCCGACCACACCCGGGTGGAAAGTAGTCCCACAGGTAAAGTAGTTTCATTTAGGCCTCAAGAGGGCCTGGATGTAGCAGCATGGTCTGCATCAGGTAAGTGCACATTAAAACACTTGAACACATGTCTAGCTTTATGAGCCTGGTGCCTAAGGCGCCAGGACAGGGGTCCAACATGAGCCTGGCGCCTAAGGCGCCAGGACTGCGTCCAAAGGGCCCCAGCTTGGGCCCGCTGGCACTCCCCTGGGGGAAATGATGCCTGCCTCTGGGGTTTCTGGGTCGGACCTGGCTCCTTGGAGGTAGGCATCATGACAATCCCTCTCACTAAGTCTTGAAGGAAGAAGTTCAAGGAGGATATCCTGGTCTCCAATCCAGGCCTTCCTATCGCTGACACCTACATCAGTGCCTCCTCCAGTCCGACTCTCACTGAAATCCTCTTTCTCGTTCCCTCTCCTGACCTATGGACCCAACGTGTGGTTGCAGTTCTCTCTTCGTCCCTCCTCTCCCATTAATGGTGGCACGAGATGGGAGGTCCTCTTGGCCTCCTTCCTGTCCTCCAAAGCCATCATTAATGTCTATCTAAATGGCACCATCATGGTCCAGGGTACTCAGCCCAACCTCCTCCTCTTTGATAGGTGACTCCTGTGTCTTACCTCCCTCCCTTCTCCTGCTTCTCCATCTGCCACCTCTCTGGCCCCTTAGCCTCCTTCCTCCTCTACCTCCCTGAATCCTCACCCACCTACATCATATATCTCTCTGGCTCCTCTGCCACTTCCACTGGTGCACCTCTCTCCTCTACTCTTTCATAAGCGGCAACCAGCTCAAAGTACCTACCTGGAGGTCTTCACTGACACTGAGACATGGTTCATGACCAGCTCTGTCTCAGGTTTTGACACTCTCCTCCCTGAGGGCTACAAGATCCTATCTGAGCCCAGGACCAATCAGCCCGGGGATGGAGTGGGCCTGACCTTTCTTGAATGGGTCCCTGCCTCTATCATTTCCACTCAGGCATATTCCTCCTTTGAATGACTGGTCTGCAGGCTCTCCATCTCTCCAGGTCTCTCTTTGACTTTGGCCACCATCTCAAGGGCACCTAGCCACGTCGCCCTCTTCCTCTCTGAATGGGCTGATCTCACCTCCTCTCTACTTGTCTCTACCTCTCAGATGCTCTTCCTCTGGGATTTCAACATCCACATGGATTCCTCTGACCCTACCTCTGTTTTTTTTTTTCTCACAACCTATGTAACTCTCTCTCCCTCTCTATTCTTCCCTCGGCTGGACACACCTTGAATGTTCTCATCTGTTCAGGCATCCCCCTCTTTAATCCACTCACTACTCCACTCTCTTGGACTGACCAATTTCTGCTTTCCTCTCACCTGAAACTGTCTGTCCCCCTGGAAACATCTACCATAGCAATGCCACCTTCCTTCGCGGTCATTCTGCCTATGAAGCGAGTTTCAGTGGCTGCTTTTGCCTCCACTTTCACTCCTCCTCCTACCATTGTGGTTGAATCCCACTCTGACTCCTCTCTACTTGTCTCTACCTCTCATATTCTCTTCCACTGGGATTTCAACATCCACTTGGACTCCTCTGACCCCACCTTGGTTTTCGTTATATAACCTTTGTAACTCCTCTCTCTTGGTCTGACCAATTTCTGCTTTCCTCTCACTTGAAACTGTCTGTTCCCCTGATAAAAACCTACCCCAGCAATAACACCTTCCATCGCGGTCATTCTGCCTATGAAGCGAGTTTCAGGGTCTGCTTTTGCCTCCACTTACACTCCTCCTCCTACCATTGCGACTGAATCCCACTCTGACTCAGCCCACTCTTTATATTCTTGCCTTTCTCCAAGTACATCTTTTTTAAAGGTTTTTTTTATTTGTTTTGCTGAAAATATCAACCTTTCAAATATATGAATACATTTGATATTTTATAAATGTCACAATTACACATTTTTCCACAATAGTAACAGTTAAAATACATTCACTTTTAAAAACAAATAAAAAGAACTAAGACAACCATCACAAAACGAAGAAAAAGGAAAAGAAAATATGACACACATTGATGAAAACCATAAATTGCTAATTCAGTTTCTGAAACATATCACCTACAAGTCATTCCCCAACTTTAATATAATTCAACAAAGAGCCACTTCATCATGATGAAGACACTATATTCCTCAGTGGCTATTTTGAGATTTGGGGAATATGTGGTCCAAAAATTGGATTATCGCAATACGCATACCCAATCTGGTGCTTGTGAAAAGCAAAACCATAATTCATCAGAATTAATTTGGAGATACTTAGTAGTCATTTCCTTGAGTATCATATTTCTCTCATGTTTTAGTTCCAGGCACAAAACAATACAATGTTGCAATGTTCCACATTCTCCTGTATTTTAGCAAAATCAACAATAATTTTGTTCCACTGGTAGTAATTTCCTTCTCACCATGACATCTCTCGTTGGCCACAAATGTAGCCTAAATTGCAAGAATTGAGATCTAATATATGGGGAAGGACACTTAGTAAAATAATCATCCAATACAAAATGTTATGCCCAAATAATTTCTAATTGAAATCCCTGTACTTCATGCAACAATCTCGGTTCACGGTCCAATCATATTAGAACATTTTAAGTTTGCCCCCGGCAGGA
Source organism: Ambystoma mexicanum (assembly GCA_002915635.3). Classification (NCBI taxonomy): domain Eukaryota; kingdom Metazoa; phylum Chordata; class Amphibia; order Caudata; family Ambystomatidae; genus Ambystoma; species Ambystoma mexicanum. Next base: position 1,016,100,531 of record CM030325.1, read on the forward strand.
TTTTGCAGCAATTGATCTAACCCAACGGCTGCCGCTGAGAGGGCATCTAAGGTAGAGTTGAGCCATGCTTTAGAGCACACATGCTTACCTCTTATTAGATATCGAGCATTCAAGCCCAAAATATTTGGTTCGTTAAGACCCAAAAGGGCTTTTTGCAGGAAGGCACACATTTTCCACTGAACTTGTGCATAGAGAGACATTAGACCCAGTTCAAATCTTATCATTGGTAATGGAGTACAATTTGGAAGATTTAGTGTCTGTTTCCAGAACCAAGATTCAATTTTATTCCACCAGCACTGGTCCTTTTGACTAATTGTTTCAGATCCATAGATCAGAATTGGGATTACCTTTTGCGAGTGAATACCACAGTGTGTTTAATTGAAAATTTTGCAAATTTCCAGATTAGTATCTTTGCTTGTGAAATCAGAGACTGCAATTTACTTTTTAGCTCTATTTTTGATGTCCAAGAATTCATTGTGTCACAAATGATGGCTTCAAGATATTGATATTACAAAACTCTGACCAATTCCGCATTGTGCAATTCCACTTTTAGGGCCTTATCTTGGTTCTAGCATTTGGTCTACAGACCATTACCTGAGTCTTAACTGTGTTTATAACCAAATAGTTCTTCCTTACATAAGTGTCAAGTGCATCAAGCATGTTTGGGAGGCCTGCAGGTGTTTGTGATAGGAGCACAAGATCGTCAGCATAAAGTAAATGATGTATTTTCTGGTTCGCCACTTTATGGTGGATCGCCCATTAGTTCTTGAAATATTCTACCTATGTCGAGAATAAAGCAATTAAATACAGTCAATGCCAAAATACAACCTTGCTTAAGTCTGCGCAAGGTTTCAAATGGTGCAGAGAGGTGTCCATCTATAGTCAATCTTACTTGCATTGATGTTTTGGTATGTAAAAGCAAGATGAGCGTACACAAGGGGCCTCATTACGAGAACGGCAGTAGCCATGGAGCTATTAGCTCCATGGCTGTCATCATTCCGGACTCCATTACTGGGTTCCTGCAATGGGGACTTACCGGGTTACTCCGAGATAGGAGGACCCAGTAAGACCTCCATGCAGGAACCCTTCCCCATTCCCATTTGAGCCCCCAAAGGGCTCAATGGGAATGGGGAGGGAGGTAATTACAGGCAGATTAAATCCGGCCCGTTATTGCCTTCCTCTTCCCCTTGCGGGACCTTGAAAGCACGCCTGGTTTTACCAGGCGTGCGATCCGGGTCCCGCGATGGGAAGCTTGTGATCAGCGCTCCTGGAATGAAGGGGGCAGGTGCTGCATTTTAGCTCCATCTTGTTGGTATAGAGCAGCTTTTCTGGCTCTTATCCAGTTCTTATATCAGGCAGGCTAATATGTGGGGTCTCAAGGCCATTGGTTGTTTTTGAACATCTCGTTTATGAGATCGAAACAACATTCTTTACAATCTTAGCTCAGGATTATAAACATGAAGATTTGGGGAATTGTTTTTCCTCTGCCTACACGTTACAACATTATTTTGAGTAAGTTTCATTATATGACAGTAATCATCATTTAAGAGGCTACTTCTAGTAGTTCCCAGATTTTGCTCTTCCAACAACTGGTTAAAATGTACTAGGGAATTTTCCGACCATCATAGTCTATTAAGACCTGGATTGACTGTGAGCATTCACTGCTGGGGATGTCTTCCACTCAATGGATTATTAGTTAACAACTGGTCATGATCACTGGCATTGTTTTCTAAAATACAAAAATCTTGAGTTGTAGTTAATAGATCACAATTAACATATATACAATCTATAGGGGAAGAGCTTGCTCCCCTTCTCAATGTCAGCAGCATAGGAATATCTGACTTAAATGCTCCGTTATGCCTACAGAGATTATGTGATTTTACAAAGAGAGACCACTTTAGCAATCTACAATTTTTTGTTTGCGGTTTTTCTCATGCAAAGTTGATATTAAAGTCACCTGCGATTATAATATAATTAACTGTGGGCTCCAGGGTGATCATTTCAAACAATTCTGTAAGGTCCGTAAAGAAGCAGTTGTCAGAAATTCCTAAAGGGTTCCAGTACACATTAGTTAGTGCAAAACCATGCGGGTGAATATACATTTTTGTCATTTGCAAAATCCATTTGGTGTAGCCCAATGTTCAGCTTTAATATGCTGATCATTTTGACTGCTGTAAGAAGCCCAGCACTAGGTCTACCCAGAATTGTTTTTTTGGCAGGATTCAAAAGACATCATAACTATCCCAAATCGGCACTTTAGTGAGCCAAGTCTCTTGCAAAAGAATAATTTCAAAATCATTCAAGGAGTTATCATTATTATTTAGCAAGTGCCTATAACCTCTGGAATTCCAACTAAGCAACGAGATCCCAGCACTATGTGTTGTCACATCTAGTTACTTAGAGGGAGCATTACAATTGCACACACAAGGTTTTTGATTTGTGATATCTACGTTTCTACCAGCACTTACAGGAAAATCTCGTTCCCAACTCACTGTTTCCTTCGGAGCAATGTCGATAACTGTTGATAGAGAGGTTTCTACAAAGATTTCAAAGCCCAAAGCAAACAGCTCATTTTTTGCCAACCAGATAGTATTTTGAATGACTCTAGAGTTCATCCATATTTTAACTGATTTTAAATTGGGGGCATTTGGAAATTCAACCAATGTGATGTCTGAGGAGACAATGTCCTCCAGTTGGGGGACGTCCGAGAAAATTGCCAGTACTGCCCAGCGATTTAAGTCATACTGTTTGCATGGGCTTGGTCTACATTTGATATTTAAAACATATGCAGCTGGACTTTTTTGCTGATGATTAACATTTTTTTTTGTCATAACATTTGGGACATTTTGTGCAAACTTGACATTATTTAGAGGACGGCCCAGTTTGCTATTTGACGTTAGCACAGATTTAATTAGATGGATTATATCCGGAGCTAAGTCGACTAAGCGTGATCTGGATTCCCCTTGAGTTTCCCTTTGGACTGCCTCAACAGGCACCCTTAACGTTTCTGTGTCTACGCCCCATTTTTCAGTCTCAGAACACCTACCGTTAGCCAGGGAAGACTGGTCACAATGCCATTTTTTTTAGATGTTTCCCTGTGGCAAGACATGAGCATCTTTGTTGGAGACATGACCCTCAGACAAGGATTGCTTCTGTGCAATGGATAGAAGCGGATGGCCAGCCATGTAGGCATCCACAACACTTCTGATTTCTTGTCAATGGATTTCAGAAACAGCATGGGAGGTACTGGGAGTACTAACCGGAACCAAAATCGGTGGACCCCGAGTTGGAGTTAAGTTGTTATCTTTCATTTTCTCACATGACGATGCTGCCTCCACCAGTTCATCTAAAGGTTTGTAGGGTACAACTTTTTTATTCACGGTAATCAGTTGGCAAGTAGCTCTTGCCTGGGCTTGCTGTTGATATTTTTTTGTCACAGCATTCAATGCCATTAATGAACTTTTATTAGGTAACTTAATAGCTTTAAGAAATTGTTTAGTGTTAGAGGAGACCTTTGTCCTTGCATCTTTTTGATTTTGTGTTAACTTTGTCTGCGGGGTCGGGCAGATTTTCTTTTGGGCAATTTGTCAAAAATATTGTAAGTATTTCCAGAAGGGGCCTGGGTCATAGATTGACTTGCTATTGTTAGGCTACTGCTTCCATTGGATTTGCTAGGCACTTCATAAATGATAGCTTCATGGTAAGGAATTGGCATGCTCAATTTGGACTGACTACGTGCTGCCGACACCTCTAGTATGGGGGGAGGCAATTCTCCACTAAGGGACGTTTGACAAGCAACTGAGGCTCGCACAATCATCGCCCTACAAACAGGTAGCGCTTCTCTCGTCTTTCGGTTCAGCAATAAACCTGTTACGTTTTGCCATAGCAAGACTTCTTCAATTTGTTTTGATTGTAATGATACTTTTTCAAGGGATTCATACAACTTGCTCATTGAGAGCATTGTTTTGTTCCTGGCATTTAGTGTTATTTCCATTCATTTTTAAACAGAATCCACCTTAGGAGAGATGGATAGGTTTACGGTCGGTCCAGACTGTCTCCGTGGTGTCGGCGCATAATAAGCAGCCACATAGTCTATCATTGATTTATCATCTCCATCAAACAGAATAGGGGAGCCTGATAAGTTTGCAGAGTGGCAATGAGCCGAAAAGCGAGAAGCGCTTAAGTCCAGGTCTATAATGGCAATATCTGGTGAAACAACTGACCTGGGTGAAGCAATTTCAATCGGTTCTACAGACAGACAGGCATTTTTCAGCAACAGGCTGTCCATCAGCGAGGACTCAGGCGCTGCTCCAGGCCCAGATGCTGTTGCCGGTGCGGTAGTTGTCAATGGGGCAATGTCAATTCCCGCCATATCTTTAGCTGCACTCACCCTCATTTCCCTTGGTTTGGCAGCCGAAGTGTAATCCAGACGTTCTGCTCTGGGGTGCAAGCCCTTACAAACTTTTCTGATGTCCGAGGCTGGAGAATATAATGGAAAAATTTTTTGGTAATTTTAGACACCCTTTTGGTAAGAGGAGTAGAGGCAGACTGACTTAATGACTGTTTCCGCGAGCCGAGTGATTGCAATCTTTGTCTCACTGCTCGCTCAAGCAGAGGGAAAGTGTCCGGCATGCCAGTTTTAAGAGAAGGCACTTTATATTGGAGCATAGCTCACAAGCTCAACTGCTGTTAAATGGAACAAGGGCGCAAATTAGACCTTAGTACCTCCCTGCCACTTCTCCGCTGCTACGCGGCAAAGAGGCAAAGAGTTACTTCCAGGTACTTCGCCTCGTGCGCACGCGCTGTTGCACGCACAGTCAGAATTTATACACACCAAGGGGGCAGGGCTTTAAACAGTAAGCCGTGGACGGCTTTCCTTCACTAAATAAAAAGAAAATAGATGTCAATATGACTATCTTGCAATATATAACAGTGTACACAGTATTAGGATCACAACAGGTCTCTTCAAATCCTTAGTGGAGACTAGCAGATGTGTAAGTGTACCGTTATACGGCGTTCAACATTCACAGCAAAAGTCCAGCAAATGTCCAAACCGCCAGAAGAAGAGGCAAAGAGGTACTTCCAGGTACTTTGCCTGGTGCGCGCACGCTAGTGCGCGCACAGTCAGGATATATACACGCCAAGGGTGCAGGGCTTTCTACAGTAACCCATGGATGGCTTTCCTTCATGTTATACAGCGTTCATTATTCACAGCAAAAGTAAAGCAAAGGTCCAAACCACCAGCAGGAGAGGCAAAGAGGTACTTACAGGTACTTAGCCTTGTACATCTCTTGGTATGACTCCATCCTGGCCACTCTGAAACACAAGTGCAGAGAGGCTGAGTGGAAGTAGAGGGCTTCAGGCAAATCCTCTGACAAACTGGTCTGCCGCCTGCTCGAAAGGCTTTATAGAAACTCTATCTTATCTAAGAATATTGTCCACATTCAAGTCTGTGTCTCTGCAGCCACTAATAGCATGGCCAAACCTTATAAAATCTGCAAGGAATCCGCCAATCCGACTGCAGTTTCTACCTCTCTTGTACCCTCCTAGGCCCTCTGTACGGCCGTGGTTTCTCATTTCACAACTAAAACCCAGGACATCCTGTCCTCACTTTCCTCCTCTCCTCATCTTTCTCCTTCTACCTCTATCAGGCCTCCTTTAGCCCCCTGTGCCCCTCCTCTCCTTTCTCCTCCCTCTCTCCTATAACATCTGATGATGTTTCTAGTCAAGTCTGTTCTATGAATGTTTAATCCAAACAGGTGCTCCCCTTCTCCTCCACTATCATCAAGGACAACATTGATTCCCTCGTTCTAGACTTGGCAGATTTCTGTAATCATTCCTTTGCCGCTGGGACCTCCCAATCTCTCCTCAAGCATTCCCTTGTGCACCCTCTTTTAAAAATGTCTCCTGATGATCCCTCCTGTCTGACTAACTATCACTCGATCTCTATCACTCCTTTCTTGGGCAAACTCCATGTGAAGCTGGCCATCTCTCAGCTAAACCTCTATCCTGAATCTGTTGGTTATCTCCATGACCATTGGTCTGGCTTCAGAGTGGCCAGAGGAACGAAAACTGCTCTCCTGAACACCTGTGAACATCTCTCTGTAAGCTTGACTGCAGCTCTCACACTGTCCTCATTCTTCTGACCTTTCCTCTGTGTTTAACACGTTCAATCACGAGACCCTGATCAATCATCTCACCGTAAACCTTGGCATCATGGGCCAGACTCTGGCGTGGCTGACATTCTTCCTCTTGGACCGACCCTCTCAGGTCCAACTAGCATATTTTCTCTCCACCACCTCTCTTTCCACATATGCTGTTCCCCAGGGATCATCCGATGGAACTCTATATCCCTTTCACCCATCAGGGGTTTCGTCCAATGTAACTGTTACTCCCATTTTACCCCCATTTTAGCAGTCAGTGGTGTCATCCGATGAACGTCTTTATCACTATCACCCATCAGAGGTGTCGTCCAATGGAACTATTTACCCCATTTTAGCAGTCAGTGGTGTCATCCGATGGAACGCTATAGCCCTATAACCCATCAGAGGTGTCATCCAATCAAACTATTTACCCCATCTTAGTAGTCAGTGGTGTCACCCAATGGAACTCTATAGCCCTATAACCCATCAGAGATGTCATCCAATGGAACTGTTTACCCCCATCTTAGCTGTCAGTGGTGTCATCCGATGGAACTCTATAACCCTATCACTCATCAGAGGTGTCGTCCAATGGAATGATTTGCCGCATTTTAGCAGTCAGTGGTGTCATCCAATGAAACCTTGTAGCCCTATCACCCATCATAGGTATCGTCCAATGGAACTATTCACCCCCATCTTAGATGTCAGTGGTGTCATCCAGTGGATGTCTTAACTTGTCTCTTAGCCATCAAAGGTGGCACCCAATCAAACTATTGAGTCCTAATTTAGCCATACGAAGTGTCATCCAATGGAAGTCTCTATCCTGTCTTATCAGTAAGAGGTAGCATGCAATGGGGCTCTCTACCCCCTCTTAAATATGGGATTTCCTTCCATAATATTAGATGAAAGAGGTGTTTTTCCAATGGAACTCTCTACCACTAATATCACCAAATGAGATGTCATCCAATGGAAGTCTCTACCCCCAATTCAGCCCTTAGATTTGTCTTCCAATGCAACTTTTCAGGAAGCTCTTCGCTGTCATAGGAGTTACCCAAAGCAACTTTCCAACCCCATCTTAGTGGTAAGATGTGTCATTCTATGGGACAATCTCCCTTATATTAACCGTAAATTGTGTTATCTGATAGCACTGTGTGGCCCCCATCTCAGCCACTAGATGTAACACCAAACACAATTATATCTAGTTTCGATGGGTGTAGAAAGCTCTGCTGTTTTCTCAAAACTTTGTACTACATTTTCCACGAGCTTCAGGTCATCATTCCAGGTGTCATGAGGCTATCAGTGATATGCTGTGCTTAATAAATGTCCACAACAAATGCAGAAACACATGAACACATCAATGAGATAGGCTACCAGCATGATGAGGCGCTACATATTCCCTGGAGGGTTGTCAGGCTGGACTGCAATATACTGGCCTAGCTGTGTAGTCGTCTAGAATGTAGCCCTCGCTCTCTGCAAGATACTAACACACAACCGCTGAGGACAATGAACACGCAGGAGTCACTCTAACAATGCAGGAGGACTTGCAGTAGCTGTGAAGCTGAGATCTACCCATATTAATCAGAATCACACAAGGTGTTAAATAAAGTCATGTAGGAGTTGTAGGACTGCTTCAGTAATGTATTGGAATGGCTTTTAGCAGCTAAATGGAGTGTAACCATTTCTGATTGGACTTTGTAATCAACTGTTGACGTGCAGTTCCTTCGTACCCTAAGAAATTGTCCATTTGGTATATTTTGAACTAAAGACTTAGGATGGAGGCTCGAATGCTGCAAAGAAATACTTCTATATGTGTTTTTTTTTTCTTCAGAAAAGTGCAGCAACCAATTTCCGTGCTTCTACTTCAACGTGCAAGCTGATTAATGGTATTTGTGACTTACTCGTGGATGCAAGGGACTTGATATTTGGACTAAAACGGTATAACCAATTTCTTAATTAATCTAGAAAAGTATTACTGCCCTTCCAATGTATTAAAATATTGGCAATGTAACATTTGCAAAGGTGTGCATTAGTCAAAAATGGATCAGTCTCAACTAATACATTGATTTTCTCGAAATGTAACAAAAATACATTGGTCAGACTAGGGACGAAAGCACACCCAATAAATGTTCCTTTAACCTGTAGACAGAACTGATTTTTAAACATAGAAAACATGTTTTTGCAAACGGCCAATTTAGCCAATTCCAGCAGAAATATGGTAGGAACCACATGGGATTTACAACGTCCTCTAACCTCCTTGAGGGCCAACATTGCTTCATCTGGAGGGATCCTTTGTATACAAACATTCAATATCAAGTGTGACCAATAGTTGTGTGTGGTTACCAAACTCTAGCCCCTCAATGAGATTGATCATGTCCCTTGACATTAAGTGGTGTGTGCTAGAAAAGGTGTTGAACAACATGGATAAGAACCCAGCCAACACACAACATCTGTGGATGCACTGCTTACAGTCAGTTGAAGCAGGATTGAATGTCTAGGAAGAATGGCACAAGTGGGGCTATGTGTGACATCTGCTGCATCGTTTCCAGGAATGCAGGTCTTTTTTAATATGCATGTGACTGACCTCGCTCTAATGAATTTGAAATGTCCATCTGTCTGGCACAATCAGAAGTCAGTGGTAAGCAAATAAGTGTTTACTTGTATGTTGTACGATTATTAAGTCCAAGGTATGGCAGCAAATCTATAGATATGCATATCTATGGATGGTGTAGTTGTACGTCGATTCATTCCAAGATGGCCGCTGCATTAAAGAAAAATAAGCAGAGGAACTGTGACGTCAATTACAGAGACGTTATTTTATAGACAGCATGTTGTGTTCCCTCATGAGCTGGTTGCCAAACTTTCAGCCATATAGGCTGCTGGGGAAATTAACTATGAACTAACTTCACATGTTCTAACAGAGGCACAGCAATTGACCATGTAGTAGGTGGTACAGCATTCAAATTGTCCATTAAAAAAATTAAAACAAAATGAATGACTATGAATAAGTCCCTGGCAGGATGTGCGATTTCCCTTGTAGTTTTTATATCCCACTTATCACATTACGAAAGTTTAAGCAACCATGTTTTTTAAGTTGCGTCGTATGGCTCACCACAATGAAGCATTTTGTATGTATTGTTTCAAGGTGAGCACAACACAGGGTTGAAGCGTACACTTTGACTAATTGTGTTTAGTGCTGTGAGGTGGTTGGTAAGCTCTCCAAATGAGCGTGATATTGGTAATCCACAAGTTAGTGCTGTCCTTATTGTGCTTTGTAACATCACGCGCTTAGGAATAAAAGGGGGGAGGAGCTTTATTTCCAGGTTAGGGTCTATTTGAACTAAAACATTTCACCTAATCACATTTCGTTGAATTTATTTGACCTTTTCTTTGGTCTACAATGCGGGGGGAGACCCCCCACACCTTCCTCACCCACTTCCCCTCAACCTAATCTATACCCTTACCGACCCTCATATATATTTTATTTAATTTGACGGAAAAAAGGTTAAACGAAATTGATCAAATGTATTAGGTCATATGTTTTTAAGTCAATCATGCTAATATTTTCTGTCCAGCCTTTACAGGTTGCATATCACAATATAACACTATTTTTGATTGTGAACATATGTACATTTTCAATAATTGCACACTATAAGGGCAACATATGCGCATGAACCGAACAATTGGCGCTCTACACACACTGGGGTTCCTTTACAGCACCTGAATGTAGTGAACATTCATTTGGAGAGACCATGGTTTGGACCTTGCAGCCTCAGTAGGGCCACGGAATGTGGATGTAAGCTTTGCACACAATCTCTTTGGGAATTGTTTATGCTATGCTTCTTTATGTATTGTTATAACCCAGGATGCATATGTCATTAATGGTCTGAGTCACCCTTTTTGGTATTTCAACCTGTTTTATAGTGAATATCTCTGATGGCTCTGAAGAAGGCAAGACCCAACTAATAAGGGTTGATGTCGAAACTAGTGTTCCGAGACGAAGACACAGCCTATGACTAACAGTCTGCAGTCTTAACTAGTTGACATCAGGCACCGAGAGGAGTATTTTCTTAAATAGGCATCAGGCTTTGAGAAGAGCCCTTTTCTTTAATAAGGTAATGAGACTCTTGAAAAAAAAGAGGCTTGAATACAATACATGTACCAAGCAGACAAGCAACACAATACCTGCACTATTCACATTCCTTGATAACACACATTGGCCCTCATTACAAGTCAGGCGTTAAGGGTTTAACGGCGCCGTCGGCCTGCCTCTACTCTCCGCCCTCTGTAATTTTTCCAGAACAGGACTGCGAGACTTGTCCTTGGCCTCAAGCCCAGGGATCGTTTCTCTCCAGGACTGAAATCTCAACTGGCTTCCTGTGGCTGCAAGGATTAAGTTCAAAACCCTCCGCATTGTCCACAAGGCCTTCAGGGGCCTGGTGCCACAATACCTTCAACTCTCTCTTCCCAAATAGCTTCCTTCTCGAGCTCTTCGCTCATCCACCTCCAACTCCCTCAGGGTCCGTCGCTTCTCCAAGCAACGAGTTGGTGGTAGATCTCTCTCCTCTGGAACAGCCTTCCCACCTCCCTCAAACTTGATGAGAACCATCTCCGGTTCCGGAAGCAACTCAAAACCTTCCTCTTTGCTTCTGCTTCCTCTCCCCCTCTCCTCTGCTGATTTCCTGGCTGAAACTGCACTGGCTACCTGGCCACCCTTGTGACCTTGGGCCCATGCCCCACCATTTGCCCACCTGCACTTCCTCCCTGGCAACCCCCGCACCTGGGGACTGTATTCTGAATCCCCCACCAGCACTTATGTCTGCTCGTACCTTGCACTTGCCACCATCCGGCCGTTATTTTCTTATTTATTCTACTATCCCATTTACTGCACTTTCCCCTCTCCCATGTACTACAATTTTCCCTTCCCCCTTCCCCCTTGTACTTTTCCCCTTCGCCCTTCCAATGCACTATGTGCGATCTGAATGACACCTGGCCTAGTAAGATCGTTGTCTGTCTTTCCTCTGTTCCCCCTCCCCTGCCTCGTCGCGCCTTCAAACACGTGTATAGGCGTGTTACAAATGCCATATCATATCATGTCATATCATTGTGAGCCAAGTACGTGGAGACACTTCCCTCCCCGTATCTGCTTCCCATTTTTCTTTTAGTTTGTTAGATGGGGCCTTCTTCGCCTCTACCATAGCTCTGTATAGAGCACCTATAAGACCACTGGAGCCTGTACCGGTGTCTAGTATCTTTTCAAAGGGGGTGAGTTCTCTCTGCAATTTGTCTTTCCAGATTTCCCTAGACATAATACCTTTCAGCTGTAGGTATAAAAAACACTGGAAGTGACCCTATTCCCAGTGCCTCTTCGAGGTCTTGTTGTGAAAACAAAAAGAAGATATCGAGGCTGAGTACCCCAAAAGGAAATACACCAAACGCGGCTTACATAGGAAAATACAAAGATCTTTATTTTGTACTGAACAGCTTCAAAGGACAAAGCAACAGATAGCTATCGGCCCTCAGTACAACACAGCAAATTCCAGCTTGGTTCAGTGTGCTCAGTGAGTGGGACTGTACATTAGAATAGTCGTGCCTTTTATACTCTCGAAATCATGATGTTCAGCCCACCTGTGAGTTAATATAAGTTAATACATCATGGATCTAGGGTTCGTGCCGAGTTCATACATCTATACATTTAGGGTTTACCTTTAATACATTCACTAACAAGTCACAATAGCAACAGTATGTCTTAGGATTTCTCGTAGAGCCTTCTCAAACAGTTTTATACAATGCAGTCAAACAAGTGTTCACATTTCGATATTTAAATACATTGTGTTTAACATATGCTCGCGGATTAGCTTCGTTGGCGCAGGTAATCCTCTATACACAGGTCAGCGAAGGACAAGGTCTCAGTTCATGACCCTAACATGTGGCCTGCAGGCAAGTTACATATTAGCTTGTACACAGAGGTCAAGATGGCCATGTTACATTCGGAATGACACTGTCCACCATCTTAGAACACAGAGTGACTTTAGAAGGAGAACCTAAAATGGCGGATAGACCTAGAATGGCGGTTTACACTGATCTAAGGTCAAGACCTTGCAATGCGAATTTCCTCGCAAGTGGCTTATAAGCAGCTTGGCGTAGGCCAATATACATATATTCATACAGTATAGGAGGCACAATATGATTTCCCGTTTGACAAACCCTCCTTTTGGCCTATGCCAAGCTCTAAACTACTTCTAATCATGTTACGAACAACTCCACGTCTCAACATCCATACACCCTGAATCACTGTCAGAAATATCTATTGCCATTAGATCGGTTATCAGAATCTCTTTCAACACATATTCTTTGGAATTCTTATCTGGGGCGTATACCTTGTGTCCTATTGTACCTAGCGCCTGTGCGCAACATTCCCTTAGCATCAAACATATACTAGGCAGACACTGTATACAGCAACAAAGGAACAACAGAATTCCCAAAATGATCAGTAAGACCGAAAGCACCTTCCAACCCCAAGATCGCAAGAAGTCCCCCGAACCAAGCGCTAAGATCCCAGTTTCCCTCTGGAACATGCACTTCTGAACTAAGAACGTGCAGATTCTGCATTGCCTTGAAAATAGTTGGGGTGGAATCCTGCACGAAAAGACAGCAAGCGGACCCCACTAATTTACACACTCCACCACGTTCAGCCAGAATGACATCTAATGCCATCCGGTTCTGAAGTGCTACTAATCCTATTGCTTTCTGTTCTAATGTCATATTATAGAGTATGTCTGTGGTCCGGTTGATGGGTCTCTCCAGTACTCTCGCTAGTCTCCTGAAGTCTTCTGAGTTTGCTATTTGTCCCCAAAATGGCACGAAGGATTTCGCTACATCTCCCAAAACCTGTGCTGGAGTGTCACCATTCTCGTCCCGCCGTGGACGAGCTTTTGAAACCTCTACAGTACTAGCTATGAATACCCCGGGTAACAGGATCCCTAAATAACAAGTTCACTGCCAATCCCTGGGTAACCATGGAAATGCTACATTACCGTAAACAAAGTAGACAGGTTCGCCTACATACACAGGTCTGTCTTCCCCAGTCAAATTCGCAACGTTGGCACAACCTCTAAAATCTCCCATTGACTGAGTGCCATTCCTCTGTATGCAGAAAGAAACTGAAACGGGGCTATGGTTAACAGTGTAAGAAGGAGGCATGGCATCCTTATTGCCTATACCAGCCATTTTGAAAGAAATAAAAGATTGAAAAGGACGAGACAGTCTATCAGAAAGCCTAATAGAAGCAACGTTAAGCTTGCTCCTATTCGCAAAAAGCGAGCATCCCAGGGGCGTAAGAACACATTTCTCAAAACTATTCAAATTAGTACCGTCAAAGTTCACTGAGAATATATCGTTCCATCGGCCAAAGAACAGTGCTCTAGGAGAGGCATAACAAGCAGTTGTCAAAGGTAAAGGATGAATATATCAACCTAACCACTTATCCCTGTGTTTCGGTAAATGCGAACAGACCCAACAGTTGGATTTATAAAGAATGGCATGTGTAGCATTCATGATGAGTAACAATGGGGGTCATTACGAGGTTGGAGGTAAGGGATTACCGGCACCGGTAAGGGTGGCGATGCCGCTAATCATTTAGCTCCCTTACCTCCGTATTCTGAGTTCCCTTTGCAGGTCCTTCCTTACCTCCTGCTTTTAGCAGGAGTTAAGTACGGGACCCGCAAAGGTACCTCGGAGGTAATTACGGTACCGTAATTTACGGTGCCGTAATTACCTCCTTCCCCATTCCCATTGAGCCCTATGGGGCAGAAATGGGAATGGGGAAGGGCAAAAGGTGAATGGGGAATTACCAGTCCCTCCAACCCTGGAATGGACGGGTAATTACTCCATTCACCCTGCTGGATTTGGGACGGTTTCGGAGGCAACCATGGAGCTAATTACTCCATGGTGAGCTGCAAACCCGGAATGAGGCTGTCGGGGGGGAAATTCTGCCGGGGTCGGCCGGCCGTCCGCAGACTCCGGCAGGGAGCCCCAACTCCTCCCGTATATCCCAAAAGAGATAGAGTATGAGACACACACAAGAAGCAAGGTGACTCTGCTGTTTATTAGACAAAAACGGCAGGGATGGGTCAAGGAGCGACACAATCGATCGTGGGCGCTCGCAGGCCCTTTTTACTAGTTATGACGCGCTACTTGCGTCACTCTAGAAAGTTAACAAAAAACCTATCGCCACTCTTAATTGGTTGCTCGAGTGGTAGGGTTAGTATAGCATACGTATAGAGAACAATGTTAGTGGACAAGGGTAGTCAGGTGATATATCTGGGTTGTCCCTACAATTAGATACATGAGAATTGTTACATGAAGACCCTGATGATTGGTTAATGTTAATGGCGTCAGTGATAAAGCCCCATGTTCTGATTGGTGCGCCCGCTGAGCTTCCCAGCTGGGACCATCGCTGTTCCCAGCTCTCGGTGTACCTGTCATTTGCAACAATGTTTCACTATGAGTACGTGCAGACAATGTGAGGACTTATTCATAAGCTGAAAGGCCGACTACTCCCACTGTCGCAGATGTCCATTGAGCCTTTAATTGTATCTGCCTGTGTCTTGTAACGAGGGATCCAGACGCCTTTCTCTGGCCTTGGCATCCTGTCAGGTTCGGCTTGGTCACGTGAGGTGGGACCGTGTTTGAGGCAGAATTCTGCACAATTAATATTGTTTTTCCACTGTGTGCCTGGTTTAATTTGCAGGTGTGACTTTAACGTTGGTGCTGCGGAGTGCGAGGTTGCAACATCGTGCCTTGATGTCTGCTTTCTGGAATGTGGGTTTGCAACATTGCGACCTTGGCTGTTGCTTTCGCCGGGCTCATTCTGCAGGATCAGCAACCTGACTCTTGCTTGTTAATGTCCACGGGAGCTCTTGTTTGAGGCCTACTTGGGCCTGGTGCATAAGTGGTCCGTTTGGTGCATAGGTGCTTTAGTTATAGTATCATATTGTCTTATGACCAGTATCGTGTCTTCGTTATATTTCTCATTATGGCACCTGGTTTTAGGAGAAGCGTAAGCAAGCTCTTTAGATGAGTTCATGATGCGTCTTGCGTTTCTGCATTTTGAGAGCCTATGTGAAAATAATAAAGATGCACGTCCGTGAGTATGTCTGTCGCCTACGTCATAGCACTGAGTATATTCTTCGTGTAGATTGGTGTGGGAGTGTCCGGTGTGTATATTTGCACAGGTGTGCTGACCGTTGGCTAGGTCGTCATGGCATCTCTAACGACGTGTAGGTTTAGTCTAGTTGATCCGTGCCGCAGGTGTCGGCATGGGCAGGGCGGCTGCTGGGCAGGCAGATGGACACATCCGTATGTTCCTGTACCAGGGTATTTGTCGTCTGGTAGATGGCAAACTCTTCTCGTGGCGGGTGTCTGGGCCGTGACCTTTAGGCCAAGCGCGAGAGGTGAAGGACGGGAGCCTGGTCTTCCATTCTCCCACTTCAGTCCCCCCTCTGGTCGACTTGTCGACACAAACATATCCTTCTCGTTATCTCCTCTTACTCTCCATATCTTAGTTATCCCTCCGAGATGTCCATAATGGTTTACATGATCTTCAAATGACCAATACATATATTCACATGTTCCTCCAGGAGTACAGTATACCCATTTCCTATGTAGCTCCTGGGGTTTCTTGGGTTCTCGATCTTCACTGATGGTGGGTCCAGGTGGTTGGTGATGATCTGGTTGCGCAACTTCTCTCTCTCTTGTATGATTGTGCCTGTGTGTTGGCCGTCATCTGCTGGCATCAAGGGTGCATACCGACCATTTCAAGCAACTCGTCAGTGGTGCGTGCCTTCCGGGCCTTCAAAATCTTATTATGATCAGTGTAGCTCCAGCCAAAATAGTACAACCAACTATAATTTTCAGTCCATCTGACAGCCAAGATGGCATCCATGACCATAATAGTGAAAACCAGCTCTCATCCTTTTTCACACCTTTACTTTCATCCATCATTTTGGAGTGCATCTGGCCAATTGTGAAACTGCTTCTGTCAGTGTACCATTGTCAGCATCGTTGGCAGGTATGAACGTGCAGCATGATTGTCCTATCTTTGCACAAACTCCTCCTTCCATTGCTGTGAGAAGGTCCAATACATATCTGTTCTGAGTGCTACCATCCTTACAGCTCGCAGCTCCTCTTTTATTGCGTTGAACCCATTTACTGTAGAATTGATGGTCATCATTAGTTCCCATCTAGTTATCTGGAGCCATTTTGCGTTTGCGTAAGCCTGCAGTCCCGGATGTATTATTGAGGAGAAGAACATTGCTGCTCTGCTGAATAGTCTGTGTTCTGGCGGAATTGAAGTGAGTGCCGTTTCCGACCTTCCCATAGGTAATTTCCTGTCAGAGGTTCTCCTTGTCTTTTCCTTCTATTTAGGACAGTATCATTGCCGTTGGTCCTGTTCCCTGGCCCTCCTGAGGTGGTGCAGATCTCTTCTTCCTCTTGTCCCCTTCATCCATTTTGGGAAAGTTCGCCACATTCACATGCTTCTGGGTACCACTAGTGATGGTACATTGACGTGCACCATCGTGCATACACCATTCCACAGAGGGGGCAGTGTGTATGGTATGCCTTTTCTCCACAGGCCCAGTAATGGTCCATTATCACTGCTGTTCCTGCTCCCCCTCAGGTAACTCCATCACGCTTGCACAGTTGGTGTTGTATCCTACGTCCACCTCTCCTTTATGTTGGTAGCATACCTTAGGCGCAGTCAGCGGCAGTATTGTTATTGGGTCTTCATCCGTCTCTATCCACGTGAGCATGGGTACGTACTTGATCCAAGTCGTCCAACATCTGTGGTTGTGTGCATCGATAGTTGAAATAGTTTCTTTTGTTACCATGTTGCTGCCAATCACTCCTATCTCCCATTTGTTGTCCAGGTACACCTTCCCTGTTATCGTCACCAGTGGCCTCTCCCAACATCCTTGTTTACCAGGAACTTCAGTGGCGTACCAATCACATGGTAAATACTGCAGTGTTACTTTCTTTGTTTCTCCTTTTGCAGGACCACTTGTTATGTATCTGAATGCTTCAGCATGTAAACTGCTCTTGTGGTAACTCAAATAAGTCTTGAGGAAGTTGTTTTCATATGGGTATGAGTCTCGTGTTTTCCACACCATATGCACCACTGTCCTTGAAATCTTCCTTTCGTTTGGAACAGTGCCAAGTATATTATGCACTGTGCTGTCTTTTCATCTATTTCTGTGGCAACAAATGTTCGTGAAGCGCTCATGGCGTATGGTATTAATGAGCAAACGTAGCAGCTGTCTTCTGTTGTCTGCTTACCAATGCGGGTCATGTGTTGTACCATATGTTGTTTGAGACGTGTGCTGAATCTTGTATATAATTGTCAATACCTTTATTATCTGAGTATGTGCTGCGTTGAACTCTATTTTGCTTGTGTGCAATTTTACTAGTATCACCTGACGTAACACCTGTTGCAGCTGGGGATGGGGGTGTATTAGGTTTGGGTACAGCAATAATATGATAGCATAGCTGTACTGCCATACAGAGGCAGCCAAGAACCCGGTGATCATCAAAATCCCTATTATTTTTATTACATATGCTAATTTCACCGGCATTTTGCTCTTACCTTGCTGCAGTCCGGCAGCGTATTCTTGCGACGTTAAAGTTGCCCGCCTGAAAATTCTCAATATGCTGTTTATTAAATGTTAGTTGTTGTTTTTTAAGCTCTCCCTATCAAATAGTCATTCAGTGCCCAGGCGAAGAGCTGTTCCCACGCTACTCTAAGCGATCTATCTCTTAGGACAGGCAAGTATGGGTGGAGGTGGGGCATTGAATATTCTATGGCCAAGAGGAATGCTGTGTAGTAGACACGTACCCTTCTCCTTTTCAGGTACGTTGGCCTTTTTATTTCATATACAAATTGGTGTGACAATTCTTCTGGGTAATTATCGTCTGAGGGTACCATCTACTCCTGGGCAGTGAATTTGTTAGTTATCTATTTTCTTAGCAGTACAATAATACGCAGTTCCTGCATGTGCGAGAGAAAAGAAAAGAGAGCATTCACGTGTTTACATGTGTACGTGTGCAAGACAATGTCCTTCAGTTCAGTTATTACTGCAGGGGGTAGGGGTCAATGGGCAGGGGGTTTGGGCTCAACTGGCGGAAGTATCTTTACTCTTTGAGCGTGTGACCATGGGGTGGGCAGTATGGGGATCACCCCTTTCTTCTTCAGTTATTGTCTCTGGGGAATCTGGGGAGTGACAGGGTATGGGAACACTTAGGCCGTTAGCTGTGGTAGAACTCTCTTCCTCCGTTGGTGATGTTGTTGTTGTTCTCCCAATGGACCTGTCGGTGGCGCTGGGGCGGGTCTGGAGTTTGTAGATCTTTACATCGTGTAGGTGGTTCCAGGCACGCTTGTCCTGTAGCTTTACTGCTCTCGTTGATACCTCCTCTACCAGATGGGGGCCAGTGAATCGTGGACTGTTCCACTTCCTGTTGAAATTGCGAAGTAGTACGTGGTCACCTTTAGCAACTTTACACAGTCTTTCCTTTTCCAATTCTTTATCCACGTCTTCTTGTTGATTGCTGTTAGACCCGCCCCGCGTGCGCTCGAGCTGTTGAGACACAAACACTACACTAGTAATCAAAGAAGACACATATTGGTACATTTCATCACCAAGAACACTCGCAGTACTCTCGTGGTCGGTAAATGCTCTTGATGTTGGCGTTAGGGGAAGGCGCATTTGACGTCCGGTAACCACCTCGTGAGGGGTGAGGTGGTGGTCGGACCCTGGTCTATTCCTTAGCTCAAATAGGGCTAATGGAAGGCAATATAACCAACTCTTCTTTGTTGTTTGCTGTATCTTTGCAATTGCCTCCTTTAATAGGCCATTCAGGCGTTCACATACACCGTTGGCCTGTGGGTGGTATGCACATGCAAATTTATGCTTGATGTTCAGCAAGGATGTGATGTGCTGGAACATTTCGTTTGCGAAATGTGGGCCATTGTCTGACCTTAACACCTCGCACACTCCCCACCTGGGGAAGACCTCCCTCACTAGGAATTTAGCTGCTCTAAATGCATCTGGGTGTGAACAGGGCCCTGCTTCAATCCACCTCGAGAATGGGCATACTACTACAATCATATACCTATTTCCTTGACATATGTTGATCATATCAACATAGTCAATATGGAGATGCCGGAAAGGTCCCTCTGGCCGGGGTATAGTACCTCTTATCACCTTCAGAGTGTGGCCGGCCGTAAACTGTTGACATGTGAGACAATTGCTGATAAAATTTGACACATGAGAATTTAACTCGGGGCAGAACCAGTCTTCCTAATTCGTGCTGCAATTACTTCCTTGCCTGTGTGGGCTGGATGATGTAGTTGGCTCAGGGCGGTGTTCAAAAGTGCCAATGGTATTACAACCTTTCCAGTGCCACCCTGGCGCCATAGTGCGTCGGTTGGTGACATTGTAGCATCCTCTTTTTACCCATATTTCTTTTTCGCCATTGGTGCAGCCGCTTGTAGCTCCATAATCTGTGTGGCTGGGAGATGGGTGTACCCTTCTCTTATCAACATCTCCTTAGCCATTCCCCTCCCTCTCCCTCTCTGTGACTCTGGGGGGTTCCATATCTCACCAAAGTATGCAGCATACTTCGCATGTGCGTCTGCTGCTGCATTCCCTTTTGAGACGTGGTCTTCACCATTGGTGTGTGCGGTGCATTTTACTAAGCTAATTCTTGGGGTCATTTATTACTTCAATTAGTTCAGCCAATAAGAGGGCATGTTGCACTGGAGTGCCATCAGCTCTCCTAAACCCTCTTCTTCTCCATTTCGACAGCCCTGAGTGGACAGTGGATGTAACATATGCGCTGTCGGAATATATGGTCACTCGTTTGTCAAAGCTTTCCTTCAACGCCAAGATCAGTGCAACTAATTCCGCTGCTTGAGCGGAGTAATGCTGTGGTAATTGTACACATTTCATAGCCACACACACCGGTACCTCCATCATTTTTACCACTGCTGCCCAGTCCTCCTTATACCATCCCTTTGGTCGATAGTTGATGACCCATCAATGAACAGGAGCTCACCTCCCTCTAGTGCGTTTTCTTCAACTTTCTAGTACATGAGTACATTTCAGTTATTTGCGTACAAGTCGTGGGCATAATCTCCCTCCTCAATTACTTCTGCTAGGAACCTTGCAGGGTTGACCGTGCTACATCTAACAATTGATAGTTCAGCTCTGGATAAGATGATCTCATAACCTGATGCCCTTTGCGTGGTTAGGGTGGACTTAGGTTTATTCAATATTGCAAATAGTGCATGTTCCACAAACAGTGTAGTTGGACACCCCATGGTTATTGCTGATGCTTTTTCCACTGCAAAAGCAGCTGCGGCGAGACCTTGTTCGCAAGGGAAATGACCTAACATCACAGGATCTAAGTGGCCGCTGTAAAATGCTACTGGTTTGTAGCCCATGCTTGTTTTTTGAGGCCAACACTGCTTTCATTACTGCTGAGTCGCAATGTGAAAATATAAAAAATTGTCGCTCATAGTCTGGGGATGCCAGTACCGGAGCAGTTGATATCGCATCTTTCAATTCATCAAAAGCCTCTTTCATTTCCATCGTCCACCCCAGCTTTTTCTCCCCTTTATTAGCTTCCCTTAACGCCTCAAGCAGGGTCCTATGTACGAACTGTAATCAAATACCCATGCTCTACAGTAGTTGCACAGCCCCAGGAACTGCTGCAGTTCCTCACAGTTGTGGCATTGGAGTGTTTGAAATGGCCTGTGCTCTTTGTGGTGCAATCTTTCTTCCATGTTGGGATATAAGCTGACCAATGTAAAGTACCTGTTCTTGACAGTACTGTATCTTTTCCATGTCTACCTTGTAACCTTTTTCAGCCAATATTGTCAACATCTTTAAGGAGTCCTCTCTGCATGTTCTTTCGTTTGTACTGCAAATTATTATGTCATCCACATACTGCAACACTGTGCTTTCCACTTCAATGTTACCCAAATCCATCTGTATTACTCTATTGAAAATTGAGGGTGATTCACAATACCCTTGTGGCAATCTGGTGTGCTTCCACTTTGTGTTTCTGTAAGTGAAGCTTGTCAGATCTTGTGAGTCTGGGTGCAATGGTATTGAGAAAAAAGCATTTTTAAGGTCGATCACTGTAAATCGTGATGCTTCTGCTGGAATGCCACACAATATTGTGGCCGGGTTTGCTGCTACTGGATATTCTGCTTCTACTATGTTGTTCAAGGGCCTGAGGTCCTGTATGAAGCGCCAAGACCCCCCTTTAGCCTTGCGCACTGGGTACACAGCCGTGTTACATGGTGATTCTGAGGGGACCAATATCCATTATTTATAAGGGCCGTTATGGTTTCATATATGCCCTCATCTGCCTCTTTTGATAGTGGGTACTGTTTTACTCTGGGAGTATTGCACCTTTTTTCAATTTTATCCTTACTCCCCCTATACTTTTTATGCACCCCACGTCATAGGGGCTAGTAGTCCACAATGATTTGGGTACCTTTGACATATCCTCCTTAAAGAAGGGGACTGGGGTGCATGCGGGTGCCTCAAGTGCCATTGCAATTTTCTGTGCTACTTGTTTGTGAGCCACTCTTAGCCATATTTCCTACACTCATCATGAACACCATTTCACCTTCCTCCTTTTCTTCTGAGAACAGCTCCTCATCTGACACCTGGGTCAGCCTACATCCTTCTGCTAGTGCTATCACTGCCCTCCATGCTCTTCCTTCTCTGTCTTGGCATGTACAGCAATGTAATCAGCTGTTGCAATAATGCTCTCAATGTCCATTAGAACCACCTTTCCTTCTGGTTCATTAACAGGTGTTTCTGGTCTGAACAGATAGGCTGCTGGCCTCCTCCATATTTCCCTTCTATCCCTGGCATCCATGCAAATGCCATATCTGTTCCATACTGGAATAGTTCGCCATCTACTGCTCCGCCCTAATCGCTGTCTGTCCGCAGTATGCTTGCATAATCTGTCGTGCTGTGAGCATGTTAATCCCTGGAGTAGAGCAAATTATGCCGTCCTCAGTAAAGGAGATCGTCATATTCAACCTGTTCATTATATCTCTCCCCAGTATATTTACTGGTGAGGCACTATAATATAAAAGTGGAACTGACAGTCATAATCTCCAATAGATAAGGGAATGTTATCAGTAAAGGGAACCAACCTCTAGCCCCAGAGAATCCTTGGGTGTTCATGGCTTCGCCTGACATCTTAAATTTACCTTCCCTTATGCAAGACCGGGTCGCCCCGGTGTCAACAAGGAATGATAATTTTGCATCGTTGTGTTCCTCCGCACTATTAGGTGTTACTGACAGGATGGGACACACCAAGGCCGTCTGTGGGCTGTCCTATTGAGGGTACAACGATTGACCATTTCCTGTGTAAGGGTTGTGTCCCAAGACCGTCACCCTACCCAGTTGTGTTTGTTGTGCTTGGGGTTGTTGTGTCATCGCTACCTGTTGTTGTGGCAGTGAATATGTCTGTGGCTGTTGTTGTGTTATTGTTGTGTTGTTCATTTCCCTGTTGCAACGTCTGCTGTTGCTGTATGCCCTGCTGTTCCTGTGTGGGCCTTGGTTGTCCCTGTCACTCCATGATGGTGTTCCTGGTCTAACTCTACACGTGCGTGACATGTGCCCTAATAGTCCACAACTCCAACACACCGTGGTTCCCTACTCTGCCATGGAAAGCTCCCTGTGTTGTCCTGGTATACTGGTTGCCCTGTGGGGTAGGAATTTCTAAGTCCTCCCACCTGCTGTTGGTGTTATATCCGTATCCTCTCCCTCTCATAATTCCTCCTCTCCCCTGTTATAATTATAATACCCAGCTCCTGGCATTGGGTATCCTCCTCCCATGTTGGTCGTGTATGTTGGAGTGGCGGCACCTGTTGTGTTATAGTCTGTGAAGGTGGTATTTGGGAGGAATCTTGTGCAGCCACTACTTGTGTGGGCTTTGGGTCATTGTTGTAGGTGTAGTTATTAGTGCCCCTTCCATTGTGTATTTAGTAAGCTTTTTCTGTACTATTTAGCCTCTTCCGTTTTCCTGTCCTCTTCCTTTTGTTTCATTTTTCCTTGCCATGTCCTGCAATGATGCACTATAGTCAGTTGTATTTCTGGCCATGCTTTTGCTTCCATCCCACTACTTTCTTTAGTTGTTTCTGAACTCCTTCTGGGAGCCCTTGTACTAGTATATGATAAAATATTGCTGGTGTTTATCCCATTGTTCTCTAGTTTCCATCGCCACTTCTCTTGAATTTCCTGGATATAATCAACAGGATCTTCGTTCTCACGCATCTTGCGGGAGGTAATTGCTCCTATGTCTGATGTGTCTGGTACTGTACCCTCAGTGCCTGCCATAGTGCATGTCTGCAGTTTGCGAATGGTGCCCCATCATGCGATGTGTTTTGTTATTGTTACCCCAGGAATCCCGCTCTCTTCCAAATGTCATCCGCTGTATCCCCTAATATCGATATTAAAGGCCCTTTACATCTCCTACTGCCAGTTTCTGTCCTGCGGTGTTTTTCCATTTCATATATCCACTTACCCGCACCTCCACTTAATGATGGGAGCCTGCATTTTATATTTTCTTTGTCTGTATGCTTCCAAGGGACATACTGTGGTCTAACCCCTCCCTCTCCAGAAGTGGCATTAAGTTATGTCTCGTTTTACCCTTTGTGTTCCATAAATCGAGTCCTCACACCCTTCCTCCTCTTCCCTTTCTTCTACATCGTCAATTCGTCCGTATTTCCCCTGCTCGTAACTCTTTCTTCTCCATCTTTTCCCCTTCTTCCATCATTTCCTGTATTTAATGTGGGCATGTGTATTCGTCTTTCCTGCCTGCGACTAGGGAGGTCTCTAAGCCGACATGCATAGGGTGTCAGTTCGTCTGTGAAGGCGCGAGTTTTATTGTGCGTAACGAGCGTGAGGTGGTTGAGCATGTAGGGTGCGATGGGGAGGGCTGATGGGGATGGTGCGGCCTCATGTGTCTGTCTTTCCGCTATTCCTTGCTCTCTCCTCCTCACTTCTCTCCAGCTCATCCTTTCTCCTACTGATCCATGGTGAGTCTGTGTTGGTCCGGGTGATGTATAGTTTATCTAAGCTTTCCCTTTCACTGTTTCTTCCTTCCTCTCCACTCTTCTTCTTCCTCACTACAAAAGTCAGTCATAAACGGCACCCCCCACTCTGTCTTTTTCCCTTGATGTTACTGTTTGTAAGTCTATTAGGTCCAGTTCTCCTTTTTCTCCTTTATCAACCGCTCCCCTTTGTGCTGATGTTGTTGCTACTTCTGTGTTTCTATATACATCCCCCCATTCTTCACTCTCCCTTCTCCTATCTTCTCTTTCCTCTTCACTTCTCTCCTCCATTTCCCTACTATTTTCCTCCCTTTTCCTTTTTAATTCCTCCATCACTTCACTTGCTCATCTGTTCCAATATTCTTTCATCCTCTTCTTCCTTTCCCATTTCACCCTTTCTCTTTCTACTATACTCTCTATCACCCTCCTTCTTCGTATTTCTTAGTTGTTTCTGATAGTAATCTCCTCTTCCATATTGCCATTTCTTTTTCTTTTTCTTCTTCTCCCTTTTTTTTTCTCGCAGCACTACTCTTGATACCCTTTCTGCTGCTGCTTTTACCCTTTCAGCTTCTCTCCTTTGCTCCTCATTTCGTTCCCTTATTTTTTCCAATTCGTTCTTACCTTCTTTCCTTTTCCTCGCTCTCTCTCTCTCCTCCCTCTCGAGCTGTTTGATCAATTCATTCTGCTCATCCCTTAACTTTGCTAGTCGTTCCTCCAAAATCTCTTCCTTTTGTCGTAACAGCTCTTCCCCCCTCATTTCACTCTCCCTGGTATTATCCTCGTCTGTTTTCTTTACTACCTCCTTCTCTTCTCCTGTTAATGAACCTCGTAATTTTAATAATATCTGTGCAGCTACCCACTCATCATTTCCTATTTCACAGTCTGTTCTTCTCCAGTCCTCCCCTCCCTGCTGGCATCTTCCTATGAGCCACATATGGTGGAGGGCTGTATGCCGGTTTCGAGTATCCTTCAGCCGCCCTTAACTGTCCTCTTTCTATTTCTCCTAATTCTCTTAAAGGGTACAACCCCCCTCCCTCTGTTTTCACTCCTTTGCTAGGGTATATCGTTGCTCGGTTCCTTTTTTATTTCATCTGTTTATTATTCTTTTCTCCTCCCTCTCCTCCGTTCCCGTGTTCTTTGGGTCTTCACTCCCTTTTTCCCATCCTCTCCTTCCTCCTTAATCTCTTTTTCTTCCGGTATTTCCCCATAGTGAACATTCCATTTGGTCCTGGTCGCGGACCCTGGAACATCCTCCATAAGTTAAACACCTCACTGTGGTTTGCCAACTTCTTCCCTTTATATGTATTGTGCAGATGGTTTAATAGTGAATGTTGGCATATGGATCGAAGCTACCGTTAGGCGGCCACGGTGTTAGCATTTTGTTATCCGTCCCCTGGGTCCATTCTATGCTATACTTAATCAGTTTCTCCCTATGGGTGGCAGTGTTGTGCATATGTGTTGTAGTGGGTAGTGAGGGTGTTCCCCCACCCTCCGATCCTGTTCCGTATGACATAGTAGCGCTCCACTTGCTACCCTTTCAATCTGGTATCAGTTTATCCCACTAGTAGTTACAATATACAGCCTTATATCGTTACCTGGCCCCGTAAGTTTGGGGACTTACGATAGTCCGCTTAAGGAAAATTATAAAAATATAGTATGTTACATTTGTAGATTTTCCTCTGCCTTTCTTCCTTATACAACACCCTTACGGCCCCTGCGGCCGAGGCGCACGTAGCCCCCTGCGGCTGCGTACCCCTTATTACGTTCTTATACAGTCGTCCTGTTTTCACGTGCTCCTCCCCCTTCTACACTTGCCGTGGCCGGCGTTCTCCGTGCGCAGCCACGTTCCCCGTTTCGCCTTTCCTCGATCAACTCGTTTACCGTTTATCTCCGTTTCCACTCCCTTACCACCTTCTCTTCCCAACACTCTCAAAACGAGGATGCCTCGTGTTTGCGATATCCTATGAAAACCCTATTGGTGACGTCACCGATCACGTAGAGCTACTGGTAAGTTCTTCATATATTCTTTAAGTCCAAATACACTTGCAATCTACCCCGTTAACCCTACAGCTGTCTTCCTGTCACTCCTGGAACAAGGTAATCAAATCAATAATATAATCGGACTGCGCACGCTGCGTCGCCTCGCGTGTGATACGCCCCTCGACAGGAGGGCTTAACCAGCCAATTATCTTCCGTATTGGGCAACTAACTAGCTACCGCCTACAGGGAAACGTCATCTACCTATCGAGTTTCTTGCTCGAACAATAGGGATCCTCATCTACTCATTGATCAATAAATGCCAAATCGTAGGAAACCACACACACCCACCTTACACGTAGTCGCGACCTAGGCCAATCAGTTTCTACGAGCGGCCGCACGTGATGTTTTCGTGCTCCGCCCCTTCTCGCGTTACGTAGCCAACTGCTCTCGCGCTTGTTCAACTATCATTCATTCATTTCTAACACTAAACTGTCAAACCTTCGCCGTTCACCTGTGCAACACCTCCCGCCTCCCGTATTTAATTCCTCCCCTCCCTCACAATTTCACATTGTTTGTTGTGCGTGGCATGC
Source organism: Ambystoma mexicanum (assembly GCA_002915635.3). Taxonomy (NCBI): domain Eukaryota; kingdom Metazoa; phylum Chordata; class Amphibia; order Caudata; family Ambystomatidae; genus Ambystoma; species Ambystoma mexicanum. The sequence continues at coordinate 1,016,127,377 of CM030325.1, forward strand.
TCACCAAGTTCTCTGATGCGGGCCGCTCGACTGCGTGCACCCCTCCAAGCGGCTCGCCACCTCCCCTCGTCTGGACCACGTCTGGACACTCGCCAACCGCGGGCGGGATACTTCTCAACCGGCTCCCGAGGGCCAATATCCGGATTGCGCTGTCCGGTCTTCTCGCAGTTCCGCGATGGTCCTGTAGTCCTCAGAAGGGGGCAACGGCAGAGGGGGCCGCGCCGCCGGGCCTCCTCGCAACTGGAGTGCCTGGAAAAAGTAAAAATAAAAATGCGATCTTAAACAGATCTCAGCAGTGCCTCCAACTTGTCGGGGGGAAATTCTGCCGGGGTCGGCCGGGCCGTCCGCAGACCTCCGGGCAGGGAGGCCCCAACTCCTCCCGTATATCCCAAAGAGATAGAGTATGAGACACACACAAGAAGCAAGGTGACTCTGCTGTTTATTAAACACAAACGGCAGGGATGGGTCAAGGATCTACGCGTCTGACCTGACACACACACAATCGTGGGGCTCGCAGGCCCTTTTTACTGTTAGTATGACGCGCGCTACTTGCGTCACTTTAGAAAAGTTAACAAAAAAACTATCGCCACTCTTAATTGGTTGCTCGAGTGGTAGGGTTAGTATAGCATACGTTATAGAGAATAATATGAGTGGACGAGGGTTAGTCAGGTGATATATCTGGGTTGTCCCTACAATTAGATACATGAGAATTGTTACATGAAGACTCCTGATGATTGGTTAATGTTAATGGCGTCAGTGATAAGAGCCCATGTTCTGATTGGTGCGCCCGTGAGCTTCCCAGCCTGGGACCATCGCTGTTCCCAGCTCTCGGTGTACCTGCAATTTGCAACAATGTTTCACTATGGTACGTGCAGACAATGTGAAGACTTATTCATGAGCTGGAAGGCCGACTACTCCACTGTCGCAGATGTCCATTGATCCTTTCAAGTGTATCTGCCTGTGTCTTGTAACGAGGGATCCAGACGCCTCTTTCTCTCCTGGCTTGGCATCCTGTCAGGTTCGGCTTGGTCACGTGAGGTGGGACCGTGTTTGAGGCAGAATTCTGCACAATTAATATTGTTTTTCCACTGTGTGCCTGGTTTAATTTGCAGGTGCGACTTTGATGTTGGTGCACGGCGTGCGAGGTTGCACATCGTGCCCTTGATGGTCTGCTTTTGGAATGTGGGTTTGCAACATTACGACCTTGGCTGTCTGCTTTCGCCAGGCTCATTCTG
>CM030325.1:1016128631-1016154925 GCA_002915635.3 Ambystoma mexicanum
CAAACCTAGAATTACGCAGCAAGTGACCCCATGGATAAATACCCCAAACCTAGTATTACGCAGCAAGTGACCCCATGGATAAATACCCCAAACCTAGTATTACGCAGCAAGTGACCCCATGGATAAATACCCCAAACCTAGTATTACGCAGCAAGTGACCCCATGGATAAATACCCAAACCTAGAATTACGCAGCAAGTGACCCCATGGATAAATACCCCAAACCTAGTATTACGCAGCAAGTGACCCCATGGATAAATACCCCAAACCTAGTATTACGCAGCAAGTGACCCCATGGATAAATACCCCAAACCTAGTATTACGCAGCAAGTGACCCATGGATAAATACCCCAAACTAGTATTACGCAGCAAGTGACCCATGGATAAATACCCCAAACCTAGAATTACGCAGCAAGTGACCCCATGGATAAATACCCCAAACCTAGTATTACGCAGCAAGTGACCCCATGGATAAATACCCCAAACCTAGTATTACGCAGCAAGTGACCCCATGGATAAATACCCCAAACCTAGAATTACGCAGCAAGTGACCCCATGGATAAATACCCCAAACCTAGTATTACGCAGCAAGTGACCCCATGGAGAAATACGCAAACTAGAATTACGCAGCAAGGGACCCCATGGATAAATACCCCAAACCTAGTATTACGCAGCAAGTAACCCCATGGATAAATACCCCAAACCTAGTATTACGCAGCCAGTGACCCCATGGATAAATACCCCAGGCCTAGAATTACTCAGCAAGTGACCCTGTGGAGAAAAGCCCTGAGTCATCAAATCACAGCAAGTGACCCCATGGTTTCAACACCCCAAGCCTAGAATTACGCAGTAAGTGACCCCATGGATAAAAACCCTGAGTCATTAAATCACTGCAAGTGACCCCATGGGTTCAATACCTCAAGCCTAGAATTACGCAGCAAGTGATCCCATGGATAAAAACCCTGAGTCATTAAATCACTGCAAGTGACCCCATGGGTTAAATACCCCAAGCCTAGAATTACGCAGCAAGTGACCCCGTGGATAAAAACCCTGAGTCATTAAATCACTGCAAGTGACCCCATGGGTTCAATACCCCAAGCCTTGAATTACACAACACAGCACGTGTCCCTATGAGTGAACTACTCCGAGCACTAGATTCAAAGCAAGTGACCCATGGATAAATACCCCAAACCTAGAATTACGCAGCAAGTGACCCCATGGATAAATACCCCAAACCTAGAATTATGCAGCAAGTGACCCCATGGATAAATACCCCAAATGTAGAATTACGCAGCAAGTGACCCCATGGATAAATACCACAAACCTAGTATTACGCAGCAAGTGACCCCATGGATAAATACCCCAAACCTAGTATTACGCAGCAAGTGACCCCATGGATAAATACCCCAAACCTAGAATTACGCAGCAAGTGATCCCATGGATAAAAACCCTGAGTCATTAAATCACTGCAAGTGACCCCATGGGTTAAATACCCCAAGCCTAGAATTACGCAGCAAGTGACCCCGTGGATAAAAACCCTGAGTCATTAAATCACTGCAAGTGACCCCATGGGTTCAATACCCCAAGCCTTGAATTACACAACACAGCATGTGTCCCTATGAGTGAAGTACTCCGAGCACTAGAGTCACAGCAAGTGACCCCATGGATAAATACCCCAAACCTAGAATTACGCAGCAAGTGACCACATGGATAAATACCCCAAACCTAGTATTACGCAGCAAGTGACCCGATGGTTAAATACCCCAAACCTAGAATTACGCAGCAAGTGACCCCATGGATAAATACCCCAAACCTAGTATTACGCAGCAAGTGACCCCATGGAGAAATACCCCAAACCTAGAATTACGCAGCAAGTGACCCCATGGATAAATACCCCAAACCTAGTATTACGCAGCAAGTGACCCCATGGATAAATACCCCAAACCTAGAATTACGCAGCAAGTGACCCCATGGATAAATACCCCAAACCTAGTATTACGCAGCAAGTGACCCCATGGATAAATACCCCAAACCTAGAATTACGCAGCAAGTGACCCCATGGATAAATACCCCAAACCTAGTATTACGCAGCAAGTGACCCCATGGATAAATACCCCAAACCTAGTATTACGCAGCAAGTGACCCCATGGAGAAATACCCAAACCTAGAATTACGCAGCAAGTGACCCCATGGATAAATACCCCAAACCTATATTACGCAGCAAGTGACCCATGGATAAATACCCCAAACCTAGTATTACGCAGCAAGTGACCCCATGGATAAATACCCCAAACCTAGAATTACGCAGCAAGTGACCCCATGGATAAAATACCCCAAACCTAGTATTACGCAGCAAGTGACCCCATGGAGAAATACCCAAACTAGAATTACGCAGCAAGTGACCCATGGATAAATACCCCAAACCTAGTATTACGCAGCAAGTAACCCCATGGATAAATACCCCAAACCTAGTATTACGCAGCAGTGACCCCATGGATAAATACCACAACCTAGAATTACTCAGCAAGTGACCCGTGGAGAAAAGCCCTGAGTCATCAAATCACAGCAAGTGACCCCATGGTTTCAACACCCCAAGCCTAGATTACACAGTAAGTGACCCATGGATAAAACCCTGAGTCATTAAATCACTGCAAGTGACCCATGGGTTCAATACCTCAAGCCTAGAATTACGCAGCAAGTGATCCCATGGATAAAAACCCTGAGTCATTAAATCACTGCAAGTGACCCATGGGTTCAATACCCCAAGCCTTGAATTACACACACAGCACGTGTCCCATGAGTGAACTACTCCGAGCACTAGAATCACAGCAAGTGACCCCATGGATAAATACCCCAACCTAGAATTACGCAGCAAGTGACCCATGGATAAATACCCCAAACCTAGTATTACGCAGCAAGTGACCCATGGATAAATACCCCAAACCTAGAATTACGCAGCAAGTGACCCATGGATAAATACCCCAAACTAGTATTACGCAGCAAGTGACCCCATGGATAAATACCCCAAACCTAGTATTACGCAGCAAGTGACCCATGGATAAATACCCCAACCTAGAATTACGCAGCAAGTGACCCCATGGATAAAATACCCAAACTAAATCACTGCAAGTGACCCCATGGGTTAAATACCCCAAGCCTAGAATTACGCAGCAAGTGACCCGTGGATAAAAACCCTGAGTCATTAAATCACTGCAAGTGACCCCATGGGTTCAATACCCCAAGCCTTGAATTACACAACACAGCATGTGTCCCTATGAGTGAAGTACTCCGAGCACTAGAGTCACAGCAAGTGACCCATGGATAAATACCCAAACCTAGAATTACGCAGCAAGTGACCACATGGATAAATACCCAAACCTAGTATTACGCAGCAAGTGACCCATGGATAAATACCCCAAACCTAGAATTACGCAGCAAGTGACCCCATGGATAAATACCCCAAACCTAGTATTACGCAGCAAGTGACCCCATGGAGAAATACCCCAAACCTAGAATTACGCAGCAAGTGACCCATGGATAAATACCCAAACCTAGTATTACGCAGCAAGTGACCCCATGGATAAATACCCCAAACCTAGAATTACGCAGCAAGTGACCCATGGATAAACCCCAAACCTAGTATTACGCAGCAAGTGACCCATGGAGAAATACCCCAAACTAGAATTACGCAGCAAGTGACCCCATGGATAAATACCCCAAACCTAGTATTACGCAGCAAGTGACCCCATGGATAAATACACCCAAACCTAGTATTACGCAGCAAGTGACCCCATGGAAAATACCCCAAACCTAGAATTACGCAGCAAGTGACCCCATGGATAAATACCCCAAACCTAGTATTACGCAGCAAGTGACCCCATGGATAAATACCCCAAACCTAATATACGCAGCAAGTGACCCCATGGATAAATACCCAAACCTAGAATTACGCAGCAAGTGACCCCATGGATAAATACCCCAACCTAGTATTACGCAGCAAGTGACCCCATGGAGAAATACCGCAAACTAGAATTACGCAGCAAGTGACCCATGGATAAATACCCCAAACCTAGTATTACGCAGCAAGTACCCCATGGATAAATACCCAAACCTAGTATTACGCAGCAAGTGACCCCATGGATAAATACCCCAAGCCTAGAATTACGCAGCAAGTGACCCTGTGGATAAAAACCCTGAGTCATCAAATCACAGCAAGTGACCCATGGTTTCAAAACCCCAAGCCTAGAATTACGCAGCAAGTGACCCCATGGATAAAAACCCTGAGTCATTAAATCACTGCAAGTGACCCCATGGTTCAAATACCCCAAGCCTAGAATTACGCAGCAAGTGATCCCATGGATAAAATACCCTGAGTCATTAATCACTGCAAGTGACCCATGGTAAATACCCCAACCTAGAATTACGCAGCAAGTGACCCCATGGATAAAACCCTGAGTCATTAAATCACTGCAAGTGACCCCATGGATAAATACCCCAAACCTATAATTACGCAGCAAGTGACCCCATGGTAAATACCCCAAACCTAGTATTACGCAGCAAGTGACCCCATGGAGAAATACCCCAAACTAGAATTACGCAGCAAGTGACCCCATGGATAAATACCCCAAACCTAGTATTAGCAGCAAGTGACCCCATGGATAAATACCCCAAACCTAGAATTACGCAGCAAGTGACCCCATGGATAAATACCCAAACCTAGTATTACGCAGCAAGTGACCCATGGAAAATACCCAAACCTAGTATTACGCAGCAAGTGACCCCATGGATAAATACCCCAAACCTAGAATTACGCAGCAAGTGACCCATGGATAAAACCCTAAGTCATTAAATCACGCAAGTGACCCCATGGGTTAAATACCCCAAGCCTAGAATTACGCAGCAAGTGACCCCATGGAAAAAACCCTGAGTCATTAAATCACTGCAAGTGACCCCATGGATAATACCCCAAGCCTAGAATTACACACACAGCAGTGACCCATGATGAATACCCGAGCACTAGAATCACAGCAAGTGACCCCATGGATAAATACCCCAAACCTAGAATTACGCAGCAAGTGACCCCATGGATAAATACCCCAAACCTAGAATTACGCAGCAAGTGACCCATGGATAAATACCCCAAACCTAGAATTACGCAGCAAGTGACCCCATGGATAAATACCCCAAACCTAGTATTACGCAGCAAGTGACCCCATGGATAAATACCCCAAACCTAGAATTACGCAGCAAGTGACCCCATGGATAAATACCCCAAACCTAGAATTACGCAGCAAGTGACCCCATGGATAAATACCCAAACCTAGTATTACGCAGCAAGTGACCCCATGGATAAATACCCCAAACCTAGTATTACGCAGCAAGTGACCCCATGGATAAATACCCCAAACCTAGATATACGCAGCAAGTGACCCCATGGATAAATACCCAAACCTAGTATTACGCAGCAAGTGACCCCATGGATAAATACCCCAAACCTAGTATTACGCAGCAAGTGACCCCATGGATAAATACCCCAAACCTAGTATTACGCAGCAAGTGACCCCATGGATAAATACCCCAAACCTAGTATTACGCAGCAAGTGACCCCATGGATAAATACCCCAAACCTAGTATTACGCAGCAAGTGACCCCATGGAGAAATACCCCAAACCTAGAATTACGCAGCAAGTGACCCCATGGATAAATACCCCAAACCTAGTATTACGCAGCAAGTGACCCCATGGATAAATACCCCAAACCTAGTATTACGCAGCAAGTGACCCCATGGATAAATACCCCAAACCTAGTATTACGCAGCAAGTGACCCATGGATAAATACCCCAAACCTAGTATTACGCAGCAAGTGACCCCATGGAGAAATACCCCAAACCTAGAATTACGCAGCAAGTGACCCCATGGATAAATACCCCAAACCTAGTATTACGCAGCAAGTGACCCCATGGATAAATACCCCAAACCTAGTATTACGCAGCAAGTGACCCCATGGATAAATACCCCAAGCCTAGAATTACTCAGCAAGTGACCCCGTGGAGAAAAGCCCTGAGTCATCAAATCACAGCAAGTGACCCCATGGTTTCAACACCCCAAGCCTAGAATTACACAGCAAGTGACCCCATGGATAAATCCCTGAGTCATTAAATCACTAGCAAGTGACCCCATGGGTTCAATACCCCAAGCCTAGAATTACGCAGCAAGTGACCCATGGATAAAACCCTGAGTCATTAAATCACTGCAAGTGACCCCATGGGTTAAATACCCCAAGCCTAGAATTACGCATCAAGTGACCCCGTGGATAAAAACCCTGAGTCATTAAATCACTGCAAGTGACCCCATGGGTTCAATACCCAAGCCTTGAATTACACAACACAGCACGTGTCCCTATGAGTGAACTACTCCGAGCACTAGATTCAAAGCAAGTGACCCCATGGATAAATACCCCAAACCTAGAATTACGCAGCAAGTGACCCCATGGATAAATACCCCAAACCTAGAATTACGCAGCAAGTGACCCCATGGATAAATACCCCAAACCTAGAATTACGCAGCAAGTGACCCCATGGATAAATACCCCAAACCTAGAATTACGCAGCAAGTGACCCCATGGATAAATACCCCAAACCTAGTATTACGCAGCAAGTGACCCCATGGATAAATACCCCAAACCTAGAATTACGCAGCAAGTGACCCATGGATAAAAACCCTGAGTCATTAAATCACTGCAAGTGACCCCATGGGTATAAATACCCCAAGCCTAGAATTACGCAGCAAGTGACCCATGGATAAAAACCCTGAGTCATTAAATCACAGCAAGTGACCCCATGGGTTCAATACCCAAACCTGAATTACACGCAGCAAGTGACCCCATGGATAAATACCCGAGCACTAGATTACGCAGCAAGTGACCCCATGGATAAATACCCCAAACCTAGAATTACGCAGCAAGTGACCCCATGGATAAATACCCCAAACCTAGTATTACGCAGCAAGTGACCCATGGTAAAATACCCCAAACCTAGAATTACGCAGCAAGTGACCCCATGGATAAATACCCCAAACCTAGTATTACGCAGCAAGTGACCCATGGAGAAATACCCCAAACCTAGAATTACGCAGCAAGTGACCCCATGGATAAATACCCCAAACCTAGTATTACGCAGCAAGTGACCGCATGGATAAATACCCCAAACCTAGTATTACGCAGCAAGTGACCCCATGGATAAATACCCCAAACCTAGATTACGCAGCAAGTGACCCCATGGATAAATACCCCAAACCTAGTATTACGCAGCAAGTGACCCCATGGATAAATACCCAAACCTAGTATTACGCAGCAAGTGACCCCATGGATAAATACACCAAACTAGATTACGCAGCAAGTGACCCCATGGATAAATACCCCAAACCTAGAATTACGCAGCAAGTGACCCCATGGATAAATACCCCAAACCTAGTATTACGCAGCAAGTGACCCCATGGATAAATACCCCAAACCTAGTATTACGCAGCAAGTGACCCCATGGATAAATACCCCAAACCTAGAATTACGCAGCAAGTGACCCCATGGATAAATACCCCAAACCTAGTATTACGCAGCAAGTGACCCCATGGATAAATACCCCAAACCTAGAATTACGCAGCAAGTGACCCCATGGATAAATACCCCAAACCTAGAATTACGCAGCAAGTGACCCATGGATAAAAACCCTGAGTCATTAAAATCACTGCAAGTGACCCCATGGGTTCAATACCCCAAGCCTAGAATTACGCAGCAAGTGACCCATGGATAAAAACCCTGAGTCATTAAATCACTGCAAGTGACCCCATGGGTTCAATACCTCAAGCCTAGAATTACGCAGCAAGTGATCCCATGGATAAAAACCCTGAGTCATTAAATCACTGCAAGTGACCCCATGGGTTCAAAACCCCAAGCCTTGAATTACACAACACAGCACGTGTCCCTATGAGTGAAGTACTCCGAGCACTAGATCACAGCAAGTGACCCCATGGATAAATACCCCAAACCTAGAATTACGCAGCAAGTGACCCCATGGATAAATACCCCAAACCTAGAATTACGCAGCAAGTGACCCCATGGATAAATACCCCAAACCTAGAATTACGCAGCAAGTGACCCCATGGATAAATACCCCAAACCTAGTATTACGCAGCAAGTGACCCCATGGATAAATACCCCAAACCTAGTATTACGCAGCAAGTGACCCGATGGTTAAATACCCCAAACCTAGAATTACGCAGCAAGTGACCCCATGGATAAATACCCCAAACCTAGAATTACGCAGCAAGTGACCCATGGATAAATACCCCAAACCTAGAATTACGCAGCAAGTGACCCCATGGATAAATACCCCAAACCTAGTATTACGCAGCAAGTGACCCCATGGATAAATACCCCAAACCTAGTATTACGCAGCAAGTGACCCCATGGATAAATACCCCAAACCTAGTATTACGCAGCAAGTGAACCCCATGGAGAAATACCCCAAACCTAGAATTACGCAGCAAGTGACCCCATGGATAAATACCCCAAACCTAGTATTACGCAGCAAGTGACCCATGGAGAAATACCCCAAAACTAGTATTACGCAGCAAGTGACCCATGGAGAAATACCCCAAACCTAGAATTACGCAGCAAGTGACCCCATGGATAAATACCCCAAACCTAGTATTACGCAGCAAGTGACCCATGGAGAAATACTGCAAACCTAGAATTACGCAGCAATTGACCCCATGGATAAATACCCAAACATAGTATTACGCAGCAAGTAACCCATGGATAAAAACCCTGAGTCATTAAATCACAGCAAGTGACCCCATGGTTAAATACCCCAAGCCTAGAATTACGCAGCAAGTGACCCCGTGGATAAAACCCTGAGTCATCAAATCACAGCAAGTGACCCCATGGTTCAACACCCCAAGCCTAGAATTACACAGTAAGTGACCCCATGGATAAAAACCCTGAGTCATTAAATCACTGCAAGTGACCCCATGGGTTCAATACCTAAAGCCTAGAATTACGCAGCAAGTGATCCCATGGATAAAAACCCTGAGTCATTAAATCACTGCAAGTGACCCGATGGGTTAAATACCCCAAGCCTAGAATTACGCAGCAAGTGACCCCGTGGATAAAAACCCTGAGTCATTAAATCACTGCAAGTGACCCCATGGGTTCAATACCCCAAGCCTTGAATTACACAACACAGCATGTGTCCCTATGAGTGAAGTACTCCGAGCACTAGAGTCACAGCAAGTGACCCCATGGATAAATACCCCAAACCTAGTATTACGCAGCAAGTGACCCGATGGTTAAATACCCCAAACCTAGAATTACGCAGCAAGTGACCCCATGGATAAATACCCCAAACCTAGTATTACGCAGCAAGTGACCCCATGGATAAATACCCCAAACCTAGTATTACGCAGCAAGTGACCCCATGGATAAATACCCCAAAACTAGTATTACGCAGCAAGTGACCCCATGGAGAAATACCCCAAACCTAGAATTACGCAGTAAGTGACCCCATGGATAAATACCCCAAACCTAGTATTACGCAGCAAGTGACCACATGGAGAAATACCCCAAAACTAGTATTACGCAGCAAGTGACCCCATGGAGAAATACCCCAAACCTAGAATTACGCAGCAAGTGACCCCATGGATAAATACCCCAAACCTAGTATTACGCAGCAAGTGACCCCATGGAGAAATACTGCAAACCTAGAATTACGCAGCAATTGACCCCATGGATAAATACCCCAAACATAGTATTACGCAGCAAGTAACCCCATGGATAAATACCCCAAACATTGTATTACGCAGCCAGTGACCCCATGGATAAATACCCCAGGCCTATAATTACTCAGCAAGTGACCCTGTGGAGAAAAGCCCTGAGTCATCAAATCACAGCAAGTGACCCCATGGTTTGAACACCCCAAGCCTAGAATTACACAGTAAGTGACCCCATGGATAAAAACCCTGAGTCATTAAATCACTGCAAGTGACCCCATGGGTTCAATACCTAAAGCCTAGAATTACGCAGCAAGTGATCCCATGGATAAAAACCCTGAGTCATTAAATCACTGCAAGTGACCCGATGGGTTAAATACCCCAAGCCTAGAATTACGCAGCAAGTGACCCCGTGGATAAAAACCCTGAGTCATTAAATCACTGCAAGTGACCCCATGGGTTCAATACCCCAAGCCTTGAATTACACAACACAGCATGTGTCCCTATGAGTGAAGTACTCCGAGCACTAGAGTCACAGCAAGTGACCCCATGGATAAATACCCCAAACCTAGTATTACGCAGCAAGTGACCCGATGGTTAAATACCCCAAACCTAGAATTACGCAGCAAGTGACCCCATGGATAAATACCCCAAACCTAGTATTACGCAGCAAGTGACCCCATGGATAAATACCCCAAACCTAGTATTACGCAGCAAGTGACCCCATGGATAAATACCCCAAAACTAGTATTACGCAGCAAGTGACCCCATGGAGAAATACCCCAAACCTAGAATTACGCAGTAAGTGACCCCATGGATAAATACCCCAAACCTAGTATTACGCAGCAAGTGACCACATGGAGAAATACCCCAAAACTAGTATTACGCAGCAAGTGACCCCATGGAGAAATACCCCAAACCTAGAATTACGCAGCAAGTGACCCCATGGATAAATACCCCAAACCTAGTATTACGCAGCAAGTGACCCCATGGAAAATACTGCCAAACCTAGAATTACGCAGCAATTGACCCCATGGATAAATACCCCAAACATAGTATTACGCAGCAAGTAACCCCATGGATAAATACCCAAACATTGTATTACGCAGCCAGTGACCCCATGGATAAATACCCCAGGCCTATAATTACTCAGCAAGTGACCCTGTGAAAAAGCCCTGAGTCATCAAATCACAGCAATGACCCCATGGTTAAACACCCCAAGCCTAGAATAACACAGTAAGTAACCCCATGGATAAAAACCCTGAGTCATTAAATCACTGCAAGTGACCCCATGGGTTCAATACCTAAAGCCTAGAATTACGCAGCAAGTGATCCCATGGATAAAAACCCTGAGTCATTAAATCACTGCAAGTGACCCGATGGTTAAATACCCCAAGCCTAGAATTACGCAGCAAGTGACCCGTGGATAAAAACCCTGAGTCCATTAAATCACTGCAAGTGACCCATGGGTTCAATACCCAAGCCTTGAATTACACAACACAGCATGTGTCCCTATGAGTGAAGTACTCCGAGCACTAGAGTCACAGCAAGTGACCCCATGGATAAATACCCCAAACCTAGTATTACGCAGCAAGTGACCCGATGGTTAAATACCCCAAACCTAGAATTACGCAGCAAGTGACCCCATGGATAAATACCCCAAACCTAGTATTACGCAGCAAGTGACCCCATGGATAAATACCCCAAACCTAGTATTACGCAGCAAGTGACCCCATGGATAAATACCCCAAAACTAGTATTACGCAGCAAGTGACCCCATGGAGAAATACCCCAAACCTAGAATTACGCAGCAAGTGACCCCATGGATAAATACCCCAAACCTAGTATTACGCAGCAAGTGACCCCATGGAGAAATACCCCAAACCTAGAATTACGCAGCAAGTGACCCCATGGATAAATGCCCCAAACCTAGTATTACGCAGCAAGTGACCCCATGGATAAATACCCCAAACCTAGAATTACGCAGCAAGTGACCCCATGGATAAATACCCCAAACCTAGTATTACGCAGCAAGTGACCCCATGGAGAAATACTGCAAACCTAGAATTACGCAGCAAGTGACCCCAGGGATAAATACCCCAAACCTAGTATTATGCAGCAAGTAACCCCATGGATAAATACCCCAAACCTAGTATTACGCAGCCAGTGACACCATGGATAAATACCCCAGGCCTAGAATTACTCAGCAAGTGACCCTGTGGAGAAAAGCCCTGAGTCATCAAATCACAGCAAGTGACCCCATGGTTTCAACACCCCAAGCCTAGCATTACACAGTAAGTGACCCCATGGATAAAAACCCTGAGTCATTAAATCACTGCAAGTGACCCCATGGGTTCAATACCTCAAGCCTAGAATTACGCAGCAAGTGATCCCATGGATAAAAACCCTGAGTCATTAAATCACTGCAAGTGACCCCATGGGTTAAATACCCCAAGCCTAGAATTACGCATCAAGTGACCCTGTGGAGAAAAGCCCTGAGTCATCAAATCACAGCAAGTGACCCCATGGTTTCAACAACCCAAGCCTAGAATTACGTAGCAAGTGACCCCATGGATAAAAATCCTGAGTCATTAAATCACTCGAAGTGACCCCATGGGTTCAATACCTCAAGCCTAGAATTGCGCAGCAAGTGATCCCATGGATAAAAACCCTGAGTCATTAAATCACTGCAAGTGACCCCATGGGTTAAATACCCCAAGCCTAAGATCTAAGCCTCAAAATCACAGGAGTTGGTCCCATAGGTTAAATACTCTGAGCCTCAGAATCACAGGAGCTGGTCTGATAGGTTAAAAGCTCTAAGCCTCTAAATCGCAGGAGGTTGTCCCATAGGTTAAAGACCCAGAGGCTCAGAATCACAAGAGGTGGTCTCATAGGTTAAACACTCTGAGCATCAGAATCACAGGAAGTGACCCTAAATGTTAAACACTCTGAGCATCAGAATCACAGGAAGTGACCCTAAATGTTAAATACTATGAACCTCAGAATCACAAAAGGTGGGCTAACAGGTTAAAGACCCTGAGTGTAGAATCACAGGAGGTGGCCCCCAAGGTTAAATATCTTGCGCCTCATAATCACAGGAGGTGGTCTCATAGGTTAAATACCCTGAGCCTCATAATCACAGGAGGTGGTCCCATAGGTTAAATACCCTGAGCCTCATAATCACAGGAGATGGTCCCATAGGTTAAATACTCTGAGCCTCAGAATCACAGAGGTGTTCCCATTGGTTAAATACCCCAAGCACTAGAATCACAGCAGGTAAACCCATTGTTTACATAACCCAAGCCCCACACAAACTCCTTCGGAAGCTATGCCTGCTGCAATCTCTCATATGTAAGGGCATATTTGAGGGAGACATTCATCTGCCAGTCCCTGAATGGGGGTGACCCCCTGCGCCCCCATTCATCCACCTACAACCCATAGAGCGTCCATTACAGCGTTCCGAGCGGCACATGATGACAAGATGGAAACCATCCAATGCCGAAACATTGGAGACCAGAAAAGAAAATATCTTATGGATGAAGATGACATGGCTTGAGGTAAGTTCTCAATCACTATTATTAAGCACAACAACATATCACCTCAACCAGGAGACATCATGGCGCTCAACCTAGTGGGCCAAGAGTACCTAAAGACAAAGAAACAAATGGACCCAGCATTGAGAGGAGAGCAAAGGGAGCATAGCATTGACAAACACACACAAGGTCACAGCTCTCCTCTGACACCCTGTGTGCTCCTGGCCCAGAGACACGCATTCCCCACCCATCCACATTGCCGGGAGCACACAGGATGTAGCAGGGCATTGGCGAAGGTAGCTGTAGGAGGACTGCAAGAGACACGACCCTCCGAGAGCTTTGAAATCATGTTTTTCCTAGGTCAGTTTCTAAGTCATATCTGCTTTTATATATTTCTCAGATTCCCTCAGGTTACATAGCTCCTGCTTACCAGTTCCTTGTCACACTTCCACGCCACCCTCGCCTTTCCTGCACACCCTAAGGAGTCTGTCATTGGTGCTCAGAGGTCCCTGCTCCCCTCCCTGAAAATGTGGCTGTCCTGGTACTTCTGGACTCTTGCAGTGAATAGGGGGTCGCAGGCAAGTCGAGCACTTTGAGAATCCATCGGTACAGCACCATGCACACCCCAAATGCCCACCTGTGATCCCCACATCTGGTACTAGTTTGGAAAGCAAACACCACAGTGTAAGAGAATGAGTTGTTTTTAATTAAGCACAATGCAGACTGCCTGATCGTCAAATCAAAATCGTACATTAAAAAGTTTCATTAAAATCCCTTTCCCTATTGGGTATAAATTCCACCTAAACAGAAGGCACTGCAGCGCCCGGATGGTGCCAGTGTTTTCTGTTCGCCAAAGCCTCTTAGCACGCTCCTGCTGCGTTAAAACGGTGCCGCCCATGGCTAATAACTTGCTTCGCTCAGCTCACCTTGAAGGAGGATGTAGGATAAGCAGTGACGCGCTGGCATCCAAACCGTTATCATCAAGGTTATTGGATCATATTTGGAAATAGTAAGTCCATCTATTCTCGCATTCCTGGAAAAGATGATTGATTATAATGAAAACAACTGACGCATCCATCCTTGTACACTACACATGTTTCTGTTGCAACTAGCCCTTCTTCAGGACTGCACTTGTCAAATAAGCAGTGTCGCAGCGTGAACAAACCTATCATGCATGCAGAGTGGCAGAGTGGCGGCATCAGCGCCACAGGACCTAATGTGGGCGGGGTGCTCTATAAAAATATGCGAATATATACAGGGTACATGCTCAGTGTTTATAAAATATCCATGATGCAGCTAAGACTATGACATCACACACAGCACTGGCACAATGTCGGTTTTGTTTTCTGGGTTGTGGCCCGATTGAGAAACTCTACTTTTATATTGAATATAAATGAAAACTGTGGGTTAAAAGGGAAGAATTCCATGCCCCACGTGCAGAACACCTTTTAAATTGTTTACAATGTGTAATTGCTTTAACTCCAGGATGCAAGCCTCAAGAATGTAAATATGGACGCAGAGTCTCCTTGTCATCACTTGACTCTTCTTTAAGTCAATGGCAGAGAATTTAACTATCCAGTATTTAGGAATCTTAAGTCTGTGGGTAAAACCTCTCCACATGCCTGGACGGTCCACATTACATAATCTGGATCCTGGAGTGGCAGCAAGACGCTCAGTCGGGATATTAGCAGATTGTCCATTAAGACACGTGAGGATCTGGGATCCAATGGATCAGAGTCATGAACAACTCTGGATCCTCTATGTCAGGGGTGCACAACTGATTTTGACAGAGGGCCGAAAGTACCTTACATGAGGGCTATAGTGGGCCAAAAAGTAAAAGTGGGCGGGGCGGTAGGCGGGACATGTCAGGAGGCTTTTTCAACCCCCAATTTGTATTAAACACATGGGAAAAGAATATGTTTTTGAGGGGTAACGATTTTTATTGCATTTCAAACTTACATTTCGTACTACACATTTTCCATTGTTATCATTTATTTCGATTTAGTTATTTTATATCGTCTGTTTAATTAAATTATATATATTTTATTGACCCTTGATTGGACATTCCGTTATTTTGGACTGCTATAGTTTGCTGTTTGGGTTGCCCAAGAGGAGTATGGCCTTCGTCGAGTCAGGTTTCCTCGAAAAAGCAAAGGATGTACATCTCCTAACTGTGCCTGCTTTAGCTTTATTATTGAGTTCACTCTTGGAGTGCAACACTATACCCCATGGCTCCCCCCCCCAACCAAGCACTATGCCCCATGACCCCCTCACCCCCAACCAAACACTATGCCCCCTGTCCCTCATCCCCAACCAAACACTATGCCCATGCCCCCACACCCCAACCAAACACTATGCCCCATGGCCCCTCACCCCCAACCAAACACTATGCCCATGGCCCCCTCACCCCCAACCAAACACTATGCCCCATGGCCCCTCACCCCCAACCAAACACTATGCCCCATGGCCCCTCACCCCCAACCAAACACTATGCCCCATGGCCCCCTAACCCCCAATCAAACACTATGCCCCAAACACACTCAAGCATGCACCCATACAGACCCGAAACCCCACACCCCAACTCAGCCACACACTCACACACACACTCTCAAGCATGCACCCATACAGACCCGAACCCCCCACCCCCAACTCAGCACACACACTCACACAAACCAACATACAAAAACAAACATTCATGCACACCCGAACCCCCACCCCCCAGCTCAGCACACACACTCACAAGCATACACCATGCACCCATACAGACCCGAAACCCCCCACCCCCATCTCAGCACACACATCTCAAACATGCACCCATACAGACCTTGAACCCCCCACCCCAACTCAGCACACACACCCTCAAACATGCACCCATACAGACCCTAACCCCTCAGCCCCCAACTCAGCACACACACTCTCAAACATGCACCCATACAGACCCGAACCCCCCACCCCCAACTCAGCACACACTCTCAAGCATTGCACCCATACAGACCCGAACCCCCACCCCCAAACTCAGCACACACTCTCAAACATGCACCCATACAGACCCGAACCCCCACCCCCAATCCGCACACACACTCTCAAGCATGCACCCATACCTGCATCTCAACGTACACAACACAAACACTCAAAAACAAACATTTATACACATCCGACACGCCCCCACCCCCATCTCAACATACACAACACAAACATACAGCAGAACAGACCTGACACACACACAGACCACTTACCGGAGACGTGCTGGAAGGCAGGTAAGCTGGAACGCTGGCAAGGTAAGTGGAATCGTGCTACGGCTGGCGTGGCAAGCAATGCTGAAATGCCTTCCGGCATCAAGCCTTACTGGCCACGCCAGCCGTAGTGCTGGCACTGCATTGGTGCAGCACAACTGCGTGTGTCTCGTAGGAGTGACGTGGTGCGTGTGTGCTGAGCCAATGACAGCCAGTGTTTTGTCCGGCCCAGAAGACAACAAAGACTTTCCTAATGGAGGGCGGCCGATGCTGCTTGCGGGCTGCCGTCCGTTAGGAAAGTCTTTGTGCCTCGCGGGCCGGAAAAACAGCATGGCGGGCCGCAACTGGCCCGCGAGCCGTATGTTGTGCACCCATGCTCTATGTGAATATCTGCATTTGCAGTCGTGCGTTGCAGAGCCACCCGTGATCACCAACATGTGCCTTGCGGCGCCGCCTCTGCATTGCTGCATTTAATAGCTGTGCAACAACATTGCAGTGATTGATGCAGAAAAGGCGTCAATCTTATTGAGCTTTCTCCTGGAATCTTCCATTAAACCAAGACGTGAACCATCTGAGAAATGCCAATCCACGCAGATATGAGAAATCAGAAGATGACAAGTTGTCGGTGTTCAGCATGATAATGGTGCACCCCAATAATCACTGATCAGCGTCCCAGGTAAGCATGCTCTGCAACACAGAGCTGAACTGACCCCCCAGTGAATTCTAGAGACCTCTAGATTAATGGTGGGTCACATGCAACCCTCCAAATGTGTTGGCCTACAACTCCCACACGCCTTAGCCTGATTAGTCAATGGTGAGGCATAAAGGGAGCTGTAGGTCAAAGCCAAAATATCTGGAGGTCCACAGGTTGCTAACCCCTGCTCTGGGAAGAATATGTCTCCAACATTTCGGCACACTGACTCGTCCACAGTGTGTCCTGTTTGACATTATTCCACTTGAACTTTCCCCCAGTGTCAGTCTTCCACATATCTAGAAACATTTCAACACGTGCACTGTGCTCCTCAGGTCCGCCATCTTTATTCGGTGACGTTTCCTCAGCTCCTTGTCAAGGTTTCTGTCGATTTCTTCCAGCATGCATCGTTTCCCCCCTCCGCCTGAACCCCCCACCTCTTCATTGTTTTATCAATGCGTATGAACTGGAGTTCCTTCAAAGAGCTCCATTTTGCTTGCTCTCTTGAGAGCTGTGCTGTTCCCAAGGCCCCCTTATGAAGCTAGTTAGCCTCAAGCACCCTCACTTCCTTGGGTTGCAAGGGACTGAACTCAATTATTGCCAAGCACTTCCCTTCTCTGCTTTATTGCAAACGTTCTCTGGCGGATGCACACCTCTACTCTGCCCTGCAGTTCTCTGCAAAGCAGCCTTTATTTCCTGAAATCTTTAATCCTTCATTTCTGTTACTGGATCAACATCACTTCTTATTCCATCTGTCAATATATTTTTTCTTTCTCCAACCTTCACGCTTCATGTCCAGCGCTTTGTCATTGGGAAGCAGCAGAGAAATGTCACACTGCCTGAGTGGCTTTACAAAAGGAGACCCTCTAACATGCTTCTCTCGAGCGCATGCCTTTTGGACAAACCCAGCAAATAGTGTTAGTGAGACAGTAGTTGCAATATTGTGCAGTGAGCTATGTCATTCTACAAGCTACACCCCCCAGCCACCCAAGAGGGGGTGTAGCTCCCCTGGGTGCTCCCCTCAGTACCTTCCTTGGTAATGCCATATTTCCCACATCACATCTTCAATCTCCACAACCGACTTAACCAATTTACCTGCTTGCTCAGAGTAATGGATCGCCATCGCCAGGTTGTGAAACACCTGCCTTTTTTTATTTTAATGATGCAGGGGGATCCAAAAGGTAGGCCTGCTAATCAGCCCCCCTCTATTCATATATGATCCATGTCACAATTCTAGGGCACCTAGGTGCCTTTCCGTAAACTATTGACATCTGCAGCATTAGCTCTAGTGGTACAGAGCAGGTTCAAATGTTCAAAGGTCACCTGTGCCATCCTATGGCACCCCTTTTTCTAATTAGGAACTACTATTGCCTTGTCCATATATTTTTGGGGTTTTCTCTATATTGTTAAATGCGGCCATAGCCTCTGACCACCAGCCGGGTGACCCTCTTCAGCCGACTTGAGGTTCAGACAGCTTGGCAACATGAAGTTAATACTGACTGAATTTTCAGTCTGGTTTTATATTGGCACTTTGTTTCACTATGCACTTTATTCTACAACAATATGCTGCTATTTAGAGATGAGCTCGTAACAAAATTTAAAATTTAATATGTATGTTTTAACAAATGGAATTTAAATAAAATATTCATGTTTTTCAATTATTGTTTGGTTTATATGGTCTGATCTGTGATTCCGAATTTCGGGGGCCCCCTCTCTCCCCAACCCATTGCCGGTCACCACTTTAACTTGAATTTTGTTTCCGCTGACACACTCTCTGTTCACTACACCTGTGCCATCCTGCCAGCTTTTTGGACACCAAGCACCATTTGGCAGAGGTGACATTTTAACTATCTGCACCTCTGCACTAAATTCTGATAATTGCATACCTTATACTGTCTAGTGGCAGTTGAATTGTTACATAGAAGCCATGCCAGGGTTGAGGCATGACGAATGCTAATGAGACACAATTACAAAAGGAAAAGAGTAAACCACATGGGAAAATAAGTTAAACATACATTTCAATGATTAAAGATGTGAAGGCAGGCGCTCTGTTACCAGTCTTTAGCTTCTCCTCCTAACCACATTTCAATGATGCAAGATGGAAAGTGAAAGGAACAAACAGAAGAAAGATACCGGGATCATGAAAGTTCATGCAACTGAACACAACCACACCCGAAACATCATGAGAACATAGCGAAATCGGTACCAAACGAACGGAAAGAAGCACCCACATGAAGGAACTTACTAATGGGTCACCAGTGGTGAGTAGAGAAAGGTCTTGTGCAACACTGTCACGCAAGCTGTTGGACAACGCTGCACATGATCCTGGAAGACTACACAACTCGGTAAAGTTGTACTTTTCAAAGTGTTAAACAACGTTTGACTGTTATTGTTAAGACATGCTAACCTGAAGGGAATCTAACGGGGCTCCCGACATGGATGTGTAATGCGCAGGGGCCTGGTACAGGGACCTCACTTATGGCCCGGACTCACCCAGTAAACACAACTGGGATGGACCGGGCATCGGAAATGGAGGGGCGGGGTGAGACGGAGTGAGGAAGGGGAAGTTTCCAAGGAAAACATCACAAATTATGAAGATCATAATATGGTGTTTACCACAATCTGAAATATTACGATGGAGAAACAAACACGACACATGAGGGTAGAGGAGAATCACACATTTCACAATGGCGGCACTAACAGGGAGACACAAGGGCGATTCACTCCAGATTTGCACAATAATGTGAAGGGTCTGAACTCACCTACTAAAAGATCCCTAATTGCTAGAGGATTCAAGACATCTGGCATTGATATTTTATTCCTACAGGAGACTAGATATCAAAGAGGCGAGGAATGTAGGATACCCAGTAGCCTGATTGGACACACACACTGGAGCTCCGGGATTCTCAAGAAGGCAGAGGTGGGAATCCTGATGCGGAAGGGAATACGTATGGAGATTACCAACACATGGAAAGACACCGAAGGGCGGGCACTACTGATTTCAAGGCAAATTCAAGACACAAATATCACTTTGGCAACTATGTACGCACCCAACCAAGGTCAAAAGAGATTCCTACCCAAGACCACAGAGAAAATTATAGGGGCAGCACAGGGACATCTCATACTCGACAGAGACTTTAATACATGGATGAATGTAGCCTTGGATAGACAGACCAAGGAAGACATGGCCCACGAACCCCAGGGCCACTGGGGAGCAGAACTAAACACAGCCGTGGAACTGTGTGGATTAAGGGATTGCAGGAGATATCTTCACCCGAAGGAAAAGGGCTTCAATTTATACTCTACCCCACATGGTACACTCATGAGAATTGACTATCTGTACATCTTGAGAGAAATCTTACAGGTGGTGAAAGACTCTCACATTCACCCGATATGGTCAGTCCATGACATGGTATTAGTCGATATATTCTGGGAAGGTCTACACACTAAAAGCCCAAAATGGAGATGTAATGACTCCTTATGGAAAGACCAAATTTTTAGAGAAGAAATGGAAAACAAATTCAAACAGTTCTTTGTCTTCAACAACACAGGGGAGGTGCGGAAATACACAGTATGTGAAGCAGCTAAGGCCGCATGGAGAGGTAGCCTCATTAAGGAGGGGGCCCGTAAAAAAAGAGAATGCACACTTATGGCAAAAGGGCTGAGAACCAAAATAGAACATCCCGAAGAAAGACTTGCACAGTTCTCCCCAAGAGACAGACTGACCTATCTTCTTGAAGCCAGAGACTTGAGAAGGGAAATTAAGTTACTCGAAGAAGGCAAGATAGTCAGGAATCTCCAGTTTCTCAAACAAACATTTTATGAAAAGGGGGATAGGGCTATTACCCTACTAGCAGCACAGCTCCGAAAACAGAGAACCGAAAGATGGGTGAAGGAGGTAGCGGGATAAGACAACATTAACGTGGAATCAACAGAGGGAATCCAATAGGCATTTGCCTCATTCTATGAAACCATATATAGCAAGGCAGAAACGGCACCCGACGGAGCCATCAAGAAATATCTTGCAGAATCTCATCTCCCTTCACTGAAAAAAGCAGAGGCTGAGTCCCTTGAGGCACCGATCATGGGTGAGGAAATAGAAAAAGCCATCAAATACCTCAAACTCGGGAAAGCACCAGGTGAGGATGGTTACACACCAGGGGTCTACAAAAAATTTGCACCGTTCCTAATTCCCTTCCTAACAGCACTTTTCAATGACACAATGGAAACAGAAAAGGCGCCCAACTCATTTGCCCAAGCCCTCCTCACAGTAATACCTAAAGAGGGAAGAGACCCTATATGTTGTGGCTCTTACAGCCCGATATCGCTCCTCAATATCGATGCGAAAATATATGCCAGGGTCATCGTAGCCAGACTGGAAGGCTATCTGCCAAAGCTGGTACACTCTGACCAGTTAGGATTCATAGTGGGATGGCAGCTAGCGGATACGATGAGAAAGACACTTCATCTAATAAATGAAGCCTGAGAAATGCAGGGAGACCCGACCCTCTTCTCGATAGATGCCGAAAAAGCATTCAACAGAGTGGCGTGGGAATTTTTGGACAAAGTCCTTGTGAAGATTAGGCTGGGACCAAGACTCCTCTGAGGTATCAAAGCATTATACTCTTCTCTAAAGACTTGTGTGGCGGTCAATGGAGGATACTCACTGTGGTTTAATCTGGGTACAGTTACTAGACAGGGGTGCCTGTTATCGTCACTACTTTTTGTTCTCTCACTGGAACCACTCATACAGATATTATGACTAGATCAGAGGGTAGACTGTATCACAGTTGGGGTACAGTCTACCCTCTGATCTAGTGAAACGTACAAACTAGGCCTCTATGCAGATTACATGCTGTTACACATGAAGTAATCGACACATATGGTCAACTGGCAGGAATTCAAAATAAATCCCGGGAAATAGGTCCTCCTCCCGATAAACAAATGTAGAGATGCAGACATATGGCGGTGCACACCTTTAGGCGCGAAACCAGCCTGTGGACATTAAAATATTTGGGCATTAACGTCACCAGAGAACTTGGAGATTTATACGAGGCCAACTCCCCCCCCCCGATGACGGTGATAGAGAACGATCTCATTAGATTGAATAAGTTAGCAATCTCGTGGATGGGACGACTCAACGCCATTAAAATGGTTGTACTGCCAAAAATCCTATACCTATTCCAAATGCTCCCGATTCAAATACACAATGATTTATTTTTGAAAATTAAGGCCTCCCTGATATGATTTATATGGCAGGACAAGAAACCTAGAGTCCCCGCCGCACTATTACATCTCAACCAAGACAATGGGGGAGTGGGGCTCCCAGACATACGCCTGTATTACGAGGCCACCCAGTTAAGAATAATGGTCCCACACCTCAGACAACGAAAGGATCTGCAATTGGTAGGCCTGGACAACCACCATTTTCAACCAGCCACAGTAGAAGAGTGGTTCTGGGTACCGAGACCAAAGTTACTTAAAAGACTACGGGAACATCCCATACTGGGAGCCCTGTGGAGCATATGGCGACAGAGAGCAGGGTTGAAAGACATCACAACATGGCCATCACCCTTGGGACACCTATGGGTACCAGGAATTAGAGACGACATTCCAGAACCAGAGAAATTTCAAACATGGTTTGAGGCTGGCCTCGAAAGGTCTGGACAGTTATGGAAAGGAGTACAGTACATTACAATACAATGTTGAACGGAAAATCATATTGTGCCTCCTATACTGTATGAATATATGTATATTGGCCTACGCTAAGCTGCTTATGAGCTACTTGCGAGGAAATTCGCATTGCAAGGTCTTGACCTTAGATCAGTGTAAACTGCCATTTTAGGTCTATCTGCCATTTTAGGTTCTCCTTCTAAAGTCACCCTGTGTTCTAAGATGGTGGACAGTGTAATTCTGAATGTAACATGGCCGTCTTGACCTCTGTGTACAAGCTAATATGTAACTTGCCTGCAGGCCACATGTTAGGGTCATGAACTGAGACCTTGTCCTTCGCTGACCTGTATATAGAGGATTACCTGCGCCAACAAAGCTAATCCGCAAGCATATGTTAAACACAATTAAATATCGAAATGTGAACACTTGTTTGACTGCATTGTATAAAACTGTTTGAGAAGGCTCTATGAGACATCCTAAGACATACTGTTGCTATTGTGACTTGTTAGTGAATGTATTAAAGGTAAACCCTAAATGTATAGATGTCTGATCTCGGCACAAACCCTAGATCCTTGATGTATTAACTTATATTAACTCGTAGGTGGGACGAACATCATGATTTCGAGAGTATAAAAGGCACGACTATTCTAATGTACAGTCCCACTCACTGAGCACACCGAACCAAGCTGGATTTTGCTGTGTTGTACTGAGGGCCAATAGCTATCTGTTGCTTTGTCCTTTGAAACTGTTCAGTATAAAATAAAGATCTTTGTATTTTTCTTTGTAACGCACATTTGGTGTATTTCCTTTTGGGGTACTTAGCCTCGATATCTTCTTTTTGTTTTCACAGATGGCGCCGAATAGGGACCCTCAAGATTGATGCCGGCTCGTTGAAGGTTGACGCACGCTATCGGACCGGGATTGACGGTCAAGCTATCGGACCGGGATCGGACGGTGTGACAAAAAAAGGGGCCCCTTTCTGAAAGAGACGCGACACCTCAGCAGCGCTGCATGGCCCGATCCCTGGACGATGAGCTTGTGGTCCGAGTCGGCATCTTGACGAGGGTCCACTTATCGAGGCGGGCAGATTTGCCGAAATCACCAAACACGAGGTAAGATTAGTTAGAAAAGAATCTTTGAAATCCGATCGGACCTCCTTAGGATTGATCAGGTGAGTCGTGACCCGATTCTTAAGTATCCTGATAATTTGTTTTGGCGCATTGTATCTGCAAATACAATTATTGACCAGGTAACACCAATATTTTGATATGCCTGGGAAATTGTCTACCTGCTTCAGGGCGTTATTCCGCAGCGATAGGCAATCTTTGGAATTTAGCCGTCCGGCACCACAGGAGGGGTCGCCGGCTTGTACTATGTACTGTAAGCATGGCATTGGTAGTATAGTGTTTAATGATATTTGGCACAGACAAACCAGACATGCTTCCGAACTTCAGTGGCCAATCAATGGTAGTTTTGAAATCCCTCGCATTGAGTATTTAGAATCCATTTTATTAAAGAAAAAGGCTAGACCTGCAGCATTCGATGTTTTACAGAATTGGAAGAAAGAAGCTTTGTCACAGCTTAAGAGTAGAGAAAAACATGCGCGCCGTCATAAGACGAACGCCGAAAAGCGTTGTTATATGACCAGATAAACAGTCTGAGTCGGCTAGGAATATGGATAGGGCTTTCTCACTTGGCATCCAGAAAATCTATCCTTCTAAAGACTTTCATGTTTCTGATGAATTTATTGATAAATTGTTAAATGAACGAAGGCCTGGTGCCACTGCGCCACCTCCGTATGTTCCTCTTCCTGCTGCTTTGCCTCTTCCTGCTGTTATTCCTGCTCTTCCTGCTGTCTCTGTGTTCCTGCTCCTCCTATGTTCCTCTTCTCCAGTCGTTGTTCCTCCTTTTGTTGCTGCTCCTCACCTGCCTCTCCGCCTCTTCCTATTGCACCAGTAATAGTACCTCTGCTGAACTTGCCTGCTCTTCCTCTTCCAAGTGGTCTTGCACCGCTTGTAGTCGATCAGGGAGCGGGATCAAGGGTTGTCACTCGCAATACTGTACCTCCAGAGAAGAAACGTGACTTGATTGCATGGGCTAAGCATTGTATGGAGAGAGATGATCGAGCTAATGTTTTTGCCACACTTTCTAATATGGACAATTTTCCTGAGAAAAATGTTTTTATTGAGGGATTAGGGATTCACTTATGTGTAATGTGGGACAGACTAAATAATACAGATCTCCCACAAGGGTTGAGGGATCTGAACACCTTAGCGCTTTCTAGAGACACTGTGGAGAAAGTACAAGAGCATGTTGAGAGGATATTTGAGTATAGAAAGGAGTTGGAAAGGTTACAGAATGAGGATGACGATGAGGATAGTATGTATGTACAGAAACGGTTCCTCCCTTGTCGTAAATCGATATCTGAGGAAACACGAATTTGCACGAAAGACGCGATTAGATGGATCACAGATATGTCGATAACTCCAGTTGAAGTATATGACACATATAGTCAGTATACGCCAGAAATGCAGAGGAAAGTGATACAGGTAATGGTAGAGTACCTACAGGATGAGTGTGTAAAAAGAAAGATTTGTTGTCCCACAGAGTTATTGAGTATTTATAAGAGAGCTTTTTCACTTGACACTTCTTCGACTGCTTTAGCGCTCGATTTGGCTCTGTTGCTTAGTAAGCGTTCGGAGTTGCCTACTTCTCAGTTGCCTATGAGAGAGGTTCCTCCGACATTTGTCCCAAAGGTTGAGATCCCTGCTAATGTTGCAGCAGGTACAGCTGCTGTGGAAATTCCTGCACATTATGTGTCGCAGTTTGTTCACGTCCCGTTCTCAAGACAGGAAGTGAACACTATTAGACAATCTATTCCCGACATTAGGAAAAATCTGACAGGATTCTATAAAGAAATGGAGTCTGTCTTGCAATCCTCAGTATTCACCTTAAGTGATATTGACTTGTTATTTCCTGTACTCCTGCCCGTAGATTTGTGGAAACAGGTTAGGACTATAGACGATGTACCAGGGTTGGGAGATACATGGGCTAACATAATTAGACTCGATGGAGAAAGGCCAGCTGGCGAGAGACCGCCTCAGGTGATACTAACTTTACCTGACAGAATCATTGCGAAATTGAAAATCATAATTCCCGAAAAGAGAATTATTTGGGACAAGCTAACGGCCTGTGTCCAAGGGAAGTCTGAGGGTGCTACCAAGTTCTTTAATCGGTTCGAACAGGCATTCTCGGATTTCACTGGACAAGACTTAGGAACAGATGCTGGGAAAAGATTATTCGTAGACAAATTTGTGCGTGGATTGTTGCCTGATATCCAGTCACAAATTATGTCTTCTGAGAGTGCTTGGCAAGCGAAGTCTCAATCAGAAGTACTGCA
>CM030325.1:1016154945-1016200419 GCA_002915635.3 Ambystoma mexicanum
ATGGGGTCACTTGCTGCGTAATACTAGGTTTGGGGTATTTATCCATGGGGTCACTTGCTGCGTAATACTAGGTTTGGGGTATTTATCCATGGGGTCACTTGCTGCGTAATTCTAGGTTGGGGTATTTCCCATGGGGTCACTTGCTGCGTAATACTAGGTTTGGGTATTTATCCATGGGGTCACTTGCTGCGTAATTCTAGGTTTGGGGTATTTCTCCATGGGGTCACTTGCTGCGTAATACTAGTTTTGGGGTATTTATCCATGGGGTCACTTGCTGCGTAATACTAGGTTTGGGGTATTTATCCATGGGGTCACTTGCTGCGTAATACTAGGTTTGGGGTATTTCTCCATGGGGTCACTTGCTGCGTAATTCTAGGTTTGGGGTATTTATCCATGGGGTCACTTGCTGCGTAATACTAGGTTTGGGGTATTTATCCATGGGGTCACTTGCTGCGTAATTCTAGGTTTGGGGTATTTATCCATGGGGTCACTTGCTGCGTAATACTAGGTTTGGGGTATTTATCCATGGGGTCACTTGCTGCGTAATTCTAGGTTTGGGGTATTTATCCATGGGGTCACTTGCTGCGTAATTCTAGGTTTGGGGTATTTCTCCATGGGGTCACTTGCTGCGTAATACTAGGTTTGGGGTATTTATCCATGGGGTACTTGCTGCGTAATACTAGTTTGGGGTATTTATCCATGGGGTCACTTGCTGCGTAATTCTAGGTTTGGGGTATTTATCCATGGGGTCACTTGCTGCGTAATACTAGGTTTGGGGTATTTATCCATGGGGTCACTTGCTGCGTAATTCTAGGTTTGGGTATTTCTCCATGGGGTCACTTGCTGCGTAATTACTAGGTTTGGGGTATTTATCCATGGGGTCACTTGCTGCGTAATACTAGGTTTGGGGTATTTATCCATGGGGTCACTTGCTGCGTAATTCTAGGTTTGGGGTATTTATCCATGGGGTCACTTGCTGCGTAATACTAGGTTTGGGGTATTTATCCATGGGGTCACTTGCTGCGTAATTCTAGGTTTGGGGTATTTATCCATGGGGTCACTTGCTGCGTAATACTAGGTTTGGGGTATTTATCCATGGGGTCACTTGCTGCGTAATTCTAGGTTTGGGGTATTTCTCCATGGGGTCACTTGCTGCGTAATACTAGGTTTGGGGTATTTATCCATGGGTCACTTGCTGCGTAATTCTAGGTTTGGGTATTTATCCATGGGGTCACTTGCTGCGTAATACTAGGTTTGGGGTATTTATCCATGGGGTCACTTGCTGCGTAATACTAGGTTTGGGTATTTATCCATGGGGTCACTTGCTGCGTAATTCTAGGTTTGGGGTATTTATCCATGGGTCACTTGCTGCGTAATTCTAGGTTTGGGTATTTACTCCATGGGGTCACTTGCTGCGTAATACTAGGTTTGGGGTTTTTATCCATGGGGTCACTTGCTGCGTAATACTAGGTTTGGGTATTTATCCATGGGGTCACTTGCTGCGTAATTCTAGGTTTGGGGTATTTTCCATGGGGTCACTTGCTGCGATAATCTAGGTTTGGGGTATTTATCCATGGGGTCACTTGCTGCGTAATTCTAGGTTTGGGGTATTTATCCATCGGTCACTTGCTGCGTAATACTAGGTTTGGGGTATTTATCCATGGGGTCACTTGCTGGTAATTCTAGGTTTGGGGTATTTATCCATGGGGTCACTTGCTGCGTAATACTAGGTTTGGGTATTTATCCATGGGGTCACTTGCTGCGTAATTCTAGGTTTGGGTATTTATCCATGGGGTCACTTGCTGCGTAATTCTAGGTTTGGGGTATTTATCCATGGGGTCACTTGCTGCGTAATATTAGGTTTGGGGTATTTATCCATGGGGTCACTTGCTGCGTAAATCTAGGTTTGGGGTATTTATCCATGGGGTCACTTGCTGCGTAATTCTAGGTTTGGGGTATTTATCCATGGGGTCACTTGCTGTGAATCTAGTTTGGTGTATTCATCCATGGGGTCACTTGCTGTGTTAATTCAAGGCTTTGGGTATTTCCATGGGGTCACTTGCTGCTGATTTAGTGACTGGGGTTATTATCCATGGGGTCACTTGCTGCGTAATTCTAGGCTTGGGGTATTTAACCCATGGGGTCACTTGCTGTGATTTTATGACTCGGGGTATTTATCCATGGGGTCACTTGCTGCGTAATTCTAGGTTGGGTATTTATCCATGGGGTCACTTGCTGTGATATTTGATGATGGGGTATTTATCCATGGGGTCACTTGCTGCGTAATTCTAGGCTTGGGTATTTATCCATGGGGTCACTTGCTGCGTAATACTATTTGGGGTATTTATCCATGGGGTCACTTGCTGCGTAATACTAGGTTTGGGGTATTTATCCATGGGGTCACTTGCTGCGTAATTCTAGGTTTGGGGTATTTATCCCATGGGGTCACTTGCTGCGTAATTCTAGGTTTGGGTATTTATCCATGGGGTCACTTGCTGCGTAATTCTAGGTTTGGGGTATTTATCCATGGGGTCACTTGCTGTGAATCTAGTGCTCGGAGTAGTTCTCCATGGGGTCACTTGCTGCGTGTTAATTCAAGGCTTGGGGTATTTATCCATGGGTCACTTGCAGTGATTTAAGTGACTGAGGGTTTTTATCCACGGGGTCACTTGCTGCGTAATTCTAGGCTTGGGGTATTTAACCCATGGGGTCACTTGCTGTGATTTGATGAGTTTAGGGTTTTATCCATGAGGGTCACTTGCTGCGTAATATCTAGGTTCTGGGGTATTTATCCATGGGGTCACTTGCTGCGTAATACTAGGTTTTGGGTATTTATCCATGGGTCACTTGCTGCGTAATACTAGGTTTGGGGTATTTATCCATGGGGTCACTGCTGTGAATCTAGTGCTCGGAGTAGTTCACTCATAGGGACACGTGCTGTGTTGTGTAATTCAAGGCTTGGGTATTGAACCCATGGGGTCACTTGCAGTGATTTAATGACTCAGGGTTTTATCCACGGGGTCACTTGACTGCGTAATTCTAGGCTTGGGGTATTTAACCCATGGGGTCACTTGCTGTGATTTGATGACTCAGGGCTTTCTCCACAGGGTCACTTGCTGAGTAATTCTAGCCTGGGTATTTATCCATGGGGTCACTTGCTGCGTAATACTAGGTTTTGGGTATTTATCCATGGGTTACTTGCTGCGTAATTCTAGGTTTGGGGTATTTATCCATGGGGTCACTTGCTGCGTAATACTAGGTTTGGGGTATTTATCCATGGGGTCACTTGCTGCATAATTCTAGGTTTGGGGTATTTATCCATGGGGTCACTTGCTGCGTAATTCTAGGTTTGGGGTATTTATCCATGGGGTCACTTGCTGCGTAATACTAGGTTTGGGGTATTTATCCATGGGGTCACTTGCTGCGTAATTCTAGGTTTGGGGTATTTATCCATGGGGTCACTTGCTGCGTAATACTAGGTTTGGGTATTTATCCATGGGGTCACTTGCTGCGTAATACTAGTTTGGGGTATTTAACCATGGGTCACTTGCTGCGTAATACTAGGTTTGGGGTATTTATCCATGGGGTCACTTGCTGAGTAATTCTAGGTTTGGGGTATTATCCATGGGGTCACTTGCTGTGATCTAGTGCTCGGAGTACTTCATCCATAGGGCACATGCTGTGTTGTGTAATTCAAGGCTTGGGTATTGAACCCATGGGTCACTTGCAGTGATTTAATGACTCAGGGTTTTTATCCACGGGGTCACTTGCTGCGTAATTCTAGGCTTGGGTATTTAACCCATGGGTCACTTGCAGTGATTTAATGACTCAGGTTTTTATCCATGGGTCACTTGCTGCGTAATTCTAGCTTGGGTATTGAACCATGGGGTCACTTGCAGTGATTTAATGACTCAAGGATTTTATCCATGGGTCACTTGCTGCGTAATTCTAGGCTTGGGGTATTAAACCATGGGGTCACTTGCTGTGATTTGATGACTCAGGGTTTTCTCCACTGGGTCACTTGCTGAGTAATTCTAGGCTTGGGTATTTATCCATGGGGTCACTGGCTGCGTAATACTAGGTTTGGGGTATTTATCCATGGGGTCACTTGCTGCGTAATACTAGGTTTGGGGTATTTATCATGGGGTCACTTGCTGCGTAATCTAGGTTTGGGGTATTATCCATGGGTCACTTGCTGCGTAATACTAGGTTTGGGGTATTTATCCATGGGGTCACTTGCTGCGTAATTCTAGGTTTGGGTATTTATCCATGGGGTCACTTGCTGCGTAATACTAGGTTTGGGGTATTTATCCATGGGTCACTTGCTGCGTAATTCTAGGTTGGGTGTTTAACCATGGGGTCACTTGCTGTGATTTATGACTCAGGGTTTTCTCCATGGGTCACTTGCTGCGTAATTCTAGGTTTGGGTATTTATCCATGGGGTCACTTGCTGCGTAATACTAGGTTTGGGGTATTTATCCATGGGGTCACTTGCTGCGTAATACTAGGTTTGGGGTATTTATCCATGGGGTCACTTGCTGCGTAATACTAGTTTGGGGTATTTATCCATGGGTCACTTGCTGCGTAATTCTAGGTTTGGGGTATTTATCCATGGGTCACTTGCTGCGTAATACTAGGTTTGGGGTATTTATCCATGGGTCACTTGCTGCGTAATACTAGGTTGGGGTATTTATCCATGGGTCACTTGCTGTGACTCTAGTGCTCGAGTACTTCACTCATAGGGACACATGCTGTGTTGTGTAATTCAAGGCTTGGGGTATTGAACCCATGGGGTCACTTGCAGTGATTTAATGACTCAGGGTTTTTATCCACAGGGTCACTTGCTGCGTAATTCTAGGCTTGGGGTATTTAACCATGGGTCACTTGCAGTGATTTAATGACTCAGGGTATTTATCCATGGGATCACTTGCTGCGTAATTCTAGGCTTGAGGTATTCAACCCATGGGGTCACTTGCAGTGATTTAATGACTCAGGGTTTTTATCCATGGGGTCACTTACTGCGTAATTCTAGGCTTGGGGTGTTGAAACCATGGGGTCACTTGCTGTGATTTGATGACTCAGGGCTTTTCTCCACAGGGTCACTTGCTGAGTAATTCTAGGCCTGGGGTATTTATCCATGGGGTCAATGGCTGCGTAATACTAGGTTTGGGGTATTTATCCATGGGGTTACTTGCTGCGTAATACTAGGTTTGGGGTATTTATCCATGGGGTCACTTGCTGCGTAATTCTAGGTTTGCAGTATTTCTCCATGGGGTCACTTGCTGCGTAATACTAGGTTTGGGGTATTTATCCATGGGGTCACTTGCTGCGAATCTAGTGCTCGGAGTACTTCACTCATAGGGACACGTGCTGTGTTGTGTAATTCAAGGCTTGGGGTATTGAACCCATGGGGTCACTTGCAGTGATTTAATGACTCAGGGTTTTTATCCACGGGGTCACTTGCTGCGTAATTCTAGGCTTGGGGTATTTAACCCATGGGGTCACTTGCTGTGATTTGATGACTCAGGGCTTTTCTCCACAGGGTCACTTGCTGAGTAATTCTAGGCTTGGGGTATTTATCCATGGGGTCACTTGCTGCGTAATACTAGGTTTGGGGTATTTATCCATGGGGTCACTTGCTGCGTAATTCTACGTTTGGGGTATTTATCCATGGGGTCACTTGCTGCGTAATTCTAGGTTTGGGGTATTTATCCATGGGGTCACTTGCTGCGTAATACTAGGTTTGGGGTATTTATCCATGGGGTCACTTGCTGCGTAATACTAGGTTTGGGGTATTTATCCATGGGGTCACTTGCTGCGTAATTCTAGGTTTGGGGTATTTCTCCATGGGGTCACTTGCTGCGTAATACTAGGTTTGGGGTATTTATCCATGGGGTCACTTGCTGCGTAATACTAGGTTTGGGGTATTTATCCATGGGGTCACTTGCTGCGTAATACTGGTTTGGGGTATTTCTCCATGGGGTCACTTGCTGCGTAATACTAGTTTTGGGGTATTTATCCATGGGTCACTTGCTGCGTAATACTAGGTTTGGGGTATTTATCCATGGGGTCACTTGCTGCGTAATACTAGGTTTGGGGTATTTATCCATGGGGTCACTTGCTGCGTAATTCTAGGTTTGGGGTATTTACCATGGGTCACTTGCTGCGTAATACTAGGTTTGGGGTATTTATCCATGGGGTCACTTGCTGCGTAATTTAGGTTTGGGGTATTTATCCATGGGGTCACTTGCTGCGTAATACTAGGTTTGGGCTATTTCCATGGGGTCACTTGCTGCGTAATTCTAGGTTTGGGGTATTTATCCATGGGTCACTTGCTGCGTAATACTAGGTTTGGGGTATTTTATCCATGGGGTCACTTGCTGCGTAATTCTAGGTTTGGGGTATTTATCCATGGGGTCACTTGCTGCGTAATACTAGGTTTGGGGTATTTATCCATGGGGTCACTTGCTTCGTAATTCTAGGTTTGGGGTATTTATCCATGGGGTCACTTGCTGCGTAATTCTAGGTTTGGGGTATTTATCCATGGGGTCACTTGCTGTGGAATCTAGTGTTGGGTATTCATCCATGGGTCATGCTTGCTGTGTAATTCTAGGTTTGGGTATTGAATCCATGGGGTCACTTGCTGCGTAATTACTAGGGTTGGTATTATCCACAGGGTCACTTGCTGCGTAATTCTAGGTTGGGGTATTTAACCATGGGGTCACTTGCAGTGATTTAATGACTAGGGTTTTTATCCATGGGGTCACTTGCTGCGTAATTCTAGGTTGGGGTATTTATCCATGGGGTCACTTGCTGTCGATTTATGACTAGGGGTTTTCTCCATGGGTCACTTGCTGCGTAATTCTAGGCTTGTGGTATTTATCCATGGGGTCACTGTGCTGCGTAATACTAGGTTTGGGGTATTTATCCATGGGGTCACTTGCTGCGTAATACTAGGTTTGGGGTATTTATCAATGGGGTCACTTGCTGCGTAATTCTAGGTTTGAGGTATTTCTCCATGGGGTCACTTGCTGCGTAATTCTAGGTTGGGGTATTTATCCATGGGGTCACTTGCTGCGTAATACTAGGTTTGGGGTATTTATCCATGGGGTCACTTGCTGCGTAATTCTAGGTTTGGGGTATTTATCCATGGGGTCACTTGCTGCGTAATACTAGGTTTGGGGTATTTATCAAGGGGTCACTTGCTGCGTAATTCTAGGTTTGGGGTATTTATCCATGGGTCACTTGCTGCGTAATACTAGGTTTGGGGTATTTATCCATGGGGTCACTTGCTGCGTAATACTAGGTTTGGGGTATTTATCTCATGGGGTCACTTGCTGCGTAATTCTAGGTTTGGGGTATTTATCCATGGGGTCACTTGCTGCGTAATACTAGGTTTGGGTATTTATCCATGGGGTCACTTGCTGCGTAATACTAGGTTTGGGGTATTTATCCATGGGGTCACTTGCTGCGTAATACTAGGTTTGGGGTATTTATCCATGGGTCACTTGCTGCGTAATTCTAGGTTTGGGGTATTTCTCCATGGGGTCACTTGCTGCGTAATACTAGGTTTGGGGTATTTATCCATGGGGTCACTTGCTGCGTAATTCTAGGTTTGGGGTATTTAACCATCTGGTCACTTGCTGCATAATACTAGGTTTGGGGTATTTATCCATGGGGTCACTTGCTGCGTAGTTCTATGTTTGGGGTATTTCTCCATGGGGTCACTTGCTGCGTAATACTGGGTTTGGGCTATTTATCCAAGGGGTCACTTGCTGCGTAATTCTAGGTTTGGGGTATTTAACCATCGGGTCACTTGCTGCGTAATACTAGGTTTGGGGTATTTATCCATGGGGTCACTTGCTGCGTAATACTAGGTTTGGGGTATTTATCTATGGGGTCACTTGCTGCGTAATCTAGGTTGGGGTATTTATCCATGGGGTCACTTGCTGCGTAATTCTAGGTTTGGGGTATTTATCCATGGGGTCACTTGCTGTGTAATCTAGTGCTCGTGGGTATTCACTCATAGGGATCACTGCTGTGTTGCGTAATTCTAGGTTTGGGTATTAACCCATGGGGTCACTTGCTGTGATTTAATGACTCTGGGTTATTATCCAGGGGTCACTTGCTTGCGTAATTCTAGGCTTGGGGTATTAACCCATGGGGTCACTTGCAGTGATTTAATGACTCAGGGTTTTTATCCATGGGCTCACTTGCTGCGTAATTCTAGGCTTGGGGTATTTAACCCATGGGGTCACTTGCAGTGATTTAATGACTCAGGGTTTTTATCCACAGGGTCACTTGCTGCGTAATTCTAGGTTTGGGGTATTTATCCATGGGGTCACTTGCTGCGTAATACTAGGTTTGGGGTATTTATCCATGGGGTCACTTGCTGCGTAATACTAGGTTTGGGGTATTTATCCATGGGGTCACTTGCTGCGTAATTCTACGTTTGGGGTATTTATCCATGGGGTCACTTGCTGCGTAATTCTAGGTTTGGGGTATTTATCCATGGGGTCACTTGCTGCGTAATTCTAGGTTTGGGGTATTTATCCATGGGGTCACTTGCTGTGAATCTAGTGCTCGGAGTAGTTCACTCATAGGGACACGTGCTGTGTTGTGTAATTCAAGGCTTGGGGTATTGAACCCATGGGGTCACTTGCAGTGATTTAATGACTCAGGGTTTTTATCCACGGGGTCACTTGATGCGTAATTCTAGGCTTGGGGTATTTAACCCATGGGGTCACTTGCTGTGATTTGATGACTCAGGGCTTTTCTCCACAGGGTCACTTGCTGAGTAATTCTAGACCTGGGGTATTTATCCATGGGGTCACTGGCTGCGTAATACTAGGTTTTGGGTATTTATCCATGGGGTTACTTGCTGCGTAATACTAGGTTTGGGGTATTTATCCATGGGGTCACTGGCTGTGAATCTAGTGCTCGGAGTAGTTCACTCATAGGGACACGTGCTGTGTTGTGTAATTCAAGGCTTGGGTATTGAACCCATGGGGTCACTTGCAGTGATTTAATTACTCAGGGTTTTTATCCACGGGGTCACTTGATGCGTAATTCTAGGCTTGGGGTATTTAACCATGGGGTCACTTGCTGTGATTTGATGACTCAGGGCTTTTCTCCACAGGGTCACTTGCTGAGTAATTCTAGCCTGGGG
Organism: Ambystoma mexicanum; assembly: GCA_002915635.3. NCBI lineage: Eukaryota > Metazoa > Chordata > Amphibia > Caudata > Ambystomatidae > Ambystoma > Ambystoma mexicanum. Next base: position 1,016,164,115 of record CM030325.1, read on the forward strand.
TATTTATCCATGGGTCACTTGCTGCGTAATACTAGGTTTGGGTATTTATCCATGGGGTCACTTGCTGCGTAATTCTAGGTTTGCAGTATTTCTCCATGGGGTCACTTGCTGCGTAATACTAGGTTTGGGGTATTTATCCATGGGGTCACTTGCTGCGTAATTCTAGGTTTGGGGTATTTATCCATGGGGTCACTTGCTGCGTAATTCTAGGTTTGGGGTATTTCTCCATGTGGTCACTTGCTGCGTAATACTAGGTTTGGGGTATTTATCCATGGGGTCACTTGCTGCGTAATTCTAGGTTTGGGGTATTTCTCCATGGGGTCACTTGCTGCGTAATACTAGGTTTGGGGTATTTATCCATGGGGTCACTTGCTGCGTAATTCTAGTTTGGGGTATTTAACCATCGGTCACTTGCTGCGTAATACTAGGTTTGGGGTATTTATCCATGGGTCACTTGCTGCGTAATTCTAGGTTTGTGGTATTTATCCATGGGTCACTTGCTGTGACTCTAGTGCTCGGAGTACTTCACTCATAGGGACACATGCTGTGTTGTGTAATTCAAGGCTTGGGGTATTGAACCCATGGGGTCACTTGCAGTGATTTAATGACTCAGGGTTTTTATCCACGGGTCACTTGCTGCGTAATTCTAGCTTGGGGTATTTAACCCATGGGTCACTTGCAGTGATTTAATGACTCAGGGTTTTTATCCATGGGATCACTTGCTGCGTAATTCTATGCTTGAGGTATTGAACCAATGGGGTCACTTGCAGTGATTTAATGACTCAAGGATTTTATCCATGGGGTCACTTACTGCGTAATTCTAGGCTTGGGGTTTTGAAACCATGGGGTCACTTGCTGTGATTTGATGACTCAGGGCTTTTCTCCACAGGGTCACTTGCTGAGTAATTCTAGGCCTGGGGTATTTATCCATGGGGTCACTGGCTGCGTAATACTAGGTTTGGGGTATTTATCCATGGGGTTACTTGCTGCGTAATACTATGTTTGGGGTATTTATACATGGGGTCACTTGCTGCGTAATTCTAGGTTTGCAGTATTCCTCCATGGGGTCACTTGCTGCGTAATACTAGGTTTGGGGTATTTATCCATGGGGTCACTTGCTGCGTAATTCTAGGTTTGGGGTATTTCTCCATGGGGTCACTTGCTGCGTAATACTAGTTTTGGGGTATTTATCCATGGGGTCACTTGCTGCGTAATGCTAGGTTTGGGGTGTTAAAACCATGGGGTCACTTGCTGTGATTTGATGACTCAGGGCTTTTCTCCACGGGGTCACTTGCTGAGTAATTCTAGGCTTGTGGTATTTATCCATGGGGTCACATGCTGCGTAATACTAGGTTTGGGGTATTTATCCATGGGGTCACTTGCTGCGTATTACTAGGTTTGGGGTATTTATCCATGGGGTCACTTGCTGCGTAATACTAGGTTTGGGGTATTTATCCATGGGGTCACTTGCTGCGTAATTCTAGGTTTGGGGTATTTATCCATGGGGTCACTTGCTGCGTAATACTAGGTTTGGGGTATTTATCCATGGGGTCACTTGCTGCGTAATTCTAGGTTTGGGGTATTTATCCATGGGGTCACTTGCTGTGACTCTAGTGCTCGGAGTACTTCACTCATAGGGACACATGCTGTGTTGTGTAATTCAAGGCTTGGGGTATTGAACCCATGGGGTCACTTGCAGTGATTTAATGACTCAGGGTTTTTATCCACGGGGTCACTTGCTGCGTAATTCTAGGCTTGGGGTATTTAACCCATGGGGTCACTTGCAGTGATTTAATGACTCAGGGTTTTTATCCATGGGATCACTTGCTGCGTAATTCTAGGCTTGAGGTATTGAACCCATGGGGTCACTTGCAGTGATTTAATGACTCAGGGTTTTTATCCATGGGGTCACTTACTGCGTAATTCTAGGCTTGGGGTGTTGAAACCATGGGGTCACTTGCTGTGATTTGATGACTCAGGGCTTTTCTCCACAGGGTCACTTGCTGAGTAATTCTAGGCCTGGGGTATTTATCCATGGGGTCACTGGCTGCGTAATACTAGGTTTGGGGTATTTATCCATGGGGTTACTTGCTGCGTAATACTAGGTTTGGGGTATTTATCCATGGGGTCACTTGCTGCGTAATTCTAGTTTGCAGTATTTCTCCATGGGGGTCACTTGCTGCGTAATACTAGGTTTGGGGTATTTATCCATGGGGTCACTTGCTGCGAATCTAGTGCTCGGAGTACTTCACTCATAGGGACACGTGCTGTGTGTGTAATTCTAGGCTTGGGGTATTGAACCCATGGGTCACTTGCAGTGATTTAATGACTCAGGGTTTTTATCCATGGGTCACTTGCTGCGTAATTCTAGGCTTGGGGTATTTAACCCATGGGGTCACTTGCTGTGATTTGATGACTCAGGGCTTTTCTCCATGGGGTCACTTGCTGCGTAATTCTAGGTTTGGGGTATTTATCCATGGGGTCACTTGCTGCGTAATACTAGGTTTGGGGTATTTATCCATGGGTCACTTGCTGCGTATTCTATAGTTTGGGGTATTTATCCATGGGTCACTTGCTGCGTAATTCTAGGTTTGGGGTATTTATCCATGGGGTCACTTGCTGCGTAATACTAGGTTTGGGGTATTTATCCATGGGGTCACTTGCTGCGTAATACTAGGTTTGGGGTATTTATCCATGGGGTCACTTGCTGCGTAATACTAGGTTTGGGGTATTTATCCATGGGGTCACTTGCTGCGTAATACTAGGTTTGGGGTATTTATCCATGGGGTCACTTGCTGCGTAATACTAGGTTTGGGGTATTTATCCATGGGGTCACTTGCTGCGTAATTCTAGGTTTGGGGTATTTATCCATGGGGTCACTTGCTGCGTAATACTAGGTTTGGGGTATTTATCCATGGGGTCACTTGCTGCGTAATTCTAGGTTTGGGGTATTTATCCATGGGGTCACTTGCTGCGTAATACTAGGTTTGGGGTATTTATCCATGGGGTCACTTGCTGCGTAATTCTAGGTTTGGGGTATTTAACCATCGGGTCACTTGCTGCGTAATACTAGGTTTGGGGTATTTATCCATGGGGTCACTTGCTGCGTAATTTAGGTTTGGGGTATTTATCCATGGGGTCACTTGCTGCGTAATACTAGGTTTGGGCTATTTATCCATGGGGTCACTTGCTGCGCAATTCTAGGTTTGGGGTATTTAACCATCGGGTCACTTGCTGCGTAATACTAGGTTTGGGGTATTTATCTATGGGGTCACTTGCTGCGTAATTCTAGGTTTGGGGTATTTATCCATGGGGTCACTTGCTGCATAATACTAGGTTTGGGGTATTTATCTATGGGGTCACTTGCTTCGTAATTCTAGGTTTGGGGTATTTATCCATGGGGTCACTTGCTGCGTAATTCTAGGTTTGGGGTATTTATCCATGGGGTCACTTGCTGTGACTCTAGTGCTCGGAGTACTTCACTCATAGGGACACGTGCTGTGTTGTGTAATTCAAGGCTTGGGGTATTGAACCCATGGGGTCACTTGCAGTGATTTAATTACTCAGGGTTTTTATCCATAGGGTCACTTGCTGCGTAATTCTAGGCTTGGGGTATTTAACCCATGGGGTCACTTGCAGTGATTTAATGACTCAGGGTTTTTATCCATGGGGTCACTTGCTGCGTAATTCTAGGCTTGGGGTGTTGAAACCATGGGGTCACTTGCTGTGATTTGATGACTCAGGGCTTTTCTCCACGGGTCACTTGCTGAGTAATTTTAGGCTTGTGGTATTCATCCATGGGGTCACTGGTTGCGTAATACTAGGTTTGGGGTATTTATCCATGGGGTTACTTGCTGCGTAATACTAGGTTTGGGGTATTTATCAATGGGGTCACTTGCTGCGTAATTCTAGGTTTGCAGTATTTCTCCATGGGGTCACTTGCTGCGTAATTCTAGGTTTGGGGTATTTATCCATGGGGTCACTTGCTGCGTAATACTAGGTTTGGGGTATTTATCCATGGGGTCACTTGCTGCGTAATTCTAGGTTTGGGGTATTTATCCATGGGGTCACTTGCTGCGTAATACTAGGTTTGGTGTATTTATCCATGGGGTCACTTGCTGCGTAATTCTAGGTTTGGGGTATTTCTCCATGGGGTCACTTGCTGCGTAATACTAGGTTTGGGGTATTTATCCATGGGGTCACTTGCTGTGTAATTCTAGGTTTGGGGTATTTATCCATTGGGTCACTTGCTGCGTAATTCTAGGTTTGGGGTATTTCTCCATGGGGTCACTTGCTGCGTAATACTAGGTTTGGGGTATTTATCCATGGGGTCACTTGCTGCATAATTCTAGGTTTGGGGTATTTATCCATGGGGTCACTTGCTGTGACTCTAGTGCTCGGAGTATTTAACTCATAGGGACACATGCTGTGTTGTGTAATTCTAGGTTTGGGGTATTGAACCCATGGGGTCACTTGCAGTGATTTAATGACTCAGGGTTTTTATCCATGGGGTCACTTGCTGCGTAATTCTAGGCTTGGGGTATTGAAACCATGGGGTCACTTGCTGTGATTTGATGACTCAGGGCTTTTTTCCATGGGGTCACTTGCTGAGTAATTCTAGGCTTGGGGTATTGAACCCATGGGTTCACTTGCTGTGATTTGATGACTCAGAGGTTTTCTCCATGGGGTCACTTGCTGTGATTTGATGACTCAGGGCTTTTATCCATGGGGTCACTTACTGTGATTTGATGACTCAGGGCTTTTCTCACTGGGGTCACTTGCTGTGATTTGATGACTCAGGGCTTTTCTCCATGGGGTCACTTTCTGTGATTTGATGACTCAGAGCTTTTATCCATGGGGTCACTTGTTGTGATTTGATGACTCAGGGCATTTCTCCATGGGGTCACTTGCTGTGATTTGATGACTCAGGGCTTTTCTCCATGGGGTCACTTGCTGTGATTTGATGACTCAGGGCTTTTCTCCATAGGGTCACTTGCAGTGATTTGATGACTCAGGGCTTTTCTCCATGGGGTCACTTGCAGTGATTTGATGACTCAGGGCTTTTCTCCATGGGGTCACTTGCTGTGACTCTAGTGCTCTGAGTATTTAACTCATAGGGACACGTGCTGTGTTGTGTTTTTCTAGGCTTGGGGTATTTAGCCCATGGGGCCAATGCTGTGATTCTACCCTATGAGAGAGATGTACATTATAGTGCCTAGAAAGCAGCAGTAGCCAACTGCGAGTGAAGCCTTCACACACCTACTGCCAACAGGACGGTTTGGCACGATAACGTTTTAAAGCAGTTTGGTTGCAAGGGCCCGGAAGAGTCAGTGTTTCTAAGCCTCTTCATCCCTTTCCACGGGCATTTGTATAACATACTTTGAACACTAGCAGGGTTGGACTGGCCTATAGGGAACTCTGGAGATTTGCCGGTGGGCCTCTGCACCCTGAGCAGGGGGTGGACTGGCCTATAGGGAACTCTGGATTTTTACGGCAGCCCTCTACACCCTGGCCAGGGCTGGACTGCCCTAGCCAATAGGGAACTCTGGAGATTTCCCGGCAGACCTTTACACCCTGGCCAGGGCTGGACTGGCCTATAGGGAACTCTGGAGATTTTCCGGCAGGCCTCTACACCCTGCCCATGGCTGGATTGGCCTACAGGGAACTCTGGAGATTTCCTGGTAGGCCTCTGCACCCTGGGCAGGGGTGGACTGGCCTATAGGGAACTCTGGAGATTTCCCGGCAGGCCTCTACACCCTGGGCCTCTTTTGTGTGGTGACTTATTTTATTTTCACATTTTCTCATAGAAAAAGGGCTGAGCTTGATGAAAATGTGTACTATTGTACCACTTTCAAAATAATTTCCAGGCCCACTTTTGATTCCGAGTCCACCACTGAACCCTAGGATTGATAAAGTGGGTCGCTGCTCCACCTTATCTGAGCCACATATCATGGAGAGTAAGTCAGGGACGGCTCATACATGATGGGCGACAGGGCATAGACATGCCGCTCATTATGGACAAGCCAAGCCAGCCCAGTGAAATCATTGAGTGCTCTCCAAGCTGTAGCAAGTGGCTAAGGGAGCGCTCCTGGGCTGGCTTTAGCTGAACTCTCAAAGGGAAATATGGTTTGCCTTTAACAGTTTAGTAGCACCCCAGCTTGCACTCTCAATGAACCATGCAAGGCCATGGGCGTTTTGCTGGTTGTATACTAATTGACCTTTTCACAATTGTTCTCAGGAAAATTGACCTCGGGAGAATTTACCTAATTTAGAAGGTCAATTAGGACCCCCTTATTAGGACCCCCTGCAATCCCCCACCCAATCCAAAAACCCCTGCAACCCCTCACCCAATCCCCTTATATTATTTATAATCCAAAACCAACAGAATACATATATAAAATAACTAAAATAATATAAAGGTCAATTGTGCAGAATGTCAATTAAGACCACTATAATTAGGTCAATTGTGCTAAAGGTCAATTGTAAAAGGTCACTTTGGGTAATACCGTTTTGCTTCCCCAGTGCAGCGGTGTATGCCCCATTCTGGATACAGGCTGGGGTACTGCAGGGCTGAATGTGCGAGGAGTTGCTTTTGCCCCTACCTGCAGGGCCCGGGGTGCAGTATGATGGAGGTGCTCTGGCTGAACCGCGCGTATGCAGGAGCCAATCCGCACCCTCTGCTTCCTGGTTACTGTTGTATCCTGCACAGTGCAGCAGGCAGCAACAAGGCTGCGAGGACTTGAATCCAGAGTGGGGCTGCAGGTAAGAAAATGAAAGGGGTTGGCGGGGGGGGGGCTCCTACTGTACCATGGCATGTTTAACTGGGCATCAAGAGTGAAGACAGCATTATGGGTGCTGGTGCGTGGACATGTGTAGGCACAGCCAGCATCAACATGTTTATATATCGTGGGCAAAGGCATCATGAAAAGGAGTTGGAAGTTTCTCCAGTGCAATGTTGGCGACTTGTGATATGTTGAAGCTATAGAATTTGTATGTGTGCTACGCTGCTAAATCCATTGGAAACTGTGGCTTTTGGCACCTATTTTCAGAGAAAGTATGCTCAAAATATGCCATTTTAACCCATTTTTTAAAAAACATGTTGTTGATAGAATTCTACTACCCTCCCCCCGCCTTCCACGCCTCCTTAACTTGGTTTGGGGTCCCTCACTGCGCTCAGTCATTCTTCATATTCGGGGGCAACATGTATGCCCCTCCAATTGAAAGGTTAACCAGCCCCCACTGAAGTAAGCCATGAGCCTTTCTGAAGGGGCAATATTTTATCATTGGGTGTCCCTGCCATCTTTACCCCGAATCTATAAAGATTCTGTGGTTTTATAGACTCATTTTTTTCGAATATGATTATGACCATTATTAAAAGAAAATAATATGAATACTTTTTAAATGTAGCAGGGAGGATAGCTCTGTGGGTCAAGTCTTATTCCCAAACATGTAGACAGACTTCAGTTTGGGAGTTTGAATCCAATCAGTGCCCATCCAGTCCTTCACACTTTGAAAACAAATCAGTGGATTACCATTAAATTGGATATCACCTGTTATTATAGCACTTTGGAAAAGGCGGAGTCTGCATGAAGCGCTATATAATACGACTTTCGATTATTATGTTCGTTAAGCATCCTGAGATAGTAATTACGGGCAGGTTTCTAATTGGCAGTCAGTGTTGAGCTTTCAGGCTCACATGCTGTGAAGGTGGTACAGGAGACCCAAATCAGGCCACTGCTTCAGGCAATCTAAGTCGCCATCGTTACCCTTGGAGGTGGGGCTGGAAAACATGGGCACTGCCCCTGTGCACAGCCAGATTCTCTTATCCGCCTGCCATCCGGACACTGGGTGCACTTTGCCATCTCCTCAGGGGGCACGCTTAAGTTAGTTCCTGCAGCGCAGTCCTTTATTCAACTCTGTCCCCATATTATTTGCATAAATCTCCTGCGTCGACATTTTCTTTCATAAAAGGTCAATGTGCAAAGGTTGCCGCCGGCTTCACCTCGGAAGCTTTCCTGTGACCTTGCCTGCTCCCTTGGAATTTGGCCGAGCGCCCAGGAAACTTGAATATCCCTCTACTGACGGCCCTGTTTTTTAGATGGACTCATGGGTTTTGCCTCATTGAATTTCTTGCCTTGACCGGTTGCAGCCACGTGACAGCCTGAGAACCCGGAAGTAATATGAGCATTGATAGAGCCTCTAGCTTGCCCTGCATTAATTATAGTGACACGGAAAGGATGTGTGCCTGGGCCAAAATGGCTGATTAATTCAGTTAAAATTATAGTAAGCAACGTACATGATATGATATCACGCACCTGTTCCCTAGGTCCCTGATATAGTGGAAAACGTATAGACAGATGCTATGCTTATTAGCCTTCTTCCTGCCCCCCCCCCACTGTGTGCTCTTTCTATGCACCATTATCACCCTGACACAGTCGGGCATCTCCCTACCTGCCTGACAGGTTACCCGGTCCAACATTACTTAACTCATGATTTCGAGGTAGAGCCCCAAAATGTGTCGCGTTATAGACTTTTATGCAAGTATATATCAGAACCATAGCTCTCAACTCACACGCTTTTGGCGGGTGTCACCCGCCTTGTAAAAGGCTGACTCACCCGCCAAGCCTCCAGCACTCTCATTCATTTCAATGGGCGTCTCACCCGCCAAAAACAAAATCGGGTGATTTCACCCGCCTTTGCAACACAAATGGTTGAGAGCTATGTCAGAACACATACTTGTTCACAAAGGAGAAACTGTATTGCGATAGCTCCAGAGTACCTGGGTAAAGTACCCTGACAATGAAAGAAGTGGATAGTAAATTATCAACTGCATCTGATGATTAATGGGTTCTATGTGTTAATATCCCCGCTAAAATATCGCCATACAAAAATATTGCCATATTTTTGTGGTGATATTAAGCCATGGAACCTGCGGTTGGCAACCCCGCAACACCCATAATTTTTTCAGGGGAGCAGGGGACAGCCCTGCAAACCCTGTCCCAATAATCCCATAAATTATCCCCACTAATAATATTGCCTATGGCCTTACCCCACAACCATATATATTGTGATCTTATTGGTAGGGATAATATTACCCGGTACGATTAACGTGGGTCTGTGGCTTTAACATTCAAGTTCTTTTTGGGGAGAATCCCTCGTGGTCCAGAATTGGAGCTCTGACAGTGTCATCTCTTTCTTGGATCGGTAGGTCCCAAGATTCTTGTTGGCCAATGGAAATCATTTTTTTTCCAGTTTACTTCCTGCTCAAATACTGGGTGGGTCCTGTGACAATCTTGGCTGGATTTCCTCAGGTATGTCCCTTGGTTGTGAGACAGCAACTTAGCTCCTCACCTTTCTATTGGCTGTGACAGAGCATCCCTGCTTGCCTCTTCATCCCTGTTCTTTGTAAAGTCTGTACCATGTGAGGTGCCCCTCACTGCACCTGCCAGGCTCTCCAAAATGTGTTACCTTTTGCTGTTTATAGGGCACCATCCTGACTACAGCTGATTTGTAGAACCTCGAGTGGAAGAGGGAGGGACAAGTTAACGGAAGGGGTGGGAAGCAGAGGTGACTGATCCTTTGAGCCTTGTATCAGTATTCAGGAAGATAAGTGCAAGCTAGAGCGGAGTGGGAAGTGTAGAGCAGCCAAGAAGAAGAACTTGACAAACAAACAATTTCAGGCCGATTCATGTAATTCCTCCCAAAAGTGTTGCACGCGGCTGGCGAACAGCGTGCCCGTGCGAATGTCTGCGCCAGCCGTGTGCAATAAAATCAATTTCCGCGCACAGCGTATTCATGGATTCCCACCTCCAAAAGCAGACGTGGCGCAGAGTGGCGCAGCGACCCTGCAGCAGCGCCAGTTACGCCCCCAAGAACGCCCTCGCGCAAGGAAAAGCCATCAAGATCGCAAAACCATCGCAAAGGGCTGCGCCAACCCTGTACCAGTTTACCGGACTGGCAAACAGCAAACGCAAAGCGGGGAACGCGTATTACGGGTGTCGGGAACATGCGTGCGCGAGAAGTTTCACACGCGACCTGGCCTGGGGGAGCGTGTGCGTGTATTACAGGGGTGCGCGAGAAGTATTACACGCGAATGGCCTGGGTGCGTGTAATTCAGGGGAGCGCGAGAAGTTCCACACGCGATTGGCCTGGGCGCGTGTATTTCAGGGGCTCGCGGGTGGTTTCAAACGCGATCAGGCCTGGGGGAGCGTGTGCGTGTATTTCAGGGGTGCGCGAGAAGTTCCACATGCGATTGGCCTGGGCGCGTGTATTTCAGGGGCTCGCGGGTGGTTTCACACGCGATCGGGCCTGGGGGAGCGTGTGCGTGTAATTTCAGGGGTGCGCGAGAAGTTCCACACGCGATTGGCCTGGGCGCGTGTATTCCAGGGCTCGCGGGTGGTTTCACACGCGATCGGGCCTGGGGAGCGTGTGCGTGTATTTCAGGGTGCGCGAGAAGTTCCACACGCGATTGGCCTGGGCGCGTGTATTCCAGGGGCTCGCGGGTGGTTTCACACGCGATCGGGCCTGGGGGAGCGTGTGCGTGTATTTCAGGGGTGCGCGAGAAGTTCCACACGCGATTGGCCTGGGCGCGTGTATTTCAGGGTCTCGCGGGTGGTTTCACACGCGATCGGGCCTGGGGGAGCGTGTGCGTGTAATTCAGGGGTGCGCGAGAAGTTCCACACGCGATTGGCCTGGGCGTGTGTATTACAGGGGTGCGCGGGGAGCACCACACGTGAATTGAACGTGTGGGTCTCCCAGGTGTTCCCTCTACACCCTCCACGGCCCCTGCAGGTGGCTCACACCACAGGGGCCTACCCTGCACATGTCCTGCAGGAGCCCATCCACCATGGCCATGCCCCCAGCCAACCCACATGTCAACTTGCACTACTGCCCACCAACGCATGTCCCCCTGCACCCCCAGCCACCAGGGGACCCTCCACCAGGCCCCCACCCATGTCTCCCACCCCACCCACCCCCCAGCACTGTGGGGCACCTGCCAGCAGGCCCCCACCCATGTCCAACTCATGTTCCCCACCACCCCCACCCCCCAGCACTGTGGGGCACCTGCCAGCAGGCCCCCACCCATGTCTCACCACCCACCCCCCCCCCCAGCACTGTGGGGCACCTGCCAGCAGGCCCCCACCCATGTCCAACTCATTCTCCCACCCCCCCACCCCCAGCACTGTGGGGCACCTGCCAGCAGGCCCCCACCCATGTCCAACTCATGTTCCCCACCCCCCACCCCCCAGCACTGTGGGCACCTGCCAGCAGGCCCCCACCCATGTCCAACTCATGTTCCCCACCCCCCCACCCCCCAGCAGTGCAGGGGCACCCTCCACCAGGCCCTCGCCCATGTCCCATCCATGCCCCCTGCACCTGGTCCCAACAATCCCCAATCATGTCCGTTAATGGCCATCCTCCCCTGCAAAAGGCCCAACCAACTATCACATCCACCCACATATCAAAGGCAATTACATGTTACACACCCAATGTAAATAATGCAAATGAACACATGTCTGTCACACACAATGGCTGCAAGTGAATGTTAAAACACCCAACATGACATGCATGAAAGCAATGAGATGATACGACACATTGAAGGATGAAAATAAAAATGTATTTAAAATCAACTTGAATGGAAATGAAATGAGAAAAACCACAAAGCAAAACAACCAAAAGAAGATGAATGTCCATGAAAAAAATCAAAAACACACAGCACAATCAAAATGAATGGTGTCCAAAGTCACAGTCAGAAAAGTAATCCAAGTGTAAATGATAAACAAAAACCATTGCTCCATGGCGATGAAAAAAAAACAAAAAATAAAATAATCCATTGAAGAACTATTTACAAGATAATCCCGGGTCCATGAGCCCAACCAAATGAAACCTAACTATGACAACTAACTAAAAACTGAACTATATACAAAAATGTGGCGCATTGTCCAATCGCAACCAAATAAAAAAAAATAAAGGAAACCTAACACTAACTATATAACTATATACAAAGGCAGCGGGCAAGTCCAGCGGCTCACTCCGTGGTGTTCCGGGCCAGGGCATCATCGAACTCCTGTTCGATGTCCCGGAGGCGGTCCTGTTCCATGGCCCCGAGGGTCCGCAGGGACGACGCCGTCTCCTCCTCCAACCCCCTGCGGATTGCCTCGAGGCACTCGGCCCGCCTCAGGGCCCTCCGCATGGAGTTCTCCGCCCTGACCATTGTGAGCCGCGCCTGTTCCGCCCGCCGCCGCTCCACACCTATATGCTGGCCCAACCGCTGCCACACGGAAGACACTTCCCGTCCTGGGTCCTCCTGCCCTCCGGCCGATGCCTGCCCCTCCGATGTTGATGGCCCCGAGCCATGATGCCTCCCACGTTGACTCCGCTGCTGCCTCCGATGCCACTTCCTCTGCCTCCTTGAGAGGCAGGCACCAAATGGCAGGGCACGGTGGCAGCAGGCAGGCAGGCAGGCAGCAGCAGATGGCACGTGGGAGGCTGCTCGGGGCACTGGGGGGCAGTAATTCGGCCTTCTGGGCAGGAGCGTGGTCTTCCGTGTGTTTTCGCGTGGCCTTGATACGGAGTGATTTGGCACGTGAAAATCCTGCACGTCAGCGTGAAATTCGAGGAAAGGGCCTTAGCGCGTAAGCGCGTCAGCACGCGTACGCGATTTCATTGGACCAAAGGCCCTTACAGCGTAAGCGCGTCTGTGACGTTTCGCGCACGGGCGTTGCCCTGGCAGGGCTTGGAGATCCCGCGTGCCTTTACACTGCTCTGTACGTGCTTTTCGTGCGGTGCGTGTGTTTTCCATCCGTTGGGTTCACACGCTATTACTTCACAGCGGGTGTTGGCTACGCGTTCTTCTACACGCAAGGCAGACGGTGAGTGGTACCCGCTCCCCCAGGCCCGATCGCGTGAAAAACTTCACGCGAACCCCTGAATACACGTAGCCGCTCCCCCAGGCCGATCGCGTGTGAAACACCCACGAGCCCCTGAAATACACGCGCCCAGGCCAATCGCGTGTGAAACTTCTCGCGCACCCCTGAAATACACGCGCCCAGGCCAATTCGCGTGTGAAACTCCACGCGCACCCCTGAAATACCCGCACGCAGCCCAATCGCGTGTGGAACTTCCGCGCACCCTGAAATACACGCACACGCTCCCCAGGCCCGATCGCGTGTGTAAACACACCGCAAGCCCCTGAAATACACGTACCCGCTCCCCAGGCCTGATCGCGTGTGAAAACACCCGCGAGCCCCTGAAATACACGTACCCTGCTCCCCCAGGCCGATCGCGTGTGAAAACACCCGCGAGCCCCTGAAATACACGCGCCCAGGCCAATCGCTGTGAAAACTTCTCGCGCACCCCTGAAATACACGCGCCAGGCCAATCGCGTGTGGAACTTCCGCGCACCCCTGAATACACGTAGCCGCTCCCCCAGGCCCGATCGCGTGAAAAACTTCACGCGAACCCCTGAAATACACGTAGCCGCTCCCCAGGCCCGATCGCGTGAAAAACTTCACGCGAACCCCTGGAATACACGTAGCCCGCTCCCCCAGGCCCGATCGCGTGTGAAAACACCCGCGAGCCCCTGGAATACACGTACCCCGCTCCCCCAGGCCCGATCGCGTGTGATAACACCCGCGAGCCCCTGAAATACACGCACACACTCCCCCAGGCCAGATCGCGTGTAAAACTTCGCACGCACCTCTGAAATACCCGCACGCAGCCCAATCGTGTGTGAAACTTCACGCGCACCCTGAAATACCCGCACCCAGCCCAATCGCATGTAGAACTTCTCGCGCACACCCCTGAAATACCCGCACCCAGCCCAATCGCGTGTGGAACTTCTCGCGCACCCCTGAAATACACGTACATGCCCCCAGGCCAGATCGCGTGTAGAAACTTCACGCGCACCCCTGAAATACACGCGCACAGGCCAATCACGTGTGGAACTTCACGCGCACCCCTGAAATACACGCACACGCTCCCCCAGCCAGATCGCGTGTGAAACTTCCACGCACCCCTGAAATAACGCGCCCAGGCCAATCGCGTGTGGAAACTTCTCGCGCACCTCTGAAATACACGCGCCCAGGCCAATCGCGTGTGGAACTTCACGCGCACCCCTGAATACACGTACACGCTCCCCCAGGCCAGATCGCGTGTAAAACTTCGCGCACCCCTGAAATGCACGCCCCCAGGCCAATCGCGTGTGAGAAACACCTGCGAGCCCCTGAAATACACACGCCCAGGCCAATCGCGTGTGGAACTTCACGCGCACCCCTGTAATACACGCACACGCTCCCCCAGGCCCGATCGCATGTGGGCCTTCTCGCGCGTGTAGGACTTCGGCGCACATTTTTTTCCTGCGCAGGGACGCTACCGCCTGCTTTCGTGTGGCGGACATGTATAGGCCTGTGCGCGTCTTTGGCCGTGCGCTGTTTTTCCCTATTCGATTCCATGAATACGTGTTGTAGGCGAGCGTGTGGGCGTTCTGCGCACTTGCCTCCTGTACTTCCCCCGTGACGCCGACATTTTCACAAGTTGTTCCCCATTCTGCGTTTGACGCCCCGTGTTACGCCTACTTTTGTTATGTGCGCCGCGCTATGTGCGAATTCGCTGTGGCCTTATCGCACGGCGTTCGATGACCTGTGCGCCAGCGTGTGCCAGCGTGCGACGCGCACTTTCTCAGCGCACATCCCACATTTCGCACGTGCACGGACTTCCATGAATTGATGTGCAATGTTTTCTGTGCGATAATAGCACTTGCACTGCGATTTTCGCTGTTTCTCTGCGAATCGCACGTTTTGGCACGCGTGCGCCGTTTTTTCGGCGCACGTTGATTCCATGAATCGGCCTGTTTGTGTGAACAGGGCTTTGGAGTGAGGCATGAAGGATCAAAAATTACATACCTCTTCTATGTCTAGTCTCACTGCCGTGGGATTGAACTATTACAATAAAAGTCTATTGGGCTTGAGAAGGAGTAACTTCAATTACTGCAGCACCATCTGATTGCTGACACACACCGGTCAAGTATTACAGTGGCGAACAGACAGCACGAAGCATCAGTGTCTACACAGTGACATTAACCTTAGTCAAACCTTCTTCAAGGATTGTCAAAGGCAAGCTTGAAAAACTGCATCTTCCATCACTTATAAACATAAGAGGATTGTCCGGAGACCTCAAGTGATGGAGAGGTCCTTCCATAATGATACACCTGCAGAGTTCACACACCAGCCTCCAAACATTTGTTTTCATAGTGCAGGCTTTGAAAGGGAGAAGGAGTTAGATGACCGTAGGTCTCTAGTGGGGCGGAACTCCGTGATATTATGTCTTGTTGATGTAAGCCTGGACCCGATGCCTAGTAAGATGGTCAATGAAGCAGAGGTTTGCAATGAAACATCTGGTATTTAACTATTAACAACAGCAGAGATTTCTGAGATGGTGTTATGTGGCCTCTAGTCCTCAGGACCAGAATCAACAGAGGTGCTTGTTCAGGATTACTTGCAACTGGGGTGTCAGATTATCTTGGAGGCCTAAGTAGAGACTGTGGCAATAATCAATGTGGGAGAAGACCAAGGCTAAAGTCATATCCACATTGTGCAAAATTGACAGGCTGCATTTCAAAACAAGGCAGTGTCAATAAGATCTCCTGGTAAGGTCTTGAATCTGGGGAGTGAAGGAAAGTAAGCCACTAATGGTTCATCTAAAGTTTCTGTCCTCTAGCCCAAGAGATGAGGTAGCATCAAAAGTGGTAGGGCAAGTGAAAAGCAGTACTGAGAGGATGGCTGATGGTTCCACCTGTTGAGGAATAAATAATTGTCACTCACCCAATGATGTATGATGGACAGGCTGAAATGGAAACTCAATCATGGGTAGTGTTGCTCAGGGGAAATGCAGTCTGTGTATCATCACCATAGAGCGCTTGTAGACTGCCTGCGGTTGGTAGCAGTGTGCGGTAAAAATCAACATAACATAACATAACATGTGTCTAGAAGGATATGATATGATGTGGTATTTATAATGCACCTGTACACAAGTGTTTCTAAGCGCGACAAGACAAGGTGGGGGAAACAAAGAGAGGACAAAATCACAATCTTACTAGGACTTGTGTCATTCAAATCGTGCAAGTGTGAGGAAGAGAGAAGGAGAGAAGTGCCAGGGGGGAGGGCAAGGGGAGAAGTGCAGGGGAGGAGCGTTAACTCACAAGTGCAGCCAGCGGTGGCTCATAGGTGCAGAGAGAAGGGACTGTAGGGTTGCAGATACAGACCCTTAAGTGCTGGGGAGCCTGGAGGCAGAGCGAGGGCAACTGGACATGCAGGATCTTGGGCCCGATTTCAGAGGATGACCAGGTGACCAGTGCACGGAGCAGTCAGGTGCATTAGCAGGGGAATGGAAGAGAGAAAGAGGAAGCGAAAAGGAAAGTCTTGAGTTGCTTGCAGAACCAGAGGTGGTTCTGCTCAAGTTTGAGAGTGGCAGGACAGCTATATTAGGTGGAGGTCCCACCCAAGGAGATAGATCTGGCCCCAACTCTTTGCTTTGATAAGTGTCTGAGCATCAGAAAATTGGAGATGGGTGAGCAGAGAGCTCAAAAAGGAAGATGTTCTGGAAGATAAGTTGGAGGTAGAGCTGTCCCAGGCCCCAGAAAACCTTGTGGATGATGCAGATTGTCTTGAAGTTGATCCTTGGAGCCATGGGGAGCCAGTGATGAGATTTCAGAGATGTAGAGATACGAATCCTGGGCTTGAGGCCAAGGACAAGTCTTTCAGTTCTGTTCTGGATAAATTGTAAAGGAAGATTTAGAAAGAGTCTGTTGCAATAGTTCAGCCTAGGGTGGACCAGCACTCTAGAGACAGAGAGCTTTTGGGGGAACGTGAGAAAAGGAAGAATACCTCTGAGGAGGTGCAGTTGACAGTTTAACCTCTTAGAGATGTCAGAGAATCGAGGAGAGAAATAGAGGGTGGAGTTGAAGATGTCACCAAGTTCTTGGCCTCACAGTAAGGAGCAGGAAGAGGGCCCAGGGTGGGTAGCCAGAGGCAGAGAGGAAAGGAGCGTGAAGGTGTGCCGATGAGGAGAATCTCTGTTGTACTGGCATTAAGGCAGAGATCATTGGCGGCATACCACTCCTGCTCAATTGCCTCCGCGACAACATTTGGTATTACTGCTCTTCGACTTCACACTCTCCTTTTCCGCTCACATATCTGACGTCTCTAAGAAGTCAAACTACCAACTGCACCTCCTCAGAGGTATTCTTCCTTTTCTCTACTTCCCCAGAAACTCATTGTCTCTAGAGCTCTGGTTCTCTCTAGGCTGGACTACTGCAACAGCCTCTTTCTAAATCTGCCTGCTTCTACTCTCTGCCCACTGCAAATTATCCAGAACAGGACTGCGAGACTTGTCCTTGGCCTCAAGCACAGGGATCATATCTCTCCAGCACTGAAATATCTGCAAGAATTAAGTTCAAGATCCTCTGCATTGTCCACAAGGCCTTCTGGGGCCTGGGTCCTCAATACCTTCAACTCTCTCTTTGTCCATACCTTCCTACTCAAGCTCTTCACTCCTCCACCTCCAACTCTCTCAGGGTCAGTCACTTCTACAAGCAACGAGTTGGTGGTAGATCTCTTTCCTCGGCTGAGGCCTCCCTCTGGAACAGCCTCCCTGCCTCTCTGAAACTTGAGGAGAACCATCTCCGGTTCCGTAAGCACCTTAAGACCTTCCTCTTTGCTTCTCTCTTCCTCTCCCCTGCTGATTTCCTGTCTGATACTGCACTGGTCACCTGCCTGCCCTCTGATTTCGGGCCAAGGTCCCTACCCGCCCAGTTGCACCCCCACACTCCCTCCCGGCAACCCTTGAACTTGGGTCTGTATCTGTAACCCTACAGTCCCTCTACCAGCATTTTTGGACACCTGCTGTCTGCACTTACCCTTGCAACTGCCACCTGCTGGCCGCACTTCTTGTTATTGTTTTGATCCCATGTACAGAACTGCCCCATCCCTTTTCTCCTGGCACTTTTCCCCACACCCTCCCCTGCACTTGTGCAATCTCAATATCACTTGACCTAGTAAGATCGTTGCCTCTGTCCTACTTCTGTTCCCCCTTCCTTACCTCATCGCGCCTTGAAACACTTGTGTATAGGTGCGTTACAAATGCCATATCATATGATATCATATCATGGTTGACCGTGTCAAAAGAACAGAATAGATTGAGAAGAATTAGGAAAGAAGGACCATTAGAGTCAGGATTGGAGAGCATTTCTTCACTGGTGTTCAGAAGAGCAGTTTCCGTGCTTCCACAGCTCTGACGCCAGACTGGTGGTCATGGAGGCAACCAACAGATTCAGTATGTAGATTAAGCTGGCACATGGCCAGCTTTTCCAAGAGTTTTCCCAGGAAAAGAGTGATGGCTATCGAGCGATAGTTAGCCGGAGAGGAAGGATCAGCTCAGGGCTTCTTTAGAAGGGGTGGACAAGGCAGTGCTTAACGGGGAGCAGAAAGTTCCAGTGGCAAAGGAGTGATGGCAGAAACTGGCCAGGGCTGGAGCAAGGGTGTCGATGTGGTCCTTGATGGTTGTGGATGAGTAGGAGTGAACCTGCTTTTGACGAGACTTTCATAGATCAGACTTGTCTAGAAACACTGTCAGGGGTGAACAGAGGAAATGAGGAGAAAGGAGGAGGAGAGACAGCCTCAGATGGGCCAGGAGTGGTAGAGGAGGTGCAAGAGAAGGTAGAGGAAGAGAGGCCTTGGAGGGGGGGCAATCAGGTCAGCAAGTGGCTTTCAGAAGGCATTTAGGAGCCATGATAAGATGATGGTATCCTGTGGGACACCACAACTCAAAATGCACAGTTAAGAGCAGAAAAAGCGACTTCACTTGCAGGTCTATGTTTCGGA
This sequence comes from Ambystoma mexicanum, assembly GCA_002915635.3. NCBI lineage: Eukaryota > Metazoa > Chordata > Amphibia > Caudata > Ambystomatidae > Ambystoma > Ambystoma mexicanum. The sequence goes on from CM030325.1 coordinate 1,016,182,993, forward strand.
GGAATCCCATTGTGATCCACTTCAAGGTGTGTTCTTTGATGCTGAACGAGCCCATGAGGCAGTTGAGTTGCGTGGTCTGATTCACAGTGCCGGGTGCCGCTGCAGTACAGTCGTCCGGATAGTGCTGCAAATCATCCCTCTGGTTCAGCATCATGGATTCAGTTTCCCTGAAAGACTAGAAACAAGACTGGTGATCTAGTAGGTCATGATCAGACTCGATGAAGACATGCAGCTGATCGGGGACACTTTCGCAATGATTTTCCCCAAGACTGGGGAGTTAGCGATTGGTCTGTGGATGGGTTGCACTGCAGCTTCTTCAGCAGAGGAGGATGTGTGTCTTATTCAATGCTGTCTATAGTACCTCTGGGATATAGCCAGAGCTTGGAGAGCTGGTATCCGCTGTTACCACACTTAGTGCTAAAGATTTGATATTATCGATGATTGTGCTTACAGGGCTGGGCTAAAGCTGTTCAGATGATGCCTTCACTATATGGATGGTTTTGAAAATACGCGGGTGAAGGAGTGCAAGGTGCTTTCACAAGCGGCATCCGGATACGGAAGGAAGGTGGTGGGCAGTTATGAATTAAATAGAGCTCACTATTTACTGAAAGATTGCAGATAGTTTATTGGGGTTGTCCTTGGAGGTAAGAGGAGCAGAAGAACATTCAGATGGAAAGACATGTCATCACTTTGAACAACTATATTGACATTGTTAGTGCCTCTATGATGCAGTTTTATAAATACGTTTTCTTCTTTTGCTTTTTAGTAGTGGGATAGTATCCTCCAAACCTCAAGCAATTGATTTTTTCCGGCGTGTGGAAAAAGCCAACTTCTTTTCGGGGGTCGCCAACTCGGTCACCGAACTATTCTCCCATTTGGTTGGAGTCTATCTTTGTATTTATTGGAATTTGAGCCAGAATCATGAGTGATATGTTGAGGTTATTATGCACAAAGGAGAGAACATTACCAGGGGTTCCTGGAGGGATGCCCATGCCATTAGATGTTTCCTTGAAACAGGTCATTGCAACCAATGCCATAGGTCTAAGCTGAAGGAGATCACCCACCTGGGCCTGGTGTGTGATTGGGATTTTGCCAGGTCTAGTGAGCCTATTGGTAAGCAGCCAGTGTTCTGTACATATCCTCAGGAGTAGCTATGATTTGAGTCAATGGTGAGGGTCTCCAGGATACCCCACGGCCCCCAGAGTCAGAAACTTTAGAGGGCCTGAAGGAAATAGCAAGAGTGTCACAGATTTTAAAGGAAGGGATCAGAGAAGGCATTTTTAGGATAGTCTAACATAGAGTGAAAATCACCAGAAATGATGACCTGTTGGAATTCATCTTCAAATGGCCATGAAATTGGCTGTTCTTTTAAGAATAATGAAGCTCACCATTCGCCCAATTGATGGTGACTAAAGTCAGTGAAGTGTTAGGATTGGGTAGAGTGAGTAGACATTTACACGGCTAGCAATCCAAGTGGTGGTATTCTCATTATCATTCAGGCTGGGGAGATGAAGCCCTACCAACATCTATGGTTCTTCACATGGCCTTTGTAGATGGGCAAACTTAGAGTACTCACCCAGATATCTTGATGGACAGAAAACCAGGTTTCTGTTAAACCCAAGACATCAAGGTCCCAATCTTCCACAAAGTTGTGTATACTGACTGGCCAATTAGAGTGCCAATGTTGAAGAAGATACTGGGAGAAATGTTTTTTTTTGGAGAGCATTGGTGGCCCTGTCTGAAGGAGGTAGTATGGCAGGCACAAACAATGGACTTAATCCTTGCAGTCCTGTTCTGGATGGGTTGCAGAGGACCGAGAGTAGAGGCAGGCAGATTTAGAAAGATGCTGTTTGCAGTAGTCCAGCCTAGAGAGAGCCAGAGCTCTGGAGACTATGAGCTTCTGGATTAAGGAGAGGAAAGGAAGAATACTTCTGAGGAGATCCAGCTCGTAGTGAAGCTTCTTAGAGACATCAGAGATGTGTGGGGAAAAGGAGAGTGTGGAGTTGAAAATGACCCCAAGGGTTTCTGCCTCACTGGTGGTAGCAGGAAGAGGGATACTGACAGGAGGTTAGTCGGTATGGTAAATAACCAACACAGCTTGTTAAGATGTCTTGGCTTTAGCACAAATGGAGTGATGGTTCTCAAAATGACTTAAGAGGCCTTCTGGGAAAGACCAGGGGGAGACAACCAGAATGTACCTTGTGCTGTCTATTGTGGGATGTTTTTTACCCATGCATCCAAGCCCTACCATAAAACTGTGCAGTACTGGCATGGAAAACATCATGATGGCCAGAACTCCCCAGAGAGTGCACAGGGAAAACATGAAGAATAGGCTGCCACCCATTTTGCCTATGTTGTGAGCACAGGAGGCACTGTCTAAAACCACCATTGGCTACACACACAGTAGCCTGAACCATTGGGAATGGCAAAGCTGATTGCCAAAAAGCAACTCAGAACTGTGGGGAATTCATTTTCTTATCCCAAAAATGGTTGCAATACCGGTACTCACCACTATCAGAAAGCCAGGCGTTTTTAAAACCACCAGACTTTGTGTAAAACTGAACAGAGGAACCCAAACCAGACCAAGGAAAGACTTGCTAAGAGGTGGATACAATGTAAAACTATATTCTGAAATGACTTGAAGGAAGTAATTATTTAATGTATAGGTAAAAATTGTAAGTTTGATTTAAACTGGGAACTAAAGTGACATTTAGCTGAATTCTGCCTGACAACTACCCCCGACAGGAGAAACCTGCTCAGCCACTCTTCCCAGGCCTAGCTGCATCCTGCTTCCCCACCAAAAGGAGTTGACACCTCTCTGATTAGATTAGGGGAGCGGCACCGCAGGAGGTTGAACAAAGCCTTGTCCTGGACTCAGGCAAATGTTATATTGGGGGGGCCGTAAAGTGTCTTCCTCTTGGGAGAAGTGGGAGGAGAAGTGCCTCTGGGAGCCACCCGAGCTGGCGGCGGGGGCAGACAGAAGCTTCCCCCATGTGCTTTGGAACCTAAACCACACCCATCTGGGCCAGAGCATAATTTTAAAAAGATAGATAACTCATAGTGAGGACTTGTCAGAATTATATAAGTAAAATCATCATTCTTGTGAATTTTCTGTGCACGTTTTAAGAGGTGTTAGGACCCTGTGATGTATGCTGGGGGGTTGCTAGCGGAAAATAGGGTCTTACTCCAAATGTCTGCATGTTAAAAATCTGACACTTCATCAATTAATGTCCATACTCCTTGCGCACATTTGTGTAATTTTTGGTAAATGTCGATATTGGTAAACCAGTCAAAAAGCGCAAAATGTTGTCATTTTTTAATGCAAGCCCCCAGGAAGATCAGAGGCGAACAAGCATGGACCATAAGGAATATATAATGTGTACATGTAATGTCAACCACTTGTGTATCTGGGAAATATGTATTTGAATCAAATATAGATGTGTGGGCAAATTGACCAGGAGAGGATCCTCTGACCCATAAACAGACCTCATCACTCTGACTCACAACCCAATCCCCCAATCATGGAGAGGGAGAGAATTGGGCCAATGACAAGTAGAGAGGGGCAGGCTCAGTTATGCCAGGCACACACCCATTTTCAAACACATAAAAAGAGACTGCTGGGACAGTAGAGAGATTCAATTCCATTTTCTGCGGGACACTCTGCCGGGAGACTCCAGACTTCACATCCATCAATCTTCAGAAGACCAGAAATTTACTTCAGAACTTAAAGCAAGGCCTAAACCCACAAACTGAGAACTCTTCTCAGCAGGCCTCAGCATCCTTAAAATCATTTGCAAACTATTCCACAGCCGGGAGAGCTATCTGAATTCTTTGCCAAGAACCTTGCCAGTACCCAGAAAGCAGTGTTACATCCAGAATCCACTCATCTGGACCGGAAAGCAGAGCAGTATCCAGAACCAAGAGGCCGCTGTATCCAGAGAGGCTAGACCAGCAGAGCAGAGCTGACCCCAGACCGCTGTGAGCAGAACCAGAGATCCGGATCGCTGTGAGCTGAACCGGTGCCTGATTGACCCGCCGAGCAGACAGAACCGCCGCCGGACGTGTTGACCAGATCCGTGACGAGGCCTATTTCAAATTTATATTGTGAGTACCTAGCAGAATTGTGCAGAAACCAATCTCTTAGTTAAAATAATCTAATTCAAGCTATTTTAACCTAAGTAGAACTGCCTCCTAGAAATCGTGTCATCTGTCATTTTTAAAGCTGCACAACTGTCACCTGTCAATTCTGCAGCTGCAAGCTGTCACCTGTCATTTTGAGTTTTACTTTAAATCCGAAAATCTACCTTTATTAAATCGTCCGTATCTCTGGAACCGTTTGGGCTAGGAACGAAATTTCATTTTTAAAGCTGGGATTCTAGGCTTTCCAATGGACCTAGAACCGACTTCCTACTCCCTATACTTGTTCCGCAATCGCGATTTACGCACTCACGAAATTTACCGCGATTTGCGATTTTTACTCAATTTCTCCACATGTCAAAAAAGCAGCTCCATTCTTTCCTTTGTTAAAAATCCATTTGCAACCTGGAATAACTCATAGAGCATTGCTAAAGTGAGCCTGAACTAATACCAACAAACATCTCTCACTCACCCTGAATCTCTAGAGGGAATTAAAATCAGTTAGCACATTTTCCCATCCATCGCCATCACATTTAAAAGCATTTTGGGCCTGTGTTTCAAACTTCTGCCTGTTCCTCTAAGCTTGCTGGGGGGAACTGAATTTCGTATTGTATTTGATTGTATTCCCGAAGACTGTGTGTATTACTTCCATCTCCTTGCATTGCATATAGGGGGGGGGTGAATTGCCACCAGGGAAAAGTGATTACATTGTCTTTTGTTGAAGCCATATCAAGTTATTTTCTGTACTGCATTTCATTCATCATTGCGTTTCCTTGAACCATATAAAGCATTCTTTCCCAGCTTATTCTTCTGTTCCTATTCATAAGTTACCACTTGCTGATTACTGCTCATATTCACAAGTGTAATATCCATTATCAATTTATTTATAGAAATGTGATATATATATATAATATATATTGTTTATATTTCTCAAATAAACTTTTAAATTTGCAAAACAGACCTACTTCTTGGCTCAGTGGGGTCAGGGGGATTCTAAGAGAGGGTGTTATATAAGGTTGTCATCCAGAGTACATGAACTGGACCTAAAAATATATCAATAAGGGTTTCCCTCAGCATCACAGACTAGGCATTGACATAGCTGTAGTGTTGAAGTGAAGCCGCTTAACAAAGTGGGGGCTCGTAGCCGGAGATTCTGGGTTAGATCTATCACTTGTGCAGATTAATACAGTGTGCTAACTGACAGGAGACATACATCCGGTCGGATCACCACGCTGTGTTACGCTGTAAAGCACTCCTCAAAGTAACGCTCTAAGGAAACGGTCTGTTTTGCAAAAATATAATACAAACTTCTGTAAGTCAGGAAGGAACTCAAATTCCAGAATGACTACACTGGTAGACATAAAAATAGCCAGAGAGCACTTCTTACATAAGCTATTTGTGAGAGGTGAGTGGATTCATCAGGACCAAACGGTCTGGTTGCAGACAATCGCGCAACAGGTCACTGAAACAGGGTCAGATAAATGGAGAGATATCAGGGTCCCCTACATGTGGCCCTGAGTGAACTATATATGGCCCCTAAAGCCAAAGATGAACATAATAAGATTGCCAGGATCGCGGCATATTTGTACCTATATATGGGAGCCATACAGAATAAATGTGCTGAAGGCCAAGATCTGGCAAATAGGCAACAGATGGCGTTAGAGAAGGCCCAAGCTGATCTGGACTCTTCTGAGCAGAGGCTGCTCAGGAGCCAGGAGTCAGAAAAGGACAGCAGACAGTACATCACTAAAACAAAGGAGGATATGGATGTGCTGCAACAGGAAAAGGCGGACCAGGATACCAGATTTCTAGCCTTGCAGAAGGAGTACCAAGAAGGTTTGGACTCCCTACTGCAGAGCCAGAAAAAGCTGGAGCAACAGTTAGACTTCAATAGGGCATGTGCCGAGCAGGTAGTCACCCTGCAAAGCCACCTAGATAGGGAGAAGGCAGAGAGCAATAAACTGATTTGAAAGACCTGGATACCCAGGCAGAGTTTGACGCAGGAGCGCCAGAAAGCTGGTGCCTTCCAAAGGCAAAGGGACGACCTGGCAGCAACAGATGCAGGCTCATAGTCAGGAAAGGGATACCTTAGGCCAGGAAGTCTGCCACTTAAAAAGGAAAATGGAAGAAAATCACCTGGCCCTCCAGGGACAGGGTGACCTCCAAAAAGAACACCAGAACTTTTAGAGCACACCAGGAGGGTGGAGGATGTTCTGGCAAGAAAGGGCAGGCCAATAGGGACACCGCTCAGGAGGTAACCCTCCTGCAGCAAAGACTGGCCCAGTACTCCAGGACCATCAGGAGGCACAGAGAGAGAATGAGGCTCTCTGCCAGCACAATGATAGGCTCCAGCAACAGGTAGCGATGCAGGAGAGACTGATAGAGTCTAGTAAGGCCTTAACTGAGGAACTGAAAGCGCAGGCTCTTGAATTGCCACAGGGAGCAGGGGCGGATAGAAATGAGGTTCGCTGGGAAAGAGAGACTCCTGAGCATAACCTCAGGAGCCCTAGTACCAGAGGCCTTCATCTCTCCCAGTCCCTGGACTCTGCCACCCCCATGTCCCCTCGCGAACGTGAGCCCAGGGCCACGGGCATGGCAGATTACTATCCAGCTAGAAGTATGGGGCTCATAGGCCAGTACCTCCCAGGAATGGATGGGCAGGCATCCGGGTATGGGCACCCAAGCACAGTGCAATTTAGTGGGGAATCCCAGGAGAGAAGGCCCATTAAGGGCATCCTCAAAACCTCTGCCCATTAGGTCAGTGGGGGGGTACCCATCAAATCCTGGCAGCAAGGAGGGATCTGAAAGACTCCTCTGAGCATTACAGGACACAGGAGACCAGGTCCCCACATTCTGCCAGCCATTCCCAGGGTCGCTGAATCCGGGAAAACCTGGAAGATCAGACAGGCACCTCTGGGACAGTGCTTCTGAGTCAGAGGATGAATGGACCAGGGTTACCCGAACCAAAAGGCCAATAAGGCAAAAAGGCCTTGCTTAAGGACCCATTGAAACAAATAAAGGCAATAAGGAGTGTCATCATGCCTTATCATAAGAACGCCAAGTATTCTGTTTGGAACACTTGGAGCTCTATGAGCAAATGATGGAGACTTTCCATTGAAGGACAGCAGTAGCTGCATCCAGTACGTCAAATGGGACCTTTCTCACCAGAATACTCCAGTTCTTTGCAGGGCTGGAGGATCAAAACCATTCAAGGTAGTCCACATACAGGGCGGCCATCTTGAAACATTTTTCTGTGCACAGAAATCCTCAAGAGGCTCGTAAGGCAGCCTACAATTTGCAATGTGGGGAGGATCAGGCCCCACAAGTGTTTGTGCAAGAATTAAAGCGTGCTTTGCGCAGACCACCAGAAGGTGCGCACGGATAGCAGAGAATTTATCAATACGTTTTTCCATGCCTTACCCAAATACATAATGACCTAGGCTCGTGAGAGATTTTCATGAGAAAAGATCTTTAGACTGGGTCATTGAACAGGCTACCCGGATTCTATGAGGTCAGAAGCCCATCGAAAAATAAAAATAATGCGCAGAAAAACCCCAAACCAACAGCACCCCTGCTGCTGCTAAGATGGCAGAGGTAAAGTTGCCCCCGTTTTAGATTTGGAGATGGGGGGGGCCTAAAAACCTGCCTGCACCAAATAACTCTAACACCAGAAGGCCCTCGGGCCAGTCACAGACATGGAGTCAAGGAGGTTGTCCCACAAATGGGGTCCCCCGCTCCTCTGAATATGTAAGTCCCCGCTACAAGGGAAACCGACCCATCCTGGGTTATATGTGGAATCCTCCAGCCCAAGGGGGGGGATCCGGCCAAGCACCTAACCCTGGGAATTTCCCTCCTAACTTCCCCCAGGAGGGCAGAAATTACACCAAACCCATGGCAGAATATTTTCCCAGGTATCCACCCAACTTCCAGCCCGCAAATCATCCATCCTTCTTTCCCAATTCCTGAGCCCAGACAACCTAATCCGGAGAAGGAGGCCAAGGGTGGAGGGTACCCAAATCTTCCCAACCAGGGGTACTACCAGAGAAGGGATAGCTACCCTTCCGCGGATCAGCCCAGGGAGAAAACGGAACCCCGTATCAACCTGAGTGGTTTCCCAACTTGAGCGCCAGGTCCAAAATATGGCCGGGATCTGGGTCACATACTGAGGGCTCAACAGACCCTCAGATGAGCATGCCACTGCGAATGCCCCAAACTCTGGACTGGTGCTCCAGAAAATGACGGGGCAGCAGCCCGATAACCCACCGGTTCACAGGGAGGAGGCACAAGGGGAAGAGGGGTGTAAAGCCTTGGAGGAAGCTTCCTTCCTCACTTGTAAACAGCCCCTGGAAACCCAGGAACCGGAAACAAAATCTCCTGCCCCTGAAAGTCTGCCTCCAAAGGAGCAGAGGGGGGGTAGGAGAAACAAAGTACCCAAACAGGCCCAGTTTGTGGAGGAGGTACAGATCTTCCAATTTGAGGAAGAAGGATCCTCAGAAGATCCTGGGAAAAGGATCTTCTCCTTCAGAGATGGGGGAACTCCTCCCAAGGAAAAATGGGTCCCAAGGGATGCCAATTCAGACTGGGGAGATATGGAGACTGAGCTACCGCCACCCATCATCTCATCCCAGAATCAACAATACCAAAATTCCATGGGTCAAACCCATCCTGATGACTGCTCCAAAAAGGGGGGGGGGCCAGAACCCAAAACCATTTCCAGTTGCCAACTTTTTCTTTCAGATTCCACGGGCTCTCCACAGAATTTTGCCCAAATCTCTTCGCTAGCAATGTCCAAACCAGAAAGTTTAGCCCCAGTTGTCCACAAATGTGCATTATCTGTGCCCCCTTGAGGAGAAGGAGGAAGATATTATCCCCGGTACAAGTACAGGGCAGGTACAATTTCGCACTGGTGGACACTGGATCCCAAGGCTACCCTTCTGTCCAAAATGGCCTTTGATGAACTAAATGTAGGAAGGGGGAAATTACGTTATTCCTCTCACCTCTCTTCCTGGACAACTGCAGAACTTTGACGGGAAAGGAAATTCCTGTCGAGGGACTGCAGATTTGGACATCAAATTGGGCGACACAAGGTGAACACACGCCGGTCATAGTATGACTCCAGAGGCACCCCTTGTTTACTAGGGAACGACCTCCTGAGAAGGTTGTCACCCCTAATAGATTGTTGTAAACAAGGTCTTCTGGACCCAGAACTAGCCGACCAATAAAATAAAAACAGAGTGTCAACCATGTTAGTTTAAATGGCACCTGCCACATGGCCGAACAAAAATCTGACCAAGTAGAATTTCACTTCCAGAACAACCAAATTCCAGATGTGACAGTAATAGCAGTAAGACAACAGACTGGTGGTGGGGGTCCTCTCTATTTTGAGAAATCAACCTTCCTTCCGTTAAGGTGGTATTCCACACTGGAAGGAATAACCCTGAAATTCTTTACCAATCCACAATCAGACACTCCCACTCCTATAGTCAGAAAGATGTGAAATCAGCTCAGAGCCTGGCTGATATTCAGCAAATTGGAGATCAGTTGTTCATTCCCTGTTCAGTTAAATGAGGGAAGGACTCTGTTCTCGCCCGAGTGTGTGTGAATAACGGTAAGAGCTTCATCAGCGAAGCATGTTTTGCCAACTCCCAAAAGATCCAGCATTCCCACATTCAAACTGATAGACAAATGGGAAATGGACTGGAAGCACCCAATTCAAAACATCTCCTGCCAAGCAGGTGTATGCTCAAAATCTCCATTGGCAACAAGAGCATAGTCCATAATTGTTGGGTCGTGGCGAGACGTCACTGCCGCCTTTTTACTTAGGCATGACATTCTCAATCGCTTTGCCATTAGTTTGGACCTAATAAACTTCAAAGCTTGGTCCCGATTAGCGGATAATCCCATGGGCTTTGATGATCCAGAAAAAAGCATTTAGGTCAGCTCAATTGCTACCTATGCAGTTGAAATTCAGATTAAAGAGGAAGTCACCATCCCAGAAAGGACCCGACAATTCTCCCTGGAAGTGAACGTTAAAAGAGGACAAAAATTGAAAAACCCTGATGCTTACATACATCTAAATGCTTCTCTTTAACAGCAAGGGTTGGGGGTAAACCCAAATCCATTAGTCAACATAGAACATGACACCATTCCAATAGAGGTGGATAACAGCGACTTAAAGAGTATTACTCTAGCCGCAGGCACCATTATTGGAATGGCGGTTGATGACCGACATTTTTCCATTGATCTAGAAAATGAACTGTTAGGACCAATCCCCAAGGACTGTTTTGACAGTGACAGTGATGACACACAACACAGACAGGATTTTCACCCGGCATGGGGGAACTTCCTGGTGTAACACTTTTTGCCCTTATGGTAAGGAAGATGTGACTTGTGGCTTCAGGAGGGATGAGGTGATTTCCCAGGTCCATGAGGGCTGGCTTTCCCACTGAAGCCTCCAGTCCAAATCAGCACTCTGACCAGGGGACTTCTCACCCAGCTGGAGGAGGCCGCTGAGATAGCCAAACCAGAAGTCTTTCCCGTCTTCAGGCAGATGGTGGAAGAGAGGGTCAACCTAGCTGATGCTGCGTGACTCTGGAACAGAAGCAAAAGTTGAAACAAGTTTTCTTGGATTCCAAGATCTCTTTGCGGTAGACTCATATGACTGGTGGTTGCACCGACATCCACACCACAACATTCCCACGGACCCTGGAATGACTCCAGTGTTTGTGAAGCAATATCGTTTGCCTCTCGCATCCATGGAGTCCCTTACTGAAATATTTAAGAACCTTGAGTCCCAGGGAATAATCCGTCCAGTACACAGCACCTTCAATAATCCGGTGCTAGGAATATTGAAGCCAAACGGCCAGTGGAGACTCTGTGCCGACCTTAGGGAGCTCAACAAACGGGTCCATACTTCCCGATGGCCTCTGCCCTACATTGACCAAGGGCTGGCCCAGATTCAGGGGTCACAGGTATTCACTGCAATAGACCTGACCAATGGATACAAACGGGCTTTTACATTTGGGGGCCAGCAGTACACATGGACCCGGACTCCCTTCGGATACCTCAACTCCGGCAATGAATTCAACATTTTCCTACATAAGGCCATGCCCGACCTGGGTGCGAGGGGTAACCTGGCTTATGTAGATGATGTCCTTATCAAAAGTTCATATGTGGAAGAACACATAGTAGAGATCCATTATGTTCTGACACAGTTGAGGGCCGCCGGAGCAAAACCTTCCTTCCAGAAAGCACAGTGGTGTAGAACCCGTGTTAATTTCTTGGGGCATGAGATTACTCCTCAGGGTCTCGGTCCCCAAGAAAAGAAAGTGGAAGCACTTCAGAAACTGAAAGACCCCACGACTCTGCGGGAAATAAGGGGCCTTCTTGGACTGACTAATTACAGCAGAAAGTTAATTGCAGGCTACGCAGAGATCACTAGACCCCTGATTCATCTCTTGAAGGGGGGGTCAAGTGGGAATGGGGTGCAGAACAATCCGAGGCAGTAAGACAACTCAAGAGAAGCCTCTCACAAGCGCCTTGCCTAGCTTACCCTGTCAGAAACAAGAGTTCTTCCTGGAGAACAGGGTTCTCTAATACATGCTTGACGGCAGTATTATACAAAAGCATGACAAGGTCAATAAAGTAATCTCCTATGCGAGCAAAACTTTATCCTTCTGTGGAAGAAAAATTCAACGATTGTGAGAAGGCACTCCTGGCAACGGTGTGGGCATTGAAGAATTACCGCTCGTTTATCCAGGGGGAACACACATAGTGGAGACTCCACACCAGCGTCTGCAATATCTCCAAAGTGACAGAATCCGGGCCGGAAATTTGAGTAATTCCCGAATTACTTCTGGATTCTGTGAATGCAAGGCTTTCCTGTAGAGGTCAGATATGGCCGAAACAAGAAGAGTCCCCTCGCGCAAGGTCTGGCTGACTTGCATGATTGTGCCAGAGAAAACTGTCTCGAGGACGGAAGTCTAAAAATCAAGCACAACATGGAGGCATACCTTAATTCCCCACACAAAGTCTTTGAAGAAGACAAGTGTGAGGGAATGCCCACTGTCTATGTGGATGGATGCTCATACCATGTTGACAACAACGGGGAGAAAGAACTGGTGGCCGGCGTAGGGAATGCATGGGTGAATGAGTCCCCAGAACCCTCCGCTGGATACAAAATTGGTCCCCGAAGTAGTCAGGTGGCAGAATTGATGGCTGTGCATCAGGCCGTCCTCACTGTTGTCCAACATCAACTCCACGAACTGGTCATAATCACAGATTCGGATTATGTACGGAACGGGTTCGTGGAGCACCTGGTTAATTGGAAAACCAGAGGCATGTTATGTGCTAATAACAAACCCCTGAAACATGGGAAGTTAATCCAAAATATTGATGATCTGGTCACATCGAATGGGATGACCATCTACTGGAAAAAGATCAAGGGTCATTCCAAAGTAGAGGGACCAGACAAAACTGGAAATGACTTAGCGGATCAGCTGGCCAAAACCGGGGCCATCCAAGGGGATCTAATAGAAATAGAGTCCCTGTTGGGGGAAATCCAGGTCACTGCTATCACTAGGTCCCAGACAAATGCTCACAATGATCTTTCAACTGCACAATGGAGTAAGGAGACCCCTGATGCTGATTTGATTACAGCTCAGAAGGGGATCCAATAATTGGTAAGTTTTACCAACACATTGAGGACCCTGAGAACTTTCCCCTGACGGATAACGATTACATTGGGAAAGAGGACCTAAGAGTGTTGATGAAATGTCCAAAAAGGTTCCGAATCCAAGACGGGTTGTTGGTAAGGATATCCCAAGCTGGCCATGATCAGTGGGTGGTCCTACCTCATTCCGAAGCCTGATGTTAAGTCACGCCTATGATGCGGCCACCGCCGGTCATAGGGGTTTCACACAATACTGGAATCTTAAGAGAGGTTGCATACTGGCCACATATGGGGCAGGACCTCGACCATACTTGAAGGGGTGTCTTGTGTATGCACAATTTCAGCCATCATCCTTCACACACCGTGCACCTCTCCAAAAGAGGGGGATGACACTGCATGGTCATATTTGCAAATCGACTTTGTAGGCCCGTGATTCGCTCGTCTAGAGGAAACAAGTACATGTTGACCATTACATGCTTGTTTACCAAGTGGGTGGAATGTAACCCAAGCCCCAAACTGCAAGGCAGAAACAGCAGCTGCCCTGATGATTAACCACATCTTTTCCCGTTTTGGTCTACCTCAAAGGATTGAGTCAGACAGAGGTAGCCACTTCTCCAGTGAAGTAATACAAAGATGTGGGAGACACTGGGGTTAAAAGGAAGCTACACATTGCTTACAGGCCAGCTTCTTCTGGTGCAGTAGAACGCTACAACTGGACAATTGTGAGCATATTGAAAAAGTTTGTGGCAGATTCTGGGCCAAGTTGGGATATCCGACTACCTCTGGTACTAATGGCCATCAGATCTACCCCTTCATCTGCAACCAAAATGTCACATTTGAGTTGATGACCGGCGCAAGATGGTGCTTCCCAGCATTTGCTCTACAGGACCCAAGAGCAGACACTGATAAATGCCTCCACAACTCATGAGTATGTGGAGAATTAAGGAAACACCTCCAACATGCTTTTGCCTATGCTCAGCGAATCTAGAAAGATCAGCTGAGAGTATGAAAACGCACTATGATTTGAAAACCACCAGGAAGGAATATGATGTGGGAGACCGGGTCTATCTATACAATTTCCAAGGAACCAGGCCAAACAGCGAAAAATTTTGCCTACATGGAAGGGACCGTTTGAAATTGTAGACATGATCTCCCCTGTAGCTTATAAAATCCGAATCCCCAAAGGCGTTTGGCAGAGGGGGAAGACAAGTGGGTCCATATTAACCAGCTAAAGTGTTGCCATCCCAGGCACACTTTACAGCAACTGGAGGAGTCCTCTGCAATACCAGAGGGGACCGCTCCAGATTAATTCAGTTCCAACCCTAAAATATCCCACATATAGTCTCTAAAATATTATGACGCTTGTAAGCCACTGTCTCTGAATTTTATCTTGTTTTTAAAAATTGGAATGCTATGTCTATTAAAGTATAAAATGTATATGTCGCCCAACTATATCAATAGTGGGGGAGAAATGTCTATGAATAGGTATTGCCATTTCCTTTTGTCGTCCTAAGAGAAAGAAAACATGGAGACTGACCACGGAAGGCGACCTGGGGACCGGGAGCGAAGATCCGAGGGGCCCAGGGTACCGCCCAATCCTCCCATCAGGACCAGCAAGGAGAACTGATTGATCGACTGGAGGGAGGAAAAGATGCTGAACTGTGTCATCTATGGAATTGGAAGAAGAGGAGGCGAACATCCCAGATCTTGCGAGTTCCATCAGTGAAAGGACAGAATAGCCATCGCAAGAGTGGGGGGTTGTGGGATGTTTTTACCCATGCATCCAAGCCCTACCATAAAACTGTGCATGGAAAACATCATGATGGCCAGAACTCCCCAGAGAGTGCACAGGGAAAACATGAAGAATAGGCAGCCACACATTTTTGCCTATGTTGTGAGCACAGGAGGGCACTGCCTAAAACCACCATTGGGCTACACACACAGTAGCCTGAAACCATTGGGAATGGCAATGCTGATTGCCAAAAAGCAACTCAGAACTGTGGGGAATTCATTTTCTTAATCCCAAAAATGGTTGCAATACCGGTACTCACCACTATCAGAAAGCCGGCGTTTTAAAACCACCAGACTTTTGTGTAAAACTGAACAGAGGAACCCAAACCAGACCAAGGAAAGACTTGCTAAGAGGTGGATACAATGTAAAACTATATTCTGAAATGACTTGAAGGAAGTAATTATTTAATGTATAGGTAAAAAGTGTAAGTTTGATTTAAACTGGGAACTAAAGTGACATTTAGCTGAATTCTGCCTGACAACTACCCCGACAGGAGAAACCTGCTCAGCCACTCTTCCAGGCCTAGCTGCATCCTGCTTCCCCACCAAAAGGAGTTGACACCTCTCTGATTAGATTAGGAGGGCACCTGCAGGAGGTTGCACAAAGCCTTGTCCTGGACTCAGGCAAATGTTATATTGCGGGGCCGTAAAGTGGCTTCCTCTTGGAGAAGTGGGAGGAGAAGTGCCTCTGGGAGCCACCCGAGCTGGAGGCGGGGACAGGCAGAAGCTTGCCCCATGTGCTTTGGAACCTAAACCACACCCATCTGGGCCAGAGCATAATTTTAAAAGATAGATAACTCATAGTGCGGACTTGTCAGAATTATATAAATAATATCATTATTCTTGTGATTTTTCTGTGCACGTTTTAAGAGGTGTTAGGACCCTGTGGTGTATGCTGGGGGTTGCTAGCGGAAAATAGGTCTTACTCCAAATGTCTGCATGTTAAAAATCTGACACTACATCAATTAATGTCCATAATCCTTGCGCACATGTGTGTAATTTTTGTAAATGTCGATATTGGTAAACCAGTCAAAAAGCGCAAAATGTTGTCATTTTTGAATGCAAGCCTCCAGGAAGATCAGAGGCGGACAAGCATGGACCATAAGGAATATATAATGTGTACATGTAATGTCAACCACTTGTGTATCTGGGAAATAAGTATTTGAATCAAATATAGATTTGTGGGAAAATTGACCAGGGAGGATCCTCTGACCCATAAACAGACCTTATCACTCTGACTCACAACCCAATTCCCCAATCATGGAGAGGGGAGAATTGGGCCAATGACAAGTAGAGAGGGACAGGCTCAGTTATGCCAGGCACACACCCATTTCCAAAACACATAAAAAGAGACTGCTGGGACAGGTAGAGAGATTCAATTCCATTTTCTGCGGGACGCTCTGCCGGGAGACTCCAGAATTCAAATCCATCAATCTTCCGAGACCAGAAATTTACTTCAGAACTTAAAGCAAGGGCCTAAACCCACAAACTGAGAACTCTTCTCAGCAGGCCTCAGCATCCTTAAAATCATTTGCAAACTATTCCACAGCGGGCGAGCTGTCTCAATTCTTTGTCAAGAACCTTTGCCAGTACCAGAAAGCAGTGTTACATCCAGAATCCACTTGATCCGGACCGGAAAGCAGAGCAGTATCCAGAACCAGAGGCCGCTGTATCCAGAGAGGCTAGACCAGCAGAGCAGAGCTGACCCAGTCCGCTGTGAGCAGAACCAGAGATCCGGATCGCTGTGAGCAGAACCGGTGCCTGATTGACCCGCGAGCAGACAGAACCGACGCCGGACGTGTTGACCAGATCCGTGACGAGGCCTATTTCAAATTTGTATTGTGAGTACCTAGCAGAACTGTGCAGAACCAATCTCTTAGTTAAAATAATCTAATTCAAGCTATTTTAACCTAAGTAGAACTGCCTCCTAGAAATCGTGTCATCTGTCATTTTTATAGCTGCACAACTGTCACCTGTCAATTCTGCAGCTGCAAGCTGTCACCTGTCATTTTGAGTTTTACTTTAAATCCGAAAATCTATCTTTATTAAATCGTCCATATCTCTGGAACCGTTTGGGCTAGGAACGAAATTTAACTTTCATTTTAAAGCTGTGATTCTAGGCTTTCCAACGAACATAGAACCGACAAGCATCTCTCACTCACCCTGAATCTCTAGAGGGAATTAAAATCAGTTAGCACATTTTCTATCCATTGCCATCACATTTAAAAGCATTTTGGGCTGTGTTTCAAACTTCTGCCTGTTCCTCTAAGCTTGCTGGGAGAGGAGGGGACTGAATTCCGTATTGTATTTGATTGTATTCTCGAAGACTGTGTGTGTTACTTCCATCTCCTTGCATTGCATATAGGGGGGGGTGAATTGCCACCAGGGGAAAAGGATTACATTGTCTTTTGTTGAAGCCATATCAAGTTATTTTCTGTACTGCATTTCATTCATCATTGCGTTTCCTTGAACCATATAAGCATTCTTTGCCACCTTATTCTTCTGTTCTATTCATAAGTTACCTCTTGCTGATTACTGCTCATATTCACAAGTGTAATATCCATTATCAATTTATTTATAGAAGTGTGATATATATATATATTGTTTATATTTCTCAAATAAATCTTTTAAATTTGCAAAACAGACCTACTTCTTGGCTCAGTGGGGTCAGGGGATTCTAAGAGAGGGGGTGTTGTCAGTTGACGTATCCTGGACGACGGGGGCGGGAGGGACCCGGGCGGGAAAAGAGGGAAGTGACGTGGGAGGGGCGGGACAAGTAGTTACAGTTGAGGCACGAATAAAGAAGGAAGTTTAATAGCGTCTCTCCG
>CM030325.1:1016200439-1016256356 GCA_002915635.3 Ambystoma mexicanum
ACTGTCTCGAGGACGGAAGTCTAAAAATCAAGCACAACATGGAGCATACCTTAATTCCCACACAAAGTCTTTGAAGAAGACAAGTGTGAGGGAATGCCCACTGTCTATGTGGATGGATGCTCATACATGTTGACAACAACGGGAGAAAGACTGGTGGCCGGCGTAGGGAATGCATGGGTGAAATGAGTCCCAGAACCCTCCGCTGGATACAAAATTGGTCCCCGAAGTAGTCAGGTGGAGAATTGATGGCTGTGCATCAGGCCGTCCTCACTGTTGTCCAACATCAACTCCACGAACTGGTCATAATCACAGATTCGGATTATGTACGGAACGGGTTCGTGAGCACCTGGTTAATTGGAAAACCAGAGGCATGTTATGTGCTAATAACAAACCCCTGAAACATGGGAAGTTAATCCAAATATTGATGATCTGGTCACATCGAATGGGATGACCATCTACTGGAAAAAGATCAAGGGTCATTCCAAAGTAGAGGGACCAGACAAAACTGGAAATGACTTAGCGGATCAGCTGGCCAAAACCGGGGCCATCCAGGGGATCTAATTGAAATAGAGTCCTGTTGGGGAAATCCAGGTCACTGCTATCACTAGGTCCCAGACAAATGCTCACAATGATCTTTCAACTGCACAATGGAGTAAGGAGACCCCTGATGCTGATTTGATTACAGCTCAGAAGGGGGATCCAATAATTGGTAAGTTTTACCAACACATTGAGGACCCTGAGAACTTTCCCCTGACGGATAACGATTACATTGGGAAAGAGGACCTAAGAGTGTTGATGAAATGTCCAAAAAGGTTCCGAATCCAAGACGGGTTGTTGGTAAGGATATCCCAAGCTGGCCATGATCAGTGGGTGGTCCCTACCTCATTCCGAAGCCTGATGTTAAGTCACGCCTATGATGCGGCCACCGCCGGTCATAGGGGGTTTCACACAATACTGGAAATCTTAAGAGAGGTTGCATACTGGCCACATATGGGGCAGGACCTCGACCAATACTTGAAGGGGTGTCTTGTGTATGCACAATTTCAGCCATCATCCTTCACACACCGTGCACCTCTCCAAAAGAGGGGGATGACACTGCCATGGTCATATTTGCAAATCGACTTTGTAGGCCCCGTGATTCGCTCGTCTAGAGGAAACAAGTACATGTTGACCATTACATGCTTGTTTACCAAGTGGGTGGAATGTAACCCAAGCCCCAAACTGCAAGGCAGAAACAGCAGCTGCCCTGATGATTAACCACATCTTTTCCCGTTTTGGTCTACCTCAAAGGATTGAGTCAGACAGAGGTAGCCACTTCTCCAGTGAAGTAATTACAAAGATGTGGGAGACACTGGGGTTAAAAGGAAGCTACACATTGCTTACAGGCCAGCTTCTTCTGGTGCAGTAGAACGCTACAACTGGACAATTGTGAGCATATGAAAAAAGTTTGTGGCAGATTCTGGGCCAAGTTGGGATATCCGACTACCTCTGGTACTAATGGCCATCAGATCTACCCCTTCATCTGCAACCAAAATGTCACCATTTGAGTTGATGACCGGGCGCAAGATGGTGCTTCCCCAGCATTTGCTCTACAGGACCCAAGAGCAGACACTGATAAATGCCTCCACAACTCATGAGTATGTGGAGAATTTAAGGAAACACCTCCAACATGCTTTTGCCTATGCTCAGCGGAATCTAGAAAGATCAGCTGAGAGTATGAAAACGCACTATGATTTGAAAACCACCAGGAAGGAATATGATGTGGGAGACCGGGTCTATCTATACAATTTCCAAAGGAACCAGGCCAAACAGCGAAAAATTTTGCCTACATGGAAGGGACCGTTTGAAATTGTAGACATGATCTCCCCTGTAGCTTATAAAATCCGAATCCCCAAAGGCGGTTTGGCAGAGGGGGAAGACAAGTGGGTCCATATTAACCAGCTAAAGTGTTGCCATCCCAGGCACACTTTACAGCAACTGGAGGAGTCCTCTGCAATACCAGAGGGGACCGCTCCAGATTAATTCAGTTCCAACCCTAAAATATCCCACATATAGTCTCTAAAATATTATGACGCTTGTAAGCCACTGTCTCTGAATTATATCTTGTTTTTCAAAATTGGAATGCTATGTCTATTAAAGTATAAAATGTATATGTCGCCCAACTATATCAATAGTGGGGGAGAAATGTCTATGAATAGGTATTGCCACTTTCCTTTGTCGTCCTAAGAGAAAGAAAACATGGAGACTGACCACGGAAGGCGACCTGGGGACCGGGAGCGAAGATCCGAGGGGCCCGGGGTACCGCCCAATCCTCCCATCAGGACCAGCAAGGAGAACTGATTGATCAACTGGAGGAGGAAAAGATGCTGAACTGTGTCATCTATGGAATTGGAAGAAGAGGAGGCGAACATCCCAGATCTTGCGAGTTCATCAGTGAAAGGACAGAATGGCCATCGCAAGAGGGGGGTTGTGGGATGTTTTTACCCATGCATCCAAGCCCTACCATAAAACTGTGCATGGAAAAAATCATGATGGCCAGAACTCCCCAGAGAGTGCACAGGGAAAACATGAAGAATAGGCAGCCACACATTTTTGCCTATGTTGTGAGCACAGGAGGGCACTGCCTAAAACCACCATTGGGCTACACACACAGTAGCCTGAAACCATTGGGAATGGCAATGCTGATTGCCAAAAAGCAACTCAGAACTGTGGGGAATTCATTTTCTTAATCCCAAAAATGGTTGCAATACCGGTACTCACCACTATCAGAAAGCCGGCGTTTTAAAACCACCAGACTTTTGTGTAAAACTGAACAGAGGAACCCAAACCAGACCAAGGAAAGACTTGCTAAGAGGTGGATACAATGTAAAACTATATTCTGAAATGACTTGAAGGAAGTAATTATTTAATGTATAGGTAAAAAGTGTAAGTTTGATTTAAACTGGGAACTAAAGTGACATTTAGCTGAATTCTGCCTGACAACTACCCCCGACAGGAGAAACCTGCTCAGCCACTCTTCCCAGGCCTAGCTGCATCCTGCTTCCCCACCAAAAGGAGTTGACACCTCTCTGATTAGATTAGGGGAGGGGCACCTGCAGGAGGTTGCACAAAGCCTTGTCCTGGACTCAGGCAAATGTTATATTGCGGGGGCCGTAAAGTGGCTTCCTCTTGGGAGAAGTGGGAGGAGAAGTGCCTCTGGGAGCCACCCGAGCTGGAGGCGGGGACAGGCAGAAGCTTGCCCCATGTGCTTTGGAACCTAAACCACACCCATCTGGGCCAGAGCATAATTTTAAAAAGATAGATAACTCATAGTGCGGACTTGTCAGAATTATATAAATAATATCATTATTCTTGTGATTTTTCTGTGCACGTTTTAAGAGGTGTTAGGACCCTGTGGTGTATGCTGGGGGGTTGCTACCGGAAAATAGGGTCTTACTCCAAATGTCTGCATGTTACAAATCTGACACTACATCAATTAATGTCCATAATCCTTGCGCACATGTGTGTCATTTTTGGTAAATGTCCGATATTGGTAAACCAGTCAAAAAGTGCAAAATGTTGTCATTTTTGAATGCAAGCTCCCAGGAAGATCAGAGGCGGACAAGCATGGACCATAAGGAATATATAATGTGTACATGTAATGTCAACCACTTGTGTATCTGGGAAATAAGTATTTGAATCAAATATAGATTTGTGGGAAAATTGACCAGGGGAGGATCCTCTGACCCATAAACAGACCTTATCACTCTGACTCACAACCCAATTCCCCCAATCATGGGAGAGGGGAGAATTGGGCCAATGACAAGTAGAGAGGGACAGGCTCAGTTATGCCAGGCACACACCCATTTCCAAACACATAAAAAGAGACTGCTGGACAGGTAGAGAGATTCAATTCCATTTCTGCGGGACGCTCTGCGGAGACTCCAGAATTCAAATCCATCAATCTTCCGAGACCAGAAATTTACTTCAGAACTTAAAGCAAGGGCCTAAACCCACAAACTGAGAACTCTTCTCAGCAGGCCTCAGCATCCTTAAAATCATTTGCAAACTATTCCACAGCGGGGCGAGCTGTCTCAATTCTTTGTCAAGAACCTTTGCCAGTACCCAGAAAGCAGTGTTACATCCAGAATCCACTTGATCCGGACCGGAAAGCAGAGCAGTATCCAGAACCAGAGGCCGCTGTATCCAGAGAGGCTAGACCAGCAGAGCAGAGCTGACCCAGTCCGCTGTGAGCAGAACCAGAGATCCGGATCGCTGTGAGCAGAACCGGTGCCTGATTGACCCGCCGAGCAGACAGAACCGACGCCGGACGTGTTGACCAGATCCGTGACGAGGCCTATTTCAAATTTGTATTGTGAGTACCTAGCAGAACTGTGCAGAACCAATCTCTTAGTTAAAATAATCTAATTCAAGCTATTTTAACCTAAGTAGAACTGCCTCCTAGAAATCGTGTCATCTGTCATTTTTATAGCTGCACAACTGTCACCTGTCAATTCTGCAGCTGCAAGCTGTCACCTGTCATTTTGAGTTTTACTTTAAATCCGAAAATCTATCTTTATTAAATCGTCCATATCTCTGGAACCGTTTGGGCTAGGAACGAAATTTAACTTTCATTTTAAAGCTGTGATTCTAGGCTTTCCAACGAACATAGAACCGACAAGCATCTCTCACTCACCCTGAATCTCTAGAGGGAATTAAAATCAGTTAGCACATTTTTCTATCCATTGCCATCACATTTAAAAGCATTTTGGGCCTGTGTTTCAAACTTCTGCCTGTTTCCTCTAAGCTTGCTGGGAGAGGAGGGGACTGAATTCCGTATTGTATTTGATTGTATTCTCGAAGACTGTGTGTGTTACTTCCATCTCCTTGCATTGCATATAGGGGGGGGGTGAATTGCCACCAGGGGAAAAGGGATTACATTGTCTTTTGTTGAAGCCATATCAAGTTATTTTCTGTACTGCATTTCATTCATCATTGCGTTTCCTTGAACCATATAAAGCATTCTTTGCCACCTTATTCTTCTGTTCCTATTCATAAGTTACCTCTTGCTGATTACTGCTCATATTCACAAGTGTAATATCCATTATCAATTTATTTATAGAAGTGTGATATATATATATATATTGTTTATATTTCTCAAATAAATCTTTTAAATTTGCAAAACAGACCTACTTCTTGGCTCAGTGGGGTCAGGGATTCTAAGAGAGGGGTGTTGTCATGTTGACGTATCCTGGACGACGGGGGCGGGAGGGACCCGGGGCGGGAAAAGAGGGGAAGTGACGTGGGAGGGGCGGGACAAGTTAGTTACAGTTGAGGCACGAATAAAGAAGGAAGTTTAATAGCGTCTCTCCGTGTCGGCCTTGTTATTGCCGAGACCTGCATGCGCGCTTATCCCTAGGCCGGGGATACGACAATGGCGACGAGGATGGGATTCTGAGAGGCAGGTCCCCGGAGACGAGCGCTGTGCATCGACACGCAACAGCGACGAGAACGCCCGCTGACCGACGCCACAGCAACCCAGAAGCGAAGGGTGTCGCCGCAGCGTGGGGCGTCGCGGAACCGGACAGGAACCTGGCAGACAGGACGGAGAGAAGATCTGGGCCGCGACGGTGAGCACGGAGGAGCAGGCGAGCGCACGTGCGCATAGTAATACGCGGCAGCGACGGTGCCGCTCAAGCGAAGGGCCAGGCTCACGCCGGAGCGTCTTCAACAGGCGTGGTGCTCATCGATGGTGCTCGTGCCTTCCAAGGCGGCCATCGCACCACGACAGCGGAAGCCTGCATAAGGAAGCCACGCTCCCAGCGCCATGTCTAATCAGGATGCAAACCAGGGCGCGGGAGCGGCCGGAAATGGCCCCCAGCACCCGTAGACCAAATGCCAGATCACGTGCCCTACCAACTGCCGGACACACTGGCCGCCCAGATGCCTGGAGCCTTCGACGTGACGGACACGAGCAACATGGGCCCCAGGTGGACCAAATGGATTCGAGACTTTGACTTGTACATGGGGCCACGGGCCAGTAGCGGATGCAAGGCAAGTGTGCCTCCTAAAGCTAGCGGTTGGCTCCGCCACCCGAGATATCATAGACGAGGTCCCCAGGACTCCATAGACTCCATACAAAAACTAAAGACGCTCTAGCAGTATACTTCGCACCTCACACCAATGTTGACTATGAAAGGCACCTGTTCCACATCACAAAGCAGGCAAAGGGGGAGACATGGACGCATATGTAATGCGACTCCCGCACAAAACTCAAACATTGCGACTTCGCAAACTATTCGAACACTGAAGCCCTCAGATCGCAAATAATATCAGGGTGTGAGTCCCAAACATTCCGCAGGAAATTGCTCCAAAGGTCCCGCACGCTCGAGGAAATACTGGCACTGGCCAGGGTCGAAAGAGCCATTGACTGTCAAGTGGAAAGTTTCGGGAGCACGCCGTTGGGCGAAAGCTTGAACAACTACATCTAGAGAAAAGGACAGAGGAACTGTTCTGCTACAGTGTGGTTTCGAATATCCACACGAAGGGACATGCCGGCTATAGGACAACGCTGCACCACATGCGGTGAAGAAGGCCATTTCAAAGCGGTGTGCAGACTGTTCAGGGATCGAGGGAGAGAGAGGCCACGAGATAGTACCACTCGCTCAGGAGTCGATATGGGGGAACACAGACACTCACCCGACCCAAAGTAACACCTCCAACCTCCAAGTCAACTCGGAAGTGACCAGAGAGAGAAGGACTCCGGCGACGACCGCCAAAAGCGGAGAGAAAGAAGAGATTTGTGACACGGGCCAAACCCGAAAGAAGGCCAGACGCCATGTTCGCTATCTAGTCGAACAATCCCTCACAGAATCAGACCCTAGCTCTTCCGGGAGTGATCACAAAAAGAAGGCGTACGTCTACGCGCTAGGAAATCCCACAGCCACCGCTCATAGCCCCACCCTCATCATCAAGCTGCAGGAAAGACCAACGGAATTCCTCATCGATACTGGCGCCACCGCAACGTGGTGAGTGAACGGGTATATGCCCAACTAACCCGAAACCAAAGCTCCAGCCAGCCACCGTTGACATCTACGCCTATGGCGCGAAAACCCTCTCAAGTGCGTAGGAAGGTTCAGCGGGCTATGCGATACAAGGGCCAAGAGATGAGGGTCCCAATCCACGTCCTGGCCACCGAAACGGACAGTGGATGTGTCCTGAGTTTCAAGGCCGCTGCAGATATGGGCCTGATACACGTCCTATACAGCATCATGGTTCATAAGTACATCGACCCGAGTGACATGATCAATAACTTGTACCCAAAATATTCAGAGGGGTTGGAAGACTCAAGAACCGACAAGTAAAGTTACACATAGACGACTCCATACGCCCAGTAGCCCAGCCCTACCGAGGGATCCCTGTCAACATCCAACAAAAGGTGGAGGATGAGCTACAGAAATTGCTGGAACAGGACATTATTGAGAAGGCCTCGGGAGCAACCACCTGGGTTTCTCCGATCGTCCTGTCCCGAAGAAGGGATCTGAAACCATCAGGTTGTGCGTCGACATGAGACGTCCAACCAAGCAATCCGCAGGGAAAGATACCCTGCGCCACGCATAACGGACATGATACATCTACTAAACGGAGCCAAGGTCTTCTCGAAACTAGACCTCCAGAAGGGACACCATCAGCTGGTCTTACACCCGAGAGTCGCAACATAACCACATTTGTCACCACGTTGGGTTATTCAGATACAAAAGGCTAAGCTTTGGGGTGTCGTCGGCCGCCGAGATTTTCCAAGCTGAGGTGCATAACATCATAAAGCACATCCCCAACTGCCTCAACTACTCGGACGACTTCTGGTGTTTGGGACCGACGTGAAGAACCATGATGAAACCTCATGAAGGTGTGTAAAGCCCTGCATGATGCAAACCTCACACTCAACAAGGACAAGTGCGAGTTCCGGAAGAGCACACTAAAATTCTTTGGCCACGTGTTCTCGAGGTGGGGATGACCGCAGATCCGGACAAAGTCTCTGCCCTGAATGACACAGCTGCACCACTCAACGTGTCAGAACTTCGCTCGTTCTTAGGCTAGCCAGCTACTGCAGCAGGTACATCAAGGATTTTGCCTCGGTCAGTGAACCGTTGCGGAAACTTACGCACCAGAACGAGAAATTCGAGTGGACCAGTGGCCAAGTAAGCTTTCGAACCATCAGGGAGAGGGTTGCTAAGCAGAAAACATGGCCTACTACGACCCCAACCGGAGAACAGAACTAACAGTGGACGCGAGTCCAGTGGATAGGGGCCATCCTGGCTCAAGTTGATCCAAAGACCCACAACAGAGACACGTGGTTGCCTATGCCAGCCGCAGTTTATCCGCCACTGAACGAGCCTACTCCCAGCTGAGAAAGAAGGACTAGCGGTGGTGTGGCATGTGAACATTTCCACTTATTCCTGTATGGAAAGCCATTTCAGGTGGTCACCGATCACCAGGCGCTCCTGTTTCTCTATGGAAATCCCCAAGCCAAAATGCCCCCCGAGGATCGCCCGGTGGGGGCTGCGCCTGCAGGATTACGCCTTCGACATTATTCACAGACCAGGGAAGGTTGAAAACCCGGCTGACTTCCTGTCGAGGAGACCGAGAGACGAGAGCAGACCTGAGCCGTCGGTGGCGGACCGCTACCTCTGATACCTGATTCACCAAACCACGCCGGAGGGGTTAACATAGAAGAACTGGCAAGAGAAACTGGAAACGACCCTGCATGCCGCATCATATGTGAAGGCCTCACGTCCGGACAATGGAGAAGGCTAAAGAGAGAGGTAAGCGGCAGGGGGCCAGACATGGGAAGACGTGGAACGCTTCTCCTTGTGAAAGAAGAGTTGGCAGTATCAGAAGACCAACTACTACTCAAAGACTGCAAGCTGGTGATCCCAACAACCCTGCGTGAGAAGGTCATCAACCTGGCTCACGAGACCCATCGAGGCATCGTCTCCACACAGCGCATGCTGCGCAAAAGGTGTGGTTCCACGAATGGATGCCCGAGTGGAGGCCGCCTTGAGAACTTGCCCCACCTGCTGCATCATTACCAAACCGAAATCCGGAGCCATTGCAATGTCCGAACTTCCGCAGAACATATGGGAAGCGGTGGCCGCCGACTTCTTTGGACCCATCGAAGGGGGGAAGTATGTCCTTGCAGTGATGGATGAATACTCCCGATATCCAGAAGTCCAGATGATCTCGTCCACGGCCGCACATCATGTCGTCCCAGCACTGGACCACATGTTCTCTGCTACGGAGTGCCCAAGGTACTCAAGACTGACAACGGGGCCCGTTCTGTGGACATCAGTTTGCCAGGTTTGCGGAATACTTGGGGTTCCGACATCGAAGGTGACCCCGCTGTGCCACAAGCAAACGGAATGATCGAACGATTCATGGCAAATCTCAAGCGGGCCTTGCAAATTGCCCGCATCACGGAACAACCATATGAACAGGTGCTTAACCAACTGCTGTGGGACTACCGGGGAACGCCCATAGCACCACAGGGAAGACCCCTGCCGAACTCATGTTTGGGCGCAACCCTCAAACCCGACTTCCCCAAGCAGAGACAAGTGCACCACGTCCAGCGATGGATGCGGAAGTCCGAGAGCGGGATGAAGCGGCAAAGGACAGAATGAAAGAATATGCCGACGCCCGCCGAAGAGCCCAGACATCCCAAATAAACATAGGGGATGTGGTGGCCGTTCGACAACCCTTGACCCACAAGCACACGCCTGCCTTTCGGGAAGAGCCCTTCTCGTTACGCAGAAGAAGGGGTCGATGATCACTGCACAAGGCTCCACGGGAGCTATAACCCGAACTCGTTCCATTTCAAGGAACTCCCACCGCCCGGAACAAGACGCCTGAGTGGAAGGGTACAGGCTCCACCGAGGAAGAATACAGTGATCAACAAGGAGAGGATCCGTGGGATGCCGACGAATCGGATCAAGATCCAGATACTGAGACGACCGTGAGTAGATCGTCACCCGACCGGGCGAGCGGCCTGACCACAGCGAGCTCGGACCAGACTCGCCGGTGGATCGAGGAAATGGAATAGTGACTTGCCAGATCATCGCCTGTTGCGATGAGTGTGGTAATGGTTTAAAAAGGGGGAGATGTCATGTTGACGTATCCTGGACGACGGGGGCGGGAGGGACCCGGGTCGGGAAAAGAGGGGAAGTGACGTGGGAGGGGCGGGACAAGTTAGTTACAGTTGAGGCACGAATAATGAAGGAAGTTTAATAGCGTCTCTCCGTGTCGGCCTTGTTATTGCCGCGACCTGCATGCGCGCTTATCCCTAGGCCGGGGATACGACAGGTGTTATATAAGGGTTGTCATCCAGAGTACATGAACTGGACCTAAAAATGTATCAATAAGAGTTTCCCTCAGCATCCCAGACTAGGCATTGACTTAGCTGTAGTGTTGAAGTGAAGCCGCTTAACACTATGTTCCTGGTTCTCGAGAGGGTCGAGTTGGCTTTAAGTTGCTTTATATGCTTCTGTGACAGAGTTTGGGATGGGAGTCACTGCAAGTATCGCACAATGGTTCGACGAGCAATGCTAGACAAACGGCTGCAGGCTTTCCTACCTGTTGCCTTCCTGCTTGCTGCTCTTTCCCTACTTAAGGAGCCCTCCAACCTCTTTTCCTTTGCAGCTGGGGAGCAGGTGTAAGTGGATCTAGGTCACCTGGCCTAAGCACCACCCACCTTCTTAGCCCTGCCTCTTCCTTCCTGCTCTTAACTCTTAGATGAAGGGCGTCTCTCACCCGGGCGTTCAAAGTGAAGGGCAGTTAAAGAAAAGGGCAATTCCTGTTTGGACCTGTTCGGACCAGGAGGATCCAGGTCCGACCCCCTGCTAAGACAGCAGGTAAGCATGCACCAACATGTGTTTACACTCTGTCCCACAGCCATCCCCACCTCTCTGGTCCCTCGTGTTGTTCCCTTGTGCACCCCCCTTCCTGCACACAGGAGTCTGTACTGATACATTCTGGTTTCACCATCACCGTCTTATGGCTAATGCTGGATTTTACTTTTATGGACTTCGTTGATTCACAGTGCGTCACCCTTTCTCAACTCTCATGCTGGACATCCTTTGAATCTTGTACTCATGGTGGCCCCGAATCATGCTGTTCTCATCTTCATCTTGTATCCTGGCTTGCAACATTATGTGTTACTACTGACTTCTGCAATTGTATTTGCTCTCCCACTCTTTTTGACTGCTTACTCTCTGTTCTCTCCTCCCCTCCCCACTCCCTTTTCCTATCTCATCCCCTTACTTTCTTCTATACACTTACTCTATCAGAATTGTCCCTGGACCGAGTATGATAGCAACCTTGTCTGTCGCTCCCCCATCCCCTTTCTGACCCCCCTTCCTCCCTCCATCCAGCACTATCTGAAATGTCAGGCCTAGTAAGATAGTCACTTGTTTTGTTCCTCCTCTCCCTTTCTGCACCCCTCTCCCTCACCTTTTGTTTTTCTCTTGCTCTACCAGAAATTTTGCCAGGCCTAGTACGGTAGTCACCTGTCTGTTTCCATTTCCTTCCCACTCTCCCCCTCCCTTCCTTATCTATATCTTAGCTCTTGCACTATCTGAAATGTCGTCAGGCCGAGTACGATAGTTAATTTCACATCCTTACTGTTCATGGCCTGTAAGAATGTCGTTGTATTTTCCCTTGTTCCCTTCCTTGCCTTGAAGCACTTTGAAACACATTGTGTATAGGCGCTATATAAATAAACTATCATATCATTATATCATATCATGGTGGCTCGGGGTCAGGAATCATTGTCTCTGCGCTGATCGGTGGATCTGAAGCTCTGGTTGAGATATCTCAGATGTCTTTAAGCAATGTTGGCTTGACAACTGTCAGTGTTGCCGTTGGTTACGGATAGAGGAACTCACCAGACTCAAAAATGTCCTTTAAGGCAGATGGCAATAGCGGCTTTCGAGGCACTTCTCCAAGCTTCTTCAATTGGCATGTGTCATCCTTTAAGGGTGACAGCCCAAAGCTAAGAGTGTGTTGCAGGCAGCTGCCTTGTCCTTGGTTGTAGGTCCAGAGACTTCTGCCACTTCCTATCCAGGAAGCTTGCTGCAGAGCCTTCCAGAGTACGCTGTGTGCTGGCTGGGTAGGGGTTCTGGAGTGGCTGGAGGGTCCCTTGAATTCTCTATCTCCTTCTGTTACCTGGCAGATGTTTAGGGGAGGGATCTACTTCTCTCTTCGGATATCCTGGCCTTCCTTCACTGGCGGAAGATGTAAGGCAGGCCATACTTTTGGTCAGGGTCCAAGGCTGAAAACTCCTTTCTTCTTGTGAAGTCTTCAGTTTATGTGCCAAAAGAGGGGCTTAGCCCTCTAGCCCTCGTACAAAGCCAAGGGGGTCACAGTGATTGTTGTAGGTTAAGCATACCTTAATGAACAAATCCTGGGGTTGCTACTAACAATCTCCTGTATGAGGTCATAACCAGAGTGCTGTGCAACAGAAAAGGTAAAGAGTTGAACACAGAAACAAGGTGTTCCCCAGAGCTAAAATGGCAGAATCCCTCTTTCATCAGAAAGAGCTCTGGACTCACTCCCTTCTAACACTAGGTCCCCCCCATATTCATGTCTGTTTTCAATGAGTCTCGCTGGTTATTGGTTCTCCCTGTATGGTGCCGGTTAAAGTGAATGGTCTCCGTTAAAATTACGGTGAGACCACACTATCTGGCTCCTGCAAGCAACATTCTCGTACCTTATGAATAGGGTCCCCGTAGCGAGGTGACCTTCTGTAAGCAAAAGTCCCAGACATGACTGCTCGCTGGTGACACCTTTAGGCCTAAACTATTGCAGTGAAGTACAGATAGGGAAAATAGCACATGAAGAGGGGCACACAACTTGTAGGTGTTGTTTGGCTATTTGCCCAGCTATTGAGTGCCCATGGCCATGATAATCCCTATTGGCAGTCCCACCCAGTTCGTGCCCCTCCTCGTCCTCAACACCTGCTCATGGGAACTCTTTTAACTCACTTTAAACAAGCCTTACAATCAAACAATGCACTCGAAATGCCTACCAGTGTTTTAAAGCAGTCTTTTGAAAGTGAGTGACTTAATTGGAGTAATACACCTGCTACTCTAGGTTTGCCTTCAGCCACTTGATTTATAAGCACTATGCAAATCCTTCACTGAGGTCCTGGCTTGTTTATAAGTGTTAGGCATTTGCCAGTCACTGCTTTAAGATGCCCAAGTACTCTCACCAGTTTGCACCTGCTACCCTTATTGGGCAGTTAATACATTATGCCAGTGCCTGGAAAGTGCCTTTCCGATGCCTACATAAAAGTCTAGACTGTTGACATTGTCAATGCTTGATTATAGATGTGAGAGAAATGTTCAGCACTGTATCTGTCTTCTTTGGTGCTAATTTCACTATGTGACCACAGTCTGATGAAGAAGTCCATGTGACTTCGAAAGTTAATGCATTTTACCATTTCACCAGAATATTTTCAGTTATCCCAATAAAAGTTATCAAACCTTGTATTTTGTGTTATTTTAAACCTGGACTAACTCACTATCAAACCTTTATCTGCCAATATCAGAACGCCCACATGGGGTTGTTTTTCTTGGAATTTCCGGGGAGGGGGGACTCTGGTTCACGAATTATGTCATTGCAATTGTTGCCGTGATCCTGTGACTCAGGGCTTTTTTCCAAGGTTATCCAACTCCAGGCCCAGAGGGCCGGAATCCTGACAGGTTGTCAGGATAACATGCATTAATATTCATTAGAAGACATGTGCATACGTTTGAAATCATTGTATGAAAATGTATGTCATGCATATTAATGAGGGCATCCTGAAAATCCAGCATGTTTTCAGTCCTCACGGCCTGAAGTTGGACAACCCTGGAACTTTAGACAATAGGAATGGGCTGGTGATGAAAGAGGGCACAGAGTTCCCAAATTCATCTGGTAGATGTGGCTGCCAACAAGAAAAGAAATTTAAAAAATAAAATGACACCAGCTAAATGCTGGAGTTCAAAGGAAAGAAGCCGTAGATTCAGGATAACCAATCAAATGTCGCTACCTTGAACCAAAGCTTAAAAGGACGATGGACCAAAGAAAATCTCATCACGGTCTATGAGTCCAGATGGGCGGCTTCTGAAATGTTAATAACCATGTATGGTGTTGAAGAGACTTTGATGGACATCTCAGGGTAGAGGTGGATGGACCTAGAGAGAAACATTCCTGCCAGACATCGATGATCTCT
Source organism: Ambystoma mexicanum (assembly GCA_002915635.3). Taxonomy (NCBI): domain Eukaryota; kingdom Metazoa; phylum Chordata; class Amphibia; order Caudata; family Ambystomatidae; genus Ambystoma; species Ambystoma mexicanum. The sequence continues at coordinate 1,016,214,685 of CM030325.1, forward strand.
GAAATTAAAAAATTGGGACGACGGCCAAGGCAAACACCATCTGTTACAAATCTTCCAAAGCAGGAAACAAGAGTAGAGGGGCTTCCAAGAATGCTTCATTGCTGAAGCTAAACCTGCCGTACAACCACCACACTGCCAAGTCGGGAGGGGGAGTTCAAGAGTGGTCACCACATTGCTTTGATACAAACGAGGTGTGAAGAATTCGACCATCACATGAATGGGCGTACACTCACCTGGACTTTTTGAAATGTATAATTAAATGTGATGATGGTAGACCAACATCCGTAAAATGTGTGGGACTATGCAACACGCATTTCCCTATGCTACCTGTGTACTCTGGGTCAACACAGCATACAGTCACAGTCTGCCCCGTCATATTTAGTAGGAATATAACAGCCAAGAGTACAGATGTCATCTCCAGGAAGGGGACAGGGTCAACCTTCTCCCTGTCATGGCCAACCTGATTAAATAACCAGACTCCATGCACATCCTGCTCTTTCCATATACCCTGCATCTGGTGGCAGTGATTAACATACAAATAGATAGTACTTCAAACGGTCCCACATCGGGTATGGCTGTAGAGGTTAACAAAGGTGTAAGAAACTCAACAACCTTTCATATGTAACTGTGTGAACCTGAAATCAGCTCCCACCCTCAGTTTCAATGAAGAGCGAACCTAATGGCAAAAACTAAAGATAAACGTGTTATCAGAACAGACACATAATGGGACTCGATGGAAAACACTTTGCAGTGCTAAGATGTATAACTTTTCAGCAGGAACACATCATTCACAGATCACTGTTGCGAGTAATGTGGCCAGAAACATGAGTCTAGTGAGAAGTGGTGCCCAGTAAGTGCAATCATATATTCAGGCAACTAGATATGTAAGATTTAAAAGCACAGACTTTAAAAGTAGAATGTGTTGTTCTGCATTACCGCCACAGGGTAGAACATTGTTTGTAGGCATGCTTAAAATCCCAGTGTTGCAACCAGGCATCAATGTTTCTAAATGCAATGTCTGCATCTCCCTGGCAACCGCATCCATGTAATTGTCTGAATTGTGCGCCATGTCCAAGGAATCATAAGAACCGTACATTCCACACCCGTATCTCCACTCACCACTAAGTTATTGCTAACTTGCTTTTGCTCATGGATTATGTATGATATCGACTCAATGTATGTAACCATTTCTCTGTTATCCCTGGGTTCCTCTGACCCATATGTAACCAGGGTCCTACGTATGTATTGTCTTCACGCCTGATTGTATCTTTCTGCCTGTTCATGTATTAACACTAAGTTTCTCAAGCGCCCAGCTACGTCAGGGTTTGGTGTGATATACATATTAAACAAATACATTGCACCAGTCTGGTGCAACTAAAACATAACGTCATGGGAACGAATAGGTTTTTGCAGCCTCTAACATTGCAAGGGGTGTCTAGTGAGTTAAGTGCAGTTACTTATGTTTGCCGGCTTTCATATGTTGTGATAAATACAAAGGTGTTTCTAATGTTTAAATGTGGCCAAGCGTAATGCCATCTAAATGTGTTTCATACTTGATAATGGCTTACTGTCTTGCATGCAAAGCAGCAATTACACACTATTTCAAAAATGTTCGAATGGAGCAACTTCCACTGTTATCCCAGTGTGTCTCATGCTCAGATTGGACACCCAAGGTTGCCATGGCTGTTCCTCCATGGCTGTTGCCTTGTGGCATCTATTTAACATAGTGGCTTTGCTGCTCCTTTGTGTAGTTTAGGAAGCAGCGCAGGGAAGAGAGAAAGGGGAAGTGAAATTGGTTTGGAGGGTAGGTGCCAGCTGGAGTCGGACCTCACTTATTTCAGAAGACCTTAGTCTGAGGTAGCCACGGAATGCGGTAGGCGGGCTTTATAATACGAGGAACGTATTCTGTGTGCAAACTGAGCAAGCATGGCGGATTGGGCCACTATGGTAAAGAAGTGGGAGTCGAACAGCTCCAGCGCACGAATGAGATCAATGATTCATGGAGTAGTGAGCAGAGTGTGTCTGTATAATGCATTTTAACTGTGGCTCAATTTCTCTATAAAGCTCTTGCCACAATATATTCTCCATGAAAACATTAGCTTAGACTCGGAGGTCCATCTGACTGTGGTAAGGAGGCTATTGGGGAAATATGTGGCAAGGGTTGGAAGGAATGTGCTACTTACAGCCTATGCCCTTTCTTAAATCTGATATTAAGAACTTTGCTAAGGTGTTTGGTTCCGCCCCAGTCGATGTGGAAGGTGAGAAGCACGGTGCTTGCAAGGAACACTCTGTTTGAGCCCACTTGCAGAGATCCACCAATGTGGATGAATCCTTCACTTTACTTCGTTGTTACATTTGAGGCAGCCTGACTCTAAGATGGCGGCCCGCTCTGTGCCCCCGGCTGATAATGTGTTGCTAGGCAACGGTGTTCGTATTTAAAATCCTAAACATCCGCTGGGAGATGGAAGCCGGCCCACAGAGGTTAAGGCCCGCTGGGTAAAGGCCCTGTTTGCGCCTGTACGCATGATGGAAAGTGGTGCCAGCCCTTTCCCTGCCTACTCTCCATCAGTATGTCTCTGCACCATATTTACATGCTTCCTTCTCCCCCGCACCCGAACATTAACTTTCATCCTCTCACTACTGCGTTGAACCTGCTTCTCACGTTGTGATAACTAATTTGATTTGGCTCGCATTGTGCTCCCATTGTACAAGCGCCTATCCCAGTCTGAACTGTTTTCCCACGTGTGCCAACAAAATTGATTCTGCTCGCATTGTGCCCCCATTGTACTGTCCCAGCCCAGTCTGAACTGCTTCACTTATGTTGTGCCAAAAAATCTTGTATTTATGCTCATCGTGTCCAACCCTTACCTACCAATGTATCCTCTCACGACACTCAGACCAGCTCATTTGCGAACTCACAAACACTCACTTCATACCACCTTCTTACCTCCACCCCCTAGGCTCACTTACACTCATTACAGCCTCTCTTTGGTGCTCTGACACAATGTTGCCCACTTATACACACCTCTCCCCACCACCTCTCCAGCAACAGACAAATCCAGCCCAGGCTACCCTATCTAGCGACCACACTGACCAACCAGCTGCTCATGTCCTCCTACACACTAGGCTCTCCAGGCACACTCAGAGCCCTACTCGCACCCTAGCCTCCCTCTCACCACAGACAGGAAAAATCTCTGAATATACTCCCTCATCACATCTGCAGCTCCACGCTTCTCCACACCGAGTACCTGCACCACCAGCAGACACCAGCTCTCCAGCCACCCCTCTTGGTTCACATCACCCAGTTCCCCTGTACGTTCACAAGGCTCAGCACCAAACGCACTCTCCTCAGTTCCCCCGCAGCCACCCTCTGTTGCCATCCTCCTAACTCACCTCACCCCACTCCCACCCTCAAAAAGAACAGTCCCAACACTGCCCTCAAATGTGCCCTCATCAACGCTCATTCTCACCCACCCACGCCCTCGAGATAATGGCCTCATCACCACCCTAGATCTCGACCTACTTACCATCACGGAAACCTGGCTCCATGAGGCATCAGGCGCAGCCATCTCTTTTGCCCTCTCCCAGGGATACACCATTCTGTGACAGGTCTTTAAGTGATCTAAAGGCGGAAGTGTAGCTCTCATCACCAAGGAGGCACTCTCCATTACACTGTGCAATCAACCCAGGGAAAGTAACGCTGATCTCCTCTCTGCCAAACTGTCCCTATCCCCTAAATACACCATAAATATACTCGTCACCTACAGTCCGCCTGGTACAGCCCCGGTCTACCAAAGTCACCTCCTCCAAATCCTAGGCAACAACCTAAAAAGCACCACTAAAACAATCCTACTCAGGGATTTCAACTTAGGCCTCCATGACCCAAAGGACAAAGCAGCCTCATCACAAGCCAAGGAACTCATGGACCTAGGGTTCTCCCACAGAGTCACAGACCCAACTCACTGAAAAGGCAGCCCAATTGACTGGGTTGCAGACCACAACTGCTCATCCACCATCACCACTATCTCGGCCCACCCCTGGACGGATCACAATTGCATCCAATTCACTGTCCCCACTAAACCTACCCCCAAAGTACTCTCATATGTTCCCCCAGATAAGGTCAGAAGTTCCAAAAAATTAACAAAACACAACCTCCTCCCATTCATAGATGTCCCAGAACTCAAAACATCCTTTCGTAAACAACCCCACCTTTCTTGCCACCATCTACTCCCACACTCTCACTAAAGCCATTGATGCTATAGCCCATATTGAAAACAAAAAAGAAAAAAAAATCTATGCATACCAATTCTTGGTTCACGGAAGACCTATCTGCCCTTTGCTCCAGCAAACACCTGGCCCTAGCCAAGTGGCAGTCCATGCCCAATGATTCCACTCTGGAAGAATTTAAAAGACTCTCATCGCTATTTAAAAAAGCTATATTGAAAGCTAAATCTGAATCCTTCAACTTACGCATCTCCACAGCCAACTCTAAATCCAAGGGAATGTTCTCCAGCTTCAAAGATCTCATCACCCCCTCCACCAGTCCAGACAAGATCATTCAAGACGAAGCATGGTGCTCCGGTATACAGGCATCTTTCCTAAACAAAATTAAACTTCTCCAAGATAAAATTCAATCACAACGCAAAGAACTACCAAAACCCGACCAGCAGCCCATGGCCATCTCCCCTCCTGACAATCCTTCCACCCCTCTCTTCTCCTTCAGAGACGTCACAGAATCGGAAGTCTCAGATCTCCTCCAGCACCTCAAACCCTCCACGTGTAAAGGAGACATTTGCCCTCGTGTCATTATTAAAGAGTGCACTGGTGCACTGATCCCGATCATCATGGCTTTCGTCAATGCCTCCTTCTCCACAGGAATTGTACCACACAGCCTAAAAGAAGCGTGGGTCAGCTCCCTTACAATAAAACTCCCTGGATCCCTCATGCCCCAACAGCTACCGGCCCATAACCACAGTCCCTTTCCTCCTTGAGATCTTAGATAAAGCAGCCCACTGCCAGATCCAACATTACCTGGAATATAACGCCATCCTTGGTAAAAGGCAATTAGGTTTCCGCAAAGGCCATGGCACAGAAACCGCCCTCTTGAACCTAAAAAAACAAATCACTGAGATAATGGAAAAGGGCAAAACAGCCCTCCTGCTGCTCCTGATTTACCTCTGCTGTGTTTGATCTTGTCAATCACAACATCCTTACCTCCCACCTCTCCAACCCAGCCCACTTCTCCAAACAGGCCTCATCTTGGATAACTTCCTTCCTAGAGGGCCGAGCCATGAAGGTTTACTCCGACCAGGCTAGCACTGCTCCCACCACCATCTACTTCAGAGTTCCCCTGGGATCCAGCACTGCACCTACCCTCTAAAATCTGCTTACCTAGCCACTCTTCGACAAACTTGACTCCCTTGGCATAGCTTACACAAACTATGCTGCCGATACGCAAGTACTCCTCCCTCTCACTGGTACCCACAACCAAGACGCAGCAGCCCTCCTTCAAATGTACGCTACCATCCACGCCTGGATGGCAGCCAATGGACTGTGCTTTAATAGGGGCAAAACAGAGATCTTCCTCCTAGACCCCAAAGAAATTCTGTTCAAACGCGACCAAAAATACGGAAACTTTTCCATCGACAACGCAATCGTCCCGGTCTCCTCCATTGTAAAGAACCTTGGAGTCTTCCTAGACTCCACCCTCTCGAAGACTCGACAGGTCAGTGCCCTAACCTCCGCCTCCGTCCACAACACCAAACATATAAATGCTAGAAAACCTTTTCTAACTAGCCAAAACTGCCGTTCCATCGCCCGAGCCAATATTGGAGCCAAATTGGATTTTTGTAATGCTCTCCTTGCAGGCACTTCAGCCTCAAATCTAAACAGGCTCCAAATAATCCAAAACAATGTGCTCCGAGCAGCCCTTAGTATCCCTAAAAGAGACCACGTCACACAGGCTAGGTGGGCCACCCACTGGCTCCCAGTAAGAGACCTGCTTGCGTCCCAGAAGAAGACACTACGCCAACTAACTAAGCATACCTCCCATCAAAAGAGCAAATGCAGGAGGTATCTGTTTTCCTCATCTAGCGCCAAAACTCTGGAATGCACTCAGAGCCGAAACCTCACTCACAGCCTTCAGCAAGACCCTCAAAACAACACTGTTCAACTAACTCTCCCCCGGCTTCCTTCCACCACCCTGCCACCCCCCACTCATCTCCCCACTCTTCTTGTGTTCCTGTCCTGTTCACCACTCTGTATCATATAACTAAGTATATTTTCTTCTGTAACAGCAATTATCTCTGTAACAGCACCAGGATGACTCAGGGCTGATGCACGCTTTATAAATGTTAATACATTAATAAATAAATGTGGCAGTCCGAAGGGCAGGTACCGTAGCAACCATACCATGCTCAAATTGGACGTGTCACACACGCACACATAAAGGTAGGAACATTGTTGCCACAGCCCTTTGCATTGATGCCCGGAAAGCATTCGACTGCATGCACTGGTGTTTCAAGGGCATTGATTACACAGTTTTGGCTTTGATCAGAACTTTTTTTCCTTATTCTGGGCTCTATATTCAGGGTCTGAAGCATGGCACTCTGCCAATAATGTGCATTCTGATGAGTTTATGCCCAGGAAGGGGGAATGACAGGGTGGTCCCCTGTACCCTCTCCTGCTTGACCAGGCCATTGAGCTGCTCCTGGCGGCCATTTTCTAAACTCAACGCTGGTTTAAGGGAGTTTCTAAGGCAGCATATGTACATGAAGGCCCTAGCCTGTGCTGATGATAATGGAGGAGCCAGATAGTTCCTGAAGACCCTGGCTGGACCTTTTCAAGTGCCTTTGGGAGGATTTCAAGTTATGTGATTAAAATAGCTAGGTGTTATCCATCTCTAGTGCTAGTTTTAGGGTCACTTATCAGCTTGAAGTGGTCATAGGGTGGTGTGAAATACTTGGGTGCAAGAGTGGCGCGAGACCCGTCTCTACTTATGCCAGTGAATTTTCCCTGAGTGCTGAAAAGTGAGAGTCACAGCATGTGGGCCTATCATTACGGGGTAAAGCTGGGGTGATTACAAAGCTCCGCAACTTTTGGTATGTTGTCATTGCCCTATAATTCCCTCGGAAGAGCAAGGAACTTAACATGATGTAGGGAGGCTGTTGTCAGTGGAGCATCGTATGAGCACATGCAGTTTGCTCTACTGTATGGAACTTCAAAGAGTGCATGTCTGTGCTGGGGTCTACCAAGGTGTCCCTATAGGGTAAACCAGCAATACAGCTCTATAAGAAACTTTGATGGATGTTATGGGTGACTGATGGCTGACCCTCGAGGGCTGAGCCATTGATTTGCATGTTTGAAAGTATGACATTTAAGTACAAGCTGTACAGGGAGGAGAGAAGGCAACTCCTCTGTGCGCTGAATGCTATGTCTACCCTGGGAACGGATGACGAGCCTCACATATATGTGCTCATTGTGTCGGGCTGGCATTCGCCATTCTACGTTCTTCAGCCTATCTTCTGATTGGTCAAGGACGCGTATGACGGAACGGGGTGCAGATGTATCCCTTGTCATTAAGGATGGTGTGTGGGCAAGTGTATTTGGTGCTCTTAAAAGAGGTAAGTGTGATCTCAACCTATGGCACACAGTGCACTGGGTACTCCAGCGTGATTATTGGTCACCAGAGAGACTGCAAAGGTTTTTACTCTAAGGGCCTGATTCATGGATTTTTTTTGCAAAGTGCAAAGCGGCCTTTCACTGGTGGACACCATGCAAAAAATTCCTTTTCACTAGTGCACACCGTGCAAAAAATTCCAAGAATCAGGCCCTGCAACTCTGATCTCCTTTAGGCCTGCCTAAGGAGTGGTGTATCGTTGTGGCACTTATTCTTGAGCTCTCTGACGGTTGTGGGTTTTTAGGGGTATTTTTAAAATTAGATTGGATTAGTTATAGATGTATTGCGTGCCCTGCACACCCCGGTTGGCCACCCTTGTCTACCTTCTGCGCGCCTTGCAAATCCCCCTCCATGCATTGCGTACTGGGTGGACAGAGCACAGCGGTGCACCCAGGAGGAGGTGAGGAAGGTGTGGGATTCTCCCTGTAAAGCAAACATTGAAGACTGGGGTGGTCATCCATGACACACCGGGCCACATAAGGAAAGACCAGTAGTTTAAGGTTACCACCCTTGTCTAATACAAAAACCAGACTGGAAGACCCACCCATACATTAAATGACTCCTCCTCCTTGTCATACCACGTTTACCACGTGATGATAGCTAATGTCTCTTCATTTGGTTGTAATATCTATTTGTTTATTCATTTGTCATGTTATCTGTACAATGAAGTCTTTGTGTGCAAACATGTAATCATAACATGACATGATATAACCCATCATTGTTGAGTCAAACTGTTTAACAATTTCGAATTCCAAGGTGAAGGCCCAGATCGCTCAATTTGGCATATTTCAGGTCTGCAGTTAGTGTGTTAGTTATTTCCTTTCGGGGTCTTGTATTTTTATATTGTATTAAACATTAAGTAAATTATGCCCAGAATAGGAAAATAAAAATAGGACTGGATGGGCTGTGCCTACCTGGCATTGTCCTAGTTAAGAGTTTTATTAACCCTTAAATAAGTAAGCATGTTGTATTTTGCCATTTGGATTGATGTGCTACTTAAATCAGAAGTAATTACAATTTAGTGTACTTAAATTTTATTTTTTTTGTGGGTTTTTTTTGCATTTTTAAAGCGCTCACACAGCCCGCGGGCATCAAGGCGCTGTTACAAGAATTGTTTTTGTTTTAGCTGCGTAATTGTTTATTTATTATTATTTTTTTTTTCTTAGTTGAGTATTTATAACGCGCTTAAATACCCAGAGGTTTCTAAGCGCGGCCTGGAGATCGAATCGAACCTGCGTTGCTTCGTGTCATCTTGCTTCCAAGGCGAGAATGTTGCCACTGAGCTATCCTCCCGGTATAGTTAGAGCTCCAGGGCATCTGACTGGCAATAGATCATAAAACAACACGTTCTGTCATCTTTATGCAAGTCGTTAAGCTTCCTCATGCCAGGAATGACCTTGTCATACATTCTAGGGGCTGCTTTGCATTCTGGGACTTGTAGTTCTAAATTTGAAATGGGGAATGCAAAACTACAAGTTAGAGAATGCAACGAATGACATCAGGACTCCATGACCTATTCATGCATTTGCTATCATCAGCCAAACGCCCAAACACAACTCTGCACATTTCAGGTCTAGTAATACCAATTTCACAAGCACAACTTTAAGAAGAAGGTCTTTGGTCTCAAATATTGGTGTGGCCTAAGAACTGGAATAGTCCTGGCCCTCAAAACTCCTGACATGACTCTTGGTGCCATAAAGTGAAGATATTCACAGAAGGCTTTTATAAATCAACTATAATTACATAAATATAAAATGAACAAACGATGCATGTGAGCCCATGTTTTCTAGAGTGTTGCCACCACCTAAAAAAGTGTGTCTCAGCAACTGAATTAGAAATGATCAATAACACACCATGTAGCCATGTAGGAATGCGCAAAGCAACCAGTTGCCCCTCGAGCCAGTCCTGCTTCCCCCCCGTTGTATGTAGGACATGTGGGCCCATATTTACAATGGGAACAACACAACTACAAGCCCCAGCATGCTCTGGGGAAAGGAACTGGACTGGCTTGTGGGGCCACACATAACACAGGGTAAGGTGGCAGCCTAAGTAATAGGCGACACGTGGTACATTTTGTTCTCTGTAAATGAGTAATATAAATTGCACTAGGCAATGGAAGTGCCATACCACATAAAAGCAAAGACGAAAGATCCCATTGGATTGGCTAGGAAGTGTGCCGCCATCTCCATTTAATACGTTGGCCCTCATTACGACCCTGGCGGAAAGCGACTGACCGGAGCGCCACAGCGTAAATAGCGTTTCCGCCATTGCACGAAGGAGCAAAGTGCGGCCCATTCCGACCCATCGGGCACGAGCACCACGCCACGGCGGAAGTGCAAAGTCCGCGATGGCGGAAATGACCCCAAAACGGCCCACACCGCCGCCGTAACGGCGCCTAGGTGCAATACCGCACCCTCTTAGCGGTCACCGCAGTGTGCGCCTACCGGAAAGTACGGTGCCCGGAAATATACGGAAACGGAAGTTAAAACATGGGCCCGGAACGGGAAACATCCCGGCGTACACCTATAAAAACCACTAAAACCACACAACCACTAAAATCACTACCCTGAAACACACCAACCCGTCAACCACCTAAGCGAAAACCAAGAAAAATGGGAAAAGTAGCGAAGAAAGCGTGCGACCGCAAGCGGCAGGTCCACTTCTCCCGTGAGGAACTCACCGTGCTAACAGAGACCCTCCAGGAGAATGCTGCCGTCGTCTTCTCCACGCAAATGACCAGGACGGCACTTGCAAACAAGAAGGCCATATGGGCTCTGGTGGCACAGCGGGTAAGTGCGGTGGGGACCGCACCCCGCACCCCACAGCAATGCCGCAAGCGATGGGATGACCTGCGGATACGCGTCCGCAGCATACTCTCTGCCAACCGCAACATTGCCAACAGCCACCGGGGGAGGTCCTGAATCACCCATCAAGTTGACCCCCTGGGAAGAAATCTGTGCCTCCACCATCGGAATGGAGAGCATAGAGGGAGTCGGAGGGATGGAGAAAGGAGTGGCAGACATCCGAAGATTCAGGTAGGTGGGCCAGATAAAACAATGCCAAATCCACACAGTCCATCATGTGAAGTACCATGCGTCCACATAGTGCAACAGAAACACATGTCCAGGAGAACGTCCACCACACATCGGCCTGAAAGCGCACGTCAAAACCACAATAAATACATAAATAATTAAAAACCCCCTAATACAACGCACTACACGTGCAGCAGGCACACCCTAACTGCAGGCTGCCAAACAACTGCACCCTCACTCCACACACAAATCAAAGCACCTCCAAGACCCCGACCCAAATCACCCTCAGGTACCACCCAAATGCATGTGATACGATGCCATTCCAATTCCCACTGACCCATCAATAACCCTCGCCCTCCTTTACTCCACCACAGGGTCCGATCCAAACGACGAGCTACAGGACACCCCTACCAGCACACCTGCAAAGAGGGCCAAGACCAACGGCCAGAGACCCTCCACCTCAGCTGCCACGCATCAAGACACGGCAGCAGCACAAATCAGGTGGCAGCACAGAGGAGGGAACATCAACAGGCACCCAGCAGCCAGCATGCCACAACACCACCACCACAGGTCCCCCAATGGATGCCACAGAAGGCACTGCCTCTGGTGGCAGCAGCACCATAGGTGACACCCATTGATGGCAGCATCTCGGACACAGAAAACGGGGATGCCGAAGTCAGAATCCATCCATGACCTGTCCCAATCCCCCTGTCTGTCCCATCCCGTACAACATGAGGATACCACGCAGGGGCACCCACAAGACGACGACTGGCCATCCCCACAAGCCCTGTGGCAAGGCAACATGAGGACAACAGCCCCTCTGTGACACCCCCGCAAATGGCCATGGCCCAGCAGAGGCAACAGTCCCCTCGACCAGTTGATCGAACAACAGCAGCAACTGGCCACACTCCTCAAGGACCATGCCGATGAATGTGGGGGCACTAAGGCAGACATAGAAACATCAACTGAGACACTTAGGGCAGAAATGGAGAGAGGTACAGAGACGCTAAGGGCACAAATTGAGAGAAGCACCGAGAGCCTGAGGGGGGAACTGCATGCGACGTCCAAAGACGTATGTGCCGAACTTGCCGCAGTGCGCCGTGTGCTCACTGAGCTCTCGCAAACCCTTAGGGACATGCATGGACGTGAGCAGGCAGACACATCATCCGTTGCAAGTTCCGTCCAGGGCAGCCCCAACGTAGATCTGGAAGGAACCTGCGCTCCACAGGCAGGGGTGCCCCCTGATACCCGCAGAGGGGGCATGCAATAGCGACAGCCCACTGACAATGAGCATCTTTGGACACTGGTGTTCGGGGGGAGGTAGGAGGGTGGAGGGGTGTGTTGGGCTCACTTGGTGGCGGGTCGATAGGGTGTTCAACATGATATCACATATGCCATAAAAAGTGCACGATCAACCCAATGAGAAGTGTGGACATTGATCTTTGTGTACTAGGCCATCATAGGCGTACAGTCCATATTGTGCATGTCCCAGACACACGCAGTGCCACGAGTCCCGTGTCCATGTATCAGCCACCAGGCGTGAGTGCTAGAAGCATACATCAATGAGATGCTGACGAATGTCACGGGCCTCCGGTGCCTCGCAGACTCCATGAGGTGCTGCCACATCCCCACCCTCATCATGACCATCATCAAGGTGCTTGCAGTTCAGCGTCAGGGGGCATGGGCACATTTCTACGTACGCACATGTTGTGGAGCATGACACACTGCCATCACCATCTTTGCAACCTTCTCATGGCGGTACAGGAGTGCCCGGCCAGACCTGCTGAGGCAGCGGAAACGGGTCTTCAGTAGGCCGAATGCCTGTTCAATGACTACACGGGTACGTGAGGGGCATGGTTGTAGTCCTCCTCATGCTGGTCCCGTGGGTTCCGGACTGGTGTGAGGAGCCATCTCTTCAGTGGATATCCAGCATCACCTGTATGTGGACGAGAAACGTATGATGTGGAATGCCATTGATACGTACGCACACCCCCCCCCCCTTCCTGGCAGGTCATTGCCAATTCACATACCCCACATCATCATGCATGTAATGAGACTCACCGAGTAGCCAGGAATCTGTTCCCTGCGTGTCGCTCCATGTAGCGTGGTATTGTAGAGTTCCTCAAGACCATAGAATCATGGGTTGATCCAGGGAATCGGGCACAACAATGTGTAATGATCCTGTTGGAGTCACACACCATCTGTACATTCAGGGAATGAAATTGTTTTCGGTTGCGGTACTGGGCCTCCATGGCATGTGGGACGACCAATTCAACATGGGTGCAGTCGATGGCACCAAATGCAACCCGGTATGCCGGCAAGTGCATGGAATCCCACTTTTTGTGTTGGTTATTTCCTGCTCCGAGCGTGGTAGAGAGATGTAGTCGTCTGCGTGCTTCAGGAGGGCATCGAGCACTTGCAATAGTGTCGTGAGAACAGTGGCTGAGAAATGCCATGCAACTGTCCGACTGTGTGCTGGTAGGTGCCTGTGGCCAGGAGTGGAGTACAGACACCACCTTCAGTAGGGGTGGGATGGCGGTTGGGCTATCTATCATGCTGACAAGGTCAGCCTGTGTCATGTCCACAATGGCGGCTATGGTGTCCCGGTCCAGACGGTAGAGGTGTGGATCTGCTCATCAGTGAGGTTGAACGGATGTGCTCGGAGGGCGTGGAATTGCGGGCTGCCTGCGTGGTGGTAGTGGCTGTGCTGGTGGGCCTTGCTGCCCTGCCTTAGCCTCCTCCTCCTCCTGCGTCTCCTCCGTGCGGCTGGTTGTAGTTGGTGTTCGTCTACTTCTTGGAGTCGGAGCACTTGCAGTGCTATCAGGTCCCCAGGGGCAACATCGCGAGTCCTGCCGGTAGCATTTCGGTGGTGGTTGTGGGAGGAGACTGGCTTGTGCAATTTTATGTGTTTTCAGGCTGTATGGCCTCCACTGTGGTGATTGATTCCACCTGTGCAAACTGCTCTCCCTTTGGCGAGCACGTCCCGCGCACAACGCTGCAATTCGGGGAATTGTATCTTGCTATTGCAATCATGTATTTGTACCCGATGGCCGTGTAAGATTGGTTGATATGTTCATTCTGCTGTGGTCGCCATTGTTTCACATACTATCTGTGCAGTCGCGAACAGACTTGTGAGGGGTCAGTGGACGTAGTACTCGAGTAACGGTGGGCCCTCATGCATCACTGTACCGAGTTGCAACGACGGGCGGGCGTCCCATTCGTGGGTGAAGGCAGTTGCCATTTTCACACACAGCCGCACTCGATGGATAATTAGTGATTTCAAACGGCCACAGATGCCTTTTCGACGTGATGTTGCAAATGAGGAATTCGAAGGGCGGCGCTTTCGGTTTCCAGCTAGCGGCGAGGAGATGCCCACAGGTCTGACTGCAAATGTAACGTTCTATTGTTCTATGTCCTGAGACAGGGCCATGGCGAGGAGCAATGATTGATATGAATAGTTTGGGATGCGCAATAGCTACGTGGGCGATGAGGCCGTCCGTTCCCAAATACATGTCACTTCACAACACTGGAATTACGGGCTGGGGCACTGTGGATTTAGCAGGCTGCATAACGCACAGACTCAATGGATGTTTCTAATGTTATGTGAGTAATTATTCAGGCATTTTGATCCCGGGATGAGGAATGATGGATGGATGCATGGGCAGGTGATTTGATACAGAGTTTGCCATGTACAGGGCTCTTTGGGATCTATCCGCCTCCCCTACGCTATGTGATGCAGGGCTGCCATAGTGGGACCATCGTCCATCTGGCCTTGTTGAGCCCTCCCTGTCTCGAGGCGCCCTCAGACACTCGTTTGTGATGGTGTTTGCACTCGATATAGATGGTTATGAGTCGCAAGTGTTTTTGGGGTGGTGATGTTCCTTTGGAGTGGGCTAGCATGCATATGTCTGTGGATTTCGTGTGATCTATTGAAGTGAGTTGTTGTATGTATTCTGATGGCCATTCTGTTCTTTTTCTTTTCTTTTGGTTGACAGGTATCTCCTCCCCTTTTGCCACTGCCATCTGTATGCCACTCTTGCAGATGATTTTACTCCCGACACCTGCTGCTTCGTGTTAATCAGTGGAGCAGCATTACGATCTTATGGACGAATCGCCAATGGGCCACATGCCCTTACGCAGTACTGGTGGCTCGGAGCAACATTTCGGCCTTTCAGCTGGACTAGTGCCTCCCCATTGGGACGGCCCTGCGGTTCTGTGCGCTTCCTGTTGCCTTTTCGTACGTGAATGTGGCTCTGTGTACCATGGGGGAACAGGGCGACACACAGGTATGGCTGGTCATTTCTTGCGGAAGCAGCCCACAATGGTGATTAGTGTTTTGGAGTTCATGGCCTGATGGCTGTATGGGCTTGGTGATTTTGATGTGCATTAAATTTCTATTCTGATTTGGCCCGTGTAGCGTTTTTCTTTTGCAAGTGATGTGGCATATGCCTATTTGGGGGGCGATGTATTGTGAGGAGATCTGCATTGGTTCCAGCTTCGGGGTTTAGTTGCGTGGTACTGTGCTGGCGCGTTTGCCTACGAAGCCCAGTGAGGTCAGGGATGGGGGCTGCCAATATGCCAGTTTGAATGTGTGTCATGCTCAGGGGCGGGGGATTGGGTTTTGTGTAACAATGCCGGTCAGCCAGGTGGACTGGTGGAATGATGTGGTTTTCGGAATATTGCTGGTCACAGGTGCCTGTGTTTGCGTGTCGTTTCTTGGTGGGGACTGTGGTCATGTCCATTGGGATGGCTTCTGTATTCGTGCCATCTGTGCCTGCAGCTCCCATTGGCCCCTCTTGTGTTTCTTTTGTTCGTTGGCATGCATGGGTGACTTGTACATTTCAATGGTTGCATTGTGGCTTCATTGCACCTACGGGGAGTTGTACTTTGTGGGCAGGGAGCGGTGTACAGGCACTCAGTGGGGCCGTTTACGGTTGATTCGCGATGCCGTACTTCTCGCCATGGCGGAATGGTACATTACGCCGTGCTGATGGCGTTAGGTACATGTCCGCTAGGGTCGGAATTGGCGTACCGTTGCACCATGGTGGTGTTTGCGGTTTGGCATGGCGCGCGCGCGCGTGCTTGGTGCAGTTAGCGTTGGCGTTCACTACGGTGTCGCTAATGGCTTCTGCTTTGCGGTGACGGGTCATAGTCGCACCGAGCGCTATTCGATGGCGGTATTGCATTTCCGCCATCGTTTTTCGATTTCCGCCAGGGTCGTAATGAGGGCCGTTGTATTAACTGCACGAAGCAGGACTAGCATATAGTGACATGAACACATTTAAAGATGGAGAACACCTATTGCACGCATTGTCCAATGTAAATGCCTCTTTGACTTGTCACAAACATGTGTAATATTCTACTAAGGACCCAGCTGTTCCCTTTTGTAAATTCATGAGTTATATATGTGTGTCACAGTTGCGGGTTGAGCAGCAAATTAAAAAGGAGACAAGTGGCCTTGCAGCAAACAACACACCTCAATTAATGGCACTTTGCAGGGGTGTGCCTCACTGCAAAGCAGTGTTGGGAAGGGAGCGACTCTATCCCACACCCCTAGGGAATTTAGGGTGAGCCGTGCCCCATTGGGAGATCTCTAATAGCCCAGGGAAGAGGGGGGCGTGATTAATGTCCCCAGACGATCATAATATTGTACGTGATCTAACTGATTGACATGGTGCCTGCATCGAAGTAGACGCCATGTTGTAGCCATGGTCAAAGTATAGGATGCATGGCCAGGCAGTATTCAGTGTGTTAAACAAAGGCTGCAAGCCTGAAGGGGAAATCTGAGCAGGCCCAAGCGCTGATGAGTGGCCTATGCTGCTAACTTTCACTGAAACCCTCCATTGTTCCAAAATTGTTGCCAATGTGATTGTTCTAAGAAGGAATGTGCCCTGCAAGGCCACAAGACAGTGATGGGTGCCTTGCTAGATGTCTTATCACACACAGGACGGAGCAGGCCTCCGACCCCCACCAGCCTACACAAGCTATAGCCCCTGCCTCTGCCCCACTTCTAAGACCCCTGAATTCCAAGATGTTAGTTGATCCACGACCACCGACCATAAAGCAATCAACCCTAAAAGATCTAAGAGTAGGGTTTTCCCGTCTTTGTTTCACACGGCATGATTTGTAATTCCAGGTTAAGGAAGGGATACATTCTAGTTCAAAAGTGAGGGTGGAAGCCTTGGAAGCAGAGAGACGTGATTGAGATAAGTAAAATGCGCGCGTTAGTGTGACCTCAAGACGCCTCCTGTGCCAGTCTTTTAAGCATCCAGGTGCACTGTACAATGATGGAGTAGCAATATCTGCACAAATAACTAGTTGCTTGTTCGTCCTTGGTTCCCTGGAGACAATGAGTCCAGCTGACCCCACATGATGAAAGACAGATGGACGGGGCTAGGACCAATTGTATGGATTCTAAGGCACGGCATACTTCAGTTAGAGAATTGTACCCCTGACACTAAAGGTGGCGCACAACAAAACACCCTTTTATTTTTATTTGAACCCTGGATCCTTTTTTGACAAGGCAACAAACCTGTCCCACACCCACCTTGATAAATAGCCTGTGTCGCAATGGACCATGAACCAGGCCGGTGTGTAACAATTAAATATTTATTTATTTTTAAAATTCAAAGGAAAAATCAGAGCAAAACAAATGTTTAGGGCCGCAATCACCAGTGTGGTAATAATAAACAGCAAAATGTTATAATATAATTAATTTAATCATGAAAACCCTGAAAAGGAGCAAAATGGCATACTGGGAGTTCACTGGGAACTCCGAGGTCAGTTTACATTTGAGGTAGAAAAGATAGAATAGGAATTCATGTGGCTGTACTAAAGAGGCAAGGAACCTGACGGGCTACTGAGGAGGGTACTAAAGCAACATGAACACAGGTGAGAAAATCAACTTTGGGAAGGAAAACAATGCAGCAAAAATCACATGTGGCAGAATTGTACTTTCTTATTTCACACAGGTTATAAACAAGCAAAATAGCTAAGCAAATAGGCTAAACAGTCAAAATCGAAAATCAGTTCTATGATTGGGAACAAAGGCACATAGCACATAGGATAATGAAGTGAAAGGATGACTCTTTATGGGCTGACAGTATGGGTTTCTCTATATGAAATGAAAATCTGATTTTTTTAACGAAAGCAATAACACGGGCAAAATTGGTTTTGATTGTATAATGACAGGTTCTACTGAGACTATATTTTAATCTCTAGCTTTTTAAAGAAAGACACTGCATGCAAGGGGGTTAATTTGCAATTTTAACCAGCTTGAGCCGCGTATCTCTTTATAGGGGAATTAATGAATTTATTTAAAAAATTGTACTAAGCACTTTGGTGTGAGCGTTTAGGGGCGTGTCTTCAGCAGCCATGTTTACCCATAGAAACATACAGCAGTCAGAACAAAGCACTAGAAAAATAACCAGTCTGGTTTAAGGCAGAAGAGGTGGCAGTCCTACATAGTGACAACCATGGCAAGCTCAATGACTGAGACATATATGCCTCATTTATGCCTCCTTGACACATTCCTTAGTGTGGTGAGCACTGGCCGGGGCCTTGCTACCCTTGCCTGCCTTTGTATAAACTATCCTGGGCCAGGTGTCACCTGCTTTGGCAAAATGTGGTTGTGAACCTGATTGCTTTGGGCTCATTAATTGCTTAATTGAATTAATCGATTAAAGCACTCTTAATACCAGGGAGCAGTCTCTAAGCACAGGACCAGGCTTCAAACCTGTGTTGTGCTGCGTTGCCTAGCTTCCAAGACCAATGCGTTGCCCCTGAGCTAGCCTCCTGCCGGCTCAGCTACCTGGTTCCCTGGTCTTTGATGCCGTCCCGTGTTCAGCATTGAATCTGGGGCTGGAATAGAATATTTCATTTGTAGGGAGTCTGTGTGAATGAATAGCGCCTACAAGTGTGAATTTCTCTTTTCTAATATTGTTATGGGCAGAGGCATTTGAATTAAAACTTTCAATACAATTAAAATGAAAAGAAGATGTTGTCTAGCTGTCTAGAGGACGTGTCAGTGTTGGCTCTTTTAATCAGCGCAAACCCTGCAACGAACAGTCTGAAATGTTAATAAAGATAGGCTTCCTCTTTTCCTTCCCAATCCTCCATGTCCATCATTTGTGGGCGCCATCTTAGAGTGGGTCGTGAGAAAATGGCAGTATGTTACTGCATACAAGAAGTTGAGAGAGACAGAATGGGTAATGAAGAGGGGGGGTGCGTGGGTGGATAATAGGGCACCAGCAGTAGGCTGAGGGGGTGCGCTGGGCACTAGGGGGAAGTGGGGGGATCGGCCGCCCCTCTCTACCCCTCCACCCCACGGCTTCACCACTGCCCACCTGCATGCTACATCTCTACCCTCCACCAATACCACAAGCACCAGGGTGATAGGCCTAACTGTAGTGGCATGGTGGGCTTTAGTCCAGGACCCTGCTTTCCCAATACCTGAGAGTAAATAGGGTGGACACCTAACCGGGGCCCACTGCAGTGTCCCTGTCCTTCCACCTGCCCTTCACCCAATAACCACTGACTCATTCCGGGTGCCCTTTTCATTCGCCAGAGAAGATTCTGATGAAGCAGGCGTGCTCTAAGGGCACCCCATATAACAATGTTTCCTTGAAATCCTTCCAAGGCGTTTACTTCATCAGAGCAGGAAAACAAAGGGGCGACGCATTACTCCCAACCGGCATTTAATAAAGACAGACACTTAAATTGGATGGAAATAATTCGATGTGAATAAAAACGGCCCCACCAGCATTTGTGTCACCCTTCTGCTGGCGCAGCTACCTGAGCTGAAAATTACAGTATATGACAAACGGGGGTTATTCGCCTCTGCCGGCGGAGGCCCGTCACAGGTGTTGCAGAAGGCATGGGAAATTAAACCTTCAAGGAAAAGTCGGGGGTTACTTCCCGCAATATTTCGGGAACAGCTTTCATCCTCAATAGCGGTGCAGGGTGTCGTTCTATTCTAAGAGAAGCTGCCACGCAAACCTCGTTGTGAACGCCCATGATGCGCGTGCACGGCTATGTCTGCATGCTTGAACAGCCAGATATAATAATTACAGCACGTGTGGGTGGAAACAGAAAGGGGCTCTGGGAGCAGGTGTTTCAGGAAATAGCACAACAGCTCCGGCATGGATTCAGGTGGCGCGTGATCATTGTTTACAGTGGTGTCCTTGCCATCTTCACCCACCACCTCGGGGAGACCGCCGGGGGTGATGAGCTCGACGAGTCCTACGCTGAAGACACCCCCCTCCAGATGCATGTCATCAGTCCTGAAACTAAACTCCCCAAAAAATAACATTCTGTTACTCTATTCGAATTGTACCACTGACCTCTGAAAAGACTTCGAGGCAGCAACCGCATGACGACCAATCATTTAAACTTACCAAAGGCACCGATATCAAAAGACTCTGTGCCACCCTTGCTTGTAAGATTCCTCCTGGCACCCAGATAAGAGGACTTCGTCTGTCTGCACCGACATACCCTCCGCTTTAGTCTGTAAAATGAACACATGCTATCCGTGAATTCTACCACTACCCCCAGACTCAATTGCGTGAATACATTCAAAGTTGACTTTCCAAAGCATCTCCCTTTAGCCTTCAATTGATGTTGAAGGCCCCAGGCAAACTGGCGTCTGAGAAGCAAGGCCCTCCACGCCCGTGACAAGAACTTCTTTACTATGGTAGGACCCCCAAATACCTCATATGCAATGTCCCTGTGCAGCACACCTGCTCAAGCAGGCAAAATACGCCTCCCCCCGTAAACATGATATTTGAGGCTGTGCCAGTGGTGGGGCCACCGTGTTAATGAAAAGAAGGGAAGGTTTGATTTTGTTTGATAAACGTGTTTGATCTCTGATATGTGATCTTTTGTACAGCACCCCAAGGGCCTCCTTTTGGCTGCTTCTGCGTCGTGTTCCTCAAAGCTTGGCAAATCCAGAGTCCAGTCAAACAGAGCACAAAAGAAGCATTTAGTGCAGCGACGTGATACAAACAAGTCGGTCATGAATGCACCAAGATCGTTGAGGTGTGGAATTAACGTAAACTTGCGGAGCTATGGAAGAAAAATAAACTCAGGTGAGCTATGGAAGGAACGTGAACTCAGTGAGCTATAGAAGCAACATAAACTCAGTGAGTTATGGAAGGAACATGAACTCAGTGAGCTATGGAAGGAACATGAACTTGATGAGTTATGGAAGGAACATGAAGAACTCAGTGAGGTTTGGAAGGAACACAAAGAATTCAGGTGAGCTATGGAAGGAACATGAACTCAGTGAGCTATGGCAGGAACATGAACTCGGTGAGCTATGGAAGGAACATAAACTCAGTGAGCAATGGAAGGAACATGATCTTGGTGAGCTATGGAAGGAACATGAACTCAGTGAGCTATGAAACGAACATGAACTTGGGTAGCTATGGAAGGAACATAAACTCAGTGAGCTATGAAAGGAACATGAAGACTCAGTGAGCTTTGGAAGGAACACAAACTCGGTGAGCTATGAAAGGAACATGAACTTGGTGAGCTATGGAAGGAACATGATCACAGTGAGCTATGGAAGGAACATGAACTCAATGAGCTATGGAAGGAACATGAAACACTCAGTGAGCTTTGGAAGAAACATGATGATCTCAGATAAGCTATGGAAGGAACATGAACTCAGTGAGCTATGAAACGAACATGAACTCGGGGAGCTATGGAAGGAACATGAACCCAGTGAGCTGTGAAATTAATATGAACTTGGGGAGCTATGGAAGGAACATAAACTCAGTGAGCTATGGAAGGAACATGAAGAACTCAGTGAGCTATGGAAGGAACATGAACTCAGTGAGCTATGGAAGGAACATGAACTCAGTGAGCTTATGGAAGGAACATAAACTCGGTGAGCTATGGAAGGAACATAAACTCGGTGAGCTATAGACGGAACATGAACTCAGGAGCTATGGAAGGAACATGAACTCAGTGAGCTATGGAAGGAACATGAAGACTCAGTGAGCTTTGGAAGGAACATGATGATCTCAGTAGCTATGGAAGGACATGAACTCAGTGAGCTATGGAAGGAACATGAACTCAGTGAGCTATGGAAGGAACATAAAACTCAGTGAGCTATGGAAGGAACATGATGATCTCAGGTGAGCTATGGAAGGAACATTAACTCAGTGAGCTATGGAAGGAACATAAACTCAGTGAGCTATGGAAGGAACATGAACTCAGTGAGCTATGGAAGGAACATGAACTCAGTGAGCTATGGAAGGAACATGAACTCAGTGAGCTATGGAAGGAACAAGAACTCAGTGAGCTTTGGAAGGAACATGATGATCTCAGGTGAGCTATGGAAGGAACATTAACTCAGTGAGCTATGGAAGGAACATGAACTCAGTGAGCTATGGAAGGAACATGAACTCAGTGAGCTATGGAAGGAACATGAACTCAGTGAGCTATGAAACGAACATGAACTCGGTGAGCTATGGAAGGAACATAAACTCAGTGAGCTATGGAAGGAACATAGAACTCAGTGAGCTATGGAAGGAACACAAACTCAGTGAGCTATGAGAAGGAACATGAACTCGGTGAGCTATGGAAGGAACATGATCACGGTGAGCTATGGAAGGAACATTAACTCAGTGAGCTATGGAAGGAACATGAAACACTCAGTGAGCTATGGAAGGAACATGACACGGTGAGCTATGGAAGGAACATTAACTCAGTGAGCTATGGAAGGAACATGAAACTCAGCGAGCTTTGGAAGAACATGATGACTCAGAGTGAGCTATGGAAGGAACATGAACTCAGTGAGCTATGAAAGGAACATGAACTCAGTGAGCTATGGAAGGAACATGAACTCAGTGAGCTATGAAATGAACATGAACTCAGGGAGCTATGGAAGGAACATAAACTCAGTGAGCTATGGAAGGAACATGAGAACTCAGTGAGCTTTGGAAGGAACATGATGATCTCAGGTGAGCTATGGAAGGAACATGAACTCAGTGAGCTATGGAAGGAACATAAACTCAGTGAGCTATGGAAGGAACATCAAACTCAGTGAGCTATGGAAGGAACATAAACTCAGTGAGCTATGGAAGGAACATGAGAAACTCAGTGAGCTTTGGAAGGAACATGATGATCTCAGGTAAGCTATGAAGGAACATAAACTCAGTGAGCTATGGAGGGAACATGAACTCAGTGAGCTATGGAAGGAACAAAAACTCAGTGAGCTTTGGAAGGAACATGATGATCTCAGGTGAGCTATGGAAGGAACATTAACTCAGTGAGCTTGAAGGAACATGAACTCAGTGAGCTATTGAAGGAACATAAACTCAGTGAGCTATGGAAGGAACATGAACTCAGTGAGCTATGGAAGGAACATGGTGAACTCAGGTGAGCTATTGAAGGAACATGATTAACTCAGGTGAGCTATGGAAGGAACATGAACTCAGTGAGCTATGGCAGGAACATGAACTCGGTGAGCTATGAAGGAACATAAACTCAGTGAGCAATGGAAGGAACATGATCTTGGTGAGCTATGGAAGGAACATGAACTCAGTGAGCTATGAAACAAACATGAACTCGGGTAGCTATGGAAGGAACATAAACTCAGTGAGCTATGGAAGGAACATGAAGAACTCAGTGAGCTTTGGAAGGAACACAAACTCGGTGAGCTATGAAAGGAACATGAACTTGGTGAGCTATGGAAGGAACATGATCACAGTGAGCTATGGAAGGAACATGAACTCAATGAGCTATGGAAGGAACATGAAACACTCAGTGAGCTTTGGAAGAAACATGATGATCTCAGATAAGCTATGGAAGGAACATGAACTCAGTGAGCTATGAAACGAACATGAACTCGGGGAGCTATGGAAGGAACATGAACCCAGTGAGCTGTGAAATTAATATAAACTTGGGGAGCTATGGAAGGAACATAAACTCAGTGAGCTATAGAAGGAACATGATCTCACTGAGCAATGGAAGGAACATAAACCCAGTGAGCTATGGAAGGAACATGAACTCAGTGAGTTATGGAAGGAACATAAACTCGGTGAGCTATGGAAGGAACATAAACTCGGTGAGCTATAGACGGAACATGAACTCAGGGAGCTATGGAAGGAACGTAAACTCAGTGAGCTATGGAAGGAACATGAAGAACTCAGTGAGCTTTGGAAGGAACATGATGATCTCAGGTAAGCTATGGAAGGAACATGAACTCAGTGAGCTATGGAGGGAACATGAACTCAGTGAGCTATGGAAGGAACGTAAACTCAGTGAGCTTTGGAAGGAACATGATGATCTCAGGTGAGCTATGGAAGGAACATTTACTCAGTGAGCTATGGAAGGAACATAAACTCAGTGAGCTATGGAAGGAACATGAACTCAGTGAGCTATGGAAGGAACATGAACTCAGTGAGCTATGGAGGGAACATGAACTCAGTGAGCTATGGAAGGACCAAAAACTCAGTGAGCTTTGGAAGGAACATGATGATCTCAGGTGAGCTATGGAAGGAACATTTACTCAGTGAGCTATGGAAGGAACATGAACTCAGTGAGCTATGGAAGGAACATGAACTCAGTGAGCTATGGAAGGAACATGAACTCAGTGAGCTATGAAACGAACATGAACTCGGGTAGCTATGGAAGGAACATAAACTCAGAGAGCTATGGAAGGAACATGAAGAACTCAGTGAGCGTTGGAACGAACACAAACTCGGTGAGCTATGAAAGGAACATAAACTCGGTGAGCTATGGAAGGAACATGATCACGGTGAGCTATGGAAGGAACATTAACTCAGTGAGCTATGGAAGGAACATGAAACACTCAGTGAGCTCTGGAAGGAATATGATCACGGTGAGCTATGGAAGGAACATTAACTCAGTGAGCTATGGAAGGAACATGAAACACTCAGTGAGCTTTGGTAGAAACATGATGATCTCAGATAAGCTATGGAAGGAACATGGACTCAGTGAGCTATGAAATTAACATGAACTCGGTGAGCTATGGAAGGAACATGAACCCAGTGAGCTGTGAAATTAATATGAACTTGGGGAGCTATGGAAGGAACATAAACTCAGTGAGCTATAGAAGGAACATGAAGAACTCAGAGAGCTTTGGAAGGAACATGATGATCTCAGGTAAGCTATGGAAGAAACATGAACTCAGTGAGCTATGGAAGGAACATAAACTCGGTGAGCTATAGAAGGAACATCAACTCAGGGAGCTATGGAAGGAACATAAACTCAGTGAGCTATGGAACGAACATGAAGAACTCAGTGAGCTTTGGAAGGAACATGATGATCTCAGGTAAGCTATGGAAGGAACATTAACTCAGTGAGCTATGGAGGGAACAGGAACTCAGTTAGCTATGGAAGGACCAAAAACTCAGTGAGCTTTGGAAGGAACATGATGATCTCAGGTGAGCTATGGAAGGAACATTAACTCAGTGAGCTATGGAAGGAACATGAACTCAGTGAGCTATGGAAGGAACATAAACTCAGTGAGCTATGGAAGGAACATGAACTCAGTGAGCTATGGAGGGAACATGGTGAACTCAGGTGAGCTATTGAAGGAACATGATTAACTCAGGTGAGCTATGGAAGGAACATGAACTCAGTGAGCTATGGAAGGAACATGACGAACATGGTGAGCTATGGAAGGAACATGACGAACTCTGTGAGCTATGGAAGGAACATGAACTCAGTGAGCTATGGAAGGAACATGATGATCTCAGTGAGCCATGTAAGGAACATAAACTCGGTGAGCTATGGAAGGAACATGATCTCACTGAGCAATGGAAGGAACATAAACCCAGTGAGCTATGGATGGAACATGATCTCAGTGACCTATGGAAGGAACATGAAGAACTCGGTGAGCTTTGGAAGGAACACAAATTTGGTGAGCTATGAAAGGAACATGAACTCGTGAGCTATGGAAGGAACATGATCACGATGAGCTATGGAAGGAACATGAACTCAGTGAGCTATGGAAGGAACATGAAACACTCAGTGAGCTTTGGAAGAAACATGATGACCTCAGATAAGCTATGGAAGGAACATGAACTCAGTGAGCTATGAAACGAACACGAACTCGGGGAGCTATGGAAGGAACATGAACCCAGTGAGCTGTGAAATTAATATGAACTTGGGGAGCTATGGAAGGAACATAAACTCAGTGAGCTATAGAAGGAACATGATCTCACTGAGCAATGGAAGGAACATAAACCCAGTGAGCTATGGAAGGAACATGATCTCTGTGAGCTATGGAAGGAACATGAAGAACTCAGTGAGCTTTGGAAGTAACACAAACTCGGTGAGCTATGAAAGGAACATGAACTCTGTGAGCTATGGAAGGAACATGAACTTACTGAGCTATGAAAGGAACATGATCAAGGTGAGCTATGGAAGGAACATGAATAACTCAGTGAGCGTTGGAAGAAACATGATGATCTCAGATAAGCTATGGAAGGAACATAAACTCAGTGAGCTATGAAACAAACATGAACTCTGGTAGCTATGGAAGGAACATAAACTCAGTGAGCTATGGAAGGAACATGAAGAACTCGGTGAGCTTTGGAAGGAACACAAACACGGTGAGCTATGAAAGGAACATGAACTCGGTGAGCTATGGAAGGAACATGAACTCAGTGAGCTATGGAAGGAACATGTACACGTGAGCTATGGAAGGAACATGAACTCAGTGAGCTATGGAAGGAACATGAAACACTCAGTGAGCTTTGGAAGAAACATGATGATCTCAGATAAGCTATGGAAGGAACATGAACTCAGTGAGCTATGAAACGAACATGAACTGGGGGAGCTATGGAAGGAACATGAACCCAGTGAGCTGTGAAATTAATATGAACTTGGGGAGCTATGGAAGGAACATAAACTCAGTGAGCTATAGAAGGAACATGAAGAACTCAGAGAGCTTTGGAAGGAACATGATGATCTCAGGTAAGCTATGGAATGAACATGAACTCAGTGAGCTATGGAAGGAACATAAACTCAGTGAGCTATGGAAGGAACATAAACTCAGTGAGCTATACATGGAACATGAACTCAGGGAGCTATGGAAGGAACATAAACTCAGGGAGCAATGGAAGGAACATAAACCCAGTGAGGTATGGAAGGAACATGATCTCAGTGAGCTATGGAAGGAACATGAAGAACTCGGTGAGCTTTGGAAGGAACACAAACTCGGTGAGCTATGAAAGGAACATGAACTCGGTGAGCTATGGAAGGAACATGAACTCAGTGAGCTATGGAAGGGACATGACACACTCAGTGAGCTTTGGAAGAAACATGATGATCTCAGATAAGCTATGGAAGGAACATGAACTCAGTGAGCTTTGAAACAAACATGAACTTGGGTAGCTATGGAAGGAACATAAACTCAGTGAGCTATGGAAGGAACATGAAGAACTCGGTGAGCTTTGAAAGGAACACAAACTCGGTGAGCTATGAAAGGAACATGAACTCGGTGAGCTATGGAAGGAACATGAACTCAGTGAGCTATGGAAGGAACATGATCACGGTAAGCTATGGAAGGAACATGAGCTCAGTGAGCTATGGAAGGAACATGAAACACTCAGTGAGCTTTGGAAGAAACATGATGATCTCAGTGAGCCATGTAAGGAACATAAACTCTGTGAGCTATGGAAGGAACATGATCTCACTGAGCAATGGAAGGAACATAAACCCAGTGTTCTATGGAAGGAACATGATCTCAGTGAACAATGGAAGGGACATGACAAACTTGGTGAGCTATGGGAGGAACATAATGAACTCAGTGAGCTTTGGAAGGAACACAAACTCAGGTTAGCTATGGAAGCAACATGAACTCAGTGAGCTTTGGAAGGAACACAACAAATTCAGTGAGCTATGGAAGGAACATGATGATCTCAGGTGAGCTATGGAAGGAACATGAACTCAGTGAGCTATGGAAGTAACATGACTCAGTGAGCTATGGAAGGTACATGACGAACTCAGTGAGCTATGGAAGGAACATGTAGAACTCAGGTTTTCATCTGGTTGAATGGGAGAGCCTCTGGCCACTTTTGTTCCAACAATAGAAACAGTGAGGAGTAACACGTGTTTCTATAGCTCATTTTTATATCTTGTACCCATTCTGTATTGTGTAAAATGTAATGGAAACATACAGTGTATGTTATTGCATGAAGGGCGGGAAGTGTCCTTACAATTACAGTGACACTACACAAGACAATTGCGTACTGCAAACTGTCGGGTGTCCTGACCCACGTTTGAGCTATCATGCTGCAACATTTGGTGCTGTGGGCTTAGAAAATCCAAGATGGCCAAAAAGCCCACAAGTGCGCCAGAATCCAGGAGAACCACGCAGTTTGTGAGCACACCAAAATCGTTACCTCACTTGCCACCCACTAGTGTAAAGAAAGATCTTTGTTAACAAAATCCACTGTTATTGATGTCAAAAGTTGCTGAAATCATGGCTCACCGGACCACTTTAAAGATTCAACCCTTTTGTGGGGTTCCACATAACCATTTTACTGTAAGGAGCCCCATCAAAACAATGTTAAGCAAGGATTTACTACCATGTAAGAACCATTCCTGTTTGGAATGCATTAATCCAAGAAAAATCCCAAAAATGGTTGCATTACCAGTACTCACCACTATCAGAAAGCCGGCGTTTTAAAACAACACCAGACATTTGTGTAAAACTGAATAAATGAACACAAAGCAGGCCAAAGAAAGACTTACTAAGAGGTGGATACAATGTAAAGTTATATTCTGAAGTGACTTGAAGGTTTATAACAAGACTGGCTGAGCTCTGCAGGTCTGCAGCGGCTTAAACTGAAACTGGATTTAAAATTACCAAAAATCAAAATGTGTAAATAAACTGAGGGACAGACTTGTGACTGCCACATAGTTTGTCACGGTTAAAATGTCATAGTTTTGAACTTAGAATCAGCATTCTAGCTGCATATGTAAAATTGTCTTGACTAAACTGGGGACAAAAAGTGACATTTTATCTGAAACCTGGCTTAATGAAACTGAATTCTGCCCCACCAGCTACCCCGACAGGAGTTGAGACTTGCACAACAGCTCTGTCCCAGGCCTAGCTGCCTTTTGCTGCTCCCACAAAAGGGATATGACACTTCTCTGATTGAAGTACCTGGGCTCTGCAGGAAATTGAACAAAGCCCTGTCCTGACTCAGGCAAATGTTTTATTGGGGTGTCATAAAAAATGGCTTCCTTTTGGCAGAAACTGGGAGGGGGAGAAACTGGAGACAGAGGCTGAGCTTGAAGAAAGTGGAAAGACTGGTTTCTGTACCATGTGACCTGAAAAGACTCACCCCTGTAGCCAGAATATGGTTTTAGAAAAAGATGAATAACTCATAGTACGGACTTGTCATAATTATTTAAATGATACCATCATTCTTGTGATTTTTCTGCCCACATTTTAAGAGGTTTTTAGAACTGGTGGCATGATCTGGGGGCAAACTAGCAGTTAAGAGGGTATTACTTAAATTGTCTGCATGTGAAAAGTCTGATACTTCATCAATTAATGCCTGCATGCCTTGCACACATTTGGGTAAATTTGAGTAAGAATACGATATTGGTAACCCGACCAAAAGCGCAAAAAGTTGCCATTTCTCAATGCAAGCTCTCAGGAAGAGCAGATTTGGGACAGAGACTACCTCATGTGATAGGTAATATGTACATGCAATGACAAACCACTATGTATTTGAGAAATGTGCATTTTGAATCAAATATAGATTTGTGGGCAAACTGACCAGGGGAGGATCCTCTGACCCATAAAACCTACAGCATCACTCTGACTCACAGTTCCTTCCCCAATCATAGGAGAGGGGAGAATTGGGCCAATGACAGTTGAGAGAGGGGCTGGGTAGTGATGCTGCACACACACCCACTTTCAAAACACATAAAAGCAGACAGTCAGGACAGATAGGGACATTCAATTCCATTTTCTGCAACGCGCTCTGCCGGACCACACAACATCCAGAAGATACTAGATTCAACACTTAGACTTTAAACTCCAAAGAACTTGATTCAGAACTCAAAGCAAGGGCCTAAACCCACAAACTGAGAACTCTTCTCAGTGGGCCTCAGCATCCAGCAAACCTAACAGCGATAGCAGCAATCCAGGAGCCGTTGCAGATCAGCGCTGGGTCCAGAGAAAGCTGTGCAGAAAGATCCAGAAGCAGTGCTGTACCCAGAGAAAGCAGAGCAGTATCCAGAACCAGAGGCAGAGCAGAGCTGACCCAGACCGCTGTTCGCAGAACCTGAGAGCTGACCCAGACCGCTGTGGCGCAGAGACCGTCCGTGGCGAGTGAAGAAAACCTGACCAGATCCGTGGCGAGGCCCATTCTATTTTCTAAATATATTGTGAGTACCTAGCAGAACTGTGCAGAACCAATCTCTTAGTTAAAATAATATAATTCAATCTATTTTAATCTAACCAGAACTGTCTCCTAACTGTCACCTGTCATTTGCAGAGCTGTCACCTGTCATTTCTAGTTGCTAGCTGTAACTTGTCACTTTGAACTTTTAAAATTTCAACTCTGAAAAACGACCTTTACCATATCGCTCATATCTCCGTGACCGTTTGTCTTAGAGACTTGCAGTAACTTTCCCCTGAAAGCTGGGAATCTTGGCTTTTCAACGAACCTAGAAACGCATTCCTATTCCCTATACATTTGCCACAATCGCGAAAAATGCACTCGCGAAATTTACCGCGATTTGCAAATTTCTCCACGTGTGAAAACAGCAGCTTCCTTGCTTTCATTTGCCAAAAATTCGTTTAACCTGCCAATCATTCCTAGAACATTGCTAAAGTAAGCCTGAACTTATTTAAACCAACTAATCCTCAACCTGACCCTCCAGAGGGAATTAAAATCATTTTAGCACATTTTCCAATATATTGCTATCACATTTTAAAGCATTTTGAGCCTGTGTAAAACTCATATCTATTCTCCTCTAAGCTTGCTGGGAAACTGGAACTCTGTATTACATTGTGATTGTATACCTGAACTGTGTGCTCTGCCTCCCATCTCCTTACATTGTATAGGGGGGGTGAATTGCCACAAAGGGAAAGTGATTACCTTGTCTTTTGTGAAACCATATCAGTTTATCTTCTATACTGCATTTCATTCATTCAACCTTGCATTTCCTTGAACCCTATAAAGCATTCTCTACCACATTATTCTTCTGTCCCTATTTACCAGTGTGCTACCTTATCCATTCATGTCAACTCCTTAGTGATTATAAAGAAGTGGGCTAGTGCCAGATTCTCGTTGTTAATCTTTATCATATCAGATTAAGTGTGATATTCAATTATTAATTTATTATAAAGTGTGATATATATATATATATATATTGTTTAAATTCTACAATAAACCTTTTAACTTGCAAAACAGAACTACTTCTTGGCTCAGTGGGGTCAGGGGGATTCCAAGAGAGGGGTGTTATATAGGGGTAGTCATCCAGAACGCATGAACTGGACATAAAGATATATCAATAAAGGTTTCCATTCAGTATCCCAGACTAGGCATTGACTTAGCTGTATTGTTGAATTGAATCCTCTTATAAAACCTATTTACAAAGTTAGAATATTCAAGATAAATAACAGCATCCTCGCAGTATGTTGCTGAGACAACCTATTGTTCAGTTACTATTACAAGTAAAACATTTTCCCTTTCATGTGTGACACAATATACCTATCATTTGACCTTTCAATGAAGCAAAATGTAGGTGCAGTGACGTTGCCACTGGTAGTAGGGGTGCGGTCTGGAGGAAAGCGTGCACCCCTTCAGCGCATCTCGGGGTTCTTGTGACAGTATCACTAAAAAAGGGAAGCTCGCGCAAGTGTATATGGGGTGCAAGCTATGATGAACATTGCAGTCCTAGACAGCCTCACTGCGCGAGAACCTGCACTGCAGAATCCCTGCAGGCTTTAGGTGCCTCAGGCAGCACCTGGGCATCAAGTCCTCTGATGGATGCCCACATACTAAAAGAAGACATGTATAACTACTTTTAGGGAACTCATGGAAGTGTGGCGTTATGAGCGTAAACCTGTGTCCTTGGAGGTAGTAGGTGAGACAGGCCACACTGGCCCAGTATTTCAAGTGCAACAGAACCTTTGTGAAACCCAAGTCTTTACAATTATTTTCAACACATCCAGTATCAGGGACGATAGCCAAGCAATGCCTCTTCCGAGATTGTGCCTAACATTTTAGATTGAGTGCTTTGCTCTGTTTTTAACGTCATTCTTAGAATTGCTTCACCATTCAGTGTGAGGGTGGATGTAGGTTGAAGGCAGACAACTCTCTGCTGTGGATTGTTTGATTTCATGTTGTGAAACCATCAGTGTCAAGTTGCTAGCAGCCAGGAAATGGTTAAACCATGTCCAGGAGGGATAGGTTTGATCCTGCTACTGACAAAATGGTCAGGGGAGCCCTTTTGAAATTGAAGTCATCCTCCCCAGCTGACTGGATTCCTTCATGGGTGCTCAAGTCCTTACCGGCGGAGGTTATTCCACTTTTCACCTGCAGCATTGCAGACTTGTTTTTCTATGGGCTTTGTTCCTGAGGCTTGGAAACATGCATTTGTTTCCCCTCTACTGAAAAAGCCTAGGATTGATCCAGCTTTGGCCTCTAACTATCAGCCAATTTCACTTTTACCATGTGTCATGAAGATTATGGAGGCCAATTTTACTCCACAACCCTCGCACTATTTAAAATTGAGAGGCCTGCCACACCCTTTTCAATCTGGTTTCCTCTGAATGTGGGGTACAGAGTTGGTAATGATCTTGGTCCTGTACGACCAGGTGTGTCTTCAGGACCGCAGTGAGGTTGGAGTGCTGATTCTCCCTGAACTCTTTGTGGCCTTTGATTTAATTGACCATGGGATCTTATTGAAGGGCCTGGAGAGGGCAGGGATTTCTGGGGCATCTACTACCTTTCATCTCGTGACGCTCACAGACAGTGTCCCTGTTTCCTTTTCAATCCTCCCTAAGGGCATGGTTAGGGGTCACCTCTTTACCCGTTGCTTTTTAATCTGTATCTAAATCCACTGGCAGATTTAATTCAGGAGAACGGGTACAGTTCTATACTAATGCTGATGACACACAGCTTCATTTCCGGCTAGATTCTACCCCCATCTCAACTAAGAAATTGCAGTGGGGGAGAGAATGGCTAAACATTGGCTGAAGTTAAATGGTGTAAATACCAAGATTATGGTGACAGGCGCCACTGAGTTGCAGGTAACATCGTCTGCAGACCTTTGTCCAGTTTCTCTTGGATGTTGCCCAGTTTCTGCGGAATCTGTGAAAAGTCTGGGCATTAAAGTCCACGCATCAAGCTCCAGCTGCAAATTGCATCAGTATGCAATTCTGGATTTTTCAAGGTCAAAATCCTGAGGAAGACACTGCCATTTCCTCTTCCTGAGTCCCGAGCAAAAGTGGTTGCGGCCTCGATTCTTGGGTCGATCGATTACTGTAATGGAATCTTCCTTGGCCAACCAGCCTTTTTTTATGCAGATTCTGCAGAATGCGGCAGCTCCTCTAGCTCTTGGAGCTGGTGGAATGTCCCACTCCGTAGATTTTATTCAGCAATCGCACTGGTTCCCGACGCTTAGACGTATTGAGTTGCAGACCATCTTTATTACTCATCAGGCCTTTTATAAGTTACGTGCTGAGTATTTGCAGACAAAGCTTATTCCCTACACTGCTTTGCGTCTTTGAGTCCCAGAAACTCTAGATTGTCCCCCGCTTTCGAAGAAATCTAGTGGGTGTCCAAGCCTTTTCCACCCCTCGTGCCTGGTATGTGAAACGCGCTACCAAACTACTTGTTAAACATTGAGGATCATTTGGCTTTTCGGAAAGCCCTTAAAACGTATCTTTTTTTTAGTTCTTGGTCTAGTTGAGGGTTTCCAGAGTGGATCTCCCTTATGCTTTTTCTTAGCACTTAGATGCCTTTGGCCATAGTTCTGCACTTTACAATTGTTTTTACATTACATTAAATTACATATACCTATATGTACAAAACTAGACACAATTCATTATGTATGGATCTTTGTGTCCGTTTTAATGAAACACTTATTGAGACAAACTAGTCAGTATGCTGTGCATTAATTTGCATTGTAGTCTGAAGTTATATGTAGTGTTTTAAATATGACCCCGCCCTCATTTTATATTGAGTGATCACCTGCTTTTTCCTGTTTTATTATTTGAAATACAATTTAAATATTCCAAATTGAAACAGCATATTTCCCAACATAGATGTGAGATCTGATTGTTACCTTGTTATTAGATCTCTGTCATATTTGGACTTATAGAGAAATGGATATATTCCAGAAACTGGCACTATGCATAGATTCCACCAATGTTCACTAGTGGCTTTTCAAAGCAATGGTTGGCCTTCAGTGTTTCTATCTGGTTTGAAGAAACAAAGCACCATCCATTTGTGAAGACAATCTGGACCCGCTACCAACTATACACACGAAAGGGCGGTGTGTTGTTTTCTTGCTACATAATTGCCAATCCTTACCTATATATTCATCGTTTTGCACGTGACTTGATAATTGTAGGGTCCCATTTGCCACCAGGTTATTAGTGCAATATCAGATTACATCAATTAGTCTCCTCATTCAAAAGTCTAGAGGAAAGTTGGACATCAGCATCGACCCAATTAGTCAACGCTGCGGTCCAAGGACATATCCAACTTTTCAGATGGTCACATTCAGGGGGGCCCTGTCTCTGCTGGATTCTCTTACACAATAAACACATAATGTGCTGCACTTGTGGCTAATTAACACACTTGAGCTGAGCATCCACAAGACACAATCCAGTGGTTTGCAGAGGGTGGCAAGTCAAGTAGACTCAACAAAGTACCCGTGATGGTAGTGGAGGCTAAGCTCAACCAGAGTACGGGTCGAACGTGCAACATTCTAAAGAATGATACAACTCAGGGTGCAAAACAAGGATTTTAATATTGAAGCAAAGATTAAAAAGAAAAACAATCTGAGGGACTGTTCTTTAAAATGGTGTTTAGTAATGGGGCTCAGTGTGTCAGGGTAGGGGAGCGACTAGTCTCAGGTCCTGTTGACTCCTATCCAAGCTTACCTTCTTGCCAACGCTTTATAATGGGAATCATGTGGCAAAAACACCTGTAACGTGGCAGTAACTCCATTGCAACTGCTTTGCTGCACCACCATACTGATGGTTTGGAGGTAAATTAGAGGATGTGCCTCCAGCATTTTGCTGGTGGTATATCCTCTACTTTACCCCAAAAACCTGGTGGATTTACCACATGGTATTACCACTCATAGTAAACTAAATCCATCGAAAAATCACCGTGGAGTTCTACAGACTGCAACAATGGTGATTTACACTGCCTTGCCACCTCTCTTATCCCTGTGGCAATGCCACTGGAAGAGGTGGCAGTAACAGAAGCCAGGTTTAGCAGCAGTTCAGCGGATTTTTGCCAGGTTCCCATCAAACTCACAACGAAGCCCAACACAATTAGTAAGTAATCAAGCATTAAACTAAAATCGTGTTCACGTATCATAATGTCCCCTAAACATGCAAAACAAAACAAGAGAACAAAGGGAACAGAAGGGAGACCTGGAGTCTGATCTGTAACTAGCCCATCTACACCTGATTGGGCCTAAAGTTCACATGATGCTCTCGATTAACAGGACACAAAGGCTCGATTATGTAAATTAACTCCCATAAGCGCCCAGCCTCAGGCTAAGAAGATTCCTGGGCAAGGGCATATTAAGGGTTGGGGGGGTCGGGATTAAAAAATTGGTATATGACAGGAAGGTTGTATGGTGAACCCTCCCCAAAAATAATGTATAACAAAATTCAAAATGTTTTTTCTGCAAAAATTCTGCAGCAAAACACGTGTCATAAAAACGGGTGTTGTTGAAATGGCATAGACACCAGCCAGCAATACCTCAGATGTTGGGTGTAATTTCTGCTTGCAATATTATGAAGAATACGTCTGGTGGACACGTGCATACTTTCCTGGTGTGTCTCGTTTATACAGAGCTGAATTCTGTGTTCTCTATATACAAGGAAAGGGTGGTGGGAGCACACTTGGAATAAACCTCTCCTGCAGAAGGCAAGGCACACTGAGAGAGCAAAAGTCTTCAACCAGGACTCTCAAGATGTTTTGTACTGAGGCCCTCATGATCCCTCACCTTTGACTGTGCTGGCTTGAGGTGATGGGAGTTGTGGTTCCAAGCATTTCAAAGGCTTGGAGTCACAGCTATACTGCTTGGAAGGGGCGCTGTTAGCCACATAGACACTCTCCAGGGCAATGACATTTCCTCTGTTTCCAGGAAGTCCATGGCTTAAGGTGGACATTTCTACCTTCAACTTTGCTACCTAAAAAGCAGGCAGGGGTGAAAGCACAGGCCCCACCAGTTCTGGCAGTTCAGATATTAGGTGGGCTATTTTATTGCATTCCTATTCTATTAATAGATTTAATGCTGGTGAGATAACTCAGCGGGTTGAGCGCTCACTTCTGCAATCTGAGCGTGATCTGCAGGTCACAGGTTCGAATCCTGGCAAGGCCAACTCAGCCTTTCATCCTTCCGAGGTCAATAAATGAGGACCATTTTCGGTTGGGGATATTGTATGTAAATATGTGCTCTGTAAAGCGTGTTGGATAAAGGTGTTATATAAATAACACATCTTTATCATTAAATCATCACTCCCCATCGAAGATCATGTACTAAATGATGATATTTATTTTTTCTTGCTGGGTTTATTTGGGCAACGCAGACCATCCATCATTTGAAAGGACTGACATTTGAAATCTGAAAGAGATACATTGCAACATTTTTTTGTGGCCAATAGGGAAAGACAACTGTTTGATGACAATGGTGGGTTGCATTGCTTTATGAATGCATGCATTCAGAAAGGTGCAGAGAATGTGTTTGCAAAATGAATTGCCGAGGTGCACCTCCCTCCATACTGGCGGAGGGGTGGCTGGCGAATCAGGGATGGGCGCGACTTCTTTCGAGGCCAGGTGGGCAACGCGGGCTTTGTAAAGTTGGATTCTGTTTTAATGGATAACCTGGGATACAAGCTCCTAATTGATTGTCATTGTTGTGAAGAAGCTTTTCAGCGCTGCTAATGCAATGCTTTTGCTCGGCGCTACATTTCAAGAGATGGAATAAGTGGCACAGCTGTTAGAAGGCAAACTGGTTATAAAGCTTTAGAATCGAGTGAATAGCAAGCTGTCTACTCTGCCTTTCACGTTCACTGTCGGCTCCTGCTCAGTTGCAAAGGTTTTTTTGTTTTTTTTGCAATTCAAGAAGAGAAGCTGAAATCGAGGGCGCACGGTTGCCATGGAAATGAATAAAGCTACACATGCTGTAAATGTAACCATGCGAAAGCACAACACGTGAAGGCTTCTGACAGGCAGCCTTTCTGACGTGCAGGTTGCGTGCCCCCATTTGTTGCTTCCGGAGAACCTTAGGGGGGGGCCTCTCAGCTCTGGTCAGTGATGAAGACGAGGTACTGAAAGAGCAAATCAAGTTCCTACTAAGTGGTCCTCCTGAATCCCACGCAGGCAGGTGTGTGGTGACGCACTTGCAGTGGTCACGAGAAGTGTTAGAATGCACTCCATCATTGTTAGAGCGCTCACCATACTCCCCGGCTTCAAACGTGGGCAGAGGCCGGCCGTCAAACCACAGAGGCCTGTGCGGCTCTTGCAGGTGGGGGGGTGATTTTGTCAGCTCCTGATTATCCACCCTCACTTAGGACTTTTCTATTTATGTATTTATTTATTTATTTGTAACAGACCAACAGCTCAAAGGCATCATGGCGCACACCAAGACATCAGACAGAACAGCTAGCACAGGACAGGACACCAAGGGCCTGTCACTCCTTTGCCCAGAAAGTAGCATCAAACTCTTTTTTTCTCTGTCATCATCTTTCACTTTGGTACTTTCACTGATTTCTCAAATTGCATAGTAAAGTATGCACTCCTTCCAGCTAGCCTGCTCCAGTCTCTTACTCTGCCTGCAAAGTACTGCACTCCTTTTCCCAGAATGCCATATTTCACTTGATTCCTTTCTTTTCCGTTTGTTATTATCTTGGTTTGGCTTCCATCTCCCACAATGCAGTGCACACACCCTGAGGATAAAGGTCTGCCTAGCTCTTGCCGGGAACCTTTTCACTGATTTTCAGACTTTGCAACACTCGCTCCTGGCACAGTCCCTCACACAGCCGAGAATGAGCCAAAACCCTCCATATTACATATCCAACATGCCACTATTCTCCAGGTTATGTGTTTTAAAGACACAACTATCCTATTTCATATGTGTCATCGTGGGGTTTAATCCTCAATACATTTCCCATGATACTATGCAAAGGCACAGTTGTTATAAGTGTTCACTATATCTCTCTGCCATAGGTCTTATTCGATTAATTACACATTTCAGGATATTAAGGTTTGGAATAGTTCATGTTAGACTTCACTACACAATCCAGGATGCCTTGCTTTGGCTGGGCTATTATTGGATGCACTACAAATCCCAAGCAACTCTGTAAGTGGCTGTTCGGCTGGAACCTTTCAATCACACTCGAGAAGACTACCAACACACTGCCACACCTTTGATTTGGAATTGGCTCTTCCCCCTTCCAAGAATCCCACAAAAGCTGAGGTGCGCACGCTCCTGCGCGTGCGCTCAGAGCAAGTGGCTCTGTAAGTGGCTGTTCAACTGGAACCTTTGCATCACGCTCCAGAAAACTGCTGATAACACTGCCACAACTTTGATTTGGAATTGGTTCCGCCCCCTTTCCAGAATCCCACAAAGATGCGGTGCGCGCGCTCCTGCGCGTGCGCTCTGAGTAAATGGCTCTGTAAGTGGCTGTTCGCTGCTCGCAGCACAGCACGTCAGCCAGTCAGCCGTTAAACTGGTCGACAATCGATTCAACACCATACATGTAGCGTGTCCCACTGTGGTTAACTTTCATCCTGTTATCTGGTCAGTGAGAAGCCACGTATTGGTAATCACTTGTATGGTGAACTTATATTACTAGCACCATGTTACTAGAGTTGCCATTTTATGTTTAGGTTCATGTTTAGAAGTAGCTTGAGACAAAAAGTAATTATGGTTTTGCTGGTTGCTGATCCTTGCTGGAATTTAATTTTACGGACAAGCTGGTCGGTAATAGCAAGATTACGCTAAGTGAAATTAAAGACCGGTATCTTAGTGGTAGAGCGAGCATTAGGTTCTTATATAACAAATAATTCAAGCAACTCCCTACATTGTATGGTGAGCTTCAGCATGGTTGATACGGAGTGTGAGCTTGCCACACATAAGGCGCTGCGAAACAGACGCATCTGTATACCAAAAGTGATCTCCCATCCTAAACAGATGCTGACCTCTAGTAAACAATTGACCGAATACTATATAAAATTGCCACCATCCATATCGCAGACTTCATCATCAATGTCTAACATGAAGAATCTAGCGACAAAAGAATTACATGACACTCTTACGAATGATTTGGACTGTGTTAGCTCTAATCTGATTAGTGATGCTATTTGTGGAAAAAATGGCATGATATGATATGATATGATGTTTATAACGAGCCTATAGACAAGTATTTGAAGGTGCGACGAGACAATGGAAGGGGGAAGAGGAAAGACAGACAACGATCTTACTAGGTCAGGTGTCATTCAGATCATGCAAAAGCAAGGGAAGGGGGAAAAGAAAAGTGTGGGGGTGGGGGGAGAGGAAAGTGCAGTATATGGGATAATAATATCAATAACATAAAATAAATATGAACGGCCAGCTGGTGGCAAGTGCAGAGTGAGTGCAGACATAAGTGCTGGTTGGGGGACTGTAGGGATACAGAAAACAGTCCCCAGGTGCAGGGTTTACCAGGAAGGCAGCGCAAGTGTGCAACTGGCAGGGCTTGGGCCCGAGATCAGATGGGTGGACAGGTAACCTGTGCAGTCTCAGTATCAGCCAGGACTTCAGCAGGGGAGAGAAAGCAGAAGCAAAGAGGAAGGTTTTGAGGTGCTCCGGAACTGAAGATGGTTCTCCTCAAGTTTCAGGGATGCGGGGAGGCTGTTCCAGAGGGAGGCCCTGCATGTCCTCGGCTGCTCCTGTGAGCCTGGTGGAAAAAGAAATATCAGATATGGCGCCAGCAGAATATGACGTCACCTCTATGACACGCATACTAGAGTCTATCAAAGACACTACTGCTGAGCACAATATTCCCAATACTGTAGGTAATGTGCACACACATAATGCAATGGTGCACACTGCGTCCCCTGGTTTGCCTTTCATGGTTGACACCAATATCCATCGTGTTAGTACCATGCTAGAAGAACTCGACATCATATTTATGAGAAATAACAAAGCAATGTCTTTTGTTGATGCTGTATCAACTCCCTATATGTTGTCACCCCCTTATGCCGTGCATGCTCCCGGTGATGGGCTGAATAACAATATTCAGCTGCGAATCCCAGTTTTTAAGTTTGAGCTCAACACACATCCTACTGGTGCAATATGCAAGACCGATGCCCAAAATAGTAACACTACCATGCCAAAGGGTATTGGTAATGGCATCCAGCCGGACACGCATACAAAAGCTACAAGTGTACCAGATGTGAGTCCGAATGTCAGTAGGAATGAGGTAGCATGTCCTCCGACGACATGTTCAATGCATGCGAGAAGCTGCTTACGTCATTGCTGGCCAAATGTGAGAGATTGGAAACTAAACTCGATGTACAATCGCTGTTAATCCATCAAAGCTTGAGGTCTAAAAATCCTTCTGTTTGCCACCAAAGTACTAGCATGTCCTCAGAACACTCAGAGGTACATAATATAACTAATACTCTTAAAAATGACAAGACTAATAAGGCAGCTGACGAGCATTGTATGAAAAACAAAAAGGTTAGATCACCCCCGGTGCACCACGCCTTCATGTATAGCAAAAAAAACTGCTTACGCAAAAATAGACTGAAACTAAAAAAGAAAACGGTTGTAAAAAAGCCTGTAGTTGCACGTGGCCGGGTCGAGGCTATTGTCGACCAAATAGAAACTCATGCTCACGACTTTTTTATACTACCGATAGACATTCCAAAGACCAATGGGTTAATAGCTGGTAACACTATGGCACCTTTGGTTGAACCATCTTTGCAAAATGCCTGACATAGAAGGTGAAAAGCAGAGGTTGTCAAAGACTGCTCAGCATGCCCAATCCACTCTGACTGAGCTATGGAAGCTTCCAAATAACAGTACAAAATAACAGGGACATCCTGAAGATAACATGGCTGTGGATAATGGGAGTCACCTTAGGGATTTGCAACCTCAACACATTTTTTGCAATGGCTTGCAGATACCATTAAATCGTAGGGCTGTCATGAGCATTTTCCAGGCCATCGTACCATTACGGGTAATCTCACCACAAGATATTCAGCTCGTGGACGAAGTTGAACTTGCAAACCAATATATCATGAACATATGCTTTCATTCTGACACTGCCCTTAACTACATCAAGGGCTACCAAGTTGACATATTGAGGTTGGGATACACTGCGACAATAGTGTCTTTCTCTCTGATAAAAAAATGTCCATCTAAGATTAAACACCTGTCAAAATAAAGCTCCACCTGTGCCTATAAGTGTGCAGCCAGCAGTTTGAAAATGAGGCGGTGTATCTAGGATGCCACAGGTCACCCATGGCTCTATTGTTTCCAAGACGTATACCACTGAGATAGTTACTGTAGATGGAAATCTTCAGACTGTGGCTATGAAAAATTCAGTGCCTGATGGGTATTGG
Source organism: Ambystoma mexicanum (assembly GCA_002915635.3). Taxonomy (NCBI): domain Eukaryota; kingdom Metazoa; phylum Chordata; class Amphibia; order Caudata; family Ambystomatidae; genus Ambystoma; species Ambystoma mexicanum. The sequence continues at coordinate 1,016,256,204 of CM030325.1, forward strand.
CAGTGGCTCCCCACGACGTTCAAACCTTATTTCACTGAGAAACGTCGATGACATCGATAAATGGGAACTAATGTACTCATGGAATACAAGGGGACACATGCACATGTTCGAAGCCGAGGGGCTGTTATCTATGTTGAACACTTTCTCGATCGT
>CM030325.1:1016256376-1016332732 GCA_002915635.3 Ambystoma mexicanum
AGCCTTACAGGAAACATGACTCACGACTGAAGAGCAATTTTATGGGTGCAGTACTGTTCATCAAGTAGCGACCTAAGGGTCCAAAGGGAGACCAAGGCCCTCATTACGACCCTGGCGGAGATCCATGGTGCAATTTGCACCATGGACCATGGCGCAGAGCTGCCAACTCCGCCATGGGGGTTGGCGGACTTACCGCCCCATTCCGACCTTGGCGGGGCGGTTAGTCCCCAATCCCCATTTACCCTTCCCCATTCCCATTTTTGCCCCATAGGGTATAATGGGAGTGGGGAAGGCGTTAATTACGCCACCGTAAATTACGGTGGCGTAATTAACAACGAGTCCCGTAGCGCCATGGATTTTTCCCGCCTGCAAAAAGCAGGCGTAAAAATCACCATGGCGCTACGGGAAGTCGTAATCTGGCGGAGAGGTACGCCATGCATTACGCTGGCGTAAACCCATCTCCGCCAGGGTCGTAATGAGGGCCCAAAAGGTGGGCTGGTGGTTACAATTAAAACCCAATGGAAAATAAGTAGGCTAAAACAATCTTCCTCCAATGCACTGGTTACACAGTTTGCTCTTGGAAATATTGTGATCATATTGACGAATATCTATGACCCACTGAAAGTGGTTGGAAGCAGAGAGAATATAAAGGTAGTAGTCAGAGACATACTACAGCAGTTTAACCACAGTTTTCCCATTTGGCTGGCGGGTGATTTTAATGCAAAGATCAGAGCACTTCGAGTACACGATCTTTGCATAATAGGAACTTGTCATCTACAGCCATTGATATTAAGTTGGTGGCATAAACTGCTGGCTTCCCATGAATTCACCAAACTTAATGGGCTTACCCCTAGTGATGTGGGCCCTGCACCCACTAGGGTTGATGCTAGGTCTGCTGTCACCTTGGACTTTGTTTTTCCTAATAGTGGTGGATTAGAGTACATTAAAGACATGAGTGTCGTTAGTTGTGATGAGAGCTATCACCTCCCGCTATGCTTCTTATTGGCAGTGTCAAACGTCAGATCGGAAAGTGTTGACTATGATCGCAATGGCCAATTAAATCTTAATGAGGGGCACAATCGTAGACATTGGAATCCACTAAATCTAGACTCTGCCAATAGAGTTGTCAAATACCTGGTCCCACAATTCATATCCGAAGGACCCAAAGGGGCTAATATCTATGAAATGATTATAACCAATTTTATAACGATAATGGATACCATCCACACACAGATGCTGTAGAAACGGTGCTACAAAACCAGTATGGAAAGATCAAATAAACTGGGTCCCCAGAGGCAAGGAAATGACAAGTTGGTAAAGGCAGCCAAAAAGACGATGCATAGTGAAATAACGCATATTATTGCCCAACGGAACAACATAACCGAGGCTAAGTCTATATCCCTTATGATTCATGAAGTGTAAAAGAACTATAGACAATGTTTAAAACAGCAAAAGCGGCAGTGCGAGATTGAGCAATGGCAAAACATTGCCCATCCAGCACTCACTACGAACACCTAAGGGATTTGGCAATTACTGCGAAGTGGAAAACAAAGAGACTTATCAGTAAATTGCATCCCAGAAGTACAATGGAGTGCCCATATTAAAGCTACCACTGGCTGTTCTGAAGATGCAAAAGACATTTTTCCACTCCTGAAAGAAAGTTGGGAATGTAAAGCGTCAGTGTAGATTTATCACGGATAATAGAAAAGCTTAACAAAATCTCGGGTGGCCGGCCCGGATGGGGCATGTAACCAATTGCTGAAAATGGAGCCTGATATATGGGCAGCGGCTCTCCACTTATTATTCACACAAATAGGTAAGCTGAGTATGATCCCCAAGCCATGGACGATAAGTCACATACTCACAGAAAGGCGCCTGGGATTACCTAGTGAATTTTCGTATGTTGGCTGTTAGACATCTCCTCAAAAATCTTTGCGCGTGTCCTGCTTCTCGAACTAAATGCAAGGATAACCGAAAACAAAATCTTGCCTCCAGAATCAGACCAAAAGCTAGCACTGCCCATATTCTTTTGATTTTGACATCAGCAAAAGAACATGCATGGCAGCGCAGGGAGCTTAATGTATACTGTGCATTCATTGACTTCTCTGCTGAGTTCTCTGCTGCGTTTTATACGTTGATGAGGAACCGTCTATGGCAGGAGTTAAACGCATCGAATATTCCTAAAGGCCTGTTAAAAATGCTAGTGTGTTGCTTTATTCCGATACAAATGTTTGTTTGCATTTGATTGCCAGAAGGAGACTATCAGCAATAAAAATACCCAAGAACTATGTGTGGAAGTTCAGTGAAAAGAGATTAGAACACGTTCACACATATAAATATTTGGGTGTCCTAATCGATGTCAAACTCAAGTGGGATTGCCATTGGGAATCAGTAAAATCTTGCTGTCTAGTATCAGCGAAGGCACCAAGTGTCTTCATCGGGTGAAATGTGGAGTAGTCTACACACACAATATTAACAATATATACAGCTAAATTTAGAGCTATCCTGCTATACGCAGTAGCAATATGGGGTCATAGATATTGTACACGGCTCGTAGCATTTGAAGCACTGCTACTTCACAAATTGAATTGGCTTCCTAGGTATGTCTCTGTGGAATACTTCTATCTAGAGTTCGACCTGCAAAGCATTATGATGTCTGATACTAGCCAATCTGTCATGTTTTTTTATACAGTGGACCTTATTGCCAATATAGGCTCGCCCGCATACATTTCCCACAATACATCTTGGCTTATCCTAGTGTTACCATCTTCCGCACATACTTACTAATGAAATGTAACTCCTCAGTAGCACGTGAAACGACGGGTGTAGGATAGGAGTGCCTAAAGAAATGTGTCAGTGTCATTTATGCCGAGGTGATGAAATTGAATCACTTAAACATTTGGTAATTGATTGTGAAAGTCTGGTTAAGTTGCACTATACATTTTTAAAATGCTTTAATAATATGTTTGATTTTAACAACATTGCTGATGTATGGTGTAAGTTCATACTAGTGATGGTATTAATCTTATTGTTGTATGTATATATACAAAGCCTTTTGGCTCAAAGTATATTAATAAATATAACTAACTTAAATCCCAGGATACTCTAGGCTAGGCAAGTGGTTGTAGGTTTCAGCATTTCTCACTGTGTTTCATGCTGGCAGCGTCTTCAGGGTCTTCCCCACTGGATGCCCCGACATTAGACAAGCTCCAGTGACTGTCTCTTCAAGGTTAAAGATCCCATCCCCCCAACGTCTCAGTGTGCAGGGTCCAAGACTGTGTGGTCAGATCCTGCAAGGGTGCAACATCTCCAAGACCAACCATATTAAAAGGACGCCGCATTTCCTACTCAACGAGCCACAGTCTGCAGAGTTTGAGTTCCTTCAGGGTACACCACATGCCGTTTTTAGTGTTTCCTGCTCACTAGGTCACAGAATGATACTAGCACGTGTTGCTTCATGGCTTCAAGTCACGGCACAGCTTCTGGAAATATTGAATCTCCAGAGCACACCACAGGCTCCTGGCTATTAGCGTTCCCAATAAGTCACAGAGCACAGCTCTTCCAGGTTAATGTCCTTCCACATAAACGCCAGACGAGACCTTGAGTGTTTCCTGGGTCATAGGTCATCAAGGTCTTCATGTGGCACCATGACAGTCTTAGCTGCAGCTCAAGCCTGCTCCCTGTTCCACCTCTTCACTGTACACGTTTTCAATTACTAATCTTGATACCTGATTGGAGGGGACTTCTCTCTCCAGCTCTCCTTTTGGCTGAGTGTTCTTGATCCCAGCCTTTCTTCCCAAGAGTCCCCTGTAGGTATTTCTTTTCATATGACCAGGGGAGCGCAGATAATAAAAGGTGAGAGGCCATTTAAGGCTTCCGAATTCAGGATTTTCTTGGACGCTGATGTTCCCTGATCTCCCTCTTTGGCAGACCTCTCTGCAGGAGGTTTCCCATGAAGAGTTGCACCAAGCCACTGGAGGTTCGGGAGTGCACTACTTGACTATTTGTATACTCTAAGCAGCCACACGTGACTCATCACAGTTAGCTCCTCAGGGAATTTGAAGGCAAGTGGTGGTCTTTCGTACCCCATGAATTGACAAGTGGAAACTTAAAACCAAAGTTTTCAAATTATATTTTAAATAGATAATACACTTTTCCTAACCATCATGCCATCAAAATTAAAATGTGTCCCATTTTTGACCAAGTCTGATAGTAGCTTACTATCTATCCAAGAAACACATGAGTAAATCTCGGGAAGCCTAACTCGGTTAAGTAGTTTTAGGACATGATTGGGGGGAAGGGGACATGGCTTGCTGCAGATAACACTGGCTGGAGGAAATGGTGAAAGCAGGGATGTTGCCTCCTCTGCATATTTCCAGGTTTCCAGGTTAAAGTGTGGCTAATGTTATGTGTTGTTAATGTGATATTGTATGCCAGTCTTACCACCGTATGGCTGCTTGTATAAACAATCATCTGGCGCAATCATTGTTTTGTGATCTGCATGGAGCCAGGTGGCTGTAATGCTTGCTGCTGAGGGTGCATTCAACTTGGTTACGACCGCTAATGTTGCTGCTGAGAAATGTGTATGAAGGTAGACAAGGTATGAAAAAGCAGCACCATCATTAGCAACTCTAACAATCACCTCCCTCAGAAGTGTGGTCCAAGTCAATGTGATGAGATTCAAGATTGCTCGTCATCCCAATCCTGTGTAATGATGGTCACTAGCCCCTCCGCCTGAAACTCATTGAAAAGGATATTCTCTGCTCGCACAGAACAGTTCAACCTCACATCTGGAAGCTGTCCAACCCACTATACATGTCTCATAGACTTTGGACTATTAGGGTGATTGAAGGACACATGAATTGGGCATCAAATCCAGGTACCTGGCCAGAAGGGTCTCAGGCATGAATCACTATTACAGGAACATTTGTTAAATATACAAATGTGTGGTCATTCCTATAGTCTCTAAATGCTAAATGTAGATATATATATATATATATATTTTTTTTTTTCAACTATGAAATATTTCGTAAATCATTACTTGAGTTTGAATAATTTGTTTGTGCAAACCTGAGGTTCTTGTAGAGGTGCATTTGTAAAGTAATCGACCCCCCAGAACATGTGACTTGCATCCCATAGTAATAGGTGTGCAGTGTCCTGTTTGTACTCAACCCAGTGCCAGGGCTGTACTTCTGCTCCTACACACTTCGTTATACATTACATATTACATATATACAGCTCTAAACTCAGGTGTGCTCCTCATTATTGGATTCTCTGCAGGTTTAACCTTTATTAGAAGCAAATACAGATCGGATACCTGCCGTACTCCCTAAACATGCTAGTAGCGGCGAGACGCAGTGCAAGTCCAAGTACAGAGGGATTGCCCATTCTCATGGCCTTAGAATGAGGGATGGTAACTTTCAATTTGAGGAGGAATGTTCCATGGGCCTCTCTCCCTCTAGACTGTGTCTGGCTCATATCCTGATGATATGCCAATTGTCCAAGGTTGGTAAGCAATGTGCCAACCTATCCAAATTTCTTAGAGTCATGCCACCCGTCAAGTTGTATGCTATCCTATCTCTTGTCATGAAGATGATGTAGTATAACCTTTATCAATATAGGGGTGGTTCCAGGTGGAGCCATCACATATGTGTAACACAATGAAAATGTTTAACCTGTATGGAATTGGTATGTATTGTACTGTATTGAATTGATATTTGGTAGAGCGCGAAAATGACCAATGTCACTAGGGAGATGGAGAGGAGGCCACTCAGAATATTCAAAACAGAAGAGTCTTTAGGTGCTTATGAAAAGAGAGAAATTATGGAATGGTGCGAATTTCAACTGGAAGAGAATTGTAGTCCAACCACTAACCTAATCCCGTTCCCCGTAGATTGTGTGAACTGAGATTATGTTATGACATCATTGATGACAAGTTAGCAGTACTTAAGCTATTTTTTTGTTTTAAGAATGTTGAGAGTCAACAGACTGTACTGCTTGTATGTTGTCCCAGCTTTATTTGGATGATAATAAAGCTGTGTTTTTCCACACAATGTGTCCATTCCTTCATTTGAGTCTGGTTTGGATTGACTCCAGTTCCTCTGGCTCAGTTTGGGACTTTTTGGGACCATCTTCACAAATCCATATTCACAAATGTGCTTCTGGTTCACATCTCCTCTAAAGCATCATGCATGGGTTATGATGATATCCAATTCTGAGTCAGAACGGAAGTTCCAGGTGTGCATTCATTATTTGAGAGATTTGGATGAGCAAAGGGCCACTCAGGGAGCTGCACCCTGGCAATGATGGTGTGTGTTATCAGGCTTAGGACAGCAGGCATACTCCTTCACACACACAAATATGGCTCCTCCAAATGCCACACACATAATACTGGAGAAAGACAAGAGCTGCAGAAAATGCAGTACTAAAATAAATGCATGAATATATGACTGTAAGTTCACATTATATGAAGAAACATTAACCAAGCATTTAGAAAGCTCAGGAATAAGTATTTCAGAGAGGCAGTAAATGTTCATGATCAGTATTTGTAAATAAAGATCAATAGTTCACGGAACATCAATTTAACAGATCTATCAATCAGTAGATTTTAACATATGTGAATGCATAATATAAACCGTAGGTGTATGCTGTGATTCACAAATAACAATAGCCAGAGCAATGTCAATAAACAAATGTATTTTCCATACAACACCATATTCACTCTGCTTTTGGGACGTTGCCAGATAGGTCAGAGTCAAAGCAGCAAAAAAGGCAGAGACAGCGTGAGTGCCATGAACAAAATTAAGGTTTGCACAATGGTAACCAGCATGGCAGTACCCAATGAGATTCTGCATATCTGCACAACACATATTAGATTTTTTAGAGGCACTTACAACAACCTATCAATCTGTGGGAAGAGATGAGGTCTTGTGATATAGGAGCAGACAGTGGTATCTGTGGCAAATCACAGGATTCAGTCACTTCTCCCCAGAGATGAGCCTTTCCCTGTGAGTCTATGGAGGTGAGTGCACTATGCAATAAGAGTTCCGGCAAGAAGGATATCACAGGGAGAGACTTACCTCTTTGGGACAAGGACTCCCGTTCAAACGAGGAACTCCTTAACAAACCCACCGCTTATAGCCCTTCATTAATAATACCTGCCAGAAGTAAACATAAAGAACATACTGATATTTGCCACATAGACCCCTTGATTAAACCTGAAGAGAAATACTTATGTAGTACTGAGATGAATAAAACCACTGGAGCAGTACAGAGAAGAAGGACTTTGACGCTCCACCAGGGAAATCCCATGGCAGCATCACAATTCTGAGAATAGGAGAGATGGGGATGAGAGAAGCCCACGATATCCAGAACAGCCGTGAGAGTGGGATTGAAGGAGCATGGCTTCAGATGTTGAGATGAAGCTGGCGTGCACTTCCGACTACTTTATCCTCAGGAACACCTGAAGAGGAAGCCAGAGGACTGGTACAGTGTCCAAAAAGTGGCCGAGTGAAATGTGGTGGTGTGACCGAAGCACAGAGGACTTGGGGGTCCCTAAACAACGCTGAAACCACTTACGTGAAAGCACTGCAGAGTATGCCAAACGACAGAATGAAGTGTCAAACCTGACAATCACAGAAGAAGACCCTGTGCAGAACGCATGACTGGTGATGCGATCCCTGAGATAGAAAGTAATGGGAGAGAGCAAGTCCCGGGGGGGGGACCAACAATAAGGTTTAAGTTACATACCTGTAACTATTGTTCTCCAGCATGGATCTGCCATGGATTCACATGTTCATGAATATTCCCCGTCGTCAGGTTGGGAATCCTAGATAAAAAAAAAAAGAAGAGTTTCACTTTCATTCAAAACTGTATTTCTCTAAACCAACCATTGTCCTCTGGGTCATACCGCCCCCTTCTAATGACAGTCCTCTCCCTAAGCCCCGTCTCTGGCAGCCATCTTCAGATTTGGTAAGCACATAAAGTGGCAGAGGGGACGGAGAGAGGGTCCACATGTCAATCCATGCCAGACCCTATGCTGGAGAATGATACTTACAGGTAAGTAACTTAAACCTTCACCAGAATGGGGTATAACATGGATTCACATGCTCATGAATACAACAAATATATAGCAGTACAACATTACAAAACCACAGGAAGTGGCAAGGATCAACAGAAGCAATCAATTCTTACCTCATGAACAGACTCACCTCAAGCAAACAGGTTGCGCAGCACTACTTGGCCGACTCTGGACTCTTTCCTGTAATCCCTGTTGATGCAGTAGAACTTTGTGAAGGTGTGCATGGACCTCCTAGCAGCCCTGCAGATGTCCAGCAGGGGCACACCAGACAGGAACGCTGTGGTCACATCGATTGCTCTGGTGGAGTGGGCTCTAAGATTGCCGGGCAGAGGTCAGTTCGCCAACTGATGACAGTGTACGATGCAGCCGGAGAGCCACCTTGAAATGGAAAACTTGGACAAGGCCTTCCCATGGTTCACAGGATCAATGTTCAAAAACAGTTGTGATGTTTTCTGAAATGTCTTTGTGCATGTCATTTGGAACTTCAGGGCACAAGCAACGTCCAGCAAATGCAGGGCCCTTTCCGCCAGTGACAAAGGTTTCGTGGCACAAACAGATAATACCAAAGGCTCGTTGAGATGAAATTCCGATAGACTCTCCGGCATGAAAGAGGGTTACGTATGCAGCACCACCCTCGATTTGTTGAAAGTCAAGTATGGTTGCTCGCAGGATAGGGCCTGGATCTCACCTTCCCTCCTGGCAGAGGTGATGGCCACAAGGAAATCTGTTTTTCACAAGAGGAACTTGAGAGGGGTCTGATGCATATGTTTGAAGGGAGCCCCCATAAGCCTTGTCAGAACCACATTGAGTTCCCACGTTGGGGCAGGAGCCTTCACTGGTGGGAAAGATTGAAACAGTATTTTGAGAAATTCTTTATGGAGTTGGTGGGACCAGAGCCACAATCTGCCTGGAGAACTGGTGTAACAGGAGATAGCCAAAAGATGTACCTTGATAGAGGCGTGCACAAGTCTGGCCTTGGTCAAGGGAAGCAAGTACAGAATGATCTGCAATGCCGTGACCCTGAGAGGGGTAATCTTCTGAGATCAGCGACAGGTTGCAAAGCTCTTCCATTTGTGACTATAGCACTTACAAAGTCGACCATGCCCTGGCCTTGGTCCAGGCCTAACTGCAGTCCGCAGGCAATTCATATCCTCTAAACTCTCTAGCTGCAGGAGCCAAGCCCTCAGGTTCAGCAATCCTTTGTCATGATGAAGGATTGCACCTCCTTATCTGGTGAGAAGATCTGGCACCACTGGCAGCATGACCGGAGACAATGCTAACAGACGGAGAAGGACTGGATATCAAATCTATCTCGGCCACGCCCGGGCGTTGAGTGTCATCCTGCCTGGACACAGTCTGAGTGTGTTGATGACTCGTAGCAGGAGAGCAAAGGATGAAATGCGTACAGAAACAGTCCTTCCCCCAGGGAGGAAAACGCGTTCCGCAGGCTCCTCAGCTGGTGGAATCTGCTGGCAAACCTCTCGCACTTGGAGTTTGCCGCCGTCGCAAACAGTTCTATCTGGGGCCTGCACCATTTGATGAATAGGGGGTTCACCTGATCCTGATGAAGCTCCCACTCATGGCAGGAGCGCCGTTCCCTGCTGAGGGAGTCTGCAGTGGTGTTCATGACTCCCGCCAGGTGGAGTGGGACAAGGAACATCCCCTGTACGATGCCCAGCGCTTCAAGTCCTGCACTTCTTTGGAAAGCACCAGGGATTGAGTGCCCCCATGCTTCCTGATGAAGAACATGATGGTGGTGGTGTCCGTGAAGATCCTCACCACCTTGCCTTTCAAAGTTGGTAGTAACGACTTGAGTGCCAAGAACACTGCCCGTAGCTCCAGGATCTTGACATGATATTCCTTCTCCTCTGGCAGCTACAGATCTCTGGCATGCAGACGTCTGGTGTGTGATCCCTATCCTTCCAGGGAGGCGTCTGTGGTGACCGTCTCCTGGTATGGAGGGGTTCATAAATCCCGTGCCTTGGGCGATGTTGGAGCGGATGCCCCCCCGTCCTATCGCCCGTCTAAACTCATAATTGGGAGAGAACTTGTCCGCGAAGCTTCCGGACACCTGTATCCAGCAGACATCCAGGAATTCCTGAAGGGGTCGCATATGCAACCTGCAGAGCCAGTTGAGGTAGATGCAAGATGACATCATTCCCAGTAATGACTTGATGGCCTGCACTGTGGCTGTGTTCATCGATGACAGTTGTTGCACCTTTCCTTGAATGGATGCTAACCTCTCCTCCGAGGGTGATGCCAGACACTGTATTGAGTCTGGCGCCTCGGAACAGTGTGTTCTGTGATGACACTAAGCAGGACTTTGGATAGTTGATGGGGAATCCAATATCCATCAGTAGCTGGACGGTCATTTCTGTGTGCCTGTCGGCAAGCTCCCACGAGAGGGCACGAATCAGCCAGTCATCCAGGTACGGGTATAGGTGTATGCCATATAGATGCAGATGGGCTACCACTGGTGCCAGACATTTCATGAACACTCTGGGGCCGACTTCATGCTGAAAGTTAGCGCCTTGAACTGGCAATGCTGTCCCTGCACCATGAAATTTAGAACATTCTGATGCTTTTTGTGAATGGGGTGAATGGGGACGTGGAAGTAGGCATCCTCCAGGTCCAACAATGTCAAGAAGTCTCCGGTTTCCAGTTGGCCAAACACGTGTTGCAACGTGACCATCCTGAGCTTTTGGGACTTTAGGAATTTGTTCAGACGTTGTAGGTCTAAGATGGGCCTCCAGCCCCCTGTCTTCTTTCTGACCAGAAAGTATCTGGAATAGACATCCGAGCCATTGAGGAACTAGCTCTATCGCCCCTTTTTACAGCAAGGCCAGTACCTCTTCCAAGAGCTGTGGGGTGTGCTGCTCCTGATGGCTAACTGGAGGAATCCGCTGACACATGCGTTGAAACTCCAGGGTGTGTCCTTGTCGAGAGCGTCCAGCACCCATCTGTCAGTGATCTTCTCCCACTCGCTGATGAACTTCGTCAGCTGGCCTCCCACCAGGGTGCACAAGTGGGGGCCTCTACGTCCCGGTCAGTACTGGCTTGCTTTGGCGCTGGCGTCCTGCCCTGTGGGTGACGGCAATGCTGTCTTTTGCTACCGTAGTCCTGGGAATGACCTCTGTAGGCTTCCTGACTTGTGGATCTGGAAGGCTGATGGTACAATGTGGAGAAACCTTTTGAAGACCTGCTCGACTTTCCCCTGGAGGAGCAAAAAGAAGAGCAGTGCTGCTGGAGAGTGCCCAGGGAACGGACCGTCTACATATCCGCTTTGATAGCCTGGAGGGACTCGTTGACCACTTTCCCAAATATATTCTCTCTATCATAGGACATGTCCAGAACCTTTGCTTGGACCTCCTGATGGAAATTTGTGGCCTTCATCCAGCCTTGGCAACAAAGGCAGACACCGTTCCCCATTTGCCAGGACCATGTGTCGGTGACGTCCAATGCCACTGTGATGGTGTGATCAGAGGCTACCTCCCCTTCCTGCAAGAGAACAATTGCCTCCATCTTCTTATCGTCGGGGAGGAACTCCAGCATAGGCCCCACGTTGTACCACAACTCTCTGTCGTACCTGGCCAGGATCGACAGTGCATTGGTCGCCTTGATAGCGGATGCTGTGGTGTAAATAACCTTCTTTCCTATGGTGCCCATACTCTTACCCTCACTGTACGGAGGGACCAAAGACAATGAGGACTATTTAGCCGACTATTTCCTCGTGGATGCCGATACCACTGAATATGGTGATGGCTGCAACCTCAGGCACTTGGTTGAGGAGCCTGGCACCTGATATTTCATCTCTAGTTTATCCCATTTGCCAGGGTTCTTCATAAGGGCCAGTCCCTCTTCCCAAACAGTGTCCAGAAGGGGCACCACCATGATTGTCTTCCTCCTGGCCTTGCGCCGCTGGTACAATAAGCCCTTCTTCTTGGTTTCCTCAAGCACTAGCTGGAAAAGCTCAGAGGCTCTGGAGATCATGGAGTGGAATGACCCAACCTCATCCGGTGGGGACTCCTATGTGGAGCATCCAAATGTGGAGATTCACTGTCTGCCGTGACAATATCCTCGTCGTCATCCATGTTCATGGCAGTATATTTCCCTGTACCCGTGTCTGTGTCTGCTGGGGGAGAAGGGACCCAGCCTGGTGGCAGGGGTTGAAATGGGGGCATCGGATGACGCTTCCTCTTCTTCACTGGAGGCTGATCGGGGACATGGGGGACCACAGGTACTGGAGCCAGAGGCATCCTCAACTGGATCTCTGACAGCAAGATGTGGAAGGTCGACAGAAAGGAAATGTCCCTTTGCTGAGAAGTCAGAACAAGAAAGCTAGGCCCGGCGTTGTTGTTGCCGTCATCCTCTTCTTCAACGTCCTCGTGGACCATATGTAGGGACTCCTGGTCTTCGTCATCCGTGGATGAGACCTCCATGGTTTGGATGACGGCCTTGGAGGGCTGTTTCAGCTCCTCCTCGCTGCACACTTTTTCCCCCCTGAAGGTCTTAGACCGGAGCCTGAGCCGGATTTACCCCTTCTGGTGTGCCTGCAAACTTCAACAAAGTCAGTGTGGATGTGTCATGCCTTGGGATAAGGATACCTTCTGATCCATGGGGGCTATCCTCGAAGGATCAGCACCCTTAGCTGTCGTGGCAGTAGCAGTCGTTGATGGAGTAGCCAACGAGGTCTTAGCCTGTGCCAGTTGAGCATGCTTATGCTGTTCGGCCTTCTTCTCCTCCGTTTGCAGCTTCTCAGATTTCTCACGTAGTTTAGCCGGGGTAGATGAAGAGGAGCTTGATTGTTGGCTGGCAATGGAGGTGGAAGGTGTTGTTGATCGCACCCTATCCACTTTTGGGACCCACTTCCATGGAAAACCCAGTGGACTCGGACCTGTAGCTCTTGGCCTTATCTTGGACCCCACAGATGAGGCCTTCTCAAAGGACTTAAAAGACCTCTCCTCTGAGCTGTCGGTCCTGGGTGGGGCATGACTGTGCTCGGAGCACGCGTCAGAGGCCTTGGCATTAAGCTATGCTGCCAGCCCACTATGCCTATCCTTTGTTGTCTTTTTAGATTTTGGAGAATCCGAGGCATATCTGGCACTCTATCTCCTTGTGGTCCGAGTGCAGGCAGTAGAGGCATTGCAGGTGCTTGTCCTCCACTAATATGTTCCATAGTCCGCATTTGGTGCAGGGCCTGAAGAGGGACCTTCCTTCCTTCTTCTCCTCTGTCATGGGTGGAGGTCGCGAAGTAGGCCCAAAGGACTTGTAGAATCTTTGAAGATTTTCACACTTGAGGGGTGCAGAACTAAACCTACAAAAGATATCTGCTGTTGGCAGATGAAGGAAAGAGCACACAGGCTTCTTTGAAACAAAAAATCGAAATGTTTCTGTCAGAAACGTACAAATAGCTCTGAGAGCAAACTGAAGGACTTCAACACTGAAGAGTACGGTAAAAATCTGAAGATAGCTGCCAGAGGAGGGGCTTAGGGAGGGGACTGTCATTGGATGGGCAAAGTATGACCCAGAGGACAGTGATTGGTTTACAGGAGAAATAGAGTCTTGAGTGAATGTGAAACTATTTTTTCTTTTAGCAAGGATTCTCGGCCTGGCGAATGGAAATATACATGAGCATGTGAATCCATGGCAGAGACATGTGGGAGAACAAGTGGAACACTCATACTCGTCCCAGTATGAACCGAGTTTTGGAGAAGAGTGAGAATCATTACTTGGACACTCATACTCGGCCCAGCGGTAGAAAATAATGAAAATCATTACAGGAGTGAGAGCTATAATTGGAACAGTTCAATTTGTCCTAGTCAAGAAAATGATTGAACATTGAGTAAAGAGAAAGTCTCAAGTTTAACTAACAAGAGAAGAACAGAATTGCCTCAAGGAAAAAGGGGGAGAGAAGCAAATAGGATCCTGAGAGAGAAGAATGAAAAGGAAAGGGAGCACCAACATGTAAAAGACACTGTTGAAAATATGAAGAGCCCTATATCTGAACTATACGGCTTGATAACGTGAGTTACCAAGAACCACCTATAAATACTTTACTAAAGAGAACTTGTTGAAAAAGCAGCCCACAGGTGAAGGCAGCCATTCTGCTGTGCCTTAGTTGTTTTGATACTGTCAGGGACCGGCTAGATTAGTTTGGACAGAGGACAAATGTTCATGTTGGACTCAGTGACGATGGACGGGCACCCCAGTTAGTTTCTGTTAGGCAGGGAACACCTGCAGATTAGAGAAAGTCAGGAGTTTTCATTTTTCATTTAATAAACAACAAACCTAAAAATGGAAGACCAGAGTCCTTGTCCTTCGTCTAACCCGCCACTTACCAGTGGGACCTGGAAGCATATCTTGTTAAATGGCCTCGCTTGCCTCCCAGGGATCCAGCACCCCATCTTACACTGTTTTCGACGGATAAAATTGGGCATTTACATTCAGATCTGTGTGTAGCACAGCTGCGCTGATCAATTCTGCGGCGATGGCAGCCCGAACTCAGACAGTCTTCCTGGCTGGGAGGAGTGCAGCACTACCTGCGGGTAATGAGCTTGGCACAGTCTCGCTTTTTCGCGGTTATTCTTTTATTTCCCATTTCGTTGTGCATAACGATGTTACGGCATATAAAATCTCGGATATTTACCATCGCTCCCTAATGAACCATGGCTCGAAGGCTCAGGGTGAGCAGTGACTGCATTACTAATAAAAGAAAGGAGAAGGGGAAAGAACACCGGTTGCCTCATTACAGACCTGATGCCTCCAGAGGAGGTGCACTTCCTGCCAACCTAGGGAGGGAGGCAGATTAGGAGAATTGCAGCCTGCTGTAGATTGGGCAGCACAGCTCTGGCAGAGAACTACAGGCCATGAATTATTTGTTAATTTATTTGCAATTTTGATATAGCGCAACTCGCCAGCATTGACAAGGTTCAGGGCTATAGCTGAGCAATGGATTAAAACATCTTGAGAGCCAATGGATACTGCCCGGGGGCCTAGTCTATAACCTCGGGGAGCGTGGGGGAAGGGGCAGGTGTTTACCAGCATGCAATGCAATGTACCTGGCTAAAAGGGATAGCGCCTAGTCAGGGCTGAGCACTTTATTACAGATGTTTTAATATAGCAGAAGCTATATCTTTCTCTGACAGCTGTGCTTTTATAACTTCCATTGTATTGCTTGTCCCATTCATAATCGTTATTAGCAAAATTGACCTAAAAACATTTGACCTAAAACATTTGATCGAATTCTTTTAACCTTTTTTTCAGTCAAATCGAATTAAATATATATGGGGGTAGGTAAGGGTATAGATTAGGTTGAGGGGAAGTAGGGGAGTTGCGGGTGGGGGGTCTCCCCCTGCATTTTAGACCCAAAAAAGGTCAAATAAATTTGATTAAATGTGACTAGGTCAAATGTTTTAGGTCAAATAGACCCAAACCTCATAAACACATGCTCCCATGCCTCCTTCCCATCATGCTGCAGCCTCGCCCTCACCTACCCACCAATCACGTGCCAAGTGTTACGTAATCATTTATTTCTATGTGAAGGGAAGCTATGACATTGCCATTGGCTTAAGAAACGCGTCATCCTGTGTTATGCGCCATAAAAATGAACACATGAATGTTAATGTATGGCAAATACTGTAGTCTTTTAAACAGCGAATGGAGTTTTTTTTTTGTGCAGTGGCCACTTAAAAGAAGCACGTCTATCTGGTTCAAGTTTTGGTAGCTATGGATGATAGGACAGAGTTGTGAAGTGTTTTTACATGGTGTATGTGTTTCATATTTCAACATTTTTTTTTCCTCAGGCGTGGAAGCTGTGAAGGTTGCTGGGTTGCTGGGTTCCCTGGTTATCCACGTTTAGGCAGCGGTCGAAATGTCCTCCCTTCTCATGTTACACCACTGTATGCTGCTTTGTGCATAGTTTTTTTTTTTTGTTTACAAAAAGTAAAGCTAGTGCTGTGTTTTCAATGTTTTCTGTTTTAAAAATGCAAACCTCTCAGTGAACAAATCTGACAATATATAAGAAATGTGAATAGAAACACATTAGACAAAATAATTATGATTGTCACTGAAAGACCAAGGGGCACAACAGATAGCGCACATCTGAAAAAGCTGCATGCCACAAACCTAATCTTTATTGTGCAGTTCAATAAATGACCCCCTGCAGAGGAGGGAACTCACTGAGTATTTACTAAAATCACTGAACTGCACCCAGTGAACATGGTTAGCTAGTTAAAAAGTTGGCAAAAAATGCATACTTAGTGATGCAATTTAATAAATGATGAATGCATTGTGTTTAGATCTGTGCCGCAGCCTATAACTTAAAATGCAAGTCAACGTTGGTCACATTACTCAGTAGGTTAAGGGCCGGCTGCATTAATGTATGAGCTCTCTAGGGCACGTGTTCACATCCTGGCTGTGGTGGCATGTTCTGTCCTCATTCAACGGTCAATAAAACAACTATTATTATGTCAAGCAATAATAACACCTATTGATGCAGTCAATCAATACTTGAGGTCTGTTTACCATAGGAGCACATGCTGCCCGCCCCTCTACACTTGCAAACGCTCTCATCTATTAAATCCATTCTTGCAGGCCCAGGAGAAAACAAAGGCAGACCTCACGCTATTGGGGGCTTCACTATGGCACGGGCAGAGGATAAAAGTATGATGTTATGTTATGTCATTGAAATTTATAGCGCGCACGCCCACCCGTAGGTATCATGGCACTAGGAGAGAGGTGGAGCAGAAAAGCCAGCAGATGACCAGGAACATAAATTAAAACAGTAACGTTTTCAGGTTGCGCCGATAAGTGAGATGGTCGATAGTCTCGCGCAAGGAAAGAGGCAAACGATTCCATTCCTTAGCCGCTGCTACCGAGAATGCACAGCCACCTTTGCGAGCAAATCTAAAGCGAGGTACCGACAGTCGACAAGTCCCTTGAGAGCGGAGGGCACGAGTGGGTTGATAGCGAGTACATTTAGCCTGCACATATTTGGCTCCAACACCATAGAAGGCCCTGTGCACCACCATGCATATTGATTTAGACGCAATTCCTTGGGCAACTGGCAGCCAGTGCAGCTGGCGCAATAGAGGGGTCATGTGGGCACCAAATGGGGGATGGAGAATGGAACAAGCCACAGCATTCTGCAATAATGAGATTTCATACCTAGTAGCTTTTCTGGCAGCAGAACACCTTGGAGTGCTTGGCTGCACCACAGTCATGCGACTACTGACTATGAACATGTAACCCCTTAAACGCTGAGCTCTGTGCAAGTCTTTGCAAACAGGACGAACACACTCATATTTAGCACTTAAGGTGTTTGACAAACTACTGTGCACTTTTGATTTCTAACTTGGGTGTATGTCCATCAATTGAAACAAGTGACCACAATTGCGGGGAAAAAAAACTCTTGAATCTGAATGAAAAAAGTGAGGAGGCAAGGTGCACATAGATGTGTGGGCCGGTATCCCCCATAGCAGGTCAGATAGCCAGGTGAGCTAAATGCTCGCCACGGATATCTCTGCGTAGCCTGCTGTGGCAAGTTTGAATCCTGGCAGGGACAGCTCAGCCTTTCATCCTTCGAGGTCGATATATTGAGCACCACTCATTGGGCTAATATTTATTTCAATTATTTCAGCACTCTGGGACCTATGCGTGTGCAGCACTAAATGAGCAATACAGTAATATTTTCAGCTCACTGCAGACCATTCACTGCATTTCTTAAGGGACATTTCATCAGATCTGTTCGCAGAATTTAAGAGTATTCATGGCTGAGTGGATACCGGTGATAATGAGCTTGGCACAGTCTCGCTTTTTATTGGTTATTTAAGAGTGGGGATTGGATCAGGAATCAGAGAAAGGTGACATTTGAGGGTGAGGCAGGAGAATGGGAGTATGGTGGACCTTGGCCCCATTAAAAATGCCACAAAAAAGCTGTGACATACCTAAGGCGATGGAATTTCACAGATCCGTGTGGGCCTCAGTGGAAGTCTATAGTGATCTGGAGGAGAGGGAACAAAGCAAAGCTTAGGTGTTCATTAAAGTAACAACATGCATACAAATGCATTTGGGACAGAAGCACGCAGATCTATCTGAGATCACTTAGTTATATTACGTCATCTTGAAGAAATACCAGCACACAAAGTTCCAGTGATGTCCCATTGCCAGTGCTTAAAGTGGGCCGGGGCCTAAAGTGAGACTGAGCCGGGGCCCTGCCGGGGACCCCCGATCCCACTAAGCCACGGCGGGTGCATCTCCCGCGCATACGGGAGATGAGCCCGCCGGCCGCCCATCAAGAGGTCAGGCATGGCAGAGTCAGGCAAGCCTGTGACTGACAGACTTGCCATTGAGCGACGCTGTGACTGGCTGACACTTCTGCCAGTCACAGCTGCCTGCTGCAGTGCTGTCGGAAGAGCACCTTGGAAACTAACTTCCTCTGGTAACCCCTCGGGAGGGTTACCAGTGGAAGTTAGAGTCCCGGGAAGGAAAATAAATGAAAGAAAATGCGTGCGAGCCTCGCACGCATTTTCTTTCATTTATTTTCCTTGTTCCAAACATTCTGCTGTTTAGGGAACAAACAGCAGAAAGTTTGGAACGGAGAAAATAAATGAAAGAAAATGCGTGCGAGGCTCGCACGCATTTTCGTTCATTTATTTTCCTTGTTCCAAACATTCTGCTGTTTGTTCCCTCGCATGCGAGGAGGATCGCATACTTGCCAACATTCTGTGACTAAAAAGACGTGTAGGATTTTTCAAGTTTCAAAAATAATAATTCCCATAACAATGACATCACAGAGAAAAACAAAACATGCAAACAGCACAACATGGAAAGATTTCGAAATGTAAAAATTGAATAATTGTGAATGGTAACTTAACACCAAATTGTCGGCAGATGCTGTGTGATGGTGTTACACTCTGCCACTTGCTTACACTGGTGGTTCACCTAAGAGTTGTCCCGGCAAGAGTGTGGACAGAGTCAAGTAGCGGTCAATTCACTGGATTGGTCTGAGTCCAATTAAAGTAATCACCTACCAGTCCACAGTATAGACAGACTAATGTGTTGCATGCTTTGTCCTGAAGCCTGCCTTAGAGTCACAAGAATTGCATGCCGCCACTGATAAAAAGCAGTAGGATCTGTCACTGAAATCTGTAGGCGGTAGGACTGCTTAAAAGGCAGTATCCTACTGCCTAAATCTGTAGGGTTGGCAAGTATGGGATCGCATGAATTTTCCTCCTTTTATTTTCCCATTGCACCATTTGTTGCACCGAAGTCAGCAGTATCCTCATGGTGGCTCTGTGAACCAGCCTGGTGCGCCCTGATATTCAGTTGTCTTTGGTCCTCTGGACTATCTTGGTTGTGTGAAGCAACATGGGCATTATGTTGGGTAGTTTTCCTTTGCCAGGCACAAATATGAAGCATTCTCCTGACCCTTGATGATCATTTTCTTTCATTTATGTTCCCCTGATTTTTATTCCTGGTGCTAATTACTGCATTTGGCATGCCATACCGGATTTGATACCGGATTCGTTTCACACAATGCTGGCCCCTAACACCCTGATTCCTGGTGCTAATTACTGTATGTCCATGAGCCGACATTCCACTTTCACAATATCCATTCCAATGTACAATCCATTGCAATGTACAAAGCACCTTTTGTTTTTGACTCATGGTTGGGATTTGCTGTATTCTAATTTCATAACAAAATGGGAGAGGGGCTTCAATCGGGTGTTGACAAATCCTACCCCTGTGACTTGAGTGTGGGCCAATACACCAGATAAGGCCTTGGCCCTGGGCTATAACATCCCACTATGGCATTAGAATACTGCCTTTGTCACTGCCTAACTTTTCAATATTCCTGAAAATTCTAATTGTCACAAGTGGTTTGCGGTGTATTTAACTGTTGCAAATGAGCATTTTTAAATGCCACCTGGCAAATAAACGTTTTTTTTTCTTTTTCTTTTGCAATGTTTTCTTTTGCAATGTGACTCACTTGCAATGTGCCCTTATTTCCAATTTTTTTCTATAAAAAATGCATGGGCACAGCATAAGTGGCAGGCATGGGTAGCATAAAATCTGGTTCACAAATAAGATAAGCTATGTTCAGTGCAGTAAAACACATAAATAAATAATCCCCTTGAGCTTTGATTTGTTATACTTCAAGCCAAATAGCAAGCAGTCTGCTACACAATATGTACTTAGTAATGTAGGCACGACCGGTTTTACCATGTCGCATTTAGGCCCCGCCCACCAATTAGGCCATGCCCATCACGTCTTAGGCCACACCCCCAAATGAGGCCCCCCCTCAGTTTCCTACCCCACTTAAAGCACTGCCCATTGTATATGTGAGATGTTGTACCAGTGACATTTTTTTTGGCTCCTACATTTTCGGTCTATGTTATGTTATGGATGTGTCATCACTACAAGTCCTGCATGACCAGTACTGATCGACTTCCACAGGGACAAAGGCCTGGAGACTGGCACTGATGGAACATGTCATGCTTGACCTGGGACAGCATAAAAGACCTGCACACAGGGGACCGAATTCCAAAAGGGCGTAATGTATTTGTTTTTTTAAAATGTATTTTTAATTTATTGTTATTTTTGATAATAACATCTTTACAACACGTACAAAATGATTAAATAAAAGTACATCACATCATTAAAACAAAACACCAAAGAATGAACATACATAGCATTAAAAATAAGAACTGACTATTACATTCACTTTCCAACACTTATGGCTTCGGGGGATTTTCAACACCCTATTTTCAGAACAATTGACAATCGGGCGCAACCATGTCAATACATCACTCAGTTCTATGAGAAAGTGTGGTTCTACAGCCCAACTGTGTTTTACATATTCAGAAAAGACATCTGTGCATTTAGTTCCAGTCAGATAGGCAACCTCATCAAGTGGTATAATACCCTTAGTTCACTTTCCTTGATGTCGGTAGTCATATCACCCTTAGCTCGTCTAAGCCACCAGAATCCCTATTTTGGCAGCTTTCCCATGAGCCAAGATTGTCTTCTACAATTTTGAGAAAATGGAATAAGGCCATCAATAAAGATTTACTGTGCCCTTCCATGCTTTGTCGCCAAAGCATATGAGAGTTATGTAACAAATTATTTTATATCATACTAGCTCAAGTACTTGTGATTGGGTTGTAAAAATAAAAGGGACAGTGTTCTGTCAGATGCTTCAAAGATTCAGATTCAATATCTGATCTGCAAAATCTGTATCAAATCTCTTTTACTACACCAGTGGGTTTTTTCCAATTTTTCATCCTCACTTTAGTTGCAAAGAGATTAAGTCTAAAGTGCATAAACAGTATTCTAAAGTATTTGCTTATTGGTTCCATGGAACACTTTCCTCCGGCACCCAGCATTGATTTTCAATAAAAAGCGGTTTGCGTTGTGGGCCTTGTAGTTTTTGTTTTTCCAATAAGATGGGTCCTATTAATGTGTAAATGCAAAGTGTTAATGACCATAAAGCAAAGACCAACACCAGTTCCGGAAGACGCTCAAGACCTTCCTCTTTGCTTCTGCCTTCTCTCTTTCTCTCCCCTGCTGATTTCCTGTCTGATACTGTACTGGTCACCTGGCTACCCTCTGATTTCAGGCCTTGGTCCCTATCCGCCCATTTGCACACCTGCACTACCACCCGGCAACCCTTGCACTTAGGTCTGTATCTGTAACCCTACAGTCCCACAACCTGCAAGTTTGGACACCTGCTGTCTGCACTTACCCTTGCACCTGCCACCTGCTGGCCGCACTTCTTGTTATTGTTTTGATCCCATGTACCGCACTGCCCCCTTCCCTTTCCCTTGGCACTTTTCCCCTTCCTCCTGCCATGCACTTGTGCAATCTCAATGTCACTTGGCCTAGTAAGATCGTTGTCTCTGTCACCCCTTCCTTGCCTCGTCGCACCTTGAAACACTTGTGTATAGGCACGTTACAAATGCCATATCATATCACATCACAGCACTCCATGGCCACTTTTTTACCACCACTATCTTGGTCTGTACGGTGTTTGGAAAGCAAAGATATATATCTTTACTCCTGCCTTGCTCAATGCTTTCCATTCTTGTACAGATTCCATATGCTTATGTCTTTAGAACTCTAGGTACCAGAGTGCAAAGAAAAAAAGAAAATGTGGACTGAGTGGACTACTCACATGTCACATCAGACGCTGTAAAGTTGTCTGTCGAATTAACAGATCACACTTACAATTATGATGTTTGCCATAGTTTAATAACCAAATAATTCTAACTATGCCCCATGCCAGGTGTGAGCTGTTTTTAGCTCTGATGTCTGGATTTTTTAATTTTGCTTTCCTATTATAAATGCCAGCTTGCAAGCAATGGAATGCAAGGAACGCAGGCAAGAGTGGGTGTGCTAATCACACATGTGTGATGCCTGTATAATCGCTTGTGGGTTGTATTATCAGAAAGGGTGCAACATGCTGTTATGTATTAGATGAAACACCTTAAGGGCCTGGTTCACAGAAGCGTTTTATAATGGTGCAATCCCATAGGAAAATGATTTGGGAAACAGGCCCTTACTGTTCAGAAATAAAGTAGTATTTGTTTTACTTGTCAAACAAGCAGAGAGAGTTGACAGAACATAGGTAGGTTTCCTATAGTGCAGCACTTTTTTCATACGTATTCCCCTGTGTGGTCACACTTTGTCCTCTTGACATACTCTCCTCTCCCTCCCTTCCAATAGGCGTTCCCAACCACGTCCTGATGAAAGTTCGGACCCTTCATCTGTGAACATTACCTACTCAGTGAAGGGTGAATACCCTCTGAACCAGAAACACCCATAACAATGTGTCAACCACTATGACATACTACCAGTCTGATTGTAGTATTTGAAATCCACAATATATGTTACTAACCCTCACCTACCAAACTGTGATGTAACAACAGTTTTGTACTTATTTCCATTTTTTTTTGTTATTTTGTTACAAGCCAAACTAGAATTGCATGTGATCTTTCGTTTCAAACTGTGTATTCTTTAATATGAATTCTATATTCTATATGTATGTCTGAATAAACCAAATTTTCTATCCAGTCCCATTTTTTGTGACTTTCGATAGCTAGAATTTACAAACTAGCTTCCTGCCTTTTGAAAACCTACCGCAGACTAAACGGTGTAATAGGGGTAGTTTATGACTCTCTCTTCTCCCTGTAATTAACGCCTTTTTGAGTAAAGCCCCCTATTTTCTATAAGCACACCATATACCTATCTTGCAGCACACACCCTGACTAGGGGTCAGTTGTGGTGCAGTAAGTAGGACCCCCTCAGAGAATGCATACCCGGATGACCAGGGGTCATCTCTTGAAGTGCTGTTCATGTTGTCTGTTGATTGATAATGAAATGGAGGCATAAACAAAGCGAGACAGATGTATGTGTTTTCTCTCTTCCAGCCTAATATATGTCACGAGTAAGTGACACATATTTGCAAGGACGATTATACTCGTCCTTTTTACATGAACTTCAATAATAGCCAGGCACGTAAGGTACTTGATATTTAGAAGAACCATGTGGCCTCGTGACTCAGCCAACACTAGTTCAACCTGATTATAACGGACTCTCACATTTGAGGGTCCCATGCTTTCAACATATGCTGGGCTTTGTGGCCGGCACTCTCTCCACTGCTTCATGCTGGTGGGAAGGATGTTGCCTTGTTCCGTGATTTGCTCATATTTCTCTCAGAACAGAAATGCAGGGTTAACAGGCGCAAACCTAAAAGGGTTGTGGATTCTAGAGGCTCCGCAGATTTCATGAGGGCTAAATGGTCAAAGATTGTATACGATTCTAGACAAGATGTCATTGTTTTCATAATTTTCTTTTTAACCTTCGTAGGAGTGCATTATAGATTGCCCAACGATGCATCATTCAGTTCAAGAATAGTCAGAGAGCCACTGATTAATTCGTCCAGATTAATCCATTCACCTCGAGAAGCAGGCATATTTAACTGTTCAAATAATGTGCCCACTGGGGTGAAATAAAATACTTCTTTGTAACGGCATTGTTCGCTAAGAGATCATGGCCACCAATGGAATGAGACCCAAAATATGCCAGATTGCGGCTTAGGGATTGCAGAGAGGGAGTGATAAAACAAGCTTCCAAATGATTGATTCCACTTTCGACCACAATAAAACCCCCTCCCAAAACTCTGCCCCATAGATCAATCTGGGGACCAATATTTGATTGTACATTTTTATCACTGGGGCAAGAGAAAGCCGGCCATATTGTTTGTCAAAATCTCTGAGTTGGGTTGCGGCTGAGATGGCATTTAGTTCAAGTGCCCGATTTGCCAGGACCACTGGTTTCTTGGCTTTAAACACTACACACAAGTATGCAAATTCAGCAACCTCCTCCATTCTTTGGCTGTCAATGTACCAACAGAAGCTTGTTTTCCCAGACAAAGGCTTACACTGATTCATAATCAGGACCTTGGATTTGCAAACATTAATGTACACGCCATGGTCCTTTAAATATTCACCCAACACAGTCAAGGAGCTCTGCAAACCCGCTGCAGTATAATCTAATGAGACAAAATTGTCTGCATATAAAAGATACTGCAATTTAACAAACCCCAATTAGGTTGGATTTGCAGTAAAAGTACCTAAAGCAGTTCCTAATCCCAGAATATACAAATTTAATAGAAAAGGTGCTAGCACACCGCCCTGTCGAAGTCCACGTGTCACAAAAATCCATTCAGTATAGTTCCACCTTTGGTCTAATCAGTCCTTCAAACGGATATCTGAACGTAGCTGCTCCAGAATACTGACCAAATATTCAGGGCAAATCCAATCGCTTTACATCTTCCATAGACACAAGTGATCTACACAGTCAAATGCCTTCTTATTATCCAAGAAAGCCACATACAAACTACGCTTTGGTCGAAGCCCTTGTTTGGCCAACAGGCGGATTAGAAAACAATTGAGGGATGTGCTTGTACCCTTTCTAAAACCAGTTTGGTTGCTAGCCAATTTACCAGAGTCCTCCGCCAAGTGTTCCAGAGCCTGCAGTAAAAATCTCAAAAAGATCTTGTATGAGGCATTCAAACTGGAGACAGAGCAGTAGTTTGCAGGATCCGCTATAGCTCGCTTTTTGAAGATAACCACAACTATTACTATAAACGCAACTAAATCGGCGGAAACTGATGGCTCACCAAGACATTACAGAGCAATTGCAACAGCACCTCCGCCCATATCAGCAGAGCCGATTTTAGAGTAAAATTCGTCAGCCCAACAGGGCCTGCGGCATTCAAATGTTTTGCCCTCTTATTTGGCCACAAAATCCCCTCAATAGCAATTTCCAAGTTCTCCCATAAGGGGGGGAAACACCAGTGTCACACTGGAAGCCACATTGGAGTCGAACACCACATCCACAGAACCGTACAAGTTGCTAAAATAGGCTTCCCATACAGCCCTCGATATTGGCTGTGCTTGTAAAGATATTTGAGCCATTTTTCCTTGAATTAGCCTCCAAGAATTCAACAAGTCTCTTGTGCTTAAGGCAGATAACGTGCATTCAGCATCCCTTTGAAAAGGTAAATTCTTGTGGCTTTTTAGCAAATTTCTATAAGTTTGAGTTAGTTGCCTTATAAATATAATTAATTCAGGGTCAAGCTTTTTGACTTTCTAATGTCGTGTCTTTATTTTCTTTTTGTTTGACACACAGCTATGTTGTATTTGTGCGTAAAGTCGGGACATTTTGACTTACCATCTTGGGAGTATTAGACTGTACAATATAGTCTGAAAATGTGGACCAAAGGTGTCAGAGAGCATATAAACAAAGGCTCTGTGCAATCAATCTTGTTCTACTTTGACATTAAAGCAGTCTGCAATGTTGGGGCGCCACAAGATAGCCTGGTCTCTGGTCTAACCTCAATAAGGGCCATAGGATGTATCATGGGCCCCCTCAATGAATCCCTGCCAATGACGTCAGCAACTGCGAATGATCACTGCCCTGGCTGCGTGTCACCTTCAAGACATGAAAGCTGGCTAACATGTACTCACAGATAAACACGTAAGCCAGAGTTGAACGATGGGTGCCGCTAAACCAGGTACATTGTGGCAGAATATCCCCCTCCATTCTGCCATTTAAAGGTTTTAAATCACATTTGTCAAAAAAGAGGCCTATCAATCTCCCCTTAACTTTGGCATTCGGCGGACATTGCTGAAAAATTCCTTGGTTGTACCAGGAAACATCCAGACATTCTGAATTAATATCACCCATGACCACAACTCCCACTTTCTTAGAGACACAAAGGGGTTCAATACACTTAATAATTGCATACAGGCAGTCCACTAAACCACAACAGCATTGTAGTAAACATTCAACACAGCCAGCCACTTCCAGACAAAATCTACACCATCCCACCAAATTATCTTCATGCCCAAGTTGTCACTATCCCCCAAGAAAATATTTTCCACCCTTGAACCTCTGTAATGACCCAGAATGAAAATTAGGGTCTGTATATGCAAGACGTAAACCATTTAAGCATCTCAAACATGATGCAGTGACATCACACAGCTCCCACATGTCGTGCACCTCACATCAGTGCATTTTTCATCATTACACCTATGGCGCTTGTGGGGACGTTTTCCCATCCTCTTCCATATTCCCCTTCTCCCACTGGGTTCCCCACATACACCTTTTTGCACCCAGCCAATCCTTGTCGCTGTCACTGCTGACATTTGGCATGGAAGTCCCTCTTTACATCCCGTATTTTTGCAGGAGGCACCTGCAAAAACAATGACCCCCACAATACTGGACATTAGGCTTCAGGGGTTTTCCAAGCATAGCTCTGGGTCATCACACAACAATGCATTCACTCATGCTAGTGCTTCTCTCCATTATACTAGAAACTACTTTCACAGCAAGGAAATGGTTGTTACGTGGGGTCCCGTTTTCCTTTTTTCTAGATCAGCATTCATTTGATCTACGGCTAGTGCCCTGTAAGTAATTCTGTGGAGACCTGACTAAAGTTTCCACCCAGGTGGCCAGGGTAAGGCAGACACTTTCTGATCCTAACTTGGAGGGGGGGGGGGGTTTGGTGGGAGGATCATCTGGGAGGCGAAAGTACCAGGGGTAGAGGAGGACTCTGCTGGGGCTGAGTAGCAGTATTTGTCTTCCTCTAAGAAAGAACTATCACTGATGCCAAAATCTATAATGACTTGCTGTCAGAGAGAGGTTTTAATGTCCCAAGTGAACATCTTAAAATGGGTGAAAATAGTCTTAATGTCACGCCTCTTCTGAGACCGTGGTCACTGTGGCATCGTTGGTCCCATAGGCAGATTTCGCCCATTTTTACTACCAGGATGGCTGCCGCTACGGAAGGTGTGGGTCTAGACATTGAACAGCCCAGTGCCAGGAAGGACCGCCCTCCTGCTCGACATTCCGTTCATCTGTTTCTGTCAACAACGTGCGGACGCGTTGCTACTCTTCATTGCCAATGCTACGTGAGTTTGTTTCTAGGAAGTTTGTGACTAAACCTTTCTGTGTTCTATATTCCTTCCTTCTAATTCTGTCCTACTTAGTTCCCTTATTCAGACTTGACCCTCTCTCCGGGCTCCTTCCCAAAGCAGGGGACTCTAGCCTCTGCTCTTACTCACAACAGCTACGATCTGGAAATCGCGGAGCAGTCCGCCAAAGAGTTTCACCCCCTAGTGTTCGGTACGTAGGATAGAATATCAGGGATTCCAAGGTCCGATAGGGAATTCAAATTGACTCTTTCTTTCCGTTTACAATATTTAGGAGCCTTGAGTCCTGTGTTCCATCTGCCCTCTCGGTGCTTGTTCTTGCCGTACTTCCTTATACGTCCCCGATTTTGATCCCATCAGGTTCTTACCGGAGGACTTCCCTTCCAGCCTGATAGATCAACCACTCACTTTTACAGACGGCTTTTCAAAGGCTTTCAACCTGCAGTTTCCTGAATCTTCGCCGTCTAGACGACATCACTTCAGCAGCTGTCGACACAGGGTCTTCTCCCCCAGAGGGTTTCTCTGAGGCCTTACCCCTCCTCTAATCTTGACCAAGAGGCGGAGGAAGGGACTTAGGGAGGCCTTCGCTTTCACCCCCCTGTTGGACATATTCCCTGGGCAAAGAGGAAGCAAGGAAAGGAAGAAAACTATTGGTGAGTCCTTGAGGTAACCATTCAGTTATTTATATCACTGTTCAGAAAACATATTTATTACACATAAACCCATAGGCATTGGGAGAAATGAAAACAATTCGAAAACAAATTAGATGTTCCCCTGCCTCTCAAAAGAATAGTAGAGCTACGTCTATAAATGATGTCAATCTAAACTCTGAAGATCTTTATTTCTCTGTCAAGCCAAGTCTTTCAATGTATCCTTGTGAAATTCCTATGGAGAAAATCATTAGGGAAAGAAATGTGCATGAAAGAAACATTTGCAGTAGAAAAAGTGATGTTTACCTTATGAACTCCAAGTCCCATTATCCCAAATGTACTAGGAAAAAGAAGAGGGCTGAAAAGGAACAAAGCTACAAAGTGCAGCTTGTTAATGGAACTGACCAACACCTGAGGGAGACTGGGAGGCTCAAAAGGCCCCATCAGGTTCAGGCTAAGAGAGATCAGAAGGAGCATAGTTTTAGTTGTGGGTGGAGGAGTTGTGAACTCTTCACGTTGCAGCAGGAGCAGAATCTGGAGGAGGTAGAAGACGCCAGGACCGTTGTCAAGTGGCATGCAGTTGCCGGTTCTAAGAGGGTTTTCATCTCCTGAAGCCCTATTTGCAGAGGTCGCGCAGCAGGAAGCCTCGAAAAAGGAAGCTTTCCCCCTGGAAACCTGATTTGCAGAGGCTGCTCTGAGGGAAGCGAACATTTGGAATGCTTTCCCAAAAGTAAGGCTTTCTCCGGTGGCAGGCGAGCACCAAAGTGCCATTGGAGCCGAGAAAGCTCTGTGTGTGATTAGCGCGTACCACAGCAGAGTGAAAGCAGCAGGTTGACAGATCACAGGAAGCAGCTCAAACAGAAGGCATGGAAGCAGTGAGGCGAACTGACATGCACATCAGACCCGGTGAGATCACTAAGCTATTGTGATACCGGAAATGCTCTGTAACCACATTTTGCTCAGGCCAGGTGCTATAAAGCTGGGAACAGCATGTGTAGAAGGAAACCCATGAAAAGATGTAATTTTGAATACCAAACTGACAGAAATCAAGCTCATCAGTATTGTGTAAACCAAACTGATTTTGAAAGGCTCAAATGGAATAAGAGCTTGATTATTCAACCCAAGAGGTTTGTTTACACGCATGAATGTAACTCGGAGTACCGTCCACAAGAAGGGACAATAATTCAAGAACCATATACCAACTTCCATTGCCAATTAAAAGTAACAACCATTACACAAGTCAAGAGGGGCAAAGGAGAATCTAAGTGTTTGTAAAATGTGTTGCCCATGGTTTACTAAGTCAATAAAAGGAACTGGCATAAACCCACATAGCCAAAGCCAAGGAACAGTCAGAGTGAAACATAATCATTGTCAGTATTTGGTTTATGAAGAAGAGGGGAACTTGTGTGGCCCTTCTGGTCAAGGAGTTTCAGAAGAAGTGGAGCATAACTTGCAAAATGTATGAAAAACAAAGGTGCATAATCAATAGCACCAATGTGGATATTGTTTTCCCTAAAGACAATCTTAAATGTGGTGTTGTGAAGCAAGAGATATTGCTACCTTGTTATAAGCTTATTTTTACCACATAAGTACTTGTATTGTGTTATTTGATCTGGCCTGGCAAGAGAGTATACCTGGTCAGAGATTGTGGTAAGACTTTATTCTGTTCTGGCAGGAGAGTATATCGGAACAGAACCCAATGAAGTAGTTTGTCTGGCATGGGAGTAAACCGGGTGAAAGTTGATGAAGTATTGTGAAGTGGTGCTTACAAAACCCAGGTGGAAGTTGATAAGGCATTGGAAAGTGGTGCTAACAAAACCCAGGTGGAAGTTGATGAAGCATTCTGAAGTGGTGTTTATAAAGAAATACAGATGAAAGTTAATGAAGCATTGTGAAGTAACTTGGAAGTGGTAGCTTCACTGATATGTTTTGCTGAAGTATTGCAGCTGAATAATCCTGACATACTTTCATTGCTGAATTGAATGTGGTATACACTTCTGCAGTATTGTTTAACCTTTTCTTTAGAGCAAAAACATTTTTGAGAAAATTCCTAACAAAGATACATTTGTTAATCCTTAAGAATTTAGGATTTTTTCTTCCTTTATAGGAAGAAGGTTGTTTGAGTGTATAATAACAAAAGCAGAAGAGAAAGAAACATTGTTGAACAATTCTAAAGTGTTGGATCTTGTGTTGCCATGTTTTAATCAACAAGAACTGTATGGAAACTGTGTGACAAGACAGGATTTCCTTGTTCTCTTTTTGGAAATGTTGATCAAAAGCCTGCTTGAACGAGAGGAAGGGGAATTCACCCATATTATAACGAGAGACATTCACCATACTATGAAGTACATTGTTATATGTGTTGTTTTTGAAATGGCATATATTACCTTGTTGGGTTATTGTATGTTTAAGTGTGAGGGACAGAAATCTTTTGTTAGAGTGTTTCCTTTAGTTTATTTTAGGCAGATAAATCCACATCATAGCAGTCCTAGTGTGGCATTTATTCAACCCTTTCCTTTAATAAAATGGCATCTTTTGAAAAACCTTCACAAAGTTGTCCGCCTCACATTTCCGACCCCTCACATCCCCCGGCCCCACACACAAACCCCTACATATATGCAACTCCATGTCTTCTACCTCAACCCTTTTGGGTCTTTTCTATTTTGACAAAGCAAAACAAAGGGGTGATGGCTCGAATCCTAACCTCTGGAATAGCTCTGGGAAACACACCAGACCATAATTTGTTGCCTACCAAGCCATTACTGAAAGGGGAAAGACCATTTGTCTCGGGAGTATTGCTTGGGGGCAAGAAGCTCACCTTGGAAGCAAGACGACATGGAGCAACACAGGTTCAATCGCCGGATCTGTGCTTAGAAGACTCTGGGTATTAAGTGTGTTATAAATAACCTAACATATCATACATCATATCATATGCAAATCAGGCTTGGTCCACCCTAAAAGGGGCAGTCGAGACCGAAGTGCTAGGTCACACCCCTTCTACACAAAACCACAAGCATCCCCAGACATATTTCCGGTGTCTTGAGTGAGGAGAAACTTGTGTCTCTAGGCGCAGCAGGTATGGAATCCACATCTGGGTATACCCGTCATACTCCGGCTGACAAAGCAAAACAAAGGGGGCGATGGCTGGAAGGTTTAGAATTAATCCTAACCTCTGGCATTGCTCTGGGCAGCACTCTAGACCATTGTTGTTCGCCTGCCGAGCCATTACAGCAAGGGGAAAGATTATATGCAAATCAGTCTCCGCCCCACACCAGAAAAGGGGCAGTCCAGCCTGATCTGCTAGGTCACATCCCTTCTGAACAAGACCACAAGCATCCCCAGACATGTTTTGTCATCATTGAGCATCACCAGTGAGGAGTACCTTGGGTCTCTAGGCCCAGCAGACATGGTACCAAGAAGTTGGGGTTGAACTGCCCGTTTTGCGGTGGGACCAAGCCTGATTTGCACCTGGAGTTTCCCCTTCTGTAATATAATGACAGAGGAAACGCGATGGTCTGGAGAGTTATCCAGGTTAAGATTAATGCTAAACTTTCCAGCCTTCACCCCTTTTGTGCCTTTACTATTTTGTTGCCCCTGAGCTATCCTCCCGCGTCTGGTAGCATTTTAATGCTTAGGGGAAGATTCTCAAAAGGTTACTTAGAGGAAATGATGAGAGGCTCTAGGGCATATCACAACGTAGGGTGACATTAGAAGTGCCTAAATCACAACAGGCATTTCAATCTGTGAATCATAGGTAAGCAAGTTCACATGACATGTTTACCTCCTTTGCTCATGCATGCAAGCGAGAGGGCATGTCTCCACATTTCAAAGCACACACTGCATTATTGCATTATACATGCACAGAAAATGCAAAACTAACACCTGTACAACGTTTTTCTTTTGTTAAGGGGAATAGTAGTGCTGTGAAGCATTTCTGTCCCACTTTCATGTCTTTCCCTGCGGAATCCCCTTTCCGCACCCATGTAGGTGTTGTGGTCTTGTCATACATTGGCTAGAGAACAATATGCCCTGACGCACAGGTCACATTTGAGAACACAGCAAACTGCATATTTCTCAAGCTAGCACAAATAAAAATATGCATCTCTGCTATCTTTTATTTGGATTCCATGTGATAATATCCCTGCAAAAATGTTTCCATACAAGAATGGTGTCTTTTTTTGGAGCCATATTACCACATGGAACCTGCGGGGGACACCTCTGTAAACCCCAATTTTTTTATATGGATTGGGGAAACCCCCGCAAAAACTCCTCCCATTTACCCCATATATTTCCCCCCTAAATAATGTCACCTATGCCGTTTCCCGGCGACTATATGCATGGGGACAATTATTTATGGGGATATTACTTGATACCTTTATTTTTGTTAGTTTTATAGAATGTGCCCCTTTGTGTATCTACTCACTGGTGCTGAGTGACAGGGCAATGCTGGGTATAAGGGTTTTGCTCTCACCATGCATGTATGAATGTGCGTATGGGGATTTAAGGGTTTTTACAGTTTCCATTCCAAAACTACTTCACTTTCCATCTATATTATTTCTGTCATGTTCATAAGAACTGATTCTTACTTGAGTCATCCTCCATTTCGTGATCTTTTTCCCCTCCCTGAAACAGGAAGTGACATCAGAGGAGATTAGAAAGCACAGTCTTAAGATCTGTGAGAGTAGTAAAAATCAAAATGTTCATATATATAGTGATTGCCTACCACAAGTAGCACTAGCGTCAATATTTATTTCATTTATTTATTAATTGGTCACGTATATAGCGCCTATGCTCTTAACAAGCATTTCAAAGCCCTCCAACGCAGGGAGGGTGAATAGTTAAGCAACAATTGCATTCTTATTAGGCATTGGAACATTCAGAATGGGCAAGTGCTATGCATTTAGAGGTACAGCATGAAACAAGGTGGAATACAAACAGTTTACAACATATGACATAATTATTGTATGTGCCTAATGGTGGTTTCATTAATGCAAGAGCTATACATAAATTAATGGGAGAGGGAAGAGGGGAGAGGTGAGGATAGGGTAAAACAAATAGAGCAATGATAAGTGCATAAGACATGTAGTAGGAGAGGAGGGGTGAAAGGGGTGGCAGGGAGAGGCACACTAGAAACACACAAAATCCAAAAGTGTCTGCAGATGTAAAGTCACGAGAAATCGAAATTAGGCGAGCTGCAACTCACAAGTACATCTGTAGAGCCAGGATCATGGGGACACTGTCTACCCTAAAAGTCCAGATGACTTCACCATGGTGTGCCTTGGAGGTGACAGAGGAGGGTGGACCATCCAATCCAACCAGACCCAGACAGGCCCAGACACGGTCTGCAGTCCTTATATGCCTTATATGCATGAGGGCCAGCATTCGCCTGCCGGCTACCATGGCAGCAGGCTTTATTGATTGTGGCTGCCAATCTGCTAGGCCTCCAGGCAGAGATCAGGACAAAGTCAGGCGAAGGCGGCCATTATGGAGTAGGCCTCACCAGGCCTTGTGGAGGGGACCCATGCAATTCGGGTCTAAGGGCTGCAGGAAAATGGTATGGGCCCTGCAGCAGAGGTGGAAGAACAGGTCCAGACAGAGTCTGCAGTCACCCTTATTTGAGGCCCTTGCCTGAGGGACAGTGTTTGCCAGCCCTCATGAAGATGAGTAGTAATCTTAACATTATCTTTTCTGTTAAAGGGTTCAAGCACAGCTGACGTTCCCAAATGTCCATGGTGCTTAACTTAGCATCAGCAGATTGAAAAACGGACCCAGCCATGCAAGGATGTCAATCTGAGTCCTCGGAACTATACCTGGATAAACTTCCTAAAAAAGTATTTGCTGAAACTTAGAATCACTTTGAAGAGAATAGACCTAGGTCACAAGTGAACCATGTTTTATTTTAAAGAGGTTGAATCCATGGCCAAAATCTCAAATATCACTTTGAACCTGGGGTCGAATCTCTAGTTTGACAATGTGGGGAGCATCGTGTTTGCTTGTGTGTTTTCCTTTATTTTACTGTAGAATGGTACTTCATGGCATTGTGATATTGCTAACTTCCTTCCTTCTGGCAGCCCTCCTTTCAATTGCATTTTATACCATCTAGATTTTTGGCTCTGCCAATGCTTGTTCATGTGTGCATTGCCCACATTGATCTACACAGTCTGAACTCAAGCACTGTTGCCTGGTACTTTTCCTTTCCCTTGTGAGCATGTGACTCAAGGGACTAGTACGACAAATCTAAATATATAGAGGGATTATGTGTAGGAAGATGAGATGCGTCATGAGAGGCGGGGTTGGTAAGTCCCTATGACGCGAGTATACAGAGGCACCAGTCATGTGATACACGCAGACGTCAACTGCATTGACAATGGGCTGTTATAGAGTTGCTTCTAAGAACTTGATCGGACCGGAGGCCTTTTTCCTGCCTTGCCTTGTTGACACTCTTTGAAGGTTCTGGATGATTATTGATATGTTTTCATTGGAGACCTGACAGTGACCTCTAAATAAAGAGCTCTGCAGGACAGGGCAGGTTGTTGTGGTCATTTACAGGGCTGTGAAGATGTATTTGTTCTTTTGTGTGCCCAGACAAATACATGAGTTTCTGTTTTGCTCATACTCTAAATTGAAATGCAAGCTTGGTTTCTCCAACAATTCAGCACCCTCCAATTTCCTAAAGAAAGCTTGATGCTGAGGGACCACAAAACACCAAGCTCACTTCCTGACCACATGACAAAAAGTAACATGTATAAATATATATCAAAATATAGAGAGGGTTAAGTACAAATATTTAATTGCAATAACACAATTGAAATGTGTGTTTCCACCTTAACTCTTAGTCCCTCACAGATGTCATACATAATGTTATCTGCTCTGATGTCATCTCTGATATCATGGGCTGGGAAACTGGTGACTCAGAGTTAAAGTAGCGTTGCTTCCAACACTTTCAATGGTTTTCAATGGTTTTGTGCACCAGCACCTTGGAATGCTTCATGTCGTTGGACCCAAATAACCAGACACACTCAAAGAATACGGCAAAGTACTACTTTATCAACATGTCAAATAAAGTAGGGCAATCTGGCGAACAGCGAATTGTAGTCCACACACTAACAATAATAATCTGATTATGCAAAGGCTTTATACCTCAAAATGTGTCGGCTGTGACATCATCCTACGTGGGAAACTATGAAACCTATCGACGGAAGGGATTGGATAAGGGAAAACATGTACCTATATATCATGTAAGTATCAGTAACTTTATTTAACTTAATTATCTGGTAGACACACCTTAAACCACCTCTGAATATGTATAATGCAGATTCTAGCAGAATAATAGCGGATTGGCCTTTGCAACATTGTATAGTGTGTTGCTAATAGACCCTCATGATTGGTTGACATTCTCTCTCGACCTCAGACTTTCAGATCGTTAGCAGCACGTAAGCAAAATGAAACTCAGGAGCAGAGAGAAACGTCAGACTACTACCAACTTGCCCAATTAATCCATCATCTCTCATTGGTCAGGCCCTAAGCAAAGGCTTCTTATTTGTAGTTGACCTTGCAGCCTGTTCTCTGCTCTGGTACTGTCAAGGAAGTGTAGGTACACCATTATATTCATCTGGAGCTTAACGAATAGCCATTGTATTTGGCTTCAGAATGACGTATTGAGGAGACCACGATTTTGTCTATTTTGACCTTTTATTTAGTGCTTTTTCATTCAATTTGGCTGAGTGTCATTACTCCTCTTTGCTTCTGGAGACTTGGTGGCTCTACCTCACATAGGCGTTCTACATCTTTGACTGCCCAGCACATGTAACTTGCAGATGTTTTCTTCTTTGCTTAATCTCAGTGAAATATGTCTTAAGTACATGGCTTATCCTCTCAACTGCCTCTGTGTTTTACAAGTATCCCTTGATGTGACACGCTTGATCCCAGGCTAATAGACATGTGCTGTTCTTTGCAAAAAGCTGTTTGTCCAGAGTCTCCTGACTCTGCAGCACTGGTCTGTCTCTGAGGTAGCTTGGCTGGTTTCAACACAAGTCTGGCATCCCTCTTTTTTCCATGACCACTTTAGTTGCATCACATTTTTTTCTGCAGCAAGCTTCTACACGTCTCATCTAACTTGCGTTTCTGGTATGTACTTTCACTTTGTCTCTTCTCACTTATTTCTTTGGCGCACATGATTTCTTTGTATTCAGTTACATGTTTCTCTTGTTACTTCAGTTACATCTTCATTCTTTAAGCATTTGCATATCGTTTCAGTGTTTTCTCGTGTATTTCCTTCATGACATCATTCTGCCCTTGCCTGATTTCACTTATAGCTCTTCGATGTCCAATGGTGTGTGCAGACATCCTTCCGCCATCTCAGTGTGGGGACACATTTGATACTGTTGTCTGTGTGCATATCGTCTCTCATACACTCAATGCAGTATTGGGATGATACCTGGTGTCTCACATAGGGCTCTTCTCCTACTGATCCAGTTTGACAGATGAGTGGGGATAGAGTCTTTCTGTGATGTACTCGTCTGCTCGTCTATAATTTAGTAACATTGTGAAGTTCCAACTTAACCGTCGCTTGTCTAAAACATTTTCTCTGAATGTCAAGCTTATTTTTGCTCCATCTCACCCCAATTATAGTATCTAGTAAAAGACCATGAGCCACTTGCTTTCTGACCTGGTCAGTGACCACTTTGTAACAATATGGGACTGGGCCAAAGTTAACTTGATTGTTGCTGTATTTTGGCAGACATTATGTAAATAATTGTTTTGGGTCCCCGATTTATGTGCAGGCAAGATTGTATTGGGAAAGGACCTGCAAGTAAATCTCACAAGAGCCTAATTGTTTTATTTTTTGTTCTCATGAGAATATTTCTTGCTAGAAGCCCTGCACCGTGAACATACAAATAAAAATATGTCATTGATTATTCTCACTAAAAGACGAGAAGGCCATACAATGAAAAACTCGTCCACTTTAAATGTGCACATGTTTTCCTGTGACACAGCTGAAACTCCTGCGATAATGTTGTGGTTTTCTGGCAACATGACCGCGAGAACAACACTTTTCTTAAGAAAGGACAAAAAACAAATGGCATGAAATACTGTCCACTAGCCCTTTCTGAACTGTGAAACTAACGAATGTGTTCTGTCTCACTTTTCCCTCATGCACGCTGAAGGCAAACATCCCCAGCACCCTCCTATATCATTGTAAGTGTTTCTTTTTACGTTCTCGCAGGAATTCGTGTGAGAATTCACATTGGCCAAATACATTGGTGCGTTTACCTCCTGAAGAAATTCACTTGCTTCAATATGCCATGGGTGATCTATACCATTGTTTTGTTTTTGCTGGAGCACCCCTTTCTCTGACTTTTTTATTTCGATGCTTGAGGATGTGCAAAAAGACACAAAAAGCATTATCTGCATTGCTTTGCACCCAACCTGTTTTGAATTTGAAGCACACCCATCTGGCGGTTTTGGCTATTTACCTTTTCAATTAATGCATATATTCTCTAAATGGAAAACCATTGCAAAGGTGAAAAACCTCAATTATTTTCAACACTGTATATTTTTTAAATCGTTGTGCACCAATAGTCTTTTTTAGCCATCATAATGTCAGCAAACATTCCATGGTTTCAGTGCTTTAGGGGGTAATTCATAGAATTCAGCGCACAAGTGGCGCACGCGGCTGGCGCACAGTGTGCGCGTGCGAATCCCTGCGCCAGCCGCGTGCGCTAAAATCCATTTCCGCGCACAGCATATTCATGGATTCCAGCCACCAAAACCAGCCGTGGCGCACAGTGGCGCAGCGACCCTGCAGCAGCGCCAGTTACGCCCCAAGAACGCCTCTCGCGCAGGGAAAAGCCATCAATATACCAATCCAGCGCAAAGGGCTGCGCTAACCCTGTACCAGCACAGCAAGCGGCTACGTGTATCACTGGGGTGCGCGGGAAGTACCTCACGCGATTGCCCCTCGAGCAGGGTACGTGTATTTCAGGGGTGCGCGGGAAGTTCACACGCGATTTCAGCAGGGTACGTGTATTTCAGGGGTGCGCGGGAAGTTCCACACCGATTCGTGCGAGCGGGTACGTGTATTTCAGGGGTGCGCGGAAGTTCCACACGCGATTAGCAGGGTACGTGTATTTCGGGGGTGCGCGGGAAGTTCCACACGCGATTCAGCAGGGTACGTGTATTTCAGGGGTGCGCGGGAAGTTCCACACGCGATTTCAGCAGGGTACGTGTATTTCAGGGGTGCGCGGGAAGTTCCACACGCGATTGGCCCGTGCGAGCAGGGTACGTGTATTCAGGGGTGCGCGGAAATTTCCACACGCGAATTCAGCAGGGTACGTGTATTTCAGGGGTGCGCGGGAAGTTCCACACGCGATTCCACAGGGTACGTGTATTTCAGGGGTGCGCGGGAAGTTCCACACGCGATTTCAGCAGGGTACGTGTATTTCAGGGGTGCGCGGGAAGTTCCACACGCGATTTCAGCAGGGTACGTGTATTTCAGGGGTGCGCGGGAAGTTCCACACGCGATTCAGCAGGGTACGTGTATTCAGGGGTGCGCGGAAGTTCCACACGCGATTTCAGCAGGGTACGTGTATTTCAGGGGTGCGCGGGAAGTTCCACACGCGATTCAGCAGGGTACGTGTATTTCAGGGGTGCGCGGGAAGTTCCACACGCGATTTCAGCAGGGTACGTGTATTTCAGGGGTGCGCGGGAAGTTCCACACGCGATTCAGCAGGGTACGTGTATTTAGGGTGGCGCGGGAAGTTCCACACGGATTTCAGCAGGGTACGTGTATTTCAGGGGTGCGGGGAAGTTCCACACGCGATATTCAGACAGGGTACGTGTATTTCAGGGGTGCGCGGGAAGTTACCACACGCGAATCAGCAGGGTACGTGTATTCCAGGGTGCGCGGGAAGTTCACACGCGATTCCATCAGGGTACGTGTATTACAGGGGTGCGCGGGGAGCACCACACGTGAATTGCACGTGTGGGTCCTCCCAGGTGTTCCCTCTACACCCTCCACGGCCCCTGCAGGTGGCTCACACCACAGGGGCCTACCCTGCACATGTCCTGCAGGCACCCCATCCACCATGGCCATGCCCCCAGCCAACCCACATGTCAACTTGCACTACTGCCCACCAACGCATGCCTCCCTGCACCCCCAGCCACCAGGGGCACCTCCACCAGGCCCCACCCATGTCTCCCACCACCCCCACCCCAGCAGTGCAGGGGCACCCCCACCAGGCCCCACTCATGTCTCCCACCACCCCCACCCCCAGCCACCAGGGGCAGCCTCCACCAGGCCCACCTCATGTCCCACCACCCCACCCCCAGCAGTGCAGGGCAGCCTCCACCAGGCCCCCACCCATGTCCCATCCCCCACCCCACCCCAGCAGTGCAGGGGCACCCTCCACCAGGCCCCCACCTCATGTCCCCCCCACCCCCACCCCCAGCAGTGCAGGGCAGCCTCCACCAGGCCCCACCCATGTCTCCCACCACCCCCACCCCCAGCAGTGCAGGGGCAGCCTCCACCAGGCCCCACCCATGTCCTCCTACCACCCACCCCCCAGCACTGTGGGGCACCTGCCAGCAGGCCCCCACCCATGTCCAACTCATGTTCCCACCACCCCCACCCCCCAGCACGTGGGGCACCTCCACCAGGCCCCACTCATGTCTCCACACCCCCACCCCCAGCACCCAGGGGCAGCCTCCACCAGGCCCCACCATGTCTCCCACCACCCCCACCCCCAGCAGTGCAGGGGCACCCTCCACCAGCCCCCACTCATGTCTCCCACCACCCCCACCCCCAGCAGTGCGGGGCACCTCCACCAGGCCCCCACTCATGTCCACTCATGCCACCACCACCCCCCAGCAGTGCAGGGGCACCCTCCACCAGGCCCCACTCATGTCCCACCACCCCACCCCCAGCCACCAGGGGCAGCCTCCACCAGGCCCCACCCATGTCTCCCACCACCCCCACCCCCAGCACTGTGGGGCACCTGCCACCAGGCCCCCACCCATGCCCACTCATGTCCCCACCACCCCCACCCCCCAGCACGTGGGGGCACCTCCACCAGCCCCCACTCATGTCTCCACCACCCCCACCCCCAGCAGTGCAGGGGCACCCTCCACCAGGCCCCACTCATGTCTCCCACCACCCCCCCAGCCAGCAGTGGGCACCTGCCACCAGGCCCCCACCCATGTCCAACTCATGTTCCCACCACCCCACCCCCCAGCACTGCGGGGCACCTCCACCAGGCCCCACTCATGTCTCCCACCACCCCACCCCCCAGCAGTGCAGGGGCACCCTCCACCAGGCCCCCACTCATGTCTCCCACACCCCACCCCCCAGCACCAGGGCACCCTCCACCAGGCCCCACCCATGTCTCCCACCACCCCCACCCCCCAGCCACCAGGGGCAGCCTCCACCAGGCCCCCACTCATGTCTCCCACCACCCCACCCCCCAGCCACCAGGGGCAGCCTCCACCAGGCCCCACTCATGTCTCCCACCACCCCACCCCGCACTGTGGGGCACCTGCCAGCAGGCCCCACCCATGTCCAACTCATGTTCCCCACACACCCACCCCCCAGCACTGTGGGCACCTGCCAGCAGGCCCCACCCATGTCCAACTCATGTCCCCACCACCCCCACCCCCCAGCACTGTGGGGCACCTGCCAGCAGGCCCCCACTCATGTCCAACTCATGTCCCCTGCACCCCCACCCCCCAGCATCCAGGGCACCCTCCACCAGGCCCCCACCATGTCCAACTCATGTTCCCCACCACCCCACCCCCAGCACTGTGGGGCACCTCCACCAGGCCCCACTCATGTCTCCACCACCCCCACCCCCCAGCAGTGCAGGGCAGCCTCCACCAGGCCCCCACTCATGTCTCCCACCACCCCCACCCCCCAGCAGTGCAGGGGCACCCTCCACCAGGCCCCCACCCATGTCTCCCACCACCCCACCCCCCAGCAGTGCAGGGGCAGCCTCCACCAGGCCCCCACTCATGTCTCCCACCACCCCCACCCCCCAGCACCAGGGGCAGCCTCCACCAGGCCCCCACTCATGTCCTCCCACCACCCCCACCCCCAGCAGTGCAGGGGCAGCCTCCACCAGGCCCCACTCATGTCCAATCATGTCCCCACCACCCCACCCCCCAGCAGTGGGGCACCTCCACCAGGCCCCCACTCATGTCTCCCACCACCCCCACCCCCCAGCAGTGCAGGGGCACCCTCCACCAGGCCCCACTCATGTCTCCCACCACCCCCACCCCCCAGCAGTGCAGGGCAGCCTCCACCAGGCCCCCACCCATGTCCAACTCATGTCCCCACCACCCACCCCCCAGCACTGTGGGGCACCTGCCAGCAGGCCCCCACCCATGTCCAACTCATGTTCCCACCACCCCACCCCCCAGCACTGTGGGGCACCTGCCAGCAGGCCCCCACCCATGTCCAACTCATGTTCCCCACCACCCCACCCCAGCACTGGGGGCACCTGCCAGCAGGCCCCCACCCATGTCTCCCCCCACCCCCACCCCCCAGCAGTGCAGGGGCACCCTCCACCAGGCCCCCACCATGTCTCCCACCACCCCCACCCCCCAGCAGTGCAGGGGCAGCCTCCACCAGGCCCCCACTCATGTCTCCCACCACCCCACCCCCAGCAGTGCAGGGGCAGCCTCCACCAGGCCCCCACTCATGTCTCCCACCACCCCCACCCCCCAGCAGTGCAGGGCACCCTCCACCAGGCCCCACTCATGTCCCAACTCATCCCCCCACCCCACCCCCAGCAGTCAGGGGCACCCTCCACCAGGCCCCCACCCATGTCTCCCACCACCCCCACCCCCAGCAGTGCAGGGGCAGCCTCCACCAGGCCCCCACTCATGTCTCCCACCACCCCCACCCCCCAGCAGTGGGGGCACCTCCAGCAGGCCCCCACCATGTCCCACTCATGTCTCCCACCACCCCCACCCCCAGCACTGTGGGGCACCTGCCAGCAGGCCCCCACCCATGTCTCCCCACCACCCCACCCCCAGCAGTGCAGGGCACCTCCACCAGGCCCCCACTCATGTCTCCCACCACCCCCACCCCCAGCAGTGCAGGGCAGCCTCCACCAGGCCCCACCCATGTCTCCCACCACCCCCACCCCCAGCACTGCAGGGGCAGCCTCCACCAGGCCCCCACCATGTCTCCCACCACCCCCACCCCCCAGCAGTGCGGCACCTGCCAGCAGGCCCCCACCCATGTCCAACTCATGTTCCCCCACCCCCACCCCCCAGCACTGTGGGGCACCTGCCAGCAGGCCCCCACCCATGTCCAACTCATGTTCCCCACCACCCCCACCCCCAGCACTGTGGGCACCTGCCAGCAGGCCCCCATGTCCAACTCATGTTCCCCACCACCCCACCCCCAGCACTGTGGGGCACCTGCCAGCAGGCCCCCACCCATGTCCAACTCATGTTCCCCCACCCCCACCCCCAGCACTGTGGGGCACCTGCCAGCAGGCCCCACCATGTCTCCACCACCCCCACCCAGCAGCGGGGCAGCCTCCACCAGGCCCCCACTCATGTCTCCCACCACCCCACCCCCAGCAGTGCAGGGGCACCTGCCAGCAGGCCCCACCCATGTCCAACTCATGTTCCCACCACCCCCACCCCCCAGCATCAGGGGCACCCTCCACCAGGCCCCACCATGTCTCCCACCACCCCCACCCCCAGCAGTGCAGGGGCACCCTCCACCAGGCCCCACTCATGTCTCCCACCACCCCACCCCCAGCCACCAGGGCAGCCTCCACCAGGCCCCCACTCATGTCTCCCACCACCCCAGCACTGTGGGGCACCTGCCAGCAGGCCCCACCATGTCCAACTCATGTCTCCCACCCACCCCACCCCAGCAGCAGGGGCAGCCTCCACCAGGCCCCACTCATGTCTCCCACCACCCCACCCCCCAGCACAGGGGCAGCCTCCACCAGGCCCCCACTCATGTCTCCCACCACCCCACCCCCCAGCCACCAGGGGCAGCCTCCACCAGGCCCCCACTCATGTCTCCCACCACCCCCACCCCCCAGCAGTGCAGGGGCAGCCTCCACCAGGCCCCCACTCATGTCTCCCACCACCCCCACCCCCCAGCCACAGGGGCAGCCTCCACCAGGCCCCACTCATGTCTCCCACCACCCCCACCCCCAGCACTGTGGGGCACCTGCCACCAGGCCCCCACCATGTCACTAGTCCCACGCACCCCACCCCCAGCACTGTGGGGCACCTGCCAGCAGGCCCCCACCCATGTCCAACTCATGTTCCCCACCACCCCCACCCCCAGCACTGTGGGGCACCTCACCAGGCCCCCACTCATGTCTCCCACCACCCCCACCCCCAGCAGTGCAGGGGCAGCCTCCACCAGGCCCCACTCATGTCTCCCACCACCCCCACCCCCAGCAGTGCAGGGGCAACCTCCACCAGGCCCCCACTCATGTCTCCCACCACCCCACCCCCCGCCAGCCAGGGGCACCCTCCACCAGGCCCCACCATCATCATGTCCCCACCCCCACCCCCAGCACTGTGGGGCACCTGCCAGCAGGCCCCCACCCATGTCCAACTCATGTCCCACGCACCCCCACCCCCCAGCATCCAGGGCAGCCTCCACCAGGCCCCCACTCATGTCTCCCACCACCCCCACCCCCAGCCACCAGGGCACCTCCACCAGGCCC
This sequence comes from Ambystoma mexicanum, assembly GCA_002915635.3. Taxonomy (NCBI): domain Eukaryota; kingdom Metazoa; phylum Chordata; class Amphibia; order Caudata; family Ambystomatidae; genus Ambystoma; species Ambystoma mexicanum. The sequence goes on from CM030325.1 coordinate 1,016,300,307, forward strand.
CCACTCATGTCTCCCACCACCCCACCCCAGCAGTGCAGGGGCAGCCTCCACCAGGCCCCCACTCATGTCTCCCACCACCCCACCCCCCAGCAGTGCAGGGCACCCTCCACCAGGCCCCCACTCATGTCTCCCACCACCCCCACCCCCCAGCCACCAGGGGCAGCCTCCACCAGGCCCCCACTCATGTCTCCCACCCCCCCACCCCCCAGCAGTGCAGGGGCAGCTCCACCAGCCCCACTCATGTCTCCACCCACCCCCACCCCCAGCAGTGGAGGGGCACCTCCACAGGCCCCCACTCATGTCTCCACTCAGCCCCCACCCCCACCCCCAGCAGTGAGGGGCACCTGCCAGCAGGCCCCCACCCATGTCCACTCATGTTCCCTGCACCCCCACCCCAGCAGTGTGGGCACCTGCCACCAGGCCCCCATCCTCATGTCTCCCACCACCCCCACCCCCCAGCAGTGCAGGGGCACCCTCCACCAGGCCCCCACTCATGTCCCCAGCACCCCACCCCCCAGCACTGTGGGCACCTGCCAGCAGGCCCCACCATGTCCAACTCATGTACCCCGCAGCCCAACGCCCAGCACTGTGGGGCACCTCCAGCAGACGCCCCAACCATGTCCAACTCATGTCACCCCCACCCCCACCACCAACATGCTGGGGCCGCCGCCACCAGCCCCCACCCATGTCTCCCACCACCCCCACCCCAGCAGTGCAGGGGCACCTCCACCAGGCCCCCACCCATGTCCCATCCATGCCCCCTGCACCTGGGTCCCACCAATCCCCAATCATGTCCGTAATGGCCATCCTCCCCTGCCAAAAGGCCCAACCAACTATCACATCCACCACATATCAAAGGCAATTACATGTTACACACCCAATGTAAATAATGCAAATGAACACATGTCTCGTCACACACAATGGCTGCAAGTGAATGTTAAACACCCAACATGACATGCATGAAAGCAATGAGATGATACGACACATTGAAGGATGAAAATATAAATGTATTTAAAATCAACTTGAATGGAAATGAAATGAGAAAACACAAATGCAAAACAACCAAAAGAAGATGAATGTCCATGAAAAAATCAAAAACACACAGCACAATCAAAATAATGGTGTCCAAAGTCACAGTCAGAAAAGAAATCCAAGGGTAAATATAACAAAAACCATTGCTCCATGGGATAAAAAACTCATAAAAGAAAAATCCATTGAAGAACTATTTACAAGATAATCCCGGGTCCATGAGCCCAACCAAATGAAACCTAACTATACACACTAACTAAAAACTGAACTATATACAAAAATGTGGCGCATTGTCCAACGACCAAATAAAAAAAAAAAAAGAAACCTAACACTAACTATATAACTATATACAAAGGGCGGGCAAGTCCAGCGGCTCACTCCGTGGATGTTCCGGGCCAGGGCATCATCGAACTCCTGTTCGATGTCCGGAGGCGGTCCTGTTCCATGGCCCCGAGGGTCCGCAGGGACGACGCCGTCTCCTCCTCCAACCCCCTGCGGATTGCCTCGAGGCACTCGGCCCGCCTCAGGGCCTCCGCATGGAGTTCTCCGCCCTGACCATTGTGAGCCGTGCCTCTTCCGCCCGCCTGCCGCTCCGCATCTATGGCGTGGCCCAACCGCTGCCACACGGAAGACACTTCTCTGTCCTGGGTCCTCCTGCCCTCCGGCCGATGCCTGCCCCTCCGATGTTGAAGGCCCCGAGCCTTCATGGCTCCCACCACGTTGCTGCTGCTGCTGTGCCTCTGCCCGTGCACTGCCTCCTGCTGCCTGCACATCCTCCGCCGGCTGGGGTGCAGTCGTTGATGTGGCCACCCCTGCTGGACGTCCGACTCCCGACTGTGGCAGGGATGCTCCTCCACCAGCCTGGCCGCACCGTCAGAGGCAGCTCCACAGGGCACCCAGGTGACTGATGGGTGGGAAGATGGCACAGAGGACGACTGGCGCGTAGGGGGTCCAGTTGAGGAGGGGTCGGAGCAAGCCCCATCAGACGGAGGAATCCGGCCTGGGTGACCTGTCCCAGCAGGCTGACGTGGTCAACGAGCCATTCGAGATGACTTGCAGTCTCTTCATGAAAAGACTGCAGGTCACCTCGCATGGCCCGTTGACCACGTCAGCCTACTGGGACAGGTCACCCAGGCCGGATTCTCTCGTCTGAATGGGGCTTGCTCCGACCCCCTCCTCAACTGACGCCCCTACGCGCCAGTCGTACTCTGTGCCGTCTCCCACACATACAGTCACCTGGGTGCCCTGTGGAGCTGCTCTGACAGGTGCGGCCAGGGTGGTGGAGGAGGCATCCCGCCACAGTCGGGGAGTCGGACGTCCAGCAGCGGTGGCCACATCTACGACTGCACCCCAGCCGGCGCAGGAACTGTGCAGGCAGCAGGAGGCAATAGCATCGGCAGAGGCAACAAGCACAGCAGCAACACGGGTGGGAGCCGATGAAGGCTCAGGCCTTCGACATCGAGGGCAGGCATGCGCCGGAGGCAGAGACCAGGACAGAAGAGTGTCTTCCGTGTGGCACGGTTGGGCCATGCCATAGATGCGGAGCGGCACGGGCGGAAGCGGCAACGGCTCACAATGGTCATGGCGGAGAACATCCATGCGGAGGCCCTGAGGTGGCCGAGTGCCTCGAGGCAATCCGCAGGGGTTGCGGAGATGGAGACGTCGACGGCCCTGCGGACCCTCGGGCAATGGAGCAGGACGGCCTCCGGGACATTGAGGAGGAGTTTGATGATGGGCCTTGGCCCGGAACATCACAAGTGAGCCGTGAAACTAGCCCGCTGCCCTTTGTAGACATAGTGTCTAGTAGTGTATAGGTTTCATATTTTGTTTTTATTTACTTGGAACCTTTCGGACATTGCACATTTTTTGTATATAGTTTATTTTATTAGTTAGTGTAGTTAGATAGGTTTCCTTTTATTTTGTTGGGATAATGGACCCTGGATTGTTCCATGTACATAAGTGACAGTTGGATTGTATTTTTTTTATCATTTTAACCATGGGAGCAAAGGCTTTCTTATTTATTCCAATGGATTTTGTTTTGTGGACATTGACTTTGGAACATTACTTTGGATTATTCATTATCTGGTTTTGCTTTTTTTGACGGACATGCTTCTTTTCATTTTTGTACATTCACGTTTCTGTTTCTCATTTTTTGATTCTATTGATGTTTCCCTTTAATATTATATTTTTGATCGAACTTCAATGTGTAGTAATCTCATTGGTTTCATGCATTCATGATATGTGTTTTGAGATTCCACTGACACCCATTGGGTGTATGTGAGGGAACATGTGTTCTGTTTTCGGAACTTGCAATATGGTGTTCTGTGATGTAAATTGCAAATTATGAGTGGATGGATGCAATACTCGGGTGGGTGTTTTGCATTCTGGAGCGCTGACCATGAGGGACCAGGGATCCGAGATTGTGATGACATGTTGACTGGGGAACATGAGTTGCACATGGGTGGGGGCCTGCTGGCAGGTGCCCCACAGTGCGGGGGGGTGGGATGGTGGGTAGACATGGGGGGGGGCCTGCTGCAGGATGCCCCTGCACTGGCTGGGGGGTGGGTGAGTTGGAGACATGGGGGCGCCTGGTGGAGGCTGCCCCTGGTGACGGGGGGCGAATAGGCGGGCATGAGTGGACAGGGTGGGGGCCTGCTGGCAGGTGCCCCACAGTGACTGGGGGGTGGGGATGGGAGAACATAGGGATGGGAGGGGCCTGCTGGAGGTGCCCCGCGCAGTGCTGGGGATGGGGGTGGGGGAAGACATGGAGTGGGGGGCGCTGGTGGAGGCTGCCCCTGCAGTGCTGGGGGGTGGGGGTGGTGGAGAACATGGGTGGTGGCCTGGTGGAGGCTGCCCCCTGAGTGCTGGGGGGTGGGGGTGGTGGGAGACATGAGTGGGGCCTGGTGGAGGCTGCCCCTGCACTGCTCGGGGGTGGGGGAGGTGGTACGACATGGGTGGGGCCTGGTGGAGGGCTGCCCCTGGTGGCTGGGGTTGGGGGTGGTGGGAGACATGGGTGGGGGCCTGGTGGAGGCTGCCCTGCACTGCTGGGGGTGGGGTGGTGGGAGACATGGGTGGGGGGCCTGGTGGAGGCTGCCCTGCACTGCTGGGGGGTGGGGTGGTGGGGACATGAGTTGGACATGGGTGGGGGCCTGCTGGCAGGTGCCCCTGGTGACTGGGGGTGGGGGTGGTGGGAGACATGGGTGGGGCCTGGTGGAGGCTGCCCCTGCAGTGCTGGGGGAGTGGGGGTGGTGGGAGACATGGTGGTGGGCCTGGTGGAGGCTGCCCTGGTGACTGGGGTGGGGGTGGTGGGAGACATGGGTGGGGGCCTGGTGGAGGCTGCCCTGCACTGCTGGGGGGTGGGGGTGGTGGGAGACAGGGTGGGGGCCTGCTGGAAGCTGCCCCTGGTGGCTGGGGGTGGGGGGTGGTGGGGAACAGAGTTGGCATGGTGGGGCCTGGTGGGGCTGCCCCCTGGTGGCTGGGGGATGGGGTGGTGGGAGACATGGTGGGGGCCTGGTGGAGGCTGCCCCTGCACTGCTGGGGTGGGTGTGTGGAGACATGGGTGGGGGCCTGCTGCAGAGCTGGCCAGTGTGGCTGGGGGTGGGGGTTGGTGGGGAACATGAGTTGGACATGGGTGGGGCCTGCTGGCAGGTGCCCCATGGTGCTGGGGGTGGGGTGGTGGGAGACATGGGTGGGGGCCTGGTGGAGGCTGCCCCTGCACTGCTGGGGGGTGGGGTGGAGGGAGACAGGTGGGGGCCTGGTGGAGGCTGCCCCTGGTGGCTGGGGGTGGGGTGTGGGGAACATGAGTTGGACATGGGTGGGGGCTGCTGGCAGGTGCCCTTGGTGACTGGGGGGTGGTGGGAGACATGAGTGGGGGCCTGGTGGAGGCTGCCCCTGGTGGCTGGGGGATGGGGGTGGTGGGAGCATGGTGGGGGCCTGGTGGAGGCTGCCCTGGTGACTGGGGTGTGGGGGTGTGGGAGACATAGGTGGGGGCCTGGTGAGGCTGCCCTGCGCTGGGGGTGGTGGGGTGGTGGGAGACATGGGTGGGGGCCTGGTGGAGGCTGCCCTGGTGGCTGGGGGGTGGGGTGGTGGGAACATGAGTTGGAATGGTGGGGGCCTGCTGGCAGGTGCCCCTGGTGACTGGGGGTGGGGTGGTGGGAGACATGAGTGGGGGCCTGGTGGAGGCTGCCCCTGGTGGCTGGGGGATGGGGTGGTGGTAGACATGGGGTGGGGCCTGGTGGAGGCTGCACTGCTGGGGGTTGGGGTGGTGGGAGACATGGGTGGGGCCTGGTGGAGGCTGCCCCTGGTGGCTGGGGGGTGGGGGTGGTGGGGAACATGAGTTGGACATGGGTGGGGGCCTGCTGGCAGGTGCCCCTGGTGACTGGGGGGTGGGGGTGGTGGGAGACATGGGTGGGGGCCTGGTGGAGGGTGCCCCTGGTGGCTGGGGGTGCAGGAGGACATGCGTTGGTGGGCAGTATTGCAAGTTGACATGTGGGTTGGCTGGTGGGCATGGCCATGGTGGATGGGGTGCCTGCATGACATGTGCTGGGTAGGCCCCTGTGGTGTGAGCCACCTGCAGGGGCCGTGGAGGGTGTAGAGGGAACACCTGGAGGACCCACACGTGCAATTCACGTGTGCTGCTCCCGCGCACACCCTGTAATACACGTACCCTGATGATATTGCGTGTGGAACTTCCCGCGCACCCTGTAATACACGTACCCTGATGGAATTGCGTGTGGAACTTCCCGCCGCACCCCTGGAATACACGTACCCTGCTGATGTTGCGTGGGATACTTCCCCCGCACCCCAAAATACACGTACCCTGATGAGATCGCGTTTGTGACTTCCCGCACACCCCAGAAATACACGTACCCCGCTCAATCGCGTGTGTAATTTCCCGCGCACCCCCGAAATACACTTACCCCGCTCAATCGCGTGTGTAACTACCCGCGCACCCCTGAAATACACGTACCCCGCTCAATCACGTGTGTAACTTCCCGCGCACCCCCGAAATACACGTACCCCGCTCAATCGCGTGTGTAACTTCCCGCGCACCCCCGAAATACACGTACCTCGCTCAATCGCGTGTGTAACTTCCCGCGCACCTCCGAAATACACGTAACCCGCTCAATCGCGTATTTAACTTCCCGCGCACCCCCGATATACACGTACCCCGCTCAATCGCGTGTGTAACTTCCCGCGCACCCCCGAAATACACGTACCCCGCTCAATCGCGTGTGTCACTTCCCGCGCACCCCCGAAATACACGTACCCCGCTCGATCGCGTGTGTTGCTTCCCGCGCATCCCCGCAATACACGTGCCCCGCTCGCACAGGCCCAATTGCTGTATGTTGCCACTTTTGTGATGCGCTGGGACTCTACCGCCTGCCTTCGTGTGGCGGACGTGTTTCAGCTTGTGCGTGTCTTTTGCTGTGCGTGGCTTTGCCCTATTCGATTCCATGAATACGTGTGGTTCGAGTGCGTGTGGGCGTTCCGTCTGCTTCCCTGCAGTACATCCCCAGTTACGCCCTTATTTTCGCGCGTTGTTCCCCATTCCGCACGTTACGCCCCGTGTCCCGCCCACTTTCTGGTGTATGCACCGAGGTTGTGTGCTTTCACTGTGTGCGTCGCGCACGCCTTTCGGGATGTTGCAGTGACTTGTGCGCCATGCACGGGTTTGGCGCACATCCCGAGGTGAACACGCGCATGGACATCCATGAATCGCACGCGTGCGCGTGCGCCTGTTTCTTTGCGCTTGCGCCTGCTTGCGCCTGCTTGCGCAACGATTTTCGGCGCACGTTTGTTCCATGAATCGGCCCCTTAATGTCGATAAGGAAAGATGGGGAAACGGAATTCACCGATCACCATAAAATGGCAGCAGAAGAGAAGATTTTATAGCATAATAATTTGCATTTTATATAGTGCTACGAACCCTCAGATATATGAGCGCTGCTTATCATTACCCACACTGTGTGTGTGGTCATTAATGGACCTTAGAAGGATGAAGGGCTGAGTGTGGCCCAGCCAGGATTCAAACCTGAGTCAGCAAGCTCTGCATGGATGTCAAAGCAAGCACTCCACTCCTAGTGCTACCTAACCGGTATGTTGGCTTAACTGAAGCACTTTTAGGAGTAGATGAGAAACTCAGCAAGACCGATTTACCCTTTCTTTCTTCCAAATAGGAATGGGAGAACTTAATTGGGGAAAAGTAAAAAAATAAAATAAGTTGAATATCGGGCTGATGTTGCCTATTGACAGGGAATCTTTGTAATTCCACTCTGGAGAATAGGTATGGGTGGGAAGCCTCATGCAAAACTAAAAGCCATAGGATTACCATGGGTTTGCACACGTCAAACTTAACGTGTTTTTCCTGAGTTTTCAAAACATGGGGTACTACAAGGTTTGAACATACGTCTATATAAATACAGGTGAGGAGAAACTCTGGAAAGTTATGATCGGCATTTGAAGAGTCAGGAGCGGCGTTTGTAAGAGAAGGAGATTGTAGAAAGTATAATGAAATCAGTATAAATTGATAATTGCTCTAAGGTAGAGTTGGGAAAATAGGCAGGAATTGTTCTTCCTTTTCGGGGGGCCCTGTGGTCGAGCGATATGAAATGTGAGACACCCCCATTTGCATTTTGCTAGCGTGGCAAAAGGCCAAGTACTGAGAACCCTACATGCATTTACTACCTGTAGGAAAAGGGCAAACAACTGAGATTACCGCATACTTTTACTAAATGTAGAAGACAGCTAAAGCACTGTGAAAGCCACATTAATCAAGTAATATACTAGAAAGCTGACGCACTGAGAACCCCACATGTATTTACTAAGCAGAGGAGAACACCAACACACAGAGAGCCCCATGCATGTTTACTAAGCAGAGGAGAAGGCCAAAGCACTGAGAACCCCATACATATTTACTAAGGAGAGGAGCAGGTCAGAACACTGAGATCCCCATGCGTATTTACTAAGCAGAGGAGAGAGCCAAAGCATTGAGAATGCCATACCTAATTACTAAGCAGAGGAGAAGGCAAAGCACTGAGAACCCCATTCATATTTACTAAGGAGAGGAGCAGGTCAAAGCACTGAGATCCCCATGCGTATTTGCTAAGCAGAGGAGAAAGCCAACGCATTGAGAATGTCATACCTAATTACTAAGCAGAGGAGAAGGCAAAGCACTGAGAACCCCATGTGTATTTACTAAGCAGTGGAGAAGGCAAAGCACTGAGAACCCCATTCATATTTACTAAGGAGAGGAGCAGGTCAAAGCACTGAGATCCCCATGCGTATTTGCTAAGCAGAGGAGAAAGCCAAAGCATTATGAACGCCATACCTAATTACTAAGAGAGGAGAAGGCAAAGCACTGAGAACCCCATTCATATTTATTAAGGAGAGGAGCAGGCCAAAGCACTCAGATCCCCATGCATATTTGCTAAGCAGAGGAGAAAGCCAAAGCATTGAGAATGCCATACCTAATTACTAAGCAGAGGAGAAAGCCAAAGCACTGAGAACTCCATTCATATTTACTAAGCAGAGGAGAAGGTCATAGCACTGAGATCCCCATGCATATTTACTAAGCAGAGGAGAAAGCCAAAGCATTGAGAATGCCATAACTAATTACTAAGCAGAGGAGAAGGCCAAAGCACTGAGAACTCCATTCGTATTTACTAAGCAGAGGAGAAGGTCATAATACTGATATCCCCATGCATATTTGCTAAGCAGAGGAGAAAGCCAAAGCATTGAGAATGCCATAACGAATTACTAAGCAGAGGAGAAGGCCAAAGCACTGAGAACCCCATTTGTATTTACTAAGCAAGACGAAGAAGACCAGAGCAGTGAGTGCATCAGATGAGATACTAGAAGGCTGAAGCACTGAGAACCCAATATGCATTTACTAAGCAAGAGGAGAAGACCAACACACAGAGAGCCTCATGCATGTTTACTAAGAAGAGGAGAAGGCCAAAGCACTGAGAGCCCCATGTGTATTTACTAAGCAGTGGAGAAGGCAAAGCACTGAGAACCCCATACGTATTTGCTAAGCAGAGGAGAAGGCCAAATCATTGAGAATGCCATACCTAATGACTAAGCAGAGGAGAAGGCCAAAGTACTGAGAACCCAATGCGTATTTAATAAGCATAGGAGAAGACCAAAGGATTGAGAATCCGACTTGCATTTTGTAGGAAGAGGGGAAGGCAAACGTGCTGAGTAACCTATCTGGAGGAGGAGAAGGCCAAAGCACTGAAAACCCCATACATATTTACTAAGCAGAGGAGAAGGTTGAAGCACTGAGATCCCCATGCATATTTACTAAGCAGAGGCGAAATCCAAACCACTGAGAACCCCATACATATTTACTAAGCAGAGGAAAAGACCAAAGTACTGAGATACCATGTGTATTTACTAAGAAGAGGAGAAGGTCAAAGCACTGAGATCCCCATACATATTTGCTAAGCAGAGGAAAATGCCAAAGCACTGAGATGCTCATGCATATTTGCTAATCAGATTAGAAGACTGAAGCGCTGAGAGCCCCATGCATATTTACTAAGCAGATGAGAAGGCCGAAACACTAAGAGCCCCAATCGTATTTTACTAAGAAAAGGAGAAGTCCGACGCACTGTCTTGACTTGCAATTTCTAAGCAGACAAGAAGGCAAACATGCTGAGTAACCCATCTGGAGGAGGAGAAGGCCAAAGCACTAATAACCCCAGGCATGTTTACTAAGCATGGAAGAAGACCAAAGCATTGAGAGTCTGATGTGTATTTTGTAGGAAGAGGGGTAGGCAGAAATTCTGAGAAACCCATTTGCAGTAGAAGGCCAAAACACTGAGAACCCCATACATATTTACTAAGCAGAGGAGAAGGCAGAAGCACTGAGAGTCCGACTTTCATTTTAGAGGCTGAAGAGAAGGACACATTACTAAGTACCTCATGTGCATTTCCAACGCACTGGGAACGCCACAAGCATTATGCAGGCATAGGAAAAGGTAATGCACTGAGAACCATACATTTATTTGGTCTGAAGTTGGGAAGGTGAAAGCACTGAGAAATCCCCATGTATTTATTGACAGGTGGTTCATTTAATTAAGATGCCTGATTCTACTGCAGGACCCAAACATTATACGGAATGAGCTACGGGTCATGAAAGGAATAAAACTGCTCTGCATTTTTCATCTGCTACAGCAGCAGATGTTTGCATTAGAGAACCCGAGATATCATGTGAGTCTCTGCACCGGCCCTGCCGGTCATTCAGTAGCCACATTGCTCATCCTCTGCAAAGGGCAGGAAATAACCTGATACTTTGGGAAGAAATATGTTTGTGAATGCATCACTTTTGCACATGCCTCAGTTAACAGAGGGTGGAGTTCAGGAGGACAAGAAAGAGGAGAGAGTTCAGTTCCACCAAACAAGGCACAAGACGGCTTAGGTATGGCATCAGCACAGCAACAAAGAGAGCAGTCCTCGGAAGAGGAAAAAGAGGTGACTCATGAAGACTCCCCACTTCTGATTTCCTTGGAAACAGAGAAAAATGAAGAACATGACAAAGATTGTGCTCCAGCCCCTGATTCAAGGGCAAGACACAAACACCTCTTTATTGACAAAACGACAGACAGCAAGGAAGAGCAAGCAACATAATTAGAGGGTGTCAAGTGGAAGCAAAGTAAACAGGAATCAGGCATCAGACTCTCCTCATGGAGGATCTTTGCTCAAAATGGTCTGAAACATATGCATGACCATGGTAGTACAACTTTGCAGTTACTCAAATCAATAGCACCCTCTGCTCAGTCAACAGCACCTGCACATCATCTATTGCAAAGTTCACAGAGCAAATCCAAGCTTATTTTACCACCTACCCTATATGCAATCAAAGTATTTTACAAGATTATAATGGTACACATTTTGGGCAGCTCTTTCCTGTAGACCCACATTTGTTATCTTATGTTATGTTATTTGGCATTTATATAGCGCTCTATATATCATTGGTATGACGTCAAAGAGCTGGTTAGTTCATCATTCATATTCCAGACAGAAGGAAAGGGGGCACAGCTGTATCCCACCCCTCAACTACAGTCAATGGGCACATTTGCACCACCATCCCACACCACGACACAAGAGAGTCTTGCTGTTTCACAGATTTTCACCAGCCCTGTCAGATCACCATCTTTGCCTGCAGATCCTACGGCACACAGACAACCAATTTCCCCCTCAATTTGCGAGCTCTCCAATGCTGAGGCATTTAAATATGTCAATAGATTTCCGAAAATAAACTCTATCTATTCCACGACAAACTTCCTGAAATGTTGTCAATGGATTTATTGTCCTATTCCTTTGTAGAAAAGCATAGATCTAGGTGGCTTGTTGGCCTAATTGATACCCACTGGGAAATTCGGAGTCAGCACCACTTCAAGTGAACTTCAGTATCACACCTCTATGATCATGTTGTGTTAGCAATTGGGATAGCACTGGACCACTGTGAAGTTAGGAAAGATCTAGAATGGACATGTGGACCAGAGAAAAAGCATCTATTTCATGGCTATCGCTGGACTCCGGGCCATCCTCTCTGGTACCTCTGCTCAGCAAAGCCAAGGGCAGTACCACCAAATGTCAATCACCAGCAGGCTATGCCTTGTATGGTTTCACAGGAGGTCTCACAGCGGAGTTGATCTCTGGGAGAAAGTAAGCTGGTTGTGGCAGGTTGGCTTACTCCTGTCAGATCAGTGAAAAACAGTGACTGACTACTACAACAGCTGGAAGCAACAGCTGGATTGTTCCTACCTAACATCCGCATAGTGGAACTTGTTGGGCAATGTTTTCTCTTTGCTGCAACCTATGGAAGAGGCCACTTGGCAGGTTTGCTTGTTTGATGCAACAGGGATGCTGCCAGTTGTGTGTCTGTGGGAATTAGAACTATCAACAAAGTACACTAACATGAACTGGCTGGTAATGCAGAAGCAAAACATCTGGCTATGAATCTGCTCTCACCCTTCCTGAAGAGGAATGTGCAGTCCAGCCGGGGATCTTTTCTACAAAGATAGTTGAAAGTCAAGAGGCAACTTTTATACAGGGTTTATGTGAGAATGAGGCCAACACAGCAGACTGTTGGTCACAAGAGATGGCCTAGCCATGTGTAAAGATGCACTATGGAGACATTTACAATCCTAGCTGGAAAAAGGAGAATGATCCAAAGGTCAGATGTCAACAAACCAGTGCAGGACTCTACCAATGCTTAATTTAATTTATTGTACAGTACACACTAATTCTTCATGACCCCTGGTGAAAGTTCAGGCAGCACCAATGTGAACATCCCAAGAGTGAGAAACCATAAGAGGATGTATATCAGACTCTGCAATATACATCAAGGTCCTTGTGAGAATTCAGAGACCATATTATTGATGTTGGGTTTGGAGCTCTGCTGGAGATGTTGCAATGACGCACACATGAGAGAACGTACTTTCTTTAAAAATAACAAGCATCTTATCACTGGTCACGTTGGCTGGAGACAACACCAGGCTCTTTGCTTGGGAGTTCACACAATATATTCCTCAGATGATGAAGATGTGTATGTGTGAGCCAGCTACAGCTCCGTGGAAAGCACAGATTGGGAAATGGGGTGAAGACTTTGACTCTGACAGTAGTGATTGCGTGCATTGTAAAAGGCATGTTTAGTGTTTCCTTCATCATCAATGTATGTGGCTCTTCCAACCAGCAGAGCCACACCTTGGGGCCTAGTACCACCCTCACAATCTGGAGGCTCTCCCTCAATACATTTGTCTCTACCAGCTGGCAGAATCATCCGGCTGTCGCTGCAGATTGGTGCATTCTTGACTCCCACAGTCCAGTTAACACCATCATTGGAGTCATTGGTGGTTCTACCTCTATCTATTTGCACTTTCTTTTTTTTACAAGCCTTATTGTGTTGGACATTCAGCAGATTTACACAATTACAAGTATTTAGAACAACTACAAGTTGGAAGTTGCATTAAAAGATATTTTTTTTCCTCTTGCAACAATTCTCCTCGCCACCTCCCAGTAACAACTTCCTCAATAATCCCTGGGGAGTCATGATAATCTGTGATCTTTCAGATTCCTCAGAACTCTGTGACCACAGAAATGCCAAGATGAGAGCGGAAGGGAAAAGTTGAGCCTTCTTGGTCTTGTTACATGCAAGCCACACCTTGTGGGTTTCGATCAACCAGCGCTCGGTGTGCTAACTCCAAGGATTTCACAATCCCCCTTTGTTCCCCACCTTTTATTCTAGATTGCTTTCATCTAAGGTCAGGTTTTTCAATAGCTGTGGCCCGTGTAGCATGGGTTCCAATTCTTTCACCTATTCAATAAAGGGAGCCCGTGTGTGAATATATTTGGAGATGATGGTGGACTCTAGTGCTGATATTCATTCAATTGCTATAATTTCCCAGACTTTAATTCACCAATAGAAAATGTTGGGTCCTTCCTTGGTTTTCCAGAAATAAGCCCGGGATAGCCTTGCCACCATAAGGAAGTTCAATATCAGATCTGCTGTTGGTCCCAACATTGGATAGGTGTCATTATCAGGTACATCCCCCAACACCAGTACTAATGGACTCAAATGTCCTTTGATATCTCTTATTTTTCCAAACATTTAATTCCAGTAGGGCTCTATTGATGGGCAACAAAACCGCATATGTGCCATATTCGCCTCTTTGACCACAATTGCAACCAGCGATCAGAGATTTCCAGATAAATGCTATTTAATCTTATATACCACCAATAGCACAATTTAAGGGATGCTTCCTTTATCAGTGTGCACGTGGAGCTTTTTTGAGCTCTTGTCCAAATATGTCGACATGATTCCAATGGTATTTCCATCGCTAGTTCCTGCTCCCATTTGAGCACATATTTGAGTTTCTCCTCCTCTGTCAGTTTTTCTAAGAGTCTATGGCAACTGGAAATGTGTTTTTATCCTGAGCACTTCATGCGCCATGAGTTTCAAAACAGTAGGGCTGTGGATCCCACCTGTGTCACTTCTCCATTGGTGATCCAGTGTCTAATTTGTGTGTAGCGGGAGTGTTCTGTCTCATGCAGGGAACACTTCTCTCTATACTCCTAAAACATTAGTGGGTGGCCATCCCTATATAGCTCCCCAAGCGTTATGGGACCCTGTCTCTCTCTGTTTATGAAAGCCCACATTGTTCAATGCCCATCAGAATTCTGGGTTCAGGTTACTGGAGAGAAGGCCCCACCCACATCTTGAATCCTAAAGGTCAACCAGCTCCACCCCAATGCTTTAGAGTTCAGTTAGTGGTAACTATGAACTCCCCCCTAAATTGTTGGCTGGCTTCTTTCAGGGAAAGAACACAATACAGATTTTCACATTCAATGTCTTTCCATTTTGGGCCTCCCATCGTCCCAAGCCAGTCATATATCGAGGGTTTTTGGGCTGCCATAATGTATCTATAAACCGAAGGGACATTCGGTCCCCCAAAATCTTAAGACCTGGTAAGAACACTCTGTGTGAACCTTGTGAGTTTATGGGACCACATACATTTCCCTTTCATCCTTTGAAGCTCTACCAGGTCTTTACACATGATTTGTACTAGGAGAACCTAGGATACAACCCAGGGAGACGGATCATCTTAAATGCTTGTATCCGTCCTATCCAGGGGATCTACTGAAGATCCCACCGTGCCAGTTGCTCCTTAGCCTCCTTCGACAACCCAGAAATATTGGTTTTCTGAGGAGTATCATTTGTTGGGATGATTATTCCCCTGCAAGTATTATATCTCTTTCGTTGCTCACTAAAATGATAATCTTTGTTTCAGGGTCCTAAGAGTTTCTGGCAATTCGGTACTATTGAGTCCAATTGATTTTTTGTTATTTATACAAAAGCTGGAAACATCAACAAAGTCATCCAATGTGGTTAGTAATTCCAGGAAGAGACGTGCATGGGTCTTGTAAAGACTTGAGGATTCACTGGCACAAAGTGTCACTTTGTGGAAGGAATTGTTACGTATGATCCCTTGGATTCTGGGTTCAAATAAATCTGCAGCACCAACATTTCATTCACTACGGCAAAGATCAGGGGTGACAACGGGCAACCTTGTCTGGTTGCCTTTTCCAAGGCAATCAGGGGTTTTGATTACCCATTGACCATCACTTTAGATTTGGGGGATTTAACATTGCCCGTAATATGTCTGCATATGTTTGGCCCAAATCCAAACTCGTTCAGTAGGGTTTCGAGATATTCACAGCTCATACTGTAAAAGGCCCTATGCGCATCAAATGAGAGTTTCACAAACCGTTTGGATATTTGTCAGCCCACCGCTATCTAATCCACTACTCTCCTAATATTGTGCGTCCCCCTGGCTATGACAAAGCCTGTTTGATCGCAGTCTATCAGCGACGGGAGGACCTCCATCAATCTGGACGAGATCATTGTACCATAGATCTTTGCCTCAATATTTAGGAGTGCAATCGGCAGATATGCCGTGCAGTCCTCAGGATCTTTCCCTGGCTTCAGGAGCAGGCTTGCCATCAATTAATTCATAGACTCTGTCACTGCCCTAGTTATCAGGAAGGAGTTATATAACTTGGTGAAGGGGGAGTTATTATGTTAGTGAATGTTTTGTAAAACTTACTAGTGAAGCCATCTGGTCCTGGGGCGTTACCATTTGGAAGTGAGCATATTGACTGTGCTATGGCTTGTTCTATAATCAGTGTTTCGAAGGATTCCCAGGTTTCCCTAGGGACATTTTGGTGTTTTCGACCGATATAAAGGTTGCCTTCTGCTTAGGATCTCTGCTTTCCTAAAGTAATTCTCCATTTTCTTGAGTTTCCCAGGTTCTGCAGTAGTTCTGAAACATTCTTGGTTTCTCAGGGCTGTGATATAAATATGCATGTTTAGTTTGCACAGCTTTGCCGCTAAGAGCTTATTAGCCTTGTTGCCTTTAGCATACAAGTGCTGCTTCGTATACAGGATCACTTGGGCAGTTTTCTCAGCCATTTCAAGCACCTTTTGTGAGAGCTGCAATTCTCTTAGGGTTTTATGGTAATTGCTTTGCTTGTGCGCTAATTCCCAGGCTCAGATCTGATTCCTCCAAAAGATCACAGTGGGCATTGTTTGCCTTTCAGTAGACTGCCATTTGGCTTATGATTGCCCCCCTATTTAAAGATTAAGGTCACCCGGAGCATTCTCAGCACAATAGTTATTTAGGGTTTCCGTGATGTGAGGTTTTATCAATATATCCCATAAGATAAAGTCATGCAGCTGCCAGAGCGGATTGCTGAGTATCGTGGGTATCCCCAGGTCTAGTGACATCCACACTGGGGCATGGTCCTAAAGGACCTGTGCAAGAAACTCTATCCATATAGCATTTGGGATCAGGGTGTTGGATGTTAGCAACATGTCTAATCTCAAGAAACCTAT
This sequence comes from Ambystoma mexicanum, assembly GCA_002915635.3. Lineage (NCBI taxonomy): Eukaryota > Metazoa > Chordata > Amphibia > Caudata > Ambystomatidae > Ambystoma > Ambystoma mexicanum. Next base: position 1,016,316,736 of record CM030325.1, read on the forward strand.
GTGAACCACCTAAAAAAAGTAAAGTCCCCTTCCCCTGGATAGAAGAACCACTAACCACTATAAAGCAGATTCCATTAAGGGATATAATCAGGGCTTGGAAAGGTAGTAGGTTTAGTATGTGTGGAGTAAGGTTTTATGCATGGTGAGGTCTATTACACAGTAAAAAAAAGTCCCCTCCTATTACATCCCCCACTGCATCCTTGCATTCATTTGGAGAATATATGTTGGTCATGGGTTAGCGTCTCATGTTTTGATTTTGAACTGATCAGTCGGTAGCTTCTCTTGCCATCGCTCAGTATGTCAATAACCCTCATGGGAAACTCCACCTGGCTTAAAATTGGTACTCCTTGCTTCTTCAAAACCACTGTTTGCAAAATAAGCCACTGGGCATGGCTTTTTTCCCCTGCCTAGCCACATCTTTTGGGAGCAGGTGAGTTTCCTGGAGAAATACTATGGCAGTGCCTAGCGATAATCATGTTTGGAGCACCAACTTTCATTTGATTGTCAAATTAAGCTCCTGGGCATTTAGGGTAATAAACACTAGGTAAGGAGTCACCATCTACAATGCAGCAGGGGCTGCCATCATCCTCTTCGCATTCCGAAATCTCTCCTCTAGTTGGTGCCCAGACATGGTCCCTCAGTGTACTTATCTGGCTCAACCTAAAAACCAAAATCAACATCCCCAACAAATCAAACTAAACCATTGCCACTAAAATGAACAGCATCATCATTTTACCCCCTTTAGCTTTGCTTTATCAGCTTCAAGTTCTTTCAGCTTATCTAGAGGATCCCCTCCTCCGGGTAGTGAATCCTGCATGTGTTGGGTGCTGTTTTTGTGGGACTCCATGATTGACCTCCACACCAACACTTAAACTGCCCTTAAACTGCCATAACTCTTTACCCCATCCTGTGACATGAAGAAAAAACTAGGGGAACCACCACTCAACCAGAGGAGTTTGACAATGTCCACATACGACAGAGGAATCCCCCATACTAAGACCACTCTAAGTCATGTAATAGCATGTACGTTGTTTGAGCTGTAGCTGTAGAAGGTTACAGACTCTGTCCCTGGGTTTTACCGCTCTCTTGTTCTTCATCGAGACGGGTGTATCAGCCCGCCTGCCTTTAGGTTTCCTGATGGGGTCTGGAGTACTCTTCTTCCTCCGACCCCTTCTTGCGTTCCAAGTCTATCCGGTCTTCTCCCAGAGGTTCAATCGATTGATCATCAAGTAACGTTGCAGCCTCTTCTTCGCTGCAATGGCATATCGATGATTTCGGTAGTCAAACAATAGTTTACATCGGAAGCCCCATCAATAGCGTTCCCTACACTCCCAGAGCCAGTTGGTTTCCATGCCGAGTTTGCACCTCTTGGCCTGGGTGCCTGGAGATAGGTCTTGAAATGAGGTGATATCCATGTCACAGAATTTGATGTACCCTATTCTTCTAGTGACCAAGAACAAAATGTTGCTTCTTTTGAAAAAAAGTTAACCCTCATCAAGACAACCGGCAAAAAGATTTCTTCTCTGTTGAATAGACGAGAAAACTCTTTTTGTACTTCCCAAATTCAGGTCAGTTTGTTCTGGGAGCTCCATTTGGTTGCAAAAGAGGCTGTTATCTATCGTGGGACTCCCCCTCACTCGTATGTTGTTTTTCTTGGAGGAATCCATTTCTTCCAATTGTTCTTTAAGACCAATCACTCTGTTCACAGGCAGTAGTCTCCATATCATCCAGCCTCCTCTCTGCAGCAAGCATATGATGGTTCAGGTCCATTATGGATTTCAATAGTTTGTCCCCATTAGCGTTGATCTTTTTTGTTTCTGTTCTGTTTCTGTTAAAGGGCTGACAAGGTAATTTCTAGTAGCTTCCTCAGTTTCCAAACGATTGGACCTGCGCTGACACTATCTTGGAGTAGTTTGGGCTTCCCCTCCTGTGCAGCCAGCATAGTTTTAATGTTGCAAGTTTTCACCTCGGTGGCTGATTTAGGCCTTGTTTAGGTGTGTCTCCCTTAATCAGGGGCCCATCTCCTATGCTCAGTTGATGGGGTCCTTTTCTGCACCGGTGCACTCTTCCCAAACGTTCTTCCACCGTTGGATGGTCACTGGGTGTGGGTGCCTAGGAAGGCAGCTCCCCCCCCCACGGTTTGGTGCCTACTTGCTTCTTCTCCATTCCTAGGCACTCTCCAGCACTTCAGACGGCTGTATCTGCTCTTCGCCTCCATTCCGTGGATCCGGGCCACACCCACGTGTCATTGCATCCTTTAGCACAACATTCATTTAAAATGCTATGTTATGTTAATGGGTTTTTGTAGAGAGCATACTGCTGCCATAAAATGCCTGGATCCAAGGTACTGTCCAGGTAGTCCACGACTGAGTCAGTGCATTTCACTTTGGTAGCTTTAGCCTTTGGTGCATTGCGTACAGTGGTAAATAACTGCCACGCCCATGATTCTCTCTTGGTGCTAGAGGTAGGAACTTCTTCTACCTCATATTCTTGGTCTTCTTCATTGACTTTTGGAAGTCAGCTTTCAATACAGTGAATCCTATCGTTTTTCTATGTGGATTTTTGACACATGTAGTCCTTCAAATTATTACTGCAGTGTATTTAAGGACACATACCAATGCAACCCTTAATCGAGCGTTCACGACATGGCCAAGTCAGTTTCGTTTTTGGAAACACATGCCGCAAAAATTACTGACAATCAGTGTACTAAAAAACAACAAAATATTTCAAGTAAACCACATATCACAATATTCACTTCCATTTTACTGGTATCAAGTCACCTGTTCCCAATACATTTGATATTCCTGCTCAAGTTTGAGACAGGAGGGGATGCTGTTCCAGAGTAAGTCACCAGCCGAAGAGCCAAATCTGCCCCCCCACCCACTCTCTACCTACAAAAGCGTCTAACCCTCAGAGAGTTCGAGGTGGATAAGTGAAGAGCTCAAGAAGAAGAATGTTTAGGAGGATACATTTGGATGTAGTGAGGCCCTAGCCCCAGAAAGCATTGTGACCAATGCAGAGGGTCATGAACTTGATCCTTGTAGCTACCTATTGGAGCCATTGTAGAGATTTCAGGACTGGATATGTTTGATACCTTGGCTGAAGTCCAAGGACCAGTCTTGCAGTCTTGTTCTGAATAACTTGCAGATGTTGAACAGTAGAGGCAGGAAGATGTATAAAGAGGCTGTTACAACGGTCCAGCCTAGAGAGAACTAGGGCTCTTGAGATAGTGGGCTACTGGGTGAATGTTGCAAACACAACAATACCTCTGAGTTGGTGCAAATGGTAGTAGGAATTCTTAAAGACGTCTGTAATGTGAAGACAGAAGGAGAGGGTGTAGGCAAACATGACATCGAAGTTTCTTTCCTCCCCGAAGGCGCAAGCACAGGACCCTCGGAGGACAGCTGGTATGAAAGAGGGAAAGCAGTAGCAGAGGTCAATAAGAATGATCTCAGTCTTACTGGCATTAAGGCAAACATTGTTGGCGGCACACCTATCCTGAATCGCAGATACACAGTCAGTAATAAGCAATAGTGAAGAGAATTCAGCACAAAGTGTGAAGGAGAACTGAGTGTCATCCGCATAACAGTGAAAGTTCAAAAATAATGTACAGATTAGGTGCGCGAGAGGTGCCAAGTAAAGGTTGAAAATGAGATATGCAGTGAGTTATGCGGACCCTGGTCTTGAGGCCAATAATAAGAATTGTAGCCTTATTTCAAATTAACTGGAGGGGGCAGAGAGAGACAGTGGATAGATTAAGGAAGAGGCTGTTGCAATAGTACAGACTACAAAGTACCAGAGTTCTACTGATGTTAAGCTTCTAGGTAAAAGTGAGAGGGGGAGGATGAGGATTAGGGAAAATAGTCACTGTGGGTAAGATACCTTTGAGGTGCACATGGTGTACCGCACCTTTAGTGTCCCTATCCCCCCAGCTCCCTTGTGAGCTCACAATCACAGGTGCCAACTGCCACAGATACCGGAAGGGGGTATATGACAATGAGGTGAGCGCCATAAGTCAATGCACGTGTTATTGCACACCAACATGTAACTATATTCATATATGTTTGAATGTGTAGTGCACTTACAAAACATTCCCACAACTGTTTAGCGTGAATTATTTTAAATGTTTGTATTTTCGTTTTGTAATGTGGTTATCAATGACACTACAAATACTACAAATTATGCTGTTGTGGTTTAGATAATGGCTGAATCAATGCACGCTATTGTCCGCTGTCACTGGGGAATTAATCAATAATGGCTCGAACCACACAATCAGGTATTACTCTTCGGACACAAAATCCCAGTCTTCCAGGAATCCACCATGTAAACGCGGGATACGCCACAAACCTGCACCACCTGTGTAACAGAAACATAAATTACTGAAATGAAGGCAAACATTGCATTTTTTCTATTTTCACTACCTTGTCAAATGTACAGCATTGTTTTAATTTATAAAGTACCTTTTCATAAAACATATTGACAGTACCTGTGTTTAGCGATCCACAAAAATAACTCGCTGGTCCATTTAAATTCAGGAACAGAAATGGAGTACATTTTTATGCTAATGTAACAATGAATCTTGTATTTCAATAGTCACCAATTGTGCACAACATTTACTTAAACGACTCAGACCAGTTGTGTTTGAAAATGCTCATCCTTCATACAAATGTCACATACAATCATGACAACACTTACAGTGTCTCCGGTATAAAGCAACAATTTGAATACTCTGCAGGAATTGTAGAATGTACCACAAACACACAAGAAGATTCACAAGAATGCCTAAAGTATGTACTATAAGTACTGGAAACCAAAATCATCCCTATAAATGAAATCTTCCAAATTTCATACAGGTGGAAACATGCATGCACTCTCTGCAACCATGTATCACAAGAGCACATTCCTAATGAACAATGTGTGTATGTATTCATACCAAAATCTGAAACTATTGCATTTCCCCAGCTTCCGCAGAATGCAAATCATGGCATATTCTGCTCTTTTTGCAATTCAGACAATCGTTCCAGCATACAAATAAACTCATTTTGCGAATATGTCATACTAATACTTCTAAGGTACAATACAGATGGTACCAAAAATAACTGTAAGTATAAAGAAAATCTTCACAACAGTATGTATAGTATACCACACTGGTGTCACTACCACTTCAAGGCATTACACTCCATATAAAGAAAAAATAATTGGTTGGTTTGAATGATACATCAGTTACTCTAAAACATAGGTTACCTGCAAATTTAAAAATGCCTACTTAATATTCCTTCAACCCACATTTAGTCACTAAACTATAGCACAATTAACAGTTAAAATACGGCAGCAAGTATCTAACTACATACAAAATACTAAAATAGCACTTTTCAAAGTCAATCTAGTTAGAATACGCCAATAGGTATCTATCTACTTCAAAAACACCCTACATTGCAAAGCACGTCAAATACGCCATCTCAATTCTTATATGACTGAACATCTTCTATCCTCTTATGCAGTTAGAATATGCCAACAGGTATCTAACTATTTGAAGCATTCCCTTAATTACAAAATACTTCAAACAAACATACTATCACCCTTACATTCAAGTAACTGTATGGTGATTCTGGCCATACTCCTACTACATTACATATAGTTACTATACACATATTACTACTGTGGTGGTTGTACCCAGTACACATAGTCTTGGTCCCATGGCATGCGGCCATACCCCCTAGAATCTGTTCACTCAACACAACTAACTTCATAACACGTACGCACCAAAGAGCGTCAACTAATAAAACTCACCCTGAACAGTAATTTGAATGATGTCTGCGGACACCAAAATTGACCGCAGACTCGGTGGCATTTCCAAACCCTTTTTTCACCTATAAAAACAGCTCCACATTACCTTCATTCTGCTTACCTACCATTTCTATGCCCTCTTCCAGCCATGAAATAACCCCAAATGTCATTTCCAAACCATTCATTCATGGCTGTGCCCGCAAAATAGCAGTGTCCACGGAAAGCTACAACACCTGCCCAACCTTTTTTAACCTACAAAAACAGCCCCATATCCTCTTTTTTTCCACTCGCCTCTTCCCACCACCAAATAACCCAAAATGTGGTTTCATGAATTGTTCCCCACCGCTCCGTCTGCGGTCAGATGAGGCAGTCAGCGGTCAGCTCCAGCTGTCTGTGGATCCACCATGGTGTGGGTTTCCAAAAATCTGATGCACCTCATGTTTTTTATTGACCAATCAGTGGCTGTACCCGATGTCTGCGGACATCACGCCGCCGTGTGGGACAATCAGAGGCCTGTCCATGGACCGAACAGGGAAGTGAGTCTGCGGACTGTGAACTCAGATATCACTATTTTTTTTACCTGATTTTTCGTAGTTTGAAAAACAAACTACTGCACAGATTTACATCAAATTTACAAATGTACACTTTTGGGAGCAGGCCACCACTCCTGTCGCAAATTTGGTGAAAATCCGTCCACCGGTTTGGGCTGTAGGTCTGAGCAAAAATATTTTTCCATTGGGTCTTAGGGAAAAAACACACATTTTGGCAACCCCTATAATTTTGCCCCCTTTACAAATCCTCACCAAACCTCACAAGATCGATCTGACAGACCTATATACTTGTTTTGCAAAGTTTTGTGATGATTTTCTGGGGGGGAGGGTTATAAGCTGCCGAAAAAGTGCTCTTTCTATGGGTTGAGTAACTTAACCATAACTACAGGGCCGCTCTCCGCAGGCCCTGTACTATATAATATATATATATATATATATATATGTATATATATATATATCAATGAAAACACTTTGTTAAAGGGACGTTATGGTTAAGTTGCGCTACTAATAACCTATCACATTCAGTGAAAAAAAACTTTGTTAAAGGGACGTTATGGTTACAAGTAAAACCGAAAAAACCCTGAAATTCGGCAGTTATGGTAAGCTAAGCAACCCTAACTCGCACCACCACCGTGCACTGCTAGGAATAACACCCATGACATCAAAGATGACATCACAAATATGATTGATGACATCACTGATGACATCATGTGCATTTAATTTTCATAGGAAGTCCCTACAAGGGGTTGTGAATGTAATGTTGGCAAAAAAGTGTCAGTGGTCATCTGGAGATGTGTGATGAACTACATACTTGATTATGCAATGTATTGCTCCAAAGAACATTCCAGTGCAGTGTTGTTTCTAGAACAGGAACCTACTCCTACAGAAACATAGGCATTGGCTGCAGCATACACCATAGAGAAGTACTATTTCTAATTTTCCCATGTTGGATAGTAAAACGGTGAATGCTTCTATATCACACTTTTGCATACTGTGAAACATATATTAAGTAGGTAATAATGCATCACTTACTACATGCTTGTACTACTACAAACAAAACATTAAGGGGGTAATTCATAGAAATAAGCACAAAAGTGGCGCACGCGGCTTGCGCACAGTATGCGCGTGTGGCAGTCTGCGCCAGCCGCGTGCACCAAAACCCATTTCAGCACACAGCGTATTCATGGATTTCAACATCCATAACCAGCCTTGGCGCAGAGTGGCGCAGCGACCCTGCAGCAGCGCCAGTTACGCCCCCAAGCCCGCCCGTGCTCCATGAACAGCGCACAAATCCAGTACCTGGCACATAGGCCAGTGGACTATCATACATCCCTCCAACCACGAAAACGCATGTAAAACTCCCAGCGCACGCCCCAGAATACACATACCCCACTCGCGCCAGTGAAAACGCGTGTAAAACTCCCTGCGCACCCGTCTGAATACACATACCCCGCTCGCACCAGCGAAAACGCATGTAAAACACCCCGCGCACGCCCCAGAATACATGTACCCCGCTCGCGCCAACGAAAACATGTCTAAAGCTCCCCGCACATACCCCAGAATACACGTACCCCGCTCGCGCCACCCAAAATGCATGTAAAGCTCCCTGCGCACCCATCTGAATACACGTATCCCGTTCGCGCCAGCAAAAACATGTGTAAAACTCCCCAAGCACCGCAGTAATACACGTACCCCGCTCACACAATGCCTATCGCGTGTAAAACTCCCCGCGCACGCCCCAGAATACACGTACCCCAATCGTACCAGGTAAATTGCGTAGAAAAAGCACCCCCTGTCGCGTGGGCTGCCTGTGGGCCATGCCCATGGTGGATGGGGTGCCTGCGTGTATTTGGGGGTGTGCAGGAATTTTCACATGCGATAGGCCCTGTGCGAGCGGGGTACATTTATTTGGGGTGTGCACAGGAAGTATCACAAGCGATAGGGCCTGTGCGAGTGGGGTACGTGTATTTGGGGGGTGCGAGGGAAGTATCACATGCGATAGGCCCTGTGCGAGTGGGGTACGTGTATTTGGGGAGTGTGTGGGAATTTTCTCACGGGATATGCCCTGTGTGAGCGGGTACGTGTATTTGGGAGGTGCATGGTAAGTTTCACATGCGATAGGCCCTGTGTGAGTGGGTACGTGTATTAGGGGGGCACACGGGAAGTATCACACGCGATAGGGCGTGTGTGACAGGGTACATGTATTTCGGGGGTGCGCGGGAAGTAACACACGCGATAGGCCCTGTGCGAGCGGGGTACGTGTATTTGGAGGGTGCGCAGGAATTTCCACACGCAATAGGCCCTGTAGGAGCGGGTACGTGTATTTGGGGGATGTGCAGTAAGTTTCACATGCGATACGCCCTGTGCGAGCGGGATACATCTATTTGGGGGGTGCACAGAAATGTTTACATGCGATAGGCATTGTGTGAGAGGGGTACGTGTTTTCAGAGGGGTGTGCAGGGAGTTTTACACACGTTTTAGCTAGCGCAAGAGGGGTACGTGTATTTGGGGGGTGCGTGGGAAGTTCCACACGCGTTTTGGCAGTGAGGGCCCTCTCTGGTGTGTCCCTAACCCCCTCCCCATGCTCTGCAGGCAACCCAAACTACAGGAAAGCACCCTACACCCCTGGGCATGCCCCGAAGGCAGCCCATCACCCCTGGGCATTCCCCGCAGGCAGCCCGCATGTCACCATGTACCTGGGAGCCTTGTCACATGTCCCCCACCCCAACCCCAGTGACGGGTACCTGCCAGCAGGCCCCGACTTATGTACCCCACCCCCAGTGACAGGTACCTGCCAGCAGGCCCCGATACGTGGCTCACCAAACACCATGTTCACTCAACACAGACCCATGGGCATAATGCCTACACAATTCCCCTCTGACCCCCAGTCCAAGCACGCAAGCATCCACTGCCCCCACTCACAAATTACACATGTACGCATCAAAAGAACCACCATGGGCATCCATAAATGTACAACAGAGCCACAAAGTGGCAACACATGACAGAGGCAATGCTCATTGAGCAATGCCCAAAACCAATGAGAGTACACAACACCAATAACACTAATGAACTATATACAATGGTGGCGGGCAAGTCCTATGGCTCACTAGTTGATTTCCTGGCACAGGGCATCATTGAACTCCTGTTTAACGTCCTGGAGGTGGGCCTGTTTACTGGCCCTGAGGTCTCGCAGGGATAATGCCATGTCCACCTCCAATTCCCAGCGAATTCCCTCGAGGCACACAGCCCGCCTCAGCGCCCTGCACATGGAGTTCTCTGCCCTGACCATAGTGAGCCGTGCCTCCTCCGCCCGCTGCCGCTCTGCCTCTATCTGCTGGCCCAGCCACTGCCACATGGAAGACACTCCCATTGCAGGGTCTTCCTGCCTTCCGGCCGATGCCTGCCCCTCTGATGTTGATGGCCCCGAGCCATGATGCCTCCCACGTTGAGCCTGCCGCTGCCTCCGATGCAACTGTCTCTGCCAGCACGACGGCATCCAGACTGATGGAATCCACTGGAGCCGATGTACACGTGCCATGCCCAATGATGCCGGCACATCCTCCATCTTCTGGGGTACAGTTTCTGGGGTGTCCACCCCTGCTGGACCTCTGACTAACGACTGTGGCAGGGATGGGATCTCCACCGAGCTGGCTGCGTTGGTCAGGGCAGGTCCACAGGGGGTCGTGGTGGCATCTGGCCCGGAAGACGGCATGGAGAACAACTGGCGCATAGTCTCCACAGAGGAGGAGAGGGCCACCAGAGTGGCCGACACATGTACGAAACCTCTGACCATGGACCCTCCCAACTGGGCCACGTTGACACGCAGCTCTTCATGATGATGTGCGTGCTCCCCCCAGGAAGCATGCACATCATCACAAATGTCACGCTTGCGCAACGCGACACCAATCAGGACAGTCTCCATACGGTCATGGGTCCCCACGTCCGCAGGTAGAAGAGGGTCAGATGACGTGTACCTCCCCCCTATCTGCAGACGGGCCTGGGATGGGGAATCCCTGCTGGTGCATGGTGGTGCAGTCACAGTGTCAGGGACAGTGACATGCACAGGCCCTCCATGGTGACCTGTGCTGCCTCCTGCCCCTGGACTGCACCACTTGCACCAGTGGTACCACCCCCACAAGGCCCCATGTAGCAGCCTCCTCCTCCTCTGCACCAACCACCAACCTGGTTGGCTCCACCCCACCTTCCACTGTCGCAAGCCCCTGTGGAGGCTCACCCACCCTTTCCGCTGCAGCCGTAGTGGCAGACGCAGCACCAGTCCCCTCGCTCCCGGATGATGGTAATTCCTGGAAGGGTGACTGGGCCTTGCGTCGCCAGCCAGTGGAGGCATCCCCGCCGCTTTTCCCCACAGCGCTGTCTCCACCCTCTTATTCACTTGCCGCTGTGTAGAGGAAGACATAGAACACAAGCATCAGGGTACTGTACAATAGTCCCCTAGACAGGAAGCAATAGCAGATGATTGGAACTGTCAAACGTCACTTCCATCATGTCCCTCCACAACACATGGGTCAGTACAGGCAACACACATGCAGAAACAGACTTGGTGCATGCAAAGAACATTTGCATACATGTCCAAGGAACTCTTGAAACATACAATGGTGGTTTGAAACTCACATGTATCATGGGTCATGCCTATCAGATGCACACTTATCACTGGAGTTTCGTCCATCCGATGTTGCTGCACAGGGTCCATTACAGGGCACCCAGCAGCCACTGACGCAAGTCAGGGCTTCACTCCATGTTCCACCTGCCATTCCCTTGGCTCATTCCACCAGCGCCACTGCCCATATTGATCAGGGTGGCATTTGCCAGTCCGGACCAGCGTCCAAGAGGAGGAAGGTTGCACCTGCACTACAGGCTGGGACTCCAGACACCGCTACGGCCTCCGGCACGTCGAGGAAGAAGTCTTTCTGCAAGCAGGAACTGGACTTCCACGTGGACTACGTGCGGGAACACAAGCGTGACATGCTAGTAGGGCCGAATTGTCAAACTACGGCTGCCCATCGTGATTCTGTTGGGTGTCCTGACCCACGTTTGAGTTATCATGCTGCAACATTTGGTGCTGTGGGCTTAGAAAATCCAAGATGGCCAAAAAGCCCACAAGTGCGCCAGAATCCAGGAGAACCACGCAGTTTGTGCGCACACCCAAAATGGTTACCTAACTTGCCACCCACCAGTGTAAAGAAAGATCTTTGTTAACAAAATCCACTGTTACTGATGTCAAAAAGTTGCTGAAATCGTGACTCATTGGACCACTTTAAAGATTCAACCCTTTTGTGGGGTTCCACATAACCATTTTACTGTAAGGAGCCCCATCAAAACAATGTTAAGCAAGGATTTACTTCCATGTAAGAACCATTCCTGTTTAGAATGCATTAATCCAAGAAAGATCCCAAAATTGCATGCAGTACCAACAAAATCCTCAAGGCGACGCTAGCGGTCTAAACTCTGACAGGAGAACTGAGTGCAGTTGCTGACAAAGGGATTTGACTCAGCTGACTTCAAAGGCTGCATTTTAATTAAAAATCAGCCACCTGCTGTTCCCAGAGGCCTGAAGCCTGGGAAACCCTCTCACCTCCAGAGATTCACACCAGGAGTTAGAATCTCACATGACCTCTTGATTGATAGAAGGCAGACTGGCTGGGAGCCTCCTGGAGACCACACAATAGGCTCTTGCAATTGAATAGGATATGTTGATTTAGACTGTTTCCTGTCAACAAAGGCCTGCCTGCCAGAAGACACATGTGACTGACCCACCCAAGTCTTGGAGGCGGACTCCAACACTCTGAGAACTGAATTGAAAGCAAAATATATATTTTACAGAAACACTGATAACTCTTTGTAATCAAATGACAGGAATGTATAACTTTGAGAGCCTTAATTTAAAAAAATGTACCTTCAATTCAAGCCCAAACTCCAATTTGTGTGAGTTTCTGGGGGCAAACTAGCAGTTAAGAGGGTATTACTTAAAATGTCTGCATGTGAAAAGTCTGATACTTCATCAATCAATGCCTGCATGCCTTGCACACATTTGGGTACATTTGAGTAAGAATCTGATATTAGTAACTTGACCAAAAAGTGAAATATGTTGCCATTTCTCAATGCAAGCTCTCAGGAAGAGCAGATTTGAACAGGGTATATCTCATGTGATATGTGATGGGTGCATGTAATTTAAAACCACTGTGTATCTATTAAATATGTCTTTTTTGAGCAAATATAGATTGTGTGTAAAGTTGACAGGGGTGGGTTCTCTGTACCATAAACAGATCTCATCATGATGACACTTCATTTCATTCCCCCAATCAAGGGGAAGAGGATGAAGTGGCCAATGACAAGTGGAGAGGGGTAGGGCCTAGGAAGCTAGCCTCTCCACCCATTTTCAAAACACATAAAAGCAGACAGTCAGGACAGATAGGGACCTTCAATTCCATTTGCTGCGGGACGCTCTGCCGGGAAAATCCATACTTTACCTCCATCAACCTCCAGAGAGCCAACATGGAGACTTCAATCTATCCACCTTCAGAGACCAAGACTTTACTTCAGAATTTGTAGCAGAGAGGTCAACTACAAGCTAAATCCCTCTTTAGCAGGCCTCAAATCATTGCAATTATCACAGCCAGGCGAGCTGTTTGAATTCTTTGCAAGAACTCTTGCCATTTGCCAGAGAGCAGTGTTGTATCCAGAGAGAGACCAGCTGAACCGGAGACCGCTGTATCCGGACCCACAGACCTGATCAGAACCAGAGACCCAGACCAGCAGAGTAGAGCTGACCCCGACGCTGTGCGCAGAGACCGTCCGTGGCGAGTGAAGAAAACCTGTTGACCAGATCCGTTGCGAGGCCCATTCTATTTTCAAAATATATTGTGAGTACCTAGCAGAACTGTGCAGAACCAATCTCTTAACTAAAATAATATAATTAAATCTATTTTAATCTAACCAGAAATGCCTCCTAACTGTCACCTGTCATTTTGTAAAGCTGTCACCTGTCATTTCTAGCTGCTAGCTGTCACTTGTCACTTTGAACTTTAAAATCTCAAATCTGAAAAACGACCTTTACCATATCGCTCATATCTCCGTGACCGTTTGTCTTAGAGACTTGCAGTAACTTTCCTCTGAAAGCTGGGAATCTTGGCTTTTCAGAAGCGCATTCCTACCCCTTATACTTTTGCCGCAATTGTGAAAAACGCACTCGCGAATTTACCGCGATTTGCAATTTCTCCACGTGTGAAAACAGCAGCTTCCTTGCTTTCCTCGCTAAAAATTTGTTTGCCTCTTAAGAACCATCCCTGAATCATTGCTAGAGTGAGCCTGGACTAATATTAACTTGATACCACTCACCCTGAACGTCTAGAGGGGATTAAAAGCATTTTAGCATATTTTTCACTTCATTGCCAGCACATATAAAAGCATTTTGGGCCTGTGTTTCCAACTTCTGTGGTCTAAGCTTGCTGGGGTGAACTGAATTACATTTGATTGCATTTCTGAGAACTGTGTGCTTTCCTTCCATTTCCTTGCATTGCATAAAAGGGGGGTGAATTGCCAGAGAAAAGTGATTACATTGTTTTGTTGAAATCATATTGAGTATTTTCTGTATTGCATTTTTCATTCAACATTACATCCATCTGAACTTATATAAAGTATTCTTCTACCACCTTATTCTTCTGTTCCTATTCACAAGTGTGCTAGTGCCAGACTATCCATTATTGATTACTGCTCAGATTAAGTGTGATATTCAATTATTAATTATTATAAAGTGTGAATATATATATCGATTGTTTAAATTATCAAATAAACCTTTTAACTTGCAAAACAGAACTACTTCTTGGCTCAGTGGGGTCAGGGGGATTCCAAGAGAGGGGTGTTATATAGGGGTAGTCATCCAGAATGCATGAACTGGACATAAAGATATATCAATAAGGGTTTCCATTCAGTATCCCAGACTAGGCATTGACTTAGCTGTAGTGTTGAATTGAATCCTCTTACAAATTGGGGGCTCGTAGCCGGGGATTCCGGATTAGATCTATCACTTGTGCAGATTAATACAGCGTGCCAGCTGACCAGATACACATATCCGGTTGGATCACCACGCTGTGTTACGCTGTAAAGCACTCCTCAAAGGAACGCTCTAAGGAAAAGGTCTGTTTTGCAAAAATAAAATACAAACGTCTGTAAGTCAGGAAGGAACTCAAATTCCAGAATGACGACCTTAGTAGACATGAAAATAGCCAGAGAGCACTTCTTACATAAGTTATTTGTGAGAGGTGAGTGGACTCACCAGGAACGCATGGTCTGGTTGCAGGCCATCACGCAACAGGTCACGGAAACAGGGTCAGATAAATGGAGAGATCAGGGTCCCTTACATGTGGCCCTGAGTGAACTATACATGGCTCCTAAAGCTAAGGATGAACAAGACAAGATGGTTAGGATAGCGGCATACCTGTACCTATATATGGGAGACATGCAGGATAAATGTACTGAAAGCCAAGATCTGGCAGATAAGCGACAGATGGCGTTAGAGAAGGTCCAATCTGACCTGGTCTCTTCTGAGCAGAGGCTGCAGGGGAGCCAGGAGTCAGAAAATGAGAGTAGACAGCACATCATTAAAATAAAGAGGGATATGGACATCCTGCAACAGGAAAAGGCTGACCAGGATACCAGATTTCTGGCCTTGCAGAAGGAGTACCAAGAAGGTTTGGACTCCCTACTGCAGAGCCAGAAAAAGCTGGAGCAACAGTTAGACTTCAATAGGGCATGTGCTGAGCAGGTAGTCACCCTGCAAAGCCACCGAGATACCCAGGCAGAGTTTGATCAGGAGCGCCAGAAAGCTGGTGCCTTCCAAAGGCAAAGGGACGACCTGACGGTACTGATGCAGACTCTTAGTCAGGAAAGGGACACCTTAGGCCAGGAAGTCTGCCACTTAAAAAGAAAAATGGAAGAAAATCACCTGGCCCACCAGGGACTGGGTGACTTCCAAAAAGAACACTAGAACTTGTTAGAGCACACCAGGAGGGTGGAGGATGCTCTAGCAAGAAAGGAGCAGGCCAATAGGGACACAGCTCAGGAGGTAACCCTCCTGCAGCAGAGACTGGCCCAGTACTCCAGGACCAATCAGGAGGCACAGAGAGAAAATGAGGCTCTCTGCCAGCACAATGATAGGCTCCAACAACAGGTAGCGATGCAGGAGAGACTGATAGAGTCTAGTAAGGCCTTAACTGAGGAACTGAAGGCGCAGGCTCTTGCATTGCAACAGGGAGCAGGGGCGGATAGAGACCAGGTTCGCTGGGAAAGGGAAACTCCTGAGCATAACCTCAGGAGCCCTAGTACCAGAGGCCTTTATCTCTCTCAGTCCCTGGACTCTGCCACCCCCATGTCCCCTGGCGCACATGAGCACCGGGCCACAGGGATGGCAGATTACTATCCAGCCAGAAGCATGGGGCTCATAGGCCAGTACCTCCCAGGAATGGATGGGCGGGCATCCGGGTATGGGCACCCAAGCACAGTGCAATTTAGTGGGGAACCCCAGGAGAGTAGGCCCATTAAGGGCATCCTGAAAACCTCTGCCCAGTTAGGTCAGTGGGGGGGTACCCATCAAATCCTGGCAGCAAAGAGGAATCTGAAGACTCCTCTGAACGGTACAGGAC
>CM030325.1:1016332752-1016398444 GCA_002915635.3 Ambystoma mexicanum
AATGACCTCAAATGCAGCAGTAAGGCGAAGCGTGCCTCTAATCACAACATGACTGTGGTGACTGGCAGTGGGCCACCACCTGAGGAGAAAGACCTCACTCTGCACGAATCAATCGTTGCAGAGTTCATACCAACAGTAATGGTCGAAGGAGTTGGAGAGATGCAGGACTTTGATGTCCCATCCAGTGAGTGTTGTCACCTGTTCGTCGAGGACATGTGTTTATTTGTTTGTTTGTTTGTTTTTTATTTATAATGCGCGATCATACCCTAGGGTAAAAGGGCACAGCCTTTACATGAATTTGAAAGACTTAGTTACAACATCAAAATATATACACAACACAATGAGGTACACAAAATAATCCATATCTACAAGTGGCACACATGGTTACAATGTGTGCAGGAGGCACATGTGGGACATGCTTGGCATCTGATTATGATGGGCCTACATATTCAGCCATTGAACTACCTTGGAACGGAAGTTATGGTATGGCATGTCCATTCTGGTCGTAGGCGGCAAGGAGTTCCAAAATTTCGCAGCTTTCACAGGGAAGCTGTTGCCACCTATTGTGGAGTGTTTGAACTTCGGGACAGAGAGTCAGTCTTTATAAGTTGTTCTGGCGGGTCTCAGGGAGGCCTGTCTGTGAAATCTGTCTATCAGATAGATCGGGGCCACGTTGTTAAGGGATTTATGAGTGAGTGAGACCGTTTTTAGGGTGATTTTATCTTTGGTGGGGCGCCAGTTGTTCTGGTGGCTGTGTCCTGTGATATGCTCTCATTTGGATATGCCTAGCGCCGCTCTAAGAGCGTTGTTCTGAAGAGTTTGCAGTTTACTAATGGTGGCTTTAGGAGATATAGGTAGAGGGCGTTGCAGTAGTCCAGAAGGGATAGTAGAAGGGCTCTAGCGAGGGTGAGGCAGCTAGTGTCAGACAAGAATGGTTTGGCTGCACGGATCAATTTGCATGTATATGCCGTGGAAGATGCCAAGGAGCTCACCTGTCTGTTGAAGGAGAATTTGGAATCCAAGTAGAAGCCTAAAGTTTTGACCTCTTGTGCCACTTTGATGTTGTTACCATCAATCGAGAATGAGCAGTAGGCAGGGTCCAATTTTTTTAAGCTGGTATTCGTGCCCAGGATAATGAGTTCAGTTTTCCCATCATTCAGGCATAGTCATTGTGTGGCCATCCATGTCTGGATGATGATGTACACTCTATTTAGCAAGGCCAAATCCTTTCCATAATCTCCAGAAAGTGGAAGGAGGTCTGGGTATCATCTGCATAGTTAGTGTAGGTGTTACCGAGATGATCCAAATCATTGAAAAGGGGCTTGGTAAATATATTGAACAGTGTAGGGGAAACACAGGATCCCTGAGGCACGCCACAAGTGATGGGTATGGGGTCTGCTGCCGCTGAGGGTGAGAAGACCCTCGTGGTCCTGTCGTTAAGGAACGATCTGATCCAGGTGATGGCCTCAGCCGAGAAGTGGGCCGCAGTGTGGAGGTGTGTGCATAGGACAGAGTGATCAACCAGGTTGAATGCTGCAGAGAGGTCGAGGAGGAGAAGTAGGGCTGCTTGGCCATTGTCTCTGAGCATATCGATCTGTGCTTTTAAGTCAATAAGAGCAGTTTCGGTCCCATGTTGGGGACGAAAGCCTGATTGTCTGGGACCTAGAAGGTGGTGTTCTTCCAGGTATTTTTGTATTTGGACGTAGGCAATCTTGTCCAGGATTTTGAGGAGGAAAGGTACAGTCGTTATAGGTCTGTAGTTTGTAGGTGTGGTTGGGTCAAGTGTGTTTTTTTTTAGTAATGGGAGTACCCAGGATTGTTTTAAATTAATAGTAATAGAACCAGTAGTGAAGGAGGCATTAATTAACTTCGTGATGAATGGGGAGAGGTTGCGTGCTGCATCTTTGATGATCTGAGCCAGGCATAGATCGCCCTGACAGTTGGAAGGTTTCAATGACAGGATAATTTTTTCTACTTCAAGTGTGGTTACTTTAGAGAAATAGAAGCGGGTCAATTCTCTAATAGTAGGTTTCTCTGGTAGGTTAGATGGTGGCGGATTGCTTATGGAGGCTTTTTGCAAGAGATTTTGTTTTGTAAGGCATCAATCTTACTCGCTAGGGCCTTTTGAATTTCTGTACACCAAGAAATTGTCCTTAGTACAAGTTACCAGTGGTACTATGGGATTTTCAACTTCTTTAAGGGTAGAGAATAGTTCCTTCATGTTAGATTTCGCTTGGGAAATGCAGGCGTCAAAGGAGGTTCATTTAGCCAAGTAGATTTCTTTTTTGTAGAGGGTGGAAAGTTTGGAGAGTTTAAGTTTGCTTGCTACTGAAGGGAATTTATTCCAGGTGGCCTTACAATTACTTTTTTGCTGTCTTAAGTTTTTGAGGAATGGTGGGTACCATTTGTTTGGATGCAGTTTAGGTTTACTTGGTCTCAGTTTAAGGGGGGCAATTTGGTCCAGTGCGGTAGCCATAGTTTTGTTATATTCTTTGACCAAGGTCTCAGGGTCCAAGTTATCAGAGAGTAGTTAAGTGTTGGGAGTAGGTTAGGGATGAGTCTCTCGACTGTGATACTCTTCTTGTTTCTTGTTAGTATGGGGGGAGCCCTAATGATCGGTGGGGGTGGAGGTCGAATGGTGGAGAGCATAAACGATATCAGGTAATAGTCGGTCCAAGTTAGGGGAGCGATATTTCATGATGTCAGCTGAGCAATTATAATCGGCCACCCAGTCAAGAATTCTGCCTTTGGCATGAGTAGGTGCCATGCTTCTTTGTACAAAGCCTAGTTCGGTAAGGGTATTGACTATGGTGCTAGCGGTTTGGTCTTGCGGGTCATTGTAGCCCATGTTAAAGTCTCCCAAGGTAAGTACTTGGGTGGTATCTTTAAGGTTACTGGCTAAAATAGTGTTCACATCCTCATCAAAGGTATCTATTGGGCCTGGTGGGCGATAGATCAGGTGGATGTTGAGTGTTTGGGCATTGGTAAGAGGGACTTTGACTGTGAGTAATTCACAGGAAGGGACATTGAGAGTTGTTACTGGTCTCATGGGGAGGCTGCATTTGTGGATGATGGCGACACCTCCGCCTCTGAGGTTAGGCCGATCTTGTCTTATGATAGTGTAGTTGTCTGGAACTGCAAGCATGAGCATAGGGCCTGCTGCCGGATGAAGCCAGGTCTCAGTAATGGCTAAGAAGTCAAGGTCTTCTTTTAGGATCAGGTCGGCAATTTCTGTAGCATGGTCTACTAGCGATCTGGCGTTAATTAAGGCTCCCTTAATCTGGGGACTAACTATAGTTTTAATGGTGGTGGTATGGCAATAGACCTGTGTGACTGCAGGCGTGCTCTGATTGGGATTGAATGGGGGTAAAGAGTTAGCGTTCTGCGGTGAGCTTGTTTTTCTTGTGAATAGGCTGGGTCGGGCCTGCAGCGGCTTAGGTTTCTGTCTGGTGGGCAATGAGCGGGCAAGGGGTTCAAAGATTTTAGCTAATCTGGCTCTAAATCCTGAATTCCTATTTGTGGTGGAGCGAGGGAGGCTAGTAGGTGGAGGTGGCTGAAGGTCATTTGTGTCTAGGAGTGAATTACTGGCGTCATGGTGTTAGAGATAGTTGAATACATCATGATAGTTGGATACGGAACCAATGAGGGCCGTGTTGCGGTGATCGTGAGGAGCAGGACACAGGCAAACAGACTAGGGATTAGGAGGCACATACTGGGTAATATTAGCTAGGGTGTTATAAAATGGGGGTAAGCCTGGTGCTTGGGAAGGTGTTGTAGGGCTAGTGTATGGTTAGGCACTCTTTATGCAGAGAATAGCAGGTAAAAGCTAAAATACAATTTGGCTAATATGCATAGAGATTTTACAATGGGTGGGGTGCAATGGAACTTCAAGGTTCGAAATCACACCATATGACAAAGTATGCTGGGGTGCCACAATTAGAACGGGTGCACTGGGAGGCACTTAGATTCAAGAGCACACAGTGTGGCAGAAGTCCACTCCTATAGGAGCACCTAAATTCGAAATCACACGCTAAGGCAGAAATCAACTGAGGTAGCACATTTAAATAGAGTACTATAGGAGCACCTAAATTGGAAATTACACACTAAGGCAAAAATCAACTGAGGTAGCACATTTAAATAGAGTACTATAGGAGCACCTAAATTCGAAATCACACGCTAAGGCAGAAATCAACTGAGGTAGCACTTTTAAATAGAGTACTATAGGAGCACCTAAATTCGAAATCACAACGTTAAGGCAGAAATCAATTGAGGTGCCACATTTAAATAGAGTACTATAGAAGCACCTAAATTCGAAAGTACACACTAAGGCAAAAATCAACTGAGGTAGCACAATTGGATGGAATGCAGTTGGAGTCGCATAGATTCTAAGTCACAAATAGAGGCAGACAGCAACACAATATTCGCGCAGTATGGCAGGTAAATGCTGAAGTAGCGCAGTTAAGTCACGAGCAGTGGGAAGCGCCTGAGTTTGGGAGACACAGGTGGGTAAATACATTGGTGAAGTATCTGGATACAATGTTAAAGTGGGGTTTAAACACGGTAACAGTAGTGAGGCATCGCTGGGTATGCTAGTGCAAAGTGAGGCCAGTGTTCAACACCGTTTGGGTATAAGGTAGTAACCCAGCGCCTGAGTTCATGTTACGCCGTTAGACGAGGTACAGAGGTGCTGTGGGCAATGGCAACAGTGGTTCTAGAAATGCTGGCAGTTACTGAAAGGTCAGCAGTACAAATAACGAGGGAGGGTGGAGGTTACCTTGCAGGCAGTCATGTGGACCAGGGGGGCGGGCAGACGGCAGAAGCGGCACGATCGGCATGAACAGGCAATGGCCTTGTTTGTTATGGGCCTTGTTGGAGGTGGGACAGCTCTGCCTGCTGGCAGCCAATGGCCTTGTAGTAGGTTGTTGGGCCAATCCGGTGCAGTCGGGAGGGCTGGATCGACAAAGAGGGATCAGGCCAGGCAAAGGGTGGACATCTTTAAGTTTCCCCGGCCTCGTGTGTCGTGAAGGGGATAGGTGCCGAAAGTTCTTTTTAGGCTTGGATCGGCATGGCTGATCGAGTTAGCGGAAGGCTAAGCACTTGCAGGGTGTGCAGGTCGCTGAGCGCGGAGATCAGCATATGAGGCTGAAATGCTCGCAAGGGGCAGGGTGCTCACCAGTATTCCTCCAGTGATTCAGGGAGGTGCGAGTGTTTTGCTTGTGTGATGTGTTGTGCTTGACTGCCACCGCATGTCATGTGTACATGGCTCCAATGTGCAAGTCATGCAATGCTTCACTGATGCGTGCCTGCTGTGCAGGATGGTGGACATGTAGAGCAAACGGGGACTGTCCTCATCACCACACTTGCACCCTACTGAAATGCTAGTCACCCGGATGCCACTCCGGTCCATGTTCCAGCTCACTGGCCCTTCTGCATGTAGCCTGGTGTGTGTTTCCTCTCAGCACTGCGACTATGCATGAAAGACGTGCATGTGTCCTCTGCCTGCATGCGGGTACTCCACGTAGGCATGCTCCCTTGCCCCTCCACCCTCCTGCACCAAATTTCACCATTGCACTGGTGTGCATCATTTTGCCGTACTGCAATGGCCTGTTCAAGCCTCCCGTGTACATGCAAACTTCCACCAGCCAACCTGCCAGACAAATGCAGTCGGGTACATTGTCTGTCCTTCATGCAGGGTGTCTCCCTTGGACTGTGCATATGGCAGATTCTCCACAGGGAAATGAGTGCCCATTCATGCTCCATGTGCAATCCATGCATGCCCCTATGTGTCCTTGACTGGATGATCATTGTAGTACGTGTCCAGGGTGACCTACATTTCATGGCATTTCATCAGCCATCCCATGCTTACTCTGGCTCAGTCCTTCATCACACGCATGTTTAGAGTGTCACAGTATGTGTGGGGCACAGGCCTCCCCCTGTTTCAGGCCCACTGACTGTGTCCAACTGTTGCAGTGGCTTCTGCACACATGGGTGTACTACTGAGGGTTCATCATGTGTCCTGGTTACTGTCCCATCATCATCTGCTGTGTTGTCAGTTGACTCAGATGATGCAATTGATGCTTGTCAACACTGTCTGCCAATACACAGGTCTCTGGTCACCCTTTTGCTACCATGCAAGGCATCCCTGCATTTTCACTTAGGGGGAGTGGGGTTTGCTTGTAGCCATGAAACTCATTGCATGCACATTGCATGTGTGCCTGAACTTGCCCTTGCACCGCCTTCACATTAATTGATACACATCATGATGTACTTGTTCTTGTAGATAGTGGGTAATGTACACATGTACTGCACTGTATCAACCCACTTCTGAGCTGTGTTACACCATTCTACATGCCTACTCACTGAGGCAATATCAAAGTGACCTTGCCTGCATGGCAGGTTCTCATTTGTGTGTGACATGTCTGCTTCATGTTTTGGCTGTCTGTGTGATGTCTATGTGTGTGTGTTTATGTGCTTCTGACATGTGTACTAATGTAATTTTTTCTCCACTTTTCAGATGATGATGCTATGGAGCCAGAGGAAGGGGTTGTCATGCCAGGCACAGGGTTGTTATCACAACAGCAACCCGGTACAAGTGGGGGTTGTGGGGTGGTAGACCACGAGAACCCACATGTGTTACAGACCATCTTGTCTATGGATGGCAATGAGTCCAGCCCAGATGACCACTTTGACGTCCATATCGAGTTGGATGTGCATCAGGTCCAGTGGTGAGTGATTCTGATGTGGACTCTCCTCTGTCCACGACACCTGCACTAAGGGGCCAGACGGTGGTGGGACCTCCGCTTATGGTGGATCGGGACGCAGGGTCACCCTCCACACTAGTCGCTGATGTGCCTGGGACATCACGTCGACGGGGAAATGTAGTCCTGCAGCCGCAGGCGGTGCCAACCCGACAAGGACGGCCTGTCCTTGGGCCCCGCAGGGGTCAAGCCCAGCAACGCGGTGGCCGCGTGCCACCGAGGTATACTGAGTGGGAGCAAGACATGACTGCCAATTCAGAACACCAGGGGGCAGCAATTGAAAACATCGCTGTGAGCATGGAGCGTGTGGCCCAATCCATGCTCCCCCCTGCTAGGCAGGTGTTTCGCCAGCAGCGGGCTGCACAGTCCAAGGCCCGCTTGCTCAGGCTGGGCATGGCGGCCTCAGACAGGGCATGCCAGGCTGAAATGTTGTCTTTTTATCAAGTGATTGCTGCTCATGCAGAGGCACACATGGAGGCCCTGAGGGTTGAGTATGATTCACTCAGATCCACTCTGGGTGTCCTCTTGATGTCCCAGAGGAAGCGGTCAGAGGAGAGGTTTGCGCAGCTTGAGAGTACCATCTCAGCTGAGCTACGTGCTTGCCGGGAGGTGCATCAGTTGTCCAGCTAGGCCACACAGGAAGAACTCCATGTTACACGTGTTACCTTGCAAGAGAAAGCACGTGTATCATGGGAGGTTCTGCATGCTGACCTACGTGTAATCGCCGCACAAAACCAGGCTCACCCGTCCGGCAGTCTTGCTGCCGATGAGGGGCAAGCTGCGCCTAGGTATGGCCGGGCTCCTGTGCCATGTCAACCTTTTCAGGAAGAGGCTGACTCGGACGACAAGATATCTCCCACACAGGTCGGGCTGTGCAGGCGTTGAGCCCATGGAGGTTTTTTTTTTAGTCTCAACATCAACGCATGTGCGTGTTGAGGTGTACCCTCTACCTCCCCCCTCCTGGGTGCCTTCCCCCTGGGTTGTATGTGGCCATGTATGTGGCCATTTTTGATTTTTCTTTTTAGTTTAGTTAGTTAATATTGTGTTTGATAGTTCGTTTAATTAGTTAATATAGTTTAAAATTGCTTGTCTATTGTGCATTCATGTGACAGTGTGGTGCTTTGTGGCTTTTGAAAGCATCCACTGTCTGTTCCAGCTGGGCCCTTCAAGCTTGTCTCGTGTATGTCTTTGCAGCTTGGGGTCCTGACTCACATAAGCCACTCCTGCTTCCCTTATCCATGGGCTCGCAAGGATGGTTCGGTGTTACAGTCATTTACACAAGGGCTTTGGACTGTCATATCCATGGCCTGTCTGCTGCTGTACTACTTGTGTTAACACCCCTAGTGGGGATTGTGGGTTTTTAATCCACAGCATGTCTGTAGATTTGGCTGGGTTCATGATTGATGTGTCCATTAATTGATATACATTGTGAAGTATGTTTCTTTTCTTTGCTGTACATGTGCTTGATGCACTTCATGAGGTAAACAGTGGCCGGCACCCTTTGCCTGTCAAAGTCATACTGATGGTGGGAGGAATTCTGATGTAGGTCTCTGACATGGCCCAGTCACAACCAGCATGAAGAGACACACACATGGAACTTTCCAGCATTAATTATATGTTTTGTGATCTTTCTGCAGGAGAATGAGCCTCCAGACCACCTTTGCCAGCAGACATGGGGCATAGTTCTACAGACAGCTGGCCACATTCGGTGGGGCACACATGCACATGTGTGCACAAACAGTGGCACAGGGCTTGTGATCAGACGTCCAACAGGTGCAGACGTGTTTCCAGGAGCTCCAAGCAAGGTGAGCAGCACAAGGGGGCCACACCGCAGCCAACCTTCCACCAGGCCACTTGCACATGCATGCTAAGTAGCGCCAATGATGGGGATCTTGGACAGATATTGTTGTGGAAGCGCACAGTCCAGCTAAGATGCGTTGGGGGACACATGGCAAGTTGCTTTCCAAGTTGTCAGGGGTACACACAGTGGCTGTCACACATATCCTCCGGTCCCCCCTGCTCCATAGAAGCAGAGTTATTAGCGCAGTAGCGTTCCTAGCCAGAAACTGATGCTGCGCACAGGGACACCCAGCAAGGCACAGACTTTTGTCCAGTGCATATCATTAGCATGTGCAAATTGACACGTGCACTACCTATAGAAATCTGCGGATGCAAGAACACAACTTGTACTGAAGTCGCACCTCGCTATACGCGTCTAGCTGCTAACCCAGGGACCATTGTATGATGTGTGATTCTTGACGCATTGGTCTTCCATTTCCCGTGCCCCCACGTGCGCCTGCCTTACTGCATTGACAGTGTATAAACCATCACGGGGCCAAGCTAATGTATGGATGCAAAGCAGCAAACAGGAGTGTTTGTTTGTGGAGGAGTCACTTACTTTGGGGCATGAATGGTGTTGTGTGTGTGTGTGTTGTACACACAGATTAGTAACTCACACTCTCTTTACAGCATTGAACTGCTCCTGTTACCGACCTGAGAGTGCGCAGGCCGGAGGCCAGCACTCACCCCAGAGATAAGTCTCTCTTTGGCTTGCATTTGACTCATTTGGTACAATGTGCATGATGAACATGTTTTGTCTGATTGAGTATGTGTTATTGTCAATTTTTGTTTTTTGTATTTTGCCTACTTTCCCTTGACAATCCTACTCCCCTCTGCTGCCCCTCTTTCTGGTTATCCTGAATACCAATGCCTGTCCGAACAACATATCCCTGACCCTCCTTCCCCGCTGGGGTCTCAGAGGCCTGTGTAAGTTTGACCTTGCAGGTGCCCAGACCACGGAGGGGGTTGTTGGATCGTGCCACTCCAGCGCCTGGACACCAGAGCTGTGACACTACCCATCAGTTGTTGCATCATCATTGTTTATTATGTACCAAACATGGTAACCATCCTGTCGGAGCACTGTTGAACTGTGCTACCTTGGTTTTTCTATCATTGTGCCTGGACATGTGCTTGGACATTTTCTGCTAATTCAAGTCATCTAATGGAGACTCTTCCAGGATTTTTTGGTGCCTACAGGCTTTTTCCCTGTTTGTGGGTTTGGCTCCTTGGTGTTCTCTGCGATTTGGTATTTTTACCAGTCAAGGTGGCCTCTGAGGGAGCTGGACCATATTTACACGCAAGGTGGAACATGGAGACCAAGGGGTAGGGTGATCCTGTAGCCAGGTAGACTTGAAGTAAGAAGGCTACATACCCCAGACACAGTTGTTCAGTAGGTCATGGTGATGTGTAAATGAGGGAGGGCCTTTTGTTGTTGGACAGTTGGCTTGGGCTACAGTGTTTTGGGCACTCTGACATTGTACTTGTGGGGTACTATGTACATGATGTGTTCTGCTGGTCAATGCCTGTTCCTGTGTTGTCTTTACTTTTCAGGTGTCAGGGGATTGGTGTGGTTTGACATGCTGGGGTGTACACATGGCCAATGTTCACATGTGATGTGTACAGGACACTGAGGGTCACTTGATTTCACATGCATGTATTGAGTGCATGTCTCTACTGACACACACAGTTGCACAATGATCCATCACATGTACAACCACCCTTCCATGGCCACAGGTGCACGCAGATTGCCTTCTGGGGCCTGCTGGGTCCCTGCAGCGCATGATCTATGACCATTTGGGGATCCTGTACAAATGCGTCAATTGGTTATTTATTTAATTCGTCATTTTCATGTGATGCTCAAGATGTATCTGCAACACAATGGCTGCTCACTGTGCTGTGTGCTGAGCAGTGTGTTGCAGGAGACACACACAGCACACGGGTTCGGGAGTAGGGATTTTGATTTCCCCCAAAGTGCTTGTGAACAGGCATTCAGTGTTATGTTCATGCTACAACTGGTGGAAAGCATTTGTGTATGACTTGGTATGTGTGGGTGGTTGTTGGTCAGTCAATTCATCTGATTCCCGTAAGGCGTCATTGTCTCGAGCCACTTTCCATTTATCACATGTCACTTAGTATCCTTTTGGTCATGTGTTGGGCTTTTGCTATTGCTTGCCATGTCATGGTGTGGCAGACAAGGCTGATGTGGGTTGGGAGGGTTTGGGTGACATACCAGGGATTGGCGGGGTGTGATACACACCTTGCATGTGTTCCTTTTGGTCACACAGGATTGGTTAGGTTTAAGTAGCTAGAGATGTACACTATGTAGCACTTCCATGGCAACATTATCAGGGTGGTAAGGTTGTGACAGTTGACTGTCTCTTTATCATCATCGATTGTCACCTGGTATGTGCCAGGCCTGTGTGCACTCCGTAGGTGTGGTAGTTTAGGTGAAAAATGTGGCCACAAGATTGGTCCGGGTTTCCTCGCCACGTGCCCTATCACCCCCCATGGGAAGCGCCTGTACCTGTGGTTGGGGATGTGGGGGCACCACCCTGTCCACCGTTACACCCTGCCGTGTTGCAACATTGTGCAGGACACATGCTGCCACAATGATCCTGCACACTACTGGGGATGCATATAGTAACTGCCCGCCAGAACGGTCAAGGGAGCAGAAGCGTGACTTGAGCACTCTGAATGTGTGCTCCACTATGCCCCTGGTTGCAATATGGGCAGTGTTGTATCTCACCTGGGGTGGTGTGGTGGGGTTCTGGATTGGCATCATCATGTGGTTGCTCAGAGGGTAGGCACTGTCCCCTGGGGAGGTGATAATGGTTGTGATTATTAGGGTTTGTGTATTTGTCTATGTGTGACATGTATGCATGTGCACAGGCATTTGTACTCACCTAGGAGCCATATGTCACCATGCTGCCCAGCTTCCAGGGCCCAGCTCAGGGCAGACATTCAGTATATGAAACTGTCATGGGTGGAGCCAGGGTAGTTTGCATAGACAGAGGTGATGATTCCCTTTGCATCGCATACGACCTGCACGTTGATGGAATGCCAGTGCTTGCGGTTTCGATAGATGTGCTCAGTGGCCCTAGGTGGACGTAGGGCCACATGAGTGCAATCTATGGCACCGAATACTTTGGGGAAGTGTGCCACCCTGTAAAAGGCCTGGACCACGGCCTGCCTTTCTGCGGGAGTTCTGGACATGTATATGTGCCTGCGGACTGAGGGGTGTGCAGTCATGATTGCCAACACCTGGTGTAGGCAGCGTGACTGCGTGGCCTGTGAGACACCCCCACTATGGCAGTTGTCCGCTGAAATGACCCAGTGCCCAAAAAATGCAGGACATTGAGCATCTTCTCCAGGGGGCTCAATGATTGGGAGCCCAGGGTGGGGGATGTAAGGTCATCTTCCCACTCCCTGACCAGGTCTAGGATGATTCGAGGTGGAAACCGATACCTGCCATAGACCTGGTTGTCAGGCATCCCAAAAAGGCTAGTCGGGGGGAAAAAATGCAGGCCCTGGCTATTCTCCTCCTCCTGTGGTGTCCCACGATCAGTGCTGCGACAAATGGGGCATTCATCGTAGCTGTTTATACGTGTTTGTTGTTTGCGCGCCACACTTTTATACTGTGCCGGGGACGCTTCCGCCTGCCTTCGTGTGGGGGATGTGTTGACGCATGTGCGCGTGTTTTAGCATGCGTGGGTTTCCCATATTCGATTCCATGCATACATGTTGTTCGCGTGCGTGTGGGCATTCCATGTATTTCCCTGCAGTACTTCCCCAGTTACGCCTTCTTTTTCACGCGTTGTTCCCCATTCCGAGTGTTACGCCCTGTGTCCCACCCCTTTTTGATGTATGCGCTGATGTTCTGTGCTTTCCCTGTGCGCGTCGCGCATGGCGTTCGGGATGTTGCAATGACGTTTGCGCCCATATGCGCCATGGACAGATTTGGTGCACATCCAGGGCAAAACACGCGCAGGCTCTTCCTTGAATCGCACGTGTGCACATGCACTTGCTTTTTCACACTTGCGCCAGCTTGCTCAAAGATTTTCGGCGCACATTTGTTCCATGAATCGGCCCCTAAGAGACCACAATGTATACAAATGTGGGGCTTATACAGGGAGAGTAAAGTAAGTTAACAAGAGGTAGTATCATGAACCACTGTGTATAACCAACATGATTATCTTTACGCATAGAAATGATTGCTGTGTTTCAGGCCTGCTTCTTCCCCTATGTATGTGCATCATAAGATGTGATTGAATTCTAAGGAAAGTACTGTACGAACATGTGAGAATAGCAACGTCTACAAATGCAATAACTTTTGAATTTAAAGTTTTTGACTGTCAGTGAATAAACTCACATGGCCTAGATATGTCAATGAACAAAAAAGAAGGGTCTAGACATGTAATGTCATCAGTGATGTCATCAATCATATTTGTGATGTCATCTTTGATGTCATGGGTGTTATTTTTAGCAGTGCACGGTGGTGGCGCGAGTTATGGTTGCTTAGCTTACCATAACTAGCAAATTTCAGGGGGTTTTCGGTTTTACTTGTAACCATAACGTCCCCTTAACAAAGTTTTTTTCACTGAATTTGATAGGGTTTCAGTAGCGCAACTTAAACATAACGTCCCTTTAACAAAGTTTTTTCATTGAATTTCAAAAGTTTTTATTAGTGCAACTTAACCATAACGTCCCTTTAACAAAGTTTTTCATTGAATTTCATAGGATTTTATTAGTCCAACTGAACCCTAACACCCCTTTAACAAGGTTTTTTTCAGTGAATTACTTAGTTTTTTTTTTCCAGTGCATGCTATTTTCCTACAACTTACTAATATCATACTTACCCAATAGATCAATATCTGTGTCCCATTTACAAAGTGTTTCCTTAAAACTCGGCCATGTGCCACCTTCTGGAATCATTTTTAACACTTCTATACACTTTTTGCAACTAATTCCACTAGTTTTACATCCGTAGCCATCTACGAACATCTGACTTCATAGCGGACCTTCCGGACAGTGCCACATGACCATACGCTGGCGCGCGGCATGATGACGTGTCCGAGAACCCATCTGAACTTCACAATAAGATCTCTGCTTCGCGGACAGTTCAGAACTGCATTTTCTTCTGATCTAGGAACTTTCAACTTCAAAATTTCCCTTGCTCAGCTCCAACACCTATTCCTACTCATCCATTAACAATCTAGTACACAGTACATACTTTTAGCAAAACTGCTATTTCTCTTAAAATGGCATCAGCTAATGCCATCCCTCCTCCCCAAGAGCCACCACCACTGCTGTAATCAAGGAGCATGAGAAACACTGCCCCTACCCTGGAAATAACACACGTGCAACATTGTCCCTTGTCCACCTACCCTTCCATATTAGTGTTTGTTCCTCTTCCCTCATTTCCCTCCCCACCTTTCGTTCTCAGACCTCCTGCCAAAGAAAATACATCCAAAAACAACAAAAGACATATTCCTTTAGGAACCACCTTTCACAGTTAAAAAATAGAACTAAAAATAACATGTATTGACTCCATCTACTTTATATTTCTCAGTAAAGTACATAGACACAATAAGATTTTCCAACATGTCCATTTGCATTTTATGTTATGCTAATGGGAATATTGTGGCGTTCATCCTCCGTTCCAGGGACTGGAACAGTGGATACTGGCCCAGCAGCCAAGGCTATCAGCCCAAGCAAAGCAAGGGTGGATAACAAGGTATCTGGATCATTATCCCCCCTATTCCAGCCCCTGAAAGGGGGATGAAGGCCATTAACAACCTAGGTTCCCAAAGCGGGAACCCGGGGTGCTAAAAAAGAGGATTTTTTTCCTACACCGGGACACCTGTGGCCACCATGGTAAGGGAAGGCGAGGGTTCCATACAGGGCCCTCTTCGCTTTCCATGGCAGCCTGTAGAAGGCAAAAAGAGAACCCTATGACCATATTACCATGAGCACATTTTTCTTCCCTTTCAGATCTATCCTAATTTCGAATAACTTTACCACAAAGCCAGTTCCCAGGTGGACATGGCCACTTTAATCCTATGTTTTGTCGGTTGTGGTCATGGCCAGTAGCCAGATTGTCCGGACCATGACCTTCTTCCATGACCCAGACAATCTGGCCACTGCCCAAGGCCACAGGCTACCCCTCGGTCACTAAAGGTATATCGCTATTATTTGTAGCTACATTATGAAACTTGTCAAATAATAAAACACTGGCACATTTGCAAAACCATGCTTGTAGATCCTTGCCAATGCTCCTTATGCAAGTTTGCTGGAAATCCACCCATGTTTTATTTTTTCAAAAGTGCCAAATGTATGCACATACAATCGTCATAAAACCTA
The DNA here is from genome assembly GCA_002915635.3 of Ambystoma mexicanum. Classification (NCBI taxonomy): domain Eukaryota; kingdom Metazoa; phylum Chordata; class Amphibia; order Caudata; family Ambystomatidae; genus Ambystoma; species Ambystoma mexicanum. The sequence goes on from CM030325.1 coordinate 1,016,347,710, forward strand.
GTCTCCACTTGACAAAATCCATTCAGACTTTGCGAAAACATCTATATCTAGATCTATAATCTTTTTGCAAACCTTTGTGTAGGTTTGTCCAATGGCACCACATTTATAAGCCTTTAAAATATTTTGGGACCCCCTCTAATTTTGCTCCCTCTTGACAGAATCCCACCAAAAATCGCAAAAAACATGTATATCTTCATCGATTATCATTTTGCCAAATGAAATGTAGATTTGTCAAATAGCACCTCATTTATAAGCCTTTACATTATTTTGGGACCCCCCTCTAATTTTGCCCCCTCTTCACAAAATCCTATCAAACTTCGGAAAAACGTTCATATCTAAATGTATTCTCAGAATCCCAAATTAAGTGTAGATTCATCAAACGGCACCTCATTTATAATCCCACCAAACTACATATATACAAATATACATGCACAATGTCATGACGTTCCATTATGTGGCGCCAAAGTTAAAAGCCATCCAAGAACTGTATTTCCCTAACCCTGTAATGCTGAGGTGTCCTCAAACTTTTCAGGACTGTTCGCAAACATCCAAACTGTGGACGTTCGTGGCAAAAACACCAACATTTTTGCTTATTGCAGCCATATCCTATCCCATCCTCATCACCCCTCACCTCCCCAGAGATTATTTGATAAGTTTGAGAACTGCAATGTTGTGTTTTTTAATATGCTTTTACCGCGATGTACGCAGACAGCAGCGAAGTCTGCAAATTCAAGATGGCGGGCGTTTCCAAAAATCTGATGCACTTCATGCTCTTCACCATCCAAACAGCGAACACGTTGTATGTACGCGGACAAAACGCAAGACGATTAATCAATTGATGTCCTGTCCGCGGAGCGAACAGGGAAGTATGTCCGCGTAGCGGGCATAGATATCACTCATTTTTTGTGATCTACTTTTTGGTTGTTTTTTAAATAACTGCTGGATGGATTTTCACCAAATTTACAAAAGCACACTTTTGGGGCCAAGCCGCTGCTCCTGCCACAAATTTGGTGAAAATCCGTCCAGCCGGTTGGGCTGTAGGCGTGAGTAAACTTTTTTCCCCTGTCATCCCTCCTCCCCAAGAGACACCACCACTGCTGTAATCAAGGAGCATGAGAAACACTGCCCCCTACCTTAGAAATAACACACACGCAATATTTTCCCCTGTCCACCTGCCCCTCCATATTAGTGCTTGGTGCCTCTTCCCTCATTTCCCATCCAAAAACAATAAAATGAATGTTCCTTTAGGAACCACCTTTCACAGTTAAAAAATAGAACATCCTCCACCTCATCTTCTTTAACAAATACTGTAACCACACAGCCTGATGTCTGCGGGCAGTCGTGCGTTATAAATAAATAAATAAATAAGGAGGGCTACAGACCATTATCGTCCATTTCAGCCCCTGATATGGGGATAAAGACCATTAGCACCCCTGGTTCCCAAAGCGGGAACCCATTGTGCTAAAACATAGATTTTACTTACTAAAGCGACACGCCTGCGGCGTCCCGCTGTAATATGGAAGGAAAATCCTTTTCTAAGACAGCCAACATGGAAAGAGAAGGCGGGGCACCGTATACAGCCCCTCTTCCCTTGCTATGGCAGCCTGCAAAACCCTATGAACATATTACCACAAGCACTTTTTTCCCTTTCAAACCTATCCTACCTTCGAATAACTTTACCACATAACCGATCCCAGGTAGACATAGCCACTTTAACACCATTTTTTCGTCCCTAGTGATCATGGCCAGTAGTCAGATATCCGTGTCATGACCCAGACAATCTGGCAACTGCCCACGGCCACAGGCTATACCTCAGTCACCAAAGGTATATGACTATTTTTTGTACCTACATTATTACACTTGTCAAAAAATAAACCACGGCCACATTTGCAAAACCATGCTTTAATGTCCTTGCCAATGCTCCTCACGAGGTTGCTCCAAACCCGCCCATGTTTTATTTTTTTAAAAGTGTCAAAATATATGTACATACAATAGTCATATAACTTAGTTCCCACTTGACAAAATCCATTCAGTCTTTACACAAACATTGAAGGTTGGGTCTATAACCTTTCTCAAAACTTTTGTCCACATTCGTCAAATAGCAACAAAGTTATAAGCCATCTAAAAATGTTGATGCCCCCTCTAATTTCGCCCCCTCTTGAGAAAATCCCACCAAACTTTAGAAAACCACTTATATCTAGATCCAAAATCGTTTTGCCAAATGTTGTGCAGATTCGTCAAATGACACCATATGTATATGCCTTTACAATATTTTGGGACCCCCCCTCTTATTTTGCCCTCTCTTGACAGAATCCTACTAAACTTTGAGAAACCATTCAGGATCAGTCCTAGAATAAAATTACAAAATTACATGCCGATTCACTGAGTGGCGCAAAAGTTATAAGCCATCCAAAAACTGCTTTTCCCCAACCCTGTAATGCAGAAATAGGTACAGATGTCCTAGGACATCTGAGGTGTCCGCGAAGACCACAGGACTGCCCCATGACATCTGGGATGTTCGCGAACACCACAGGACTGTCCCAGGGCATCTGGAGTGTTTGCGAACACCAAAGGACTGTTCCAGGACATCTAGAGTGTTTGCGGACTTTCGGGGCGAAACAACCCGTTTTTTGGCTTCTTATGGCCATATCCCATCCCATCCTCATCCCCCCCACCTCCCCAGAGATTGTTTGTTGACTTTGAAAAGTGAAATGCTGTTTTTTTAATAAAAAAATAAATCACTGCGCTGTTCGCGGACCCCAAAAAAGTCTGCAAATCCAAGATGGCGGGCGTTTCAAGAAAACAGACGCATTTCACGTTTTCTCTCCATCCAATCAGCGGACGCGTCACGGTGTTCGCGGAGCACAGCCAATCAGAGGCCAGTCCGCGGACGACCGAAAAGGGAAGTGAGTCCGCAGACCGAACATAGATATCACTAATTTTTTGTGACCTACTTTTTTGTCATTTTCACCAAATTTGCAAAAGCACGCTTTCGGTGTAAATCCGTCCAGCGGTTTGGGCTGTAGGCGTGAGCAAAGTTTTTTCCCCATTCAGTCTATGGAAATTTTGGGACCCCCACTATAACTTTGCCCCCCCTGGACCAAAACTCACCAAACTTTGCAAGAAAATACAAAGTGGGCTATATACTTTTTTTTTTGCAAAGTTTGGTGAGGATTCGTCCAGGGGAGCAAAGTTATAAGCTGCCCAAAAAGTGCTCTTCCTATGGAAACAGCAACGTAACCATAACTACACAGCCACTACCGTGGCCATGTAATATTGTTTTTTTTTTATGTGGTCCTTTTCTTCAAAGGTAGTCTCTTGGACAAGTGCAAGATGCCCTCTTTTGTTGAGATGACGCTGCAACCAAAATACCTCCAATTTCAACATTATTACAATGCGAATGACTAAAGTTGGTTGAAAGGGACCTAGCCCACCAGACTATCACCCCCCTCATCCACCCTACCCACCCCACAGCCCCGGATAAGTCAACCGAGATCTAAGTGCAGGATTCGGGAGGTCTTATCCCAGTGTATACACATGCCACACTGTGTGATCCTGGGAAATCACTATACCTTCCTGTGCCCGTACCTCCCTTACTTTATACTATATGGGTAATGTAAAAATAAGAACCCCAATTATGACTCTATTAACTTCTCAATGTCCATTACATGTATAATGGCAAGGCACCTGTACATCCTGAATTATTTGCCCCACTGAGTCACATATCTGTGCAATTCTGCTGACATCACACCGCCTCCGGCCAAAGCACAGCACCCGTCTCCTCTGCACACTGACATCATCCTGCCCTGCTGCAGGAATCAATGGCAATTAGCCACATGTGCCATGCCACTGAAGCCTGCCCCTCCAGGCAGTTGGCAGTGGCTGGAAGAGGCCTCCACAGTCTCTGAGTGCTGCTGAGGCCTCCTCTGCACACTGCCTCTCCCACCTCGCTCATGACAGGGGGTGCATGCACTACTGCAAATGGGACAACCGGCCACAGCTGCCACTGAGATCGTCCTCGGTGAGGGATTTGGAAGGGGGAGCCAGAAGTCTCCACATTCTCTAAGTGCCGCCCAGGACTTCTCTGCACACTCTCGCTCCCGCCGTGCAGACAGTGGGGCCACGCGCATCACTGACATTGGGTCAGAGCTGTCACTGGGCTCAGTTCTTGCCGAGGAGTTGACATGTAAGCAGAGGCCTCCACGTTCTCTGAGTGTAGCCCAGCCCCGCCCCACTTCAACCACTGCTTTTCTGCCGTGCTCATGACAGTGGGATTGTAAGCATCATTAGCAGTGGGCCACAGATGCCCCTGAGCCCTGCATCAGCCTGGGAAGTGGCAGGGGATGGCCCCAGTGTTTCAAAGCCTCCTTTGAACCCTGCCTCTCCTCACGGGGGCTACGTGCATCTTAGACAGTGGGGCCAGAGATGCCCCTGAGCCCTGCCTCTCCCTCGGAGGTGGCAGGGTATGGCAGAGCCCTCCTCGCCCTCTGAGTGCTGCACAGGATTGTTCTTAACCCTGCCTCTTCTGCCCTGCTCATGGCAGTGGGGCTGCATGGGTCACTCAATTATCTCTGTCAGTGGGCCACAGATGTCCCTGATCCCTTTCCCTGCCCGGGAGGTGGCAGGGCTTGGCAGAGCCTTCCACATCCTATGAGTGCAGGAAGGCATCCTCTGCACCCTGCCTCTTTTTACCTTCTCATGGCAGTGGGGGTTGCATTTGTCACTGTCAGTTATCCCTGTCAGTGGGGGCACAGATGCCCAGGTCCTCTTCTCCCTGGGAGGCGGCAGGGGATGGCAGAGCCCCCCACTCCCTCTGACTGCTGCACAGGATTTCTCTTCACCCTGCCCCTTCTGCCCTGCTCATGGCAGTGGGGCTGCCTGCATCACTGGCAGTTATCCTGTCAGTAAGCCACAGATGCCCCTGAGCCCTGTCTCTGCCTGGGAGGTGGCAGGGGATGATAGAGCCCTCCACGCCCTCCGAGTGCTGCACAGGATTTCTCTTCACCCTGCCCCTTCTGCCCTGCTCATGGGAGTGGGGCTACCTGCGTCCCTGGCAGTTATCCTGTCAGTGGGCCACAGATGCCCCTCACTTTACTTTACTTTACTTAATGAATTAATATTGCACAAACCATGGACCTATAGGCTTAAGGGCACAACGACACAGACGGACAAAAAACAGATAAGCTTAATTGATCCAGAGGTAAGCAGAGAAGTCGACTAATAGAATGTAGGCGAATGGATACGTTTTGAGTTGTTTTCTTAAAAGATTCAGTTGATTTCAGGCTCCTGGGTTCCGGTGGGAGAGCATTCCAGGCTCTTGGGGCAGCTTACTGAAATGCTCCCTTGATGGCTTTACTGTTCCTGCATCTAGGAAGGGCCAGAAGGTCAGTGTTGCTTGATCTGAGGGTTCTAAAATTACTTTTTTCCTTAACTAATACCTGAGGATAAAATGGCATCTTGCCCAAGCAGCACTTCTGGACAATTACCAGGAAGCAAAAGAGAAACCTAGACTCCACTGGGAGCCAATACAGACCCTGTCTAGCCTCTGTGACGTGGTCTCTTCGTGCAGTGCCCACCACCACTCGCACCACGCTATTCTGAATTACCTGCAATCGGCTGCTCTCCGATTTTTTATGCCATGAAGTAAACTGTGGCATTAATCCATTTTACCACCAACAATTGCCCTTGCAATGGACTGTACGTTAGCCTGAGTGATAAAAGTATGAAGATGGGCCAAAAGTTTAATATAATAAGCCGACGAGGACACCAGGCTGCCTACATGGGCCTTTATAATTAGATATAGGTCTTAACCTTCTTTTGGACGACTATTCTGGTGTCCTCTATTAAGAAACTCTCATGCCGTGGACCCAGTTTCCTAATCATGTTAGGAGTGTCAACGACCAAGAGCTCTGTCTTATCTTTATTCAGAGCCAGGGCGTTATGAACCATCCAACTCCCGAGAAGGGAGTATACGTTATTCAGATGCAGTTTGTCAATGTCATGTATGCCAGTGTTAGAGATGACACACTGAGTACCATCTGCATCATTTGTAAACGTTACCCCACTCTGCTCTAAAAGAGCAAAGAAGGGAACCATGGAGATGTTATATAGGGAGGGCGATATACATGAACCCTGAGGGACGCCGAATTTCTTGGTGATAGACATTGCCTCTGCCTCCTCACAATAGACTCTGCAGTCCCTATTGCTCAGAAAAGAGGAGACCCACTGTGATGATGCACTGCAGAAGTTAGCGACGTCCCCCAACCTGGTGACCATAATGGAATGCTCACCAGGTCGAAGGTTGCCGATAAATCCAGCAGCATTCGAATAGAAGCCTTTCCTGTATCCATACTTTCCAGCAGTCTGGATTGTAGCTCGAGCAGTGCAGTTTCTGTGCCAAAACCCGGCCAAAACCCTGTTTGATGATTATTGGGGATTGGGTACTTATTAAGAAGTGCTGAAATGTGAAGGTACGCCACCCGATCCAAGATCTTGAGCAGGAACGGGGTGTTTGTAATTTGTCTATAATTAAGTGGCTTATCCTCAGGTAGACCTGTTTTTTTTTTTAGGATGGGGGTTATCCAAGGGGATATCCAAGCCTTCTTTAGCTCTTGAGGCAATGAGTTTTCCTGGGAGGTGAGAGGGAATGGCAGAGCCCTCAACACTTTCTCTTCACCCTGCCTGTTTTTCCCTGCTCATGGCAGCGCGTATCACTGTCAGTTATCCCTGTAAGTGGGCCACAGATGCCCCTAGGCCCTGCCTCTGCCTAGGCAGTGGCAGGGGATGGCAGAGCCCTCCAAGTCCTCTAAGCGCTGCATGGCCTCCTTTGCACCCGGCCTCTCCTCAGGGGGGCTATGTGCATCACAGACAGTGGGGTCATAGATGCCTCTGAGCCCGGTCTCTCCCTTGGAGGTGGCAGGGATGACAGGGCCCTCTACGCCCTCTGAGTGCTGCACAGGATTTCTCATCACCCCGCCCATTCTGCCCTGCTCATGGCAGTGGGGCTGCATGGGTCACTGTCAATTATCTCTGTCAGTGGGCCACAGATGTCCCTGAGCCCTTTCCCTGCCCGGGAGGTGGCAGGGGATGGCAGAGCTTTCCACATCCTATGAGTGCAGGAAGGCATCCTCTGCACCCTGCCTCGTTCTACCTTCTCATGGCAGTGGGGGTTGCATTTGTCACTGTCAGTTATCCCTGTCAGTGGGGGCAAAGATGCCCAGGCCCTCTTCTCCCTGGGAGGCGGCAGGGGATGGCAGAGCCCCCCACTCCCTCTGACTGCTGCACAGGATTTCTCTTCGGTCTGTCCCTTCTGCCATCCTCTTGGCAGTGGGGCTGCATGTGTCACTGTCAGTTATCCCTGTCAGTGGGCCAGAGATGCCCCTAAACCCTGCCCATGCCTGGGAGGTGGCAGGGGATGGCAGAGTCCCCACACACTCTGAGTGCTGCACAGGATTTCTCTTCATCCTGCCCCTTCTGCCCTGGCCATGGCAATGGGGCTGCATGGGCCACTGTCAGTTATCCCTGTCAGTGGACCACATATGCCCCTGAGCCATGCCTCAACCTGGGAGGTGGCAGGGCATGGCAGAGCCGTCCACGCCCTCTGAGTGCTGCAGAGGATTTCTCTTCACCCTGCCCTTCTGCCTTGTTCATTACAGTGGGGCTGCATGGGTCACTGTCAGTTATCCCTGTCAGTGGGCCACAGGTGCCCCTGAGCCCTGCCTCTCCATGGATGATGGCAGAGGCCCCCACACCCTCTGAGTGTTGCACAGGATTTGTCTTCACCCTGCCCCTTCTGCCCTGGTCATGGCAATGGGGCTGCATGGGTCACTGTCAGTTATCCCTGTCAGTGGGCCACAGGTGCCCCTGAGCCCTGCCTCTCCATGGATGATGGCAGGTGATGGCAGAGGCCCCCACACCATCTGAGTGTTGCACAGGATTTGTCTTCACCCTGCCCCTTCTGCCCTGGTCATGGCAATGGGGCTGCATGGGTCACTGTCAGTTATCCTGTCAGTGGGCCACAGATGCCTCTGAGCCCTGCCTCTGCCTGGGAGATGGCAGGGGATGGCAGAGTCCTCGCCACCCTCTGAGTGCTGCACGGGATTTCTCTTCACCCTGACCCTTCTGCCCTGCTCATGGCATACGTCACTGCCAGTGTTCCGCACCTGCTCGCCCAGCAGCTCCCTGCAAATAGTAATTTTGTCATATGCCTCCAGATAATTGAATCCTGAACCAGTTTGTTTCAGAGACTCGGCACCGCTGTGTTCTTTAAGCTGCTGGATGCCCTTTCCAGGAAGTCAATCACCCCAGGTCTGTTTTATTTGGTCTGTCTTGGAATTTTTGCACCTGGAATCAAACAAATGTCCACTGCTGTGGTCAGACTCACAACACAATGAACTTGATGCTTTTTTAGGGTTCACATGTATCGGTCACATTAAACTTTAAGGCACCATTAATCCTCTTCAAAAGGGGAGCTAGGCGCATTCCGGACAACCATTAATACATATTGAAACAAAGCCCCAATTTGTAATGCGTTTTTAGGGTATTCTCTTGTTTCTTTTCAGCTAAGGGTGCTATTTAGGGATGTAGTAGCTAAATGTAGGGCCTGTTTCACTTTGCACAAGTAGTGAATTCAAGGGTGATAAGGCAACTCAGAGAGTTGACCACCTGCTACAGAGGCCTCTGTGCAAATTGGCCAAAAGGAGTACCACTGAGGGGCACTGCAGCACTCCCTTGTGCACCCTCTTCTTAAGAAACCCTCTGCCGACCCGTCCTGCCCTGCTTACTATTGCCCAATCTCCATCACTCCTTTCCTGGAGAAACTCCTGGAAAAGCTCCCATCTCCCAGCTTATTCTTCACTCTGAATCTGTTGGTTGTCTCCATGAGCATCAGTCTGGCTTCAGAGCCGCCATAAGCACGGAAACTGCTCTCCTGAGCATCCGTGAAGACCTGCTCTCTAACCTTGACTCCAACCACCCCTGTGTCCTCATCTTACTGGATCTCTCTTCTCCCTTTGACACGGTCAACCATGCCATCCTGCTCAACTGTCTCCGCGATAACATGGGTATCACTGACCAGGCCTTGTCATGGCTTACTTCTTTTCCGATCGACCCTCCCAGGTCCAACTTGGGTCCTTGTTCTCCCCTATCTCTATCTCTACCTGTGGTAATCCCCAGGGGTCTAACCTCTCTCCCTGGCTGTTCAACCAATACCTGCCACTTCTTGCCCACCATATTGCCACACTCTGTCCTAAGTTTCAGTGCTATGCAGATGAAACTCAGCTCATTTTCAGGCTCCCTTCAGCCACCTCTTCTTCTTCTCTCATCTCTGACAGTCTGTCTTCTATCCAGGAGTGGTGTGCCGCCAATGACCTCTGCCTTAATGCCAGTAAGACTGAGATTCTCCTCATTGGCACACCCACTCCCTCCATTCCTGTCACTCTCTGGCCGGCCTCTCTTGGCCTTCCTACTGCTACCACCTGGGAGGCTATATCTCCTCACATTTCTGTCGTCTCTAACAAGTCACACTACCAGCTGCACTCCCTCAGAAGTATTCTTCCTTTCCTCTACTTCCCCCAGAGGTTCACTGTCTCCAGAGCTCTGGTTTTCTCTAGGCTGGACTACTGCAACAGCCTCTTTCTAAATCTGCATGCCTCTACTCTCTGTCCTCTGCAACTCATCCAAAACAGGATTGGGAGAATTGTCCTTGGCCTCAAGCCTCGTAATCATATTTCTCCTGGACTGAAATCTCTGCACTGGCTTCCAGTAGCTGCGAAGATTAAGTTCAAGACTCTGCAATGTCCACATGGCCTTCTGGGGCCTGAGGCCTCAATACTTTCAACTCTCTCTTCCTAAATATCTTCCTTCTCAAGCTCTTTGCTCATCTGCCTCCAACTCCCTCAAGGTCAGTTGCTTCTCAAAGCAACAAGTTGGTGGTAGATCTCTTTCTTCAGCTGGGGCCTTGTGATGCTGGAAATGCATCGGAGGGCCAGGGCCTCCGTATCCTTGCCCTTTACTGCTTGTTATCGTGTGTTCTGTTGTGTTTTCCGCGCAGGGGTTCATGTGGGACTCCTGGCGGTGCAGCTCTCTCTCTTTTGGTTTGGTGAACAGACCCGTGGGATACCCTTATGGCACCCATGGGTGGGGGTACAACCCTGTGCCCCTAGTGTATGTTTTTGGGCACCTGTGGGTGGCCCACAGAGCAGGGTATGGGCTGGTGGCAGCTCCATGCTGAAATCGACAGGTGCGCGGAGTATCCTCCATTTTGGGATACCCCGGCCTTGCCATTGGGATCAGTTGATTCCTGATGGAAAACAAGATGGCCCCTGTGGCCTCTTGCTTTCTATCACCCATTACCTTGTTTTCCCAAAGTCCTGGGAAGCCCTGACTCTGCCCCTTCCCCCTGACTGGCTGTTGGGTGGAAATGCAATATATGGTGTTGTTGTGAAGGCCCAGCCAGACTGGCTGGAGCCTTCCCAGTGATGTATGTGGAGGGTACCTCCTGTGGGTGGGACCTGGGTGAATAGAGTGTGTGATGAATATGCATTCTGTGTTGTGGGTGTCTAGTATCTGGTGGTTGACACAATGAGTGAGACAACCCTGCCCGAAACCGGTATGAATGCAGCTTGGAGTGTTGAATGGCTCGGTACTTGTACCAATACACATAACCTGTTGTGAGTGTCTGGAGAGAAGTGAATGGCCTGAATACCTTGTGTGCCTGATTGGCTGCCTGCCTGCATGAATGCCCGTAGTTGTGATTGGATGCTTGAGTGTGACCCAGCGGAATGAATGGGAGATCAACAGTATATCTGGGGACCTCTCACTGCTAGGAATCGTGTTCAGAAGCTGAAGACCGTCGAAGTGCTGAGGAGCATCTGCCGGTGGGTTTCCGCAGGGATCCGGAAGGCGTGTGCTGGCACATCTCCCTAAGGCACTCTACACAAGGCACGCCCCTGTCCTGAGCCTGTCCAGAGGCGACAGAGCGCCAGGGCCCAGGAACACTGCAAGTGCCTTCCACCCTCTGCGCCACAACCTATTGTGAACATCTTGACTGCAAACCCGTGAACTGCACGGTAAGATCCCTACTACCCATCTCCACCTTCGTCTGTCTGCTCCTTTCCACAAACTCGAGCACGCACCCACATACCCCTACCTGCAAGCGCCTTATCAGAAAAAGTCTCATGACTCCACTCACTTTACACGTAACTACCTAGTACGACATATGGTCACCAGCCTGTGCTCACTGCACCCCACTCTACTCAATGCAATATCGCCCAATGTTGCCTTATATCTGCATTAACTTAAGTGCTTGACCTACTATCAGTGTCAGCAATTACACCAACTGACTAACCTCCGCCCACTTGTTAAGCCCACTCATACGACTGCATGCTGTAAACAGCCACATTGGGCTCACCGTTCGAACACTGCATCTAGCCTAATTGTGTCTTCCACTTGAATGCCGCATCTAGCCTAACTGTGTCTTCCACTCGAATGCCGCATCTAGCCTAAAAGTGTCCTCCACCTGAATGCCGCATCTAGCCTAACTTTGTCTTCCACTTGAATGCTGCATCTAGCCTAACTGTGTCTTCCACTTGAATGCTGCATCTAGCCTAACTTTGTCTTCCACTTGAATGACGCATCTAGCCTAACTGTGTCTTCCACTTGAATGGCGCATCTAGCCTAATTGTGCCTCACCGCTTGAATGTCACATCTAGCCTAATTGTGTCTTCCACTTGAATGTCGCATCTAGCCTTATTGTGCCTCACCTTTTGAATGTCACATCTAGCCTAATTGTGCCTCACCATTTGAATGTCACGTCTAGCCTAACTGTGTCTTCCACTTGAATGTTGCATCTAGCCTAATTGTGCCTCACCACTTGAATGTCGCATCTAGCCTAATTGTGCCTCACCATTTTAATGCTGCATCTAGCCTAACTGTGTCTTCCACTTGAATGTCGCATCTAGCCTAATTGTGCCTCACCACTTGAATGTTGCATCTAGCCTAATTGTGCCTCACCATGAATGCCGCATCTAGCTTAACTGTGTCTTCCACTTGAATGTCGCATCTAGCCTAATTGTGCCTCACCACTTGAATGTCGCATCTAGCCTAACTGTGTCTTCCACTTGAATGTCGCATCTAGCCTAATTGTGCCTCACCACTTGAATGCTGCTTCTAGACTAACTGTGCCTACCCATGATCGATGCATACGTATATAGCAGCCCTACCCAAACTATACTGGTGCACCTAGCAACCACATACCTCCTGCTTTACCATACCCTTGATCATGAGTAAAATCCTAGGGACCATGACACTCCAAATCATACTAGGCCTCCTCGCCACTATGGCCACTCCCGCTCCAACCTCATGCCCCCCCAAGGACAGAAATGTGAGATTGCGAGCAAAACTACCACGTCGCTACGATCCCAAAACAAACTTCAATAAAAGAAGCTTCACATGTAATATACTCCACTTCATAGAACCACCCAACAAAAGCAAACAGCAACATAACTCCCACAAACTGTCCTCTGACCATCCAGATACTACTCCTAGAATCACTCAGAGAGTTAACGCATCTACAACCACACCCTCCCCTAAGACATAAAACACTAGCACCCTATCACTATCTGGGTCACTAATCAATGCCAGATCCATGGTGGCCCACGCTACCGAGATCGCCGACACACTCACCAATGGACATAATGGCCATAACAGAAACATGGCTCAATGAGGCTGCAGGACCTGCCCTTATGATAGCTGTACAAGATGGATACCAGATACTCAGAGCAGACAGACCCAGCGCCAGAGGCGGCGGTTTAGCCATTATCCATAAAACCAATCTAGCTCTCAGGCTTGCCAATGCTCCACCCAACCAATCCTGCGAGTTCCTCACTGCCAAACTCCACCTATCCAACAACCGGACTTTAACCATAATCATGGTCTATAGACCTCCTAGGCCACTTGGTTCTTTCGAAGATGACCTAAACTGCATCCTATCCAATAATACCAAAGACCACTCGTAAATATTGCTTATGGGCGACCTCAACCTCGTGATTTAACGATAATGACGACAAACATGCTCACTCGGTTGCTGCTATTCTAAAGGGCTACGGCCTGACACAAAATGTCACCTCTCCAACACATATCAAAGGAAGGACTTTACACTGGGTTGCTGACTTAAATTGCAACATTACTATTACAAACACCATACCACAACCATGGACCGACCACTTCTTAGTCACCTTCTCTGCCTCTCTGGACCTTATCCGCCCTAATACTATAGTCATGGCTCCCTCCCTCTCTACTAGGAGCAAAAAGGACATTACAGCAGAAAAGCTACTACCACATCTCCTCCCTGACCTCAACAACCCACCCAACAATACAGATCCCACCTTACTAGTCGAAACCTTCAACCGTACCATGACCAAAGCTTTAGACATTATTGCACCGTTCAAAACTTGTAAAAGCAAACAGAAAGCCGACCTCAAATCATGGTTCACACCCTAATTGAAGGAATTAAGGGCACAAAAACGCAAGCTACAATCCATTTGGAATCACTGGCCCACTGAAGAAAATAAGCTTAGACTAACAAACCTTTCTAAACTGTACAAAAAAGAAATAATTAGCACAAAAAAGGACACTTTCAACAATAGAATATCAAAGGCGAAATCAGACACCAAGGAACATTTTGCTATCCTCCGTGAAATGGAATCTCCCATACCACAGGTGGATAACACTCCCAAGGATAAACTATGGTGTACTGACATTCAAAATGCATTATCGAACAAAATTACATCCCTCCAGATCAAAATTGCCAAAAAGAAAGACTCACTGCTCCTCCCAGCAGAGACTATACCCCAACAGCAACCATCTCCTCTCACTCAGGACTGCACCACCCCACCATTCAACTTCAGGAAAGTCTCTATTATTGAAACAGAAAAAATAATTCTCTAACTCAAACCCTCCAATTGCAAAGGAGATAGCTACCAACCCCAAATTATAAAGGATGCAGCTAGAGATCTATCCCCCTACATCTCTAAGCTCATTAATGCCTCGTTCACAACTAACCTAGTGCCAAACAACCTTAAACACTCCTGGATACTCCCCCTGCTTAAAAAACAAACTCTGGACCCATCCATCCCAACTAATTACAGACCTATCACTACAGTCCCATTCTTACTTAAAGTCCTCGACAGAGTATCATACTTACAAATAGAGGACTACCTAGAAGCCAACAACCTTCTAGGAACTCGTCAGTCCGGATTCTGCCCCTTCCATGGCACAGAAACAGCTTTGATCGACCTCAAGACTCAAATTGACAAGCTAAAGGACAAAGGGAACTCAGCTATGCTACTCCTCCTTGACCTATCGGCGGCTTTTGACCTAGTGGACCACACAGTCTTATGTAACCACCGCAAGTCAGACGCCCATTTCTCAAGTGATGCCATCACATGGGTTCAAGCCTTCTTAGCAATCTGCACCATGAGAGTCGTCTCCCCTCTCGCAGCCGCAGACCCCATTCAAGTCCCCTGCGGGGTACCTCAGGGATCTTGCGTCTCCCCCACCATGTATAACATATTTACTAAGCCCCTGTTCGACAAGTTGGACAGACTGGGTGTCACCTACACCAAATACGCAGATGACACCCAGATCCTCATCCGACCTCTGCATTCAGAAGAAATGTTCTCTGGCTGAACATAAAAGACAGGGTCCTCCTCAAAACACTATCCCAGACCTCCAAATGTCTAAATAACATTGCGCCTCTGTAATTTACAGAGAGATTCAACAGGAAAACCTCAAACCGGCCCATGAGATCAGCCAACGCCTTCACCCTAGAGGTTCCTAGATACAAACTGAACACAGCTGGTGGCTACAGCTTCCCAGTTATGGCTGCCCAATCCTGGAACAAACTCCCACTTGAGCTCAGAACTGACCAACCCTACCCCACACTTAGGCGAAAAGTTCTAGCATGGCTTTGGAGCAATGATGTCTAAATTAAGCTCCAGATGAATCTCCCCTTACCCAGACAGCGCTCCCTCTTGACCTCCCTGCCAATTCCATATATGCCACCTTACCACCAGCAGATACTCTGCCTACTTCTCTCAGTAATATGATCACCCACTGTAACATTGTATAGATGACTATGCCTGTATATAACTATGTATGTAAATCCTGTTTGTATATAAATACTGGATATGTAAATCTTGTATGTATATAACCACTGTGTGACTAAGCTGATAAGTATCATTGTAATGCTTGCACCCAACTACCTTCGGGTCTCGGCTGCGCCATATCAAATAAACAAACAAACAAACAAATAGATCAGCTTCAGTGATCTTTTCAGGCTTCTGCAACAGAAATCAAGACGGGAGTCAGTGGTGGTTATCAGGTAGTAAGATGGTCTGGCGAGTGAAGCTTGGTGATGGCAGCAGGCTGGCATTCACGATGACTTGGGTCAAGAATTGTTGTCTATGTGCTGCTAGGCGGGTTCTGAAACACTGGTCGAGACATCTCAGGTTCATTCAGCGACTGCAGCCTGACGGCAATAGCTTGAGGCTTGATGGCGGTCATCGTTTCAGGCTGTAGCAGATCAAGGAACTCGACTGCCTCGAGAATGTGGACGGCGGACCATGGCAGGTTCTTCTCATTGCACTTCTCCTCGCCTCTTCAATGGACTTGTGTTATACTTTAAGGCGGATGGACCAGAACTAGGGAATGTGTTGAAGGCAGCTGCCTTGTCCTTGGTTTCGGGTTCAGAGACCTTCTGGCACCCCCTGTCAAGGGAGCTTGCTGCAGAGCCTAGCAGGGCACACTTTGTGCTGGCTGGGTACCGTTTTCAGAAGTGGCCGGAGAGTCTTCTCAGTTCTTTTCTCCCTTTGTTCCCTGGGAGATGTTTAGGGGAGGGATCTCGCTGCCCTCTGTAAATGTCCCAGCCTTCATTAACTGGCGGAAGCTGTAAGGCAGACGGAGCCTTCACCAGGGTCCAAGGATGAGTTTTTCTTTGTGCTTAAGGTGAAGTCTTCAGATGAGCTGCCTGAAAGAGTGGAATTCAGACCTCTCTTAAAGTCAAGTGAGCCACAGTGATTGGTGTACACCGTCCGGCCTCAGTGAACCAATCTGGGGGTGCCTAGCAGCAATTTTCTGTATGTGTGAGGTCATAACCAGAGTGCTTTACAACAGGAAAAGCTAAGGGGGTCCTACAGGAGCATGGGGTTAGCACAGAACCAATATGGCAGAACCATTCTCCCAAACATAAAGAGCTCTGGGCCCACTCCGCTATGATACTAGGTCCCACCCACCTTTTTGTCTGCTGTGAGTCCCTCTGGTTAATAGTTCTCTCTGCGTGGTTCCTTTTTAATGCAACAGATTTCCCTTGAATATGCTGAGAGACCAGACCCTCTGGCTTCTGCAAACCACATTCTTGTATCTTATGAATTCGGTCCCCCTAGCCGGGTGTGTCTACTGCACCAATAGACTCAAACATATCAGTTCACTATCATTGATACTGAGAGCGAGAGCTGGCTTCAGGTTGACACAGTAACATATGAAAGGTTTGCTGGGATTCCTGTCTCCTTTGTTATCCTTTGCAGTCAGGCCACATGGGGCCTGTTTGAAGCACCCTCTATCAGCAGTTTAATTGCTGCCACCAGCTGCATGGCCTAACAAAAGAGCAGGGCCATTCCATGGATCCTTTGTCAGTTAATCAGGCTCTCCATAGATTGGTGGAAGCTTACCCCACACCTTGAGATGACATCATTTTCTGCTCTCCTGTCATATTCCAACTGAACATGACAGTGGTGGACGGTGCCTGTATGCTGTGTCCATGCCAAAGAACATGAGTCTATGTTTGTTGTGGTGTGAGCATAGGGAAATGTGTGAGGATTAGCCCCTGTGGGATGTTTTTATCCACGCATCCAAGCCCTACCTCAAAACTGTGCAGTACTGACATGGAAAACATCATGATGGCCAGAGATTCCCAGAAAATTCCCAGGAAATGCATGAAGAATAGGCTGCCACCCATTTTGCCGATGTTATGGGCACAGAAGGGCACTGCCTAAAACCACCATTGGACTACCCACACAGTAGCCTGAAACCATTGGGAATGGCAATGCTGATTGCCAAAAGCAACTTAGAATTGTGGGGAATTCATTTTCTTAAATCCCAAAAATGGTTGCATTACCAGTACTCACCACTATCAGAAAGCCGGCGTTTTAAAACAACACCAGACTTTTTTCTCTTTTTGTGTAAAACTGAATAAATGAACCCAAAGCAGGCCAAAGAAAGACTTACTGAGAGGTGGATCCAATGTAAAGTTATATTCTGAAGTGACTTGAAGGTTTATAACAAGACTGGCTGAGCTGTGGATTTCAGCAGTTTAAGTAAATTTGGACTGAAAGACACTAACAATCTAAATGTTTAAAAGAAATGAGTGACCTACTTTTGAGTGTCACATAGGTTGCAATTGTTTAAATGTCATAGTTTAAACATAGAATCAGCATTTTAGCTGCATATGTAAAAAATGGTTAGTTTTATTTGAATGCAGAAAACTGGGTAACTAAAAGTGACATTAGCTGGGGCCTGGCTTAAGGAACTGAATTCTGCCCACCAGCTACCCCCGACAGGAGTTGAGTCTTGCACAACTGCTGTGTTCCCAGGCCTAGCTGCCTTTTGCTGTTCCCACCAAAAGGGATATGACACTTCTCTGATTGAATTATCAAGGGACTGCTAGAGACTAAACATAGGACCCAGGCAGAGGGTTTATTGAAGTGGCCATAAATGTCTGTCTCTTGAACAATGGGCCTTCCAGGGCCCAGGCAAATGTTTTATTATGGGGGCCGTAAAAGTGGCTTCCTCCTGGAAGGAAAGGGGAGGAGCACTGCATGTGAGAGCAAGCTGGCTTGGCAGAACTGGAAAAACCAGAAATTCAACCTTGTGCTGGGGGAAACCACACCCCTTTGGAGCCAGAATATGGTTTTAGAAAAAGATGAATAACTCATAGTACGGACTTGTCATAATTATTTAAATGATACCATAATTCTTGTGATTTTTCTGCCCACATTTTAAGAGGTTCTTAGAACCGGTGGCATGATCTGGTGGCAAGCTAGCAGTTAAGAGGGTATTACTTAAAATGTATGCATGTTAAAAGTCTGATACTTCATCAATTAATGCCTGCATGCCTTGCACACATTTGGGTAAATTTGAGTAAGAATCTGATATTGGTAACCTGACCAAAAAGTGAAATATGTTGCCATTTCTCAATGCAAGTTCTCAGGAAGAGCAGATTTGGACAGGGTATACCTCCTGTGATATGTGATGGGTGCATGTAATTTTAAACAAATGTGTACCTGTGCAAATATGTCTTTTGGGTCAAAATATAGAATGTGTGTAATTTGACAGGGGTGGGTTCTCTGTACCATAAACAGACCTCATCATGATGACACTTCATTTCATTCCCCCAATCAAGGGGAAGAGGATGAAGTGGCCAATGACAAGTGGAGAGGGGTAGGGCCTAGGAAGCTAGCCTCTCCACCCATTTTCAAAACACATAAAAGCAGACAGCCAGAACAGATAGGCACATTCAATTCCATTTGCTGCGGAGCATACTGCCGGACCATACCACATCCAGAGATCCAGACTTCAAATCCATCAATCTCCAGAGAAAGCTGTGCAGAAAGATCCAGAAGCAGTGCTGTACCCAGAGAGAGCAGAGCTGACCCAGACCACTGTAAGCAGAACCAGAGAGCTGACCCAGATCACTGTGAAGTGCCGAGACTAGACCAGAGTCCAGTCTAAAACCTGACCAGATCCGTGGCGAGGCCCATTCTATTTCTAAATATCTTGTGAGTACCTGGCAGAACTGTGCAGAACCAATCTCTTAGTTAAAATAATATAATTCAATCTATTTTAATCTAACCAGAACTGTCCCCTAGAAGTTGTACCTTGTCATTTGCAAAGCTGTCACCTGTCATTTGCAAAGCTGTAACCTGTCGCTTTGAACTTTTAAAATTTCAAATCTGAAAAACGACCTTTACCATATCGCTCATATCTCCGTGACCGTTTGTCTTAGAGACTTGCAGTAACTTTCCTCTGAAAGCTGGGAATCTTGGCTTTTCCAAGAACCTAGAACCGCATTCCTATTCCATACACTATTGCCGCAATCGCGAAAAACGCACTCGCGAATTTTGCCACGATTTGCAAATTTCTCCACGTGTGAAAACAGCAGTTTCCTTGCTTTCCTTGCTAAAAATTCGTTTGCCTCTTAAGAACCATCCCTGAATCATTGCTAGAGTGAGCCTGCACTAATATTAACTAGATACCACTCACCCTGAACCTCTAGAGGGATATAAAAGCATTTTAGCATATTTTACACTTCATTGCCAGCACATATAAAAGCATTTTAGCACATTTTCCAATATAGTGCTATCACATATAAAAGCATTTTGGGCCTGTGTTTCAAACTTCTGTAGTCTAAGCTTGCTGGGTGAACTGAATTACATTTGATTGCATTTCTGAGAACTGTGTGCTTTCCTTCCATTTCCTTGCATTGCATAAGGGGGGAGGGGATTGCCAGAGAAAAGTGATTACATTGTTTTGTTGAAATCATATTGAGTATTTTCTGTATTGCATTTTCATTCAACATTACATCCATCTGAACTTATATAAAGCATTCTCTACCACCTTATTCTTCTGTTCCTATTCACAAGTGTGCTAGTGCCAGACTATCCATTATTGATTACTGCTCAGATTCAGTGTGATATTCAATTATTAATTTATTATAAAGCGTGATATATATATATATTGTTTAAATTATCAAATAAACCTTTAAACTTGCAAAACAGAACTACTTCTTGGCTCAGTGGGGTCAGGGGGATTCCAAGAGAGGGGTGTTATATAGGGGTAGTCATCCAGAACGCATGAACTGGAAATAAAGATATATTAATAAGGGTTTCCATTCAGTATCCCAGACTAGGCATTGACTTAGCTGTAGTGTTGAATTGAATCCTCTTACAGTCATGTAAAATTGGGGGCTCGTCCGGGACGTTTGGGTTAGATCTATCACTTGTGCAGATTAATACAGTGTGCCAGCTGACCAGATACACATATCCAGTCGGATCACCACGCTGTGTTACGCTGTAAAGCACTCCTCAAAGGAACGCTCTAAGGAAAAGGTCTGTTTTGCAAAAATAAAATACAAACTTCTGTAAGTCAGGAAGGAACTCAAATTCCAGAATGACGACCTTGGTAGATATGAAAATAGCCAGAGAGCACTTCTTACATAAGTTATTTGTGAGAGGTAAGTGGACTCATCAGGACCAGACGGTCTGGTTGCAGGCAATCGCACCCCAGATCACTGAAACAGTGTCAGATATATGGAGAGATCAGGGTCCCTTACATGTGGCCCTGAGTGAACTATACATGGCTCCTAAAGCTAAGGATGAACAAGACAAGATGGTTAGGATAGCGGCATACCTGTACCTATATATGGGAGACTTGCAAGATAAATGTACTGAAAGCCAAGATCTGGCGAATAAGCGACAGATGGTGTTAGAGAAGGTCCAATCTGACCTGGTCTCTTCTGAGCAGAGGCTGCAGGGGAGCCAGGAGTCAGAAAATGAGAGTAGACAGCACATCATTAAAATAAAGAGGGATATGGACATCCTGCAACAGGAAAAGGCTGACCAGGATACCAGATTTCTGGCCTTGCAGAAGGAGTACCAAGAAGGTTTGGACTCCCTACTGCAGAGCCAGAAAAAGCTGGAGCAACAGTTAGACTTCAATAGGGCATGTGCTGAGCAGGTACTCACCCTGCAAAGCCACCTAGATAGGGAGTAGGCAGAGAGCAATAAACTGATTTTGAAAGACCTGGATACCCAGGCAGAGTTTGACCAGGAGCGCCAGAAAGTGGATGCCTTCCAAAGGCAAAGGGACGACCTGGCGGCACAGATGCAGGCTCTTAGTTAGGAAAGGGACACCTTAGGCCAGGAAGTCTGCCACTTAAAAAGGAAAATGGAAGAAAATCACCTGGCCCTCCAGGGACTGGGTGACCTCCAAAAAGAACACCATAACTTGTTAGAGCACACCAGGAAGGTGGAAGATGCTCTGGCAAGAAAGGAGCAGGCCAATAGGGACACAGCTCAGGAGGTAACCCTCCTGCAGCAAAGACTGGCCCAGTGCTCCAGGACCAATCAGGAAACGCAGAGAGAGAATGAGGCTCTCTGCCAGCACAATGATAGGCTCCAACAACAGGTAGCGATGCAGGAGAGACTGATAGAGTCTAGTAAGGCCTTAACTGAGGAACTGAAGGCGCAGGCTCTTGCATTGCAACAGGGAGCAGGGGCGGATAGAGACCAGGTTCGCTGGGAAAGGGAAACTCCTGAGCATAACCTCAGGAGCCCTAGTACCAGAGGCCTTTATCTCTCTCAGTCCCTGGACTCTGCCACCCCATGTCCCCTGGCGCACATGAGCACCGGGCCACAGGGATGGCAGATTACTATCCAGCCAGAAGCATGGGGCTCATAGGCCAGTACCTCCCAGGAATTGATGGGCGGGCATCCGGGTATGGGCACCCAAGCACAGTGCAATTTAGTGGGGAACCCCAGGAGAGTAGGCCCATTAAGGGCATCCTGAAAACCTCTGCCCAGTTAGGTCAGTGGGGGGGTACCCATCAAATCCTGGCAGCAAGGAGGGATCTGAAGACTCCTCTGAGCGGTACAGGACACAGGAGACCAGGTCCCCACATTCTGCCAGCCATTCCCAGGCTCGCAGAATCCGGGAAAACCTGGAAGATCAGACAGGAACCTCTGGGAGCAGTGCCTCTGAGTCAGAGGACGAATGGACAAGGGTTACCCGAACCAAAAAGGCCAATAAGGCAAAAAGGGCCTTGATTAAGGACCCATTGAAACAGATTAAGGCAATCAGGAGTGTCATCACGCCTTATCATAAGAACGCCAAGTACTCTGTTTGGGAACACTTGGAGCTCTATGAGCAAATGATGGAGACTTTTCATTTGAAGGACAGCCAAAGCTGTATCCAATATGTAAAGTGGACATTCTCCCCAGAGTACTCCAGTTTCTTTGCAGGGCTGGAGGACCAAAATCATTCCAGGTGGTCCACCTATAGGGCGGCCATATTAAAACATTTTTCTGTTCACAGAAATCCCCAAGAGGCTCGCAAGGCAGCCTACAATTTACAATGTGGGGAGGATCAGGCCCCACAAGAATTTGTGCAGGAGTTAAAGCGTGCTTTTGCACAGACCACAAGAAGGGTGCGCACGGATAGCAGAGAATGTATTAATACGTTTTTCCATGCCTTGCCCAAATACATAATGACCCAGCTTGTGAGGGATTTTCACGAGAAAAGATCTTTAGACTGGGTCATTGAACAGGCGACCCGGATCTATGAGGTGCAGAAGCCAATAGA
The DNA here is from genome assembly GCA_002915635.3 of Ambystoma mexicanum. Taxonomy (NCBI): domain Eukaryota; kingdom Metazoa; phylum Chordata; class Amphibia; order Caudata; family Ambystomatidae; genus Ambystoma; species Ambystoma mexicanum. Next base: position 1,016,370,123 of record CM030325.1, read on the forward strand.
AAATAAAAATAATGCGCCCAAAAACCCCAAAGCCAACAACACCCCTGCTGCTGCCAAGGTGGCAGAGGTAAAGGTCACCCCCGTTTTAGAGTTGGAGATGGGGGGCCTAAAAACCTACCTGCACCTAATAATGCTAGGCCCAGAAGGTCCTCGGGCCAGTCACAAACAGGGAGTCAAGGAGGTAGTCCCACAAATGGGGTCCCTCGCTCTCCTGACTATGTAAGTCCCTGTTACAAGGGAAGTCGACCCATCCTGGGTTATGTGTGGACTCCTCCAGCCCAAAGGGGGGGATCCAGCCAAGCACCTAACTCAGGGAACTTCCCTCCCAACTTCCCACAGGAGGGCAGAAATTCTCCAAATCCTGGGCAGAACTTTTTCCCCAGGTATCCACCCAATTTCCAGCCCCAAAATCCTCCACCCTTCTTTCCCCAATTCCCTGAGCCCAGACAACCGAATCTGGGAGAGGGGAGGCCAAGGGTGGAGGGGTATCCAAATCTTCCCAACCAGGGGTACTACCAAAGAAGGGATAGCTACCCTTCCCGGGATCAGCCAAGGGGAGAAAACAGGGCCCCGTATCAGCCTGAGCGGGTTTCCCAGTTAGAGCGCCAGGTTCAAAACATGCGCGGGATCTGGGTCACATACTGAGGGCTCAGCAGAACCCTCAGATCGGCATGCCGGCGCAGAACGCACCCAACTCTGGACCTGGTGCTCCAGAACAATGACGGGGGCAGCACCCCGATAACTCACTGGTTCCCAGGGAGGAGGCACAAAGGGAAGGGGGTGTAAAGCCTTGGAGGAAGCTTCCTTCCTCACTTGTAAACAGCCCCTGGAAACCCAGGAACCGGAAACAAAATCTCTTGCCCCTGAAAGTCTGCCTCCTAAGGAGCAGAGGGGGGTAGGAGAAACAAAAGACCCAAACAGACTCAGTTTGAGGAGGAGGTACAGATCTTCCAATTTGAGGGAGAGGGATCCTCAGAGGATCCTGGGAAAAGGATCTTCTCCTTCAGAGAGGGGGGAACTCCTCCCAAAGAAAAATGGGTCCCTAGGGATGCAAATCCAGACTGGGAGATGTGGAGACTGAGCTACCGCCGCCACCATCTCATCCCAGAACCAACAGCAAGAAAATCCCCTGGTTCAAACCCATCCTGGTGACTGCCTCCAAAAAGGGGGGGGCGGCCCGGAACCGGAGCCAGGGGAACCCACAATGGCTCTGATCTCCAGTTGCCAACTTTTTCTTTCAGATTCCAAGGCTCTCCACAGAATTCTGCCCAAATCTCTTCGCTAGCAATGTCCAAAACCAGAAAGTTAGCCCACCAGTTGTCCAAAAATGTGCATTATCTGTGCCCCCTGAGGAGAAGGAGGGAAGATACTATGCCCCGTACAAGTACAGGGCAGGGTACAATTTTGGCGCTGGTGGACACGGGATCTCAAGCTACCCTTCTGTCCAGAAGGGCCTTGATGAACTGAATGCAGGAAGGGGAGAGAATTACCAAATTCCTCTCACCTCTCTTCCTGGACAACTCCAGAACTTTGACGGGAAGGAAATTCCCGTCGAGGGGACGGCAGATTTGGACATTAAAATTGGGCGACACAAGTTGAAACACCCGGTCATAGTTGTGACTCCAGAGGGCACCCCTTGTTTACTAGGGAATGACCTCCTGAGGAGGTTGTCACCCCTAATAGATTGCGTAAACAAGGTCCTCTGGACCCAGACTAGCCGACCAATAAAATTAAAACAGAGTGTCAACCATGTTAGTTTAAACGGCACCTGCCACATGGTTGAACAAAAATCTGACCAAGTAGAATTTCACTTCCAGAATAGCCAAATTCCAGACGTGACAGTAATAGCAGTAGGACAACAGACTGGTGATGGGGGTCCTCTCTATTTCTGAAAATCAACCTTCCTTCCAGTTTAAGGTGGTACTTCCACACTGGAAGGAAACACCCTGAATTCTTTACTAATCCACAATCAGAAACTCCCACTCCTATAGTCCAGAAAGATGTGAAATCAGCTCAGAGCCTGGCTGATATTCAGCAAATTGGAGAGCAGTTGTTCATCCCTGTTCAGTTAAATGATGGGAAGGACTCTGTTCTCGCTCGAGTGTGTGTGAACAACGGTAAGAGCTTCATCAGCGAAGCCATGTTTCGCCAACTCCCAAAAGATCCAGCCATTCCCACCTTCAAACTGATAGACAAAGGGAAATGGACCTGGAAGCACCTAATTCCAAACATCTCCTGCCAAGCAGGTGTATGCTCAAAATCTCCATTGGCAACAAGAGCATAGTCCACAATTGTTGGGTCGTGCGAGACGTCACTGCCGCCTTTTACTTAGGCAGTGACATTCTCAATCGCTTTGCCATTAGTTTGGACCTAATAAACTTCAAAGCTTGGTCCCGATTAGCGGATAATCCCATGGGCTTTGATGATCCAGAAAAAGCATTTAGGTCAGCTCAATTGCTACCTTATGCAGTTGAAATTCAGATCAAAGAGGAAGTCACCATCCCAGAAAGGACCCGACAATTCTCCCTGGAAGTGAAAGCTAAAAGAGGACAACATTTGAAAAACCCTGATGCTTACATACATCTAAACGCTTCTCTCCAACAGCAAGGGTTGGGGGTAAACCCAACTCCATTAGTCAACATAGAACATGACACCATTCTAATAGAGGTGGATAACAGCGACTTAAAGAGTATTACTCTAGCCGCAGGCACCATTATTGGAATGGCGGTTGATGACCGACATTTTTCCATAGATTTAGGTAATGAACTGTTAGGGCCAATCCCCAAGGACTGTTTTGACAGTGACAGTGAGGACAATACAACACCAGACAGGATTTTTACCCGGCATGGGGGGAACTTCCTGGTGTACACTTCTTGCCCTTATGGTAAGGAAGATGTGACTTGTGACTTCAGGAGGGATGAGGTGATTTTCCAGGTCCATGAGGGCTGCCTTTCCCACCTGAAGCCTCCAGTCCAAATCAGCACTCTGACCAGGGACTTCTCCACCCAGCTGGAGGAGGCCGCTGAGATAGCCAAACCAGAAGTCTTTCCAGGCTTCAGGCAGATGGTGGAAGAGAGAGTCAACCTAGCTGATGCCTGTGTGACTCTGGAACAAAAGCAAAAGTTGAAACAAGTTTTCTTGGATTTCCAAGATCTCTTTGCAGTAGACTCATATGACTGTGGCCGCACCGACATCCACACAACAACAATCCCCACGGACCCTGGCATGACTCCGTGTTTGTGAAGCAATATCGCTTGCCTCTCGCATCAATGGAGTCCTTACTGAAATAATTAAGAACCTTGAGTCCCGGGAATAATCCGTCCAGTTCACAGCACCTTCAATAATCCGGTGCTGGGAATATTGAAGCCAAACGGCCAGTGGAGACTCTGCGCCGACCTCAGGGAGCTCAACAAACGGGTCCATACTTCCCGATGGCCTCTGCCCTACATTGACCAAGGGCTGGCCCAGATCCAGGGGTCACAGGTATTCACTGCAATAGACCTGACCAATGGATACTGGACCGTGCCTGTCAGCAGGGAGGACCAATACAAACTGGCTTTTACCTTTGGGGCCAGCAGTACACATGGACCCGGACTCCCTTCGGATACCTCAACTCCGCAATGAATTCAACATTTTCCTACATAAGGCCATGCCCGACCTGGGTGCGAGGGGTAACCTGGCTTATGTAGATGATGTCCTCATCAAAAGTTCATCTGTGGAGGAACACATAGCGGAGATCCGTTATGTTCTGACGCAGTTGAGGGCCGCCGGAGCAAAACTTTCCTTTCAGAAAGCACAGTGGTGTAGAACCCGTGTTAATTTCTTGGGGCATGAGATTACTCCTCAGGGTCTCTGTCCCCAGGAAAAGAAAGTGGAAGCACTTCAGAAACTGAAAGACCCCACAACTCTGCGGGAACTAAGGAGCCTCCTTGGACTGACTAATTACAGCAGAAAGTTCATTGAGGGCTACGCAGAGATCACCAGACCCCTGATTCATCTCCTGGAATGGGGTCCAGATCAAGCCGAGGCAGTAAAACAACTCAAAAGAAGCCTCTCACAAGCGCCTTGCCTAGCTTACCCTGTCAGAAACAAGGAGTTCTTCCTGGAGACGGGGTTCTCTAATACGTGCTTGACAGCAGTATTATACCAAAAGCATGACAAGGTCAATAAAGTAATCTCCTATGCGAGCAAAACTTTATCCTCTGTGGAGGAAAAATTCAACGATTGTGAGAAGGCACTCCTGGCAACGGTGTGGGCATTGAAGAATTACCGCCCGTTTATCCAGGGGGAACACATCATAGTGGAGACTCCACACCAGCCTCTGCAATATCTCCAAAGTGACAGAATCCGGGCCGGAAATGTGAGTAATTCCCGAATTACTTCCTGGATTCTGTCAATGCAAGGCTTTCCTGTGGAGGTCAGATATGGCCAAAACAAGAAGAGTCCCCTCGCGCAAGGTCTGGCTGACTTGCATGATTGTGCCAGAGAAAACTGTCTCGAGGACGAAGTCTAAAAATAAAGGACAACATGGAGGCATACCTTAATTCCCCCCACAAAGTCTTTGAAGAGACAAGTGTGAGGGAATGCCCACTGTCTATGTGGTGGATGCTCTTACCATGTTGACAACAACGGGGAGAAAGAACTGGTGGCCGGCGTAGGAATGCATGGGTGAATGAGTCCCCAGAACCCTCCGCTGGATACAAAATTGGTCCCGAAGTAGTCAGGTGGCAGAATTGATGGCTGTGCATCAGGCCATCCTCACTGCTGTCCAGCATCAACTCCACGAACTGGTCATAATCACAGATTCGGATTATGTCGGAACGGGTTCGTGGAGCACCTGGTTAATTGGAAAACCAGAGGCATGTTATGTGCTAACAACAAACCCTTGAAACATGGAAGTTGATCCAAAACATTGATGATCTGGTCACCTCGAATGAGATGACCATCTATTGGAAAAAGATCAAGGGTCATTCCAAAGTAGAGGGACCAGACAAAACTGGAAATGACTTAGCTGATCAGCTGGCCAAAACCGGGGCCATCCAAGGGGATCTAATTGAGATTGAGTCCCTGTTGGGGAAATCCAGGTCACTGCTATCACTAGGTCCCAGACAAATGCTCACAACGACCTTTCAATTGCACAATGGAGTAAGGAGACCCCTGATGCTGATTTGATTACCGCTCAGAAGGGGGATCCAATAATTGGTAAATTTTACCAACACCTTGAGGACCCTGAGAACTTTCCCCTGACGGATACCGATTACACTGGGAAAGAGGACCTAAGAGTGTTGATGAAATGTCCAAAATGTTCCGGATCCAAGACGGTTTGCTGGTAAGGAAATCCAAAGCTGGCCACAATCAGTGGGTGGTTCCTACCTCATTCCGAAGCCTGATGTTAAGTCACGCCCATGATGCGGCCACCGCCGGTCATAGGGGTTTCACACAACATTGGAAATCTTAAGAGAGGTTGCATACTGGCCACACATGGGGCAGGACCTTCGACCAATACTTGAAGGGGTGTCTTGTGTGTGCACAATTTCAGCCATCATCCCTCACGCACCGTGCGCCTCTCCAAAAGAGGGGGATGACACTGCCATGGTCAGATTTACAAATCGACTTTGTAGGCCCCGTGATTCGCTCTGCTAGGGGGAATAAGTACATGTTGACTGTGACATGCTTGTTTACCAAGTGGGTGGAATGTCTCCCAGCCCCAAATTGCAAGGCAGAAACTGCAGCTGCCCTGATGATTAACCACATCTTTTCCCGTTTCGGTCTACCTCAAAGGATTGAGTCAGACAGGGGTAGCCACTTCACCAGTGAAGTAATGACAAAGATGTGGGAGATACTGGGGGTCAAAAGGAAGTGACATATTGCTTACCGGCCAGCTTCCTCTGGGGCAGTCGAGAGATATAACCGAACCATTGTGAGCATATTAAAGAAGTTTGTGGCAGATTCTGGGCCAAGTTGGGATATCCGATTACCTCTGGTCCTAATGGCCATCAGATCTACCCCTTCATCTGCAACCAAAATGTCACCATTTGAGTTGATGACTGGGCGCAAGATGGTGCTTCCTCAGCATGTGCTCTACAGGACCCAAGAACAGACACTGATAAATGCCTCCACAACTCATGAGTATGTGGAGAATTTAAGGAAACACCTTCAACATGCTTTTGCTTATGCTCAGCGGAATCTAGAAAGATCAGCTGATAGCATGAAGACCCACTATGACCTGAAAACTTCCAGGAAGGAATATCAGGTGGGGGACCGGGTCTATCTATACACTTTCCAAAGGAACCAGGCCAAACAGCGAAAATTTTTGCCTACATGGAAGGGACCCTTTGAGATTATAGACAAAATCTCCCCTGTGGCCTACAAGATCCGCATCCCCAAAGGCGGTTTGGCAGAGGGGGAAGACAAGTGGGTCCACATTAACCAGTTGAAGTGTTGCCATCCCAGGCACACTCTGCAACAACTGGAGGAATCCTCTGGAATCCTAGAGGGTACTGTCTCAGATTAATTCAGTTCTAACTTAAAAGATCCTACATATCGCCTATCAAATTCTGTGTTTCTCAAGTTTATGTGTTCCTGTCTCTTAATTTAAAAAAATGTGCATTGCATATCTGTTGAGTTCTAAAATTCATATGCCACCCCACTATATCAATGGTGGGGGAAAATGTCTATGAATAGGTATTGCCGCTCTTCCTTTGTCGTCCTAGGAGAAAGAAAACCTTGAGACTGGCCAGGGAGGACGATCCGGAGCCCGGGAGCAGAGACGCAAGGGACCCAGTGTACCGCCCAATATTCCCATCAGGACCGGCGAGGAGAACCGATCGATCCGACCGGATGGAGGAAAAGATGCTGAACTGTGCCATCTATTGGAAGAAGATGAGGAAACATCCCAGGTCTTGCGAGTCCCATCAGTGAAACAGAATGGCCATCGCAAGAGGGGGGCTTGTGGGATGTTTTTATCCACGCATCCAAGCCCTACCTCAAAACTGTGCAGTACTGACATGGAAAACATCATGATGGCCAGAGATTCCCAGAAAATGCCAGGAAATGCATGAAGAATAGGCTGCCACCCATTTTGCCGATGTTATGGCACAGAAGGGCACTGCCTAAAACCACCATTGGACTACCCACACAGTAGCCTGAAACCATTGGGAATGGCAATGCTGATTGCCAAAAGCAACCTAGAATTGTGGGGAATTCATTTTCTTTAAATCCCAAAAATGGGTGCATTACCAGTACTCACCACTATCAGAAAGCCGGCGTTTTAAAACAACACCAGACTTTTCTCTTTTGTGTAAAACTGAATAAATGAACCCAAAGCAGGCCAAAGAAAGACTTACTGAGAGGTGGATCCAATGTAAAGTTATATTCTGAAGTGACTTGAAGGTTTATAACAAGACTGGCTGAGCTGTGGATTTCAGCAGTTTAAGTAAATTTGGACTGAAAGACACTAAAAATCTAAATGTTTAAAAGAAATGAGTGACCTACTTTGAATGTTCACATAGGTTGCAATTGTTTAAATGTCATAGTTCAAACTTAGAATCAGCATTTTAGCTGCATATGTAAAAAATGGTTAGTTTTATTTGAATGCAGAAAACTGGGTAACTAAAAGTGACATTAGCTGGGGCCTGGCTTAAGGAACTGAATTCTGCCCACCAGCTACCCCGACAGGAGTTGAGACTTGCACAAACTGCTGTGTTCCCAGGCCTAGCCTGCCTTTTGCTGTTCCCACCAAAAGGGATATGACACTTCTCTGATTGAATTATCAAGGACTGCTAGAGACTAAACATAGGACCCAGGCAGAGGTTTATTGAAGTGGCCATAAATGGCTTCCTCTTGAACAATGGCCTTCCAGGCCCAGGCAAATGTTTTATTATGGGGGCCGTAAAAGTGGCTTCCTCCTGGAAGGAAAGGGGAGGAGCACTGCATGTGAGAGCAAGCTGGCTTGGCAGAACTGGAAAAACCAGAAATTCAACCTTGTGCTGGGGGGAAACCACACCCCTTTGGAGCCAGAATATGGTTTTAGAAAAAGATGAATAACTCATAGTACGGACTTGTCATAATTATTTAAATGATACCATCATTCTTGTGATTTTTCTGCCTTCATCAATTAATGCCTGCATGCCTTGCACACATTTGGGTAAATTTGAGTAAGAATCTCATATTGGTAACCTGACCAAAAAGTAAAATATGTTGCCATTTCTCAATGCAAGCTCTCAGGAAGAGCAGATTTGGACAGGGTATACCTCCTGTGATATGTGATGGGTGCATGTAATTTTAAACAAATGTGTACCTGTGCAAATATATCTTTTGGGTCAAAATATAGATTGTGTGTAATTTGACGGGTGGGTTCTCTGTACCATAAACAGACCTCATCATGATGACACTTCATTTCATTCCCCCAATCAAGGGGAAGAGGATGAAGTGGCCAATGACAAGTGGAGAGGGGTAGGGCCTAGGAAGCTAGCCTCTCCACCCATTTTCAAAACACATAAAAGCAGACAGTCAGGACAGATAGGCACATTCAATTCCATTTGCTGCGGAGCATGCTGCCGGACCATACCACATCCAGAGATCCAGACTTCAAATCCATCAATCTCCAGAGAAAGCTGTGCAGAAAGATCCAGAAGCAGTGCTGTACCCAGAGAGAGCAGAGCTGACCCAGACCACTGTTAGCAGAACCAGAGAGCTGACCCAGATCACTGTGAAGTGCCGAGACCAGACCAGAGTCCAGTCTAAAACCTGACCAGATCCGTGGCGAGGCCCATTCTATTTCTAAATATCTTGTGAGTACCTAGCAGAACTGTGCAGAACCAATCTCTTAGTTAAAATCATATAATTCAATCTATTTTAATCTAACCAGAACTGTCTCCTAGAAGTTGTACCTTGTCATTTGCAAAGCTGTCACCTGTCATTTGCAAAGCTGTAACCTGTCGCTTTGAACTTTTAAAATTTCAAATCTGAAAAACGACCTTTACCATATCGCTCATATCTCTGTGACCGTTTGTCTTAGAGACTTGCAGTAACTTTCCTCTGAAAGCTGGGAATCTTGGCTTTTCAACGAACCTAGAACCGCATTCATATTCCATACACTATTGCCGCAATCGCGAAAAACGCACTCGCAAATTTTGCCGCGATTTGCAAATTTCTCCACGTGTGAAAACAGCAGTTTCCTTGCTTTCCTTGCTAAAAATTTGTTTGCCTCTTAAGAACCATCGCTGAATCATTGCTACAGTGAGCCTGGACTAATATTAACTAGATACCACTCACCCTGAACCTCTAGAGGGAATTAAAAGCATATTTTTCACTTCATTGCCAGCACATATAAAAGCATTTTAGCACATTTTCCAATATAGTGCTATCACATATAAAAGCATTTTGGGCCTGTGTTTCAAACTTCTGTAGTCTAAGCTTGCTGGGGTGAACTGAATTACATTTGATTGCATTTCTGAGAACTGTGTGCTTTCCTTCCATTTCCTTGCATTGCATAAAGGGGGGAGGGGATTGCCAGAGAAAAGTGATTACATTGTTTTGTTGAAATCATATTGAGTATTTTCTGTATTGCATTTTCATTCAACATTACATCCATCTGAACTTATATAAAGCATTCTCTACCACCTTATTCTTCTGTTCCTATTCACAAGTGTGCTAGTGCCAGACTATCCATTATTGATTACTGCTCAGATTCAGTGTGATATTCAATTATTAATTTATTATAAAGCGTGATATATATATATATATTGTTTAAATTATCAAATAAACCTTTAAACTTGCAAAACAGAACTACTTCTTGGCTCAGTGGGGTCAGGGGGATTCCAAGAGAGAGGTGTTATATAGGGGTAGTCATCCAGAACGCATGAACTGGACATAAAGATATATTAATAAGGGTTTCCATTCAGTATCCCAGACTAGGCATTGACTTAGCTCTGCTGTGAGTCCCTCTGGTTAATAGTTCTCTCTGCGTGGTTCCTTTTTAATGCAACAGATTTCCCTTGAAGATGCTGAGAGACCAGACCCTCTGGCTTCTGCAAACCACATTCTTGTATCTTATGAATTCGGTCCCCCTAGCCGGGTGTGTCTACTGCACCAATAGACTCAAACATATCAGTTCACTATCATTGATACTGAGGGCCAGAGCTGGCTTCAGGTTGACACAGTAACATATGAAAGGTTTGCTGGGATTCCTGTCACCTTTGTTATCCTTTGCAGTCAGGCCACATGGGGCCTGTTTGAAGTACCCTCTATCAGCAGTTTAATTGCTGCCACCAGCTGCATGGCCTAACAAAAGAGCAGGGCCATTCCATGGATCCTTTGTCAGTTAATCAGGCTCTCCATAGCAGGTGGAAGCTTACCCCACACCTTGAGATGACATCATTTTCTGCTCTCCTGTCATATTCCAACTGAACATGACAGTGGTGGACTGTGCCTGTATGCTGTGTCCATGCCAAAGAACATGAGTCTATGTTTGTTGTGGTGTGAGCATAGGGAAATGTGTGAGGATTAGCCCCACACATTCTGCTGAGGCAGGACTGCCATCATTCTAGCGCAGGCGAGCCCACACCCACCCTGCGGATAGTCAACATTCTCACAGGTGGCCTCAGAAAGTTGGTGGGCAAGAGAGCCCACACTGCAAGGTGTCCTCTGGTGTGAGGAGGGGGTAGAGAACCAAGTGTTCCATTTTACACAAAATGGGGGAGCATTTAAGCACAGTTTAGCTGTACTTTACAGCAAACTGAATGTCAATTTCAGAGATTAAAAATGTTCTCCAGTTACTTGTACCTGGCTTTTGAACTACAACTGAGATATTGTGTTCAGGAATGGGAGAAATGGATAGCTCAGTAAGTTCAGAGACAGTGCAGTATTCCCTTTTGTAACGTGTAGTTACCATCCAAACCAGAGTGTTTTGGGTATTCACGTTGCTGACAGCTGCAGGGGTGTGGCATGCTACTATAGCGCTGAAAGATGGTATGGCCCTGAAGGCGTCTCAGGACGAACTGGTACACAGGGAACGGTATGCTGGGGAAAAAAAATTCATCAACTTGCCGGTAAGGGCAAGACCAAACAACTAGTGATATTTCTATGGACCGTGGTCCTGTCCACTTGGACACAGGGTGAGAAGCTGGTCTGGTGCGGGGTGAAAGTGAGGACAACCAGCACAAAAATGCAAAAGTGCGAGAGGGGAATTCAATCTCGCATTTTTAAATCTAGGCAGCTGGCAATCAAAACTGCGAAGATTGAGGCATTGGAATAGTCATGTAACTTTATTTTAACACTAATGACTAGAGAGTTCCTTGCAAAAGGGTGGGGTGTACCAGTTATTCCCTACGGTTTGGGAAGGCAGTTGCCATCCTGGCTCTTTAAGCCACAATTTACCCTGTTGTCTGTCTCAGGACGAACTACATGACTTGAACGGGACTGCAAGGGGCAGAAGAGGTCAAAGGGCATTCTGTCTTAGGCGGGATGATAGTTCGGAGCTAGCCTCTATAAATCAGGGTGAAACATTTTAATACATATACTCAGTCAACCAGGCTTCCTATCCAGAAATACATGTGATCTGTGTGTAATACAAAGAGTTCTGTAGCAGGTGCAATAGCCCCTGAGCATTCTCACGAAAAACAGAAATACAGGGGAATACATTCGATATACTGAACAGGCATGTACTGCATAGCAGACCGCGAATATTATTACATGGATGTGTTTAATTAATTAAGCTATCGCATTCGACTCTCTGTTACACGTTATCGGTACTGAAGGATGAAAGGCTGAGTCGACCAGTCCACAAATTACACAGCGATCTCTCAAGCAGTGCATCCACCCATTTAGTTATCATATAAAAAAGGGGAAGAAACGGCAATAAATGTTGACAATGTATGTATAGCACAACACTGTTGCCTCCTGACATTGTCTACAATAGTTGCTATGATTACCCAACTTCAAAGGCACTCATTTGCGCCGACCCCGAAGGATGAAAGGAGCGTCCATTCCTTCCTAGACTTTAACCTGTGACCTGTCCATTACACCCGGGTTGGGTAATCCCTACGCGATGGGCCTTGTGCAGTGCTCGTCCGCGCCAATCTCTCCGCGTGGTGCCTGCGCCCTGCCATGGCTGGCTTGCCCACTCTTCGCCTCAGTGCATTGCCCCCTGCAGTGCACTTTGCTGAGCCAGGCCTGGCTCTGTCAATCATGAGAAGTCAAGCACAGCCTGGCATCCCAAGTGGATGGGACACATGTCTCCTTGCTGTCATGGGGATATCTCGGCACAGGTGCATTATTCATTAATGTGGGGGAAAGACAATGACGTGGTGCTTTCACTCTAGACACGGCGACGGGTGTGTACGCAGTGCTACTGTGTCTAACATAAAGAGGCCCAAAGACACATGGCAGGATAATGGAAGAGAACACTGCACTATTAGTTCAAGTTAGCAGGTGTCAATATCATTTGTCAGATCACAGTAACCGGACCCTCAATTGGAGAAATGTCCTCTTGCAACCAATATTCTTTTGTTTCCCTGTTTTCTTTGTCCCTTTGTATCTAATTATTGAGATGGTCGTTGGCTACTATGTTTTGTGGATTGATTTATGAAGGTTTAAATAAACCAAGTAAAAATAAAAATAAAAAAAATAAAATTAAAAAAATAATTGTATTCATAGCGGGACCCGCAAATAAACACATTACACACCACCATCTCTGAAACATGGGCGGAACTGGGGAAACTTGAATTCCATGTGAATATGAGAAGCGTCTGACTCTCTTCTCAGCAGCACTTCAATGGGCTTCTTGTGACAGCAGCGCAGTGTCCAACTGAGCTGTCCTTTGCTTTGCTTCTCATCCGTAACTGTCCAATAATACCGAACAGCCAGGTTCTCACCTGTGCAAATTGGCCGCGTCCAGGTTTGCTGTCAGTCTCGGCAAAGAGGGAGCAAGCCTAACACACATGAACAATGAGTCTGCTTAACTCCTAGCCAATGGTTGAAGCGAAGCTTATTGGCAGGTTGAAGGGCGCGTGCAAAGTGTCATAGCCTGGAACGTATTTCGAAGTAGCACCTGTTATTTTAGTGCTGTGAATCCGATACCATTCGCAGAGGCTGCAATGCACACGCAAACACGGCAACACAGCCCAGACATAACGAGGCCAGCAAGATGGCGCGAGCGTGCTCTGAATGGACCTGTCTCCCAACACGTTTCAGCATCACCCTGCCTGCACGGGTCACACCATCGCACCGTGTAGGGAAAGAAACAAGCAGTGTTAATCTGCAGCACTCAGGAAAGGATCCCTGGGAAAATCCAAGATAGGGGCATCAAACCCCCTACCCCCCCCCCCCCCCCGGCCCCCGCGGACCCCTAGCATCCAAGCTGCACCGCCACCTTACTTTTCAAATCCAAGGGATTGCTACTGCAATAAGCAGCCGCCTGAAGGGATGGAGGCACTGCACTGGCTGCTTTCTAACTTTAGCTGCTAGGCTTAGCATGCAAGTAGCCTGCCCGTCTCTAGCTCCGTGGCGAGAGCACTAGTGCAGCTGGATGTGCTGATGCTTTCCCTGGACCACACACGCAAGTGCCCATATGGAGACCCCAAGCTTCGGCATTGGGATGGGTTGTCAAACAGGAGTGGCAGGACGAGCAATGGGGTAGAAAAGGTCAGTACAGGGGCAGAGGCTGATACCCCCCACTCTCCCTAAACTACACCCCGGTAACACACATAAACGTGAGTTATCTTTAGATATTTGTGATTTGGTGTAGTAAGAAACCTTACACATTAGACACACATATTACAAGCAAAGTCACATGAAAGAAAGAATAACAACAATGTTGCACACATGAGCTTTAAAATGCAAACATTATTTACGCTATGAAACCGAACCTCATTTTTTTTAAATTTAATTTTATTTAATGTGTTACAGTTCAAATAACGTTTCACATTATAAACAAGATAAAACAAGAAATATCAACAATATACAACCTTAATAAACATATAAATTATATATATTTAAAATCAAAGAACAAAAAACAAAAACAAAAGAGAGATGGTAATTGGTTATTTATAATGCGCTTAATACCCAGATGTTTCTAAGCACAGAACCGGGGATAGAACCTGTGTTGCTCTGTGTCACGGGCCCCTGAGCTATCCTCCCGAGACATTATTCTATCTTTCCCTGATTTACCCTTTGCAATATACATGCCTCCGGCTCGTCCATCACCTTTGACTTCTCTTAGGTTAGCTATTTTCTGAAGTTAGGCCTTCAGTTTTTCGCTCACCTTCAGCCACACGTGATATAACGCTATGAGGACAGATTTATTTTCAGAATTCACGCAATACCACCAAAATTCATTGTTCTTTATATTGTCCAAGTTGTTAACATACTTTCGGAATCTAGTCATGTAAATTGGCAATTTACAGTGCATGGTGTGAGGACATGCGTGGAGTTTCTATTGTGTTCCCTAAATTGCACACACTGCAAGTTCTTTCTATTCCAGGAACACCTAGCCCTGGACCCAAATTACTTAGGACCGGTACTTTGTTTACCCTTAGTAATAGTGTAAAACCTGGTGGTGGAAGGCAACAGCACAATTACACATAGTGTTATGGGGTTTTCAATTTATGGGTTAGATTAATGGTTTCTCTTCCTTGTCTCAAACGGGATAGGTAATCAAAGTTTGCCGTCCAGTCCCATGCCTCCAAATTTTGAATGAAGGATTTTTCTTGTACATATTTCCCCACCCAATTAGGAGACCAGTTTATTTATTTAAAGGAGCCATGCACCAGTTTGGCAAACAGATCTCCTCTTTCTCTGGAAACAAGAGTTCCTAACAGATTCAAGACTAGACATTTGGGGTTGGTCCTAGATTTGATATATACTATTGGCACACACCTCGGAAGATTTAAGACTTTTTTCTAAATGCATGATTCAAATGTATTCCAATCTATCTTCAGCTTTAAAGGATACATTTCTGCACTGTAAATCTTTTTTGGAATTATCACTGCTTTATAAAAGCAAACCATCAGGACTAGTGAAAAACGCCAAATTTTTCACATCAACTTATTTCCATTTGTGCTACCAAAACATTAATCAGCAAATGCAATTTCTCAAATGATTTTTGAACATTGATTTTACCTTCAAAGTTAAAACACAGGTATTTCCAATTACTCAATTTCTCTAGTTTTTTTAATTCAGTGTCCATGGGAAAATACTGACTGGACCCTTATTTTGCAAAATAAGAAGCGTAGACCTATTAGTATTAATGTCCAAGCCATTGCTTATCATGTTTGCTTTTAGTATTGTGAGACCGTGTTTCAAGTTGATGGGAGTTCGGGCTAATGCGGTCATACCGTTGGCATATGGCAGACATTGTATAGGCATGTCTGATAGCCGAGGTGGGAAACACTTAGAGGGTGTTAACGACTGAGACTGGTATGCTGTTGAAGAGGAGTAGATCCTTCCCCTCTTTGGTGATACACAGGTGAACATGGCATTTAGGGCATGTGTCCCGCCTTCGTGTCTAACATTATAAAAGGCAGAAACATTGTTCATTGTGGCAGCCAGGCTGCCCTTTTTATAGGCAGGTACATTACAAAATAGGTGACACCACACACATTTATTTAGAACAACATAAACACATAAAGGAATGCTTACATTGCGCAAAACATACAAAACATAGAACATAGCTCCCTGATATAAGAAATATCCCCCACACTCAATAGACATTAGAAAAACATATCAGAAAACAGCCCATAACAAACAGCAAAGGGGTCCATTCTTTTCAAAATAAATGTTCCATCAGGAATTACAGATGGCTATAGGCCTTAACTCTCATAGAAAATCAAAAGTGCTGGAAGCACAGACATATAGTGCAAACTCAGAAATGGAGTGCTTGGGCAGAAGCCTATGTGCAGTGATTGAGCCGTTTAAATGGTAGCAACATACTGTTTCTAACAGGGTGTTCAAAGGTTTTTCATAAATAAAATATGGCAATAGGCTGACACAGATAAGCCAGGCGAGGTAACCAATACAAAATCAGACAGCTAATCTATGCCCGTGATAGAGTGTGCTAGAGGTCTGGAGCAAATGCATCACACATAGAACTGCTATTTTCTAGTTTTAAAGTTGGGAAAACCTGTCTTGTGATATAGAAAATGTGGAACACACTTTTCCATGCTAATTAGCACAATATGAGGTAATTGAATTATTGTGCAAACTTTATTGCAATGCTTTATTTTCTACAAAAGTGTGTTCAAACTGGAGAAGTTCTGAATCTTTGCTGTGCTTACTGACACCTGTGGCATGGGTAAACTGCACCCAGCTGGCTGAGGAAAATTACAACCTTTGCTGTCTGTACAATTCCGTCTCTGAAAGGGCTTTCATTGAGTTATGTTGAGAAGCCAGATCCTCAACACTGTGCACAGATTAAAAAGGGCAGGTGCCAGCATTCAACCCTGGTGCTGGCCTCTATGTGATTGAATGGTGGGTTTGGAAAGATCACCATGCATATTCAATTCAGTGCCAGAATGTAAATCACGTAATGAAGAGGTCGGACATCTCTGCTTGTGCAATTTATCCCACAAACGCTTGCTATTTAAATGGTCAAATGTGGAAGTTAGGTCTATGAAGGCCACTTCTACTTGCTTCTATTTAATTATGGACTGGTTTTACAGCAGAGTAATACAAAAAAAAGGATTAAGTTTGTGCCCAGTCTTTTTCTAAATCTCAATTGAGATTGATTAATTATGCAGTTGTTAGAGCTCAGGTATTATGTTCCTCTAAGATAAGAGATGTGAACAGTTGACCATGGTTGGTAGGCTTAGACCTATCAACCTTCTTATACATTAATATTAAATGAGAAGTTCTCCAAGAGTGCAGTAATAAAGCACATTTAAAAATGCACACAAAAAACCAGGCCAAAATCTCGCTCCACATAAGTGGGTCACTCTGTGGAATTATGCTGGAAACCATTGGGTCCAGGAGCATTAGAAACTTTTAAGTTTCTAATTAAAATTATCTATATTGAGTCTTAAAACATACCCTAATTGAATCTGTCAGAGACTGCAGAGTCTTAGGATTAATTAGTGGGAGCATAGAGCAGGCACAAAATATTTGCCAGACAGATTCCTTAATTCAGTTAATTTGACTGAAAGTCTGGAACCTATCACAATTCTTGATTAGGTCCCAAAAACTTTGCCTATTTCTATGCCCCGTGATAATAAACACAAACATATGGGAAAAGAGCCTGTAAGATACGGTCCGAGATTTTTTGGAGCTGTAGAAATGTACAGGCTTCAGGCCAACATTGGAACCTTTATTTTAAGAGCTTATGCTTCCTAGGTTTGTCTACATATTTGGACAAGGAGAGTCTTCAAAGATTTTAATGCAGCTCACGTATCTTGTACAAAGGCAATACCATGTCTCTTGCTGCGTGGAATATTAAGAACTGCAGTATTGGTATATGGATCCATGTCTTCTACAAACTTCCCAAGATTATCAGAAAAAGAGTGAGGATACATTGTGTCATAAAAGTCATACTGGAGAACATTCTCATTCCATGCAGCACATTTTTTGTTAACAGTAAGAATCTTTTTGGGGCACCATTTTATGCTATTTTTAGCATTATGTATCCTTAAAGTGACCTTGAGAGCAACTCCTTCACTGTAGTAACATGTTAACTTGATACTCAACTGTTATAAAGAATGGTCACTAACAAGAGAACCCTCTGATAACAAAGTAATTGAGTAACAGAGGCATAGTCAATGGTTGAGAAGGTGTTGCCTCTTTTCCATGCAGACGACAATGGGATGTCACGCTCAAATTTCTATAGAGTTTATTTTTAAATCCCCAGGCATTCATAACATTTTGCCAAGTCTGACCATGTTTGTAAACAAATCTGAATTACTAACAAGTAAAAGAAACATTTGGATCCAAGATCACTGTGGCCCATTTCAATACCAGTGATAGTTCAGGGTGTATGGTGTAATTTGTATACCGGCTAGAATGGATCTAGTTGTAGTATGTATGGTATGGTCGGTGGTTCCCAGAAAGGACTTCACGCCACCTGGGAAGCTTTATCATGTGGAAATAAACTACAAAAACTAGAATAGTAAAGGGTAGGTAATCTGGGGAAGGCAACAGCAGTGGTCAGAGCAGAGCTTCAGAGAGACCTGTACAGAATTGGACAGGCTGGCCTGTCATTCAAGAGGCTACAATGGTCATGGCTCACAAAAATAGCTCAGGAGAACATCATGGCTCGGGAGGATCGCTCAGGGGCAATGCACTCGCTTTGGAAGCTAGACGACACAGAACAACCCAGGTTCGATCCCCAGGTCCACCCTTAGAAACCTCTGGGTATTAAGTGTGTTATAAATAACCAATTAAAATTAAATAAAGTTTCATGGCTAGTTTTCATAAACTTTGACACAACTCTTCAATCTCTTCCATTGTAGGCTTGCTCCCCATAAATCTCAATGATCTCTTTTCCCTACAATATTTCTCCTTGGCATCTGAGATAAGATCCTTACTTGGTTTTCTTCATACCTTGTCCCCAGAAACCTTCAGGTGTCCTGGACAGCCTTACCTCCTCATTTGCCCCGCATCACTGTTGGAGTTCCCCAGGGGTCTGTCCTTGTTCCACTTCTCTTCACTCTCTATACATCAGCTCTTGGCACCCTGATATCCTCTTACGGCTTCAACCTATCAACTCTTCACTGACAACACTCAAATCTTCTTCTCCCTTCAACCATTATCTGATGAGATGTTGTCAAAAACTTCAAACTGTCTCTCCGCCATCAAATATTGGATCGCGTCTAACTCATTAATGCTCAACTCCACTATGGCTGAAGTTCTCTTCTAGGACAGCCAAACAGTCTATCTCTTCCTTTCCTCTTCTTCTCTCCTGACTACCTCCCTTACTCTGCTTCTGCTCATAACTTTGGTGTCATCTTTGACCCATCACACAACTTCTCGCCTTTCATCTCAAAATCTGCCACTCCAGCCACAGACTCAAGCTCCTCAATGTCAGAAAAAATATGTCATCTTACTTTCAATACTCTAAACAGCTAATCTCCTCTTTTGGAATTTATAGAACTGACTACTGAAGTATTCTCCTGGCCACAAGGAAAGTAATGATGATACAGGAACCACTCCAGACCAGAACAGAACAAAAACAATACTTCTTTATTAAGTCTTTGTTACAGGTGTAGATTAAATATGGGAGAGTGGTAAGAAATCATCCTTCAGGTTGCCCTGTCTCTCTCCCTGTGTACCAGCCGTCACTTCAGGAAATCTCAGCACATCATCACTCCATTCCATACATTTCAGGCGGTCTCTAAGCTCACATAACATAAACATTCATATGCAGATAGATTACTACACATCTTCCTCCATAAACCAAACACATGGAACTCTATGCTAGGCCATATTTACTATATGTCTCTATGATTGTAGACAGATCATACTTTCTCAGAATTATCATAACACTCTCATGCCCTGACTGCCACCCATGATCTCATGCTTGCCACACCTGAGCATAACCGCTCACAAAAGAACATTCAAACCTAGCACCTTCTGTCAGGATCGGCCACATCCTAATCCTAAGCCTCTCACGGGTAAGCGCATGCTCTCTTTTTTCTAAAAAAGCAAAGAAAACTACTGTTGCTCTCTGTATCCTGGTAGAACTCATTAGCACAACTGAATACAAAGAAAACTATATACATATGAAGACAAGCACATTAACCACCTCCCCTAAAGAGAACACATAAAGTAGGAAATTAATAGAAAAGATACTGAAACCACAGAGATCACATAAAACAAAAACCGCAACACAAGGACATATTGCATGCAGGAAACAGATAACCACATGAACAAAAGGTTAGCTACTCCACTTGTCCTTTTGTAAACTCTCTAATGTAGATAAAATGTGTTCTTATAATCTCATTCTTGTGCCGCCTCTACTCGATAGTACACCCTATGTGTTTCATTAACCTTAACTCCCTAAAACAGACATTTCATACCTCATAGAATCTCTACACCATTCTCTCAGACACTAGATCACTGGCACTGTTCCATGTGCTCATCAATGTTGGACAGGTACCAACGTGTTACCTCATTCCCAATATCCAGACTTCCTGATTACTGCTGGACAGATACACCAACTGTGCTTGCTTTCTTCCACATCCAGATTTCATTCTAACTATAAATGCCAGAAAGAATACACCAATGTGCAACCCCTCCAGACTTCCAATATATTAATGCTGGAACTAAAACACTCACTACATCATATTTCCAAATATCCCAACTTCCTATAAAACCTAATACTGGAACAATACACTAACTGTGCAATAATCGCAAAATCTAGACTTCCTTGTAAAACATTTAATGCTGGAACACATACACTAACTGCACTTCTCCTTCCAGACTTCTTTATCGCCTTAAATGTGCTACCCTTTCCACACCCCCTTATAACCTTGACGTTGAAACAATTAAGATATTCTAATATTCAATGATTGTTGATTTGGCCATTCCCAAATCTTCCAATGCACCTGTGTGCAAGTAATATCAATAATCCAGTGCACAAACACATACACATCACAAGTGCTGCTTTTTCCACCACCTTCATTCCCGCTTCTTCTCCTGCCACTGACTCTCACTCTGACACAGCCCTTACAAACCTTCAACTCTCCATCTCCAATACTCTGAACATCCTTGCTCCTGTCCTGAATATCCGCATGAACCCTGCCTCCAAGCGCAACACTTGGTATGAGTCCGACATGGCCTCTCTGAAACGCAAGTGCAGAGCGGAAGTGGCAGACCTCGAGCACATCCTCTGACAAACTGGCCTGCCGTCAGCTCCAAAGGCATTACAGGATTTCCATCTGCTCGAAGCAGAGGGTCTTCATCCAAGTCCGCATCATTGGGGCCACTAACAACACAACTGAACTTTTGAAAATCTGCAAGGAACTCGCCAATCCTACTGCAGTCTCCATTTCTCCTCTGCTTTCCCTGTCTCTCTGCACTTCACTGGCCTCTCACTTCATCACTAAAACTCAGGACATCCTGTCCTCACTCTCCTCCTGCAAAACCGTGCGAATCGCAGTGCAAGTGCGAAAATCGCAGCAAAACCCACGCACATCGATTCATGGAAGTCGGTGCGCGAGTCAAATGTGGGATGTGCGCTGAAGATCTGCGTGGGGCACGCCGGCGCACAGGTCATCTAACGGCGTGCGCTACGGCCACAGCGAAAGCGCACAGAGCGCGGTGCACATAACAAAAGTAGGAGTAACACAGGGCGTGACACGCGGAATGGGGAACAACGCGTGAAAATGTGGGCGTCACAGGGGAAGTACAAGAGGCAAGTGCGCGGAACGCCCACACGCTCGCCTACAACACGTATTCATGGAATCGAATAGGGCAAACCAGCACACCGGCAAAGATGCGCACAGGCCTAAACACGTATGCCACACGAAGGCAGGCGGTAGCGTCCCTGCGCATGAAAAAAATGTGCGCCAAAATGTGCCCTAACAAAAAAGCACGTATATATCATAACCTCTGATGATTGTCCCATACTGTGGCCCTCTAGGACAAATGACGGGCAAAGGGGTACGCGACAAACACGAACACCCGCTGTGTCAAAAATAGCGTGTGCGTGTATTTCGGGGGTGCGCAGGAAGTTTCAAACGCAATTGGCCTTGGGCGAGGGGGGTGCGTGTAAATAAGGGGTTGCAGGAAGTTTCACACGCGATAGGCCCTGTGCAAGTGGGGTGCGTGTATTACTGGGGTTCGCGTGAAGTTTGACACGCAATTTGCCTGAGTACGTGTAAATCTGTGGTGCGTGGGAAGTTTCACACGCGATTGGCCTTGCGCGAGCGGGGTACATGTATTTCGGGGGTGCGCAGGAAGTTTCACATGCGACAGGCCCTGTGCGAGTGGGGTACGTGTATATCTGGGGTGCAGGGAAGTCCTACACATGAATTGGCAGTGTGGGTCCTCCCAGGTGTTTCCTCTACACCCTCCACGGCCCCTGCAGGAAGCCCACACCACAGGGGACTACCCTGCACCCCTGGTCATGTCCCGCAGGCAGCCCATCCACCATGGGCATGCCCCCCAGCCAAGCCACATGTCACCTTGAACTACTGATCAATAACGCATGACCCCCTCCACCCCATCCCCCAGCAGTGCAGTGCACCTGCCAGCAGGCCCCCAATCATGTCCCGCTCATGTCCCCTTGCACCCCCACCCCCCAGCAGTGCAGGGTACCTGCCAGCAGGCCCCCACTCATATCCCACTCATGTCCCCTTGCACCCCCACCCCCCAGCAGTGCAGGGCACCTGCCAGCAGTCCACCACTCATGTCCCCTTGCACCCCCCCCCAGCAGTGCAGGGCACCTGCCAGCAGGCCCCCACTCATGTTGCCTTGCACCCCCACCCCCCAGCAGTGCAGGGCACCTGCCAGCAGGCCCCCACTCATGTCCCACTCATGTCCCCTTGCACCCCCACCCCCCAGCAGTGCAGGGCACCTGCCAGCATGTCGGAATTGAAACAATATTATGCCTCCTATCGCAACAATTGTATGTGTATTGGCCTACGCCAAGTTGTCTAAACATCATATGCGAACCAACTCCACGGCAAGGTCTTGACCTTAGAGAAAGTACTGCAAGTCGCCATCTTGGATTAAGACGCCATTTTAGGTTCTCTTGTGATATAGAAGTCACCCTGAACATCAAAATGGAGGCCGAATAACATTCTGAGTAAGATTCTGGCCGTTGTAACCTCTGTACACATGAATAATTAATATGCCTGCAGGCCACTTGTCGGGGTCACGCACTGAGAGCTTGTCCACCATTGACCTATATGTAAATGTACAACTATATCAGTGAAACTAATCAAAATACATATATTAAAGGATTGACCTGGCAAGGAACCCATAGGCCCGGCTCATAGAATGGTTAAACCCGCGAGAGGGTTGGCCAAGGGCTGGACAAACAGTATAAAAGACCCAAGTATTCCAATGTACGGTCTCTCTCACTAACGCATTGAACTCTCGTTGAAGTTTGTTATGTTACTCTGAGAGCCGAATAGCTATCCGTTTGTCAATTGACTTTGGTAACTGTTGTAGCTTTTGAATAAAGCACTTGTATGTTCTTTGTAACCTGTGTTGGTGTGTTTCCTTTTGGGCTTCCCGGCCTCATGTTATTTTTCTGTTTCCACAGTTGGCGCCCGAATAGGGACCATCAAGATTGATGCCGGATCATTGAAGGTTGACGCAGACTATCGAACCCGGATCGGACGGTGTGATACAGCCTGCCCGATCGAACGAGACGCGATACCTCGGCAGCGCTGCACGATCCGATCCTTGGACGGTAGTCGTGTGGTCTGACACAGCATCTTGACGAGGGTCCATTTTTGAGGCGGGCAGATTTGTCGAAACCACCAAACACAAGGTAAAATTTGTTAGGTAAGTTCTTTGGTAAACCGTACGGTCCTCCTTAGGTTTGGTCAGGTGCAGTCGTGACCCGACTCTTAATTTAACCCTGACAATTTGAATTTGGCGTATTGTATCTGCATACACAATTATTGACCAGGTAACACCAATTTTTTGTGAAATGCCTGGGAAATTGTCTAGCTGCTTTAGGGCCCTGTTCCGCAGCGATTGACAATCTTTGGAATTTAGCCGTCCGGCACCACAGGAGGGGTCTCCGGCATGTACTATGTACTGTAAGTATGCCATTGGAAGTGTAGTATTTAATGATATTTGGCACAGACAAACCAGACATGCCTCCGAATTTCAGTGGCCAATCAATGGTAGTTTTGAGATCCCCCATATTGAATATCTAGAATTGGTCTTGCTAAAAAAGAAGGCCAGACCTGCAGCATTTGATGTGTTGCAGAATTGGAAAAAAGAAGTGTTGCAGCAGCATAAAAGTAGGGATAAACATGCACGGCGTCATAAAACAAACGCCGAAAAGGCATTGTTATGTGATAAGGAAAAACATTCGGAGTCAGTCAAAAATATGGATAGGGCTTTCTCACTCGGTATCCAGAAAATGTATCCCTCTAAAGATTTTTATGTTTCCGAAGAATTTATTGAAAAATTGTTAAACGAACGCAGGCCTGGTGCCTCTGCGCCACCTCCGTATGATCCTCTCCCTGGTGCTCTGCCCATCCCTGCTATTATTCCTGCTGTCATTCCTGTTCCCCCTGTACAACCTACTGTTCTTATTCCTCCAGTTGTTGTTCCTCCACCTATCGTACCACCCCTTTCTCTTGCGCCGATAGTTGCACCCTCATTGAATTTGCCCACACCTCCGCTCCCGAGTGGTTCTGTATTGACTGAAGTTGATCTGGGTGCAGGGTCAAAGATTGTCACTCGAAATACTGTTTCTGCAGACAAAGAAGCGTTAATTATTTGCATGGGCTAAGCACTGTATGGAGAAAGGTGATCAAGTTAATGTATTTTCCACATTATCAAATATGGACAATTGTCCTGAGAAAAATGTTTTTATCGAAGGTTTGGGGACTCATTTATGTGTAATGTGGGGTAAATTACATAATACAGATCTCCCACACGGATCTAAATACTTAGCACTTTCGAGGGACACAGAGGAGAAAGTACATGGTCATGTTGAGGGATTGTTTGAGTATAGGAGGGACTTTGAAAGATTACGGGATGAGGATGGTGAAGACGACAGTATGTATGTACAGAAACGGTTCCTTCCGTGTCTTAGATCGGCACCTGAGGCAGTACGAATTTGTACCAAAGATGCGATTCGATGGATCTCGGATTCATCGATACCGCCAGATGAAGTATATGACACGTATAGTCAGTATACAGTAGAAATGCAGAGGAAGGTGATTCAGGTAATGGTACAGTACCTGCAGGAAGAATGTGTAAGGAAGAAAGTTAGTTGTCCTATAGAGTTATTGGGTATTTGTAAGAGGGCTTTTTCGCCCGACACTTCTTCAGCTGCCTTAGCGCTCGACCTGGCTCTGTTGCTTAGTAAGCGGTCAGAGTTACCTACATCTCAGTTGCCTATGAAAGAGGTTCCTCCGACATTTGTCTTAAAGGTTGATATTCCTGCTAACGTTGGGACTGATGCACCCGCTGTGGACATCCCTGCACATTATGTATCGCAATTTGTTCACATCCCGTTTTCACGACAGGAAGTGAACACTATTAGACAATCAATTCCCGATATTAGGAAAAACCCGACAGGTTTCTACAAAGAGATAGAGTTTGTTTTGCAGTCCTCTGTGTTCACCTTAAGTGATATTGACTTGCTATTCCCTGTACTCCTGCCCGTAGATTTATGGAAGCAGGTTCGAACAATAGACGATGTGCCAGGGTTAGGAGATACGTGGGCTAACATGACTAGGTTTGATGGGGAAAGACCAGCTGGTGAGAAACCACCTCAGGTAATACTTACTTTGACTGATAGAATTGTCGCAAAATTGAAAACCATAATTCCTGAGAAAAGAATTATTTGGGACAAGCTTACGGCCTGTGTTCAAGGAAAAACTGAAGGTGCCACCGAGTTCTTTAATAGATTCGAACAGGTATTCTCTGATTTCAGTGGACAGGACTTGGGCACAGAGTCTGGGAAAAGGTTGTTTGTGGACAAAATTGTACATTGATTGTTGCCCGACATCCAGTCACAGATTATGTCCTCTGAGAGCGCTTGGCAGGCGAAATCCCAATCTGAAGTTTTGCACATGGCTCAGTATTATGAGAACCGTGTTAACAATGAAAAAGAGAAAATAGAGAAGAGGAAAGGAGATTTGAAGACTAAAGTATTGTTACAACAAATTGTTAGAAATCCCAGAGGGGTTACTTCACAGACCAGAGGTCAGTATGTCCCGAAAGGAAACGCTCCTTTGGGTCCTGTAAATGTTAATCAATGTGCCTATTGCCACCAGGAAGGTCATTGGCGAGCACAGTGCCCCGTCCTTCGCCAAAGGTCAAATAATGCATTTGGGAGTATGGGTAGACGACCTAGAGGTCACCCCGGAGCAGGGGGCCCTGATAGAGGTCAGTTTTCGCAAAATCCTCAGCAACCTTTTTCACGGGAAAATCAGACTTCGAGTGTGGACACGGGTAACATATTTGATCACCCTTCTGCTTCCTACCTTTCTGAAGAGCTTCCTTCTGACGACATTTTATTTCGTTAGGACTGCCCGAAGCAGGGTTTGGAACCTTCACCTATTCCCGTCAATCAGAAAGGTCCCTACGTTGAATTGTTAGTGGGGAATAGGAAACATAAGTTTTTGATAGACACTGGAGCACAGAAGTGCTCCATTGATCATTCCCGGGTTCCAAACATTCCACTGTCAGGGCAAACAAATGTTTCTGTAGGGTTTTCTGGCATACCAATTGCTTGCCCGGTTTCTTCGCCGGTGTCTGTTTCTTTGGGTCCCTTCACGGACCATTGTCCCTTCCTTCTGACTTCGAACATTGGAGAGAATTTGCTGGGGTTAAATCTGTTGAAGAAATTGAATGCAGTAATTCATTGTTCCTCTGATGGAGTACGACTGACGGTTTCACCACAGCAACTTCCCACTTCTCAGGTTCTGACTCGACCATTGCCTCCTGAGTTTAGCGTTGTTCCGGAATGTTTGTGGGCGTTTGACGACAATGATGTCGGGGTGCTACAGATTGAACCTGTTAGAATAGTTTTGAAACATGGAGTTAAACTAGCACGCATTCCGCAATATAAAATATCAGTTGAGGGCGAGCGTGCTTTGAAGTGCATTGTCTCTGATTTTGTGCATCGAGGAGTGATTGAAGAGATTGCAGGTAGCTTATGTAACAGCCCGATTTTGCCTGTATACAAGAAAGGCGACAATGCAATCCCATACCGTTTTATAATTGATTTACGTGCTATTAACAAAGTTGTCGCCCCACAATTTCCAATTGTGCCTGATGTAACAACGATACTAACAATGATCCCTGCTACAGCTACGCACTTTAGTGTTGTGGATCTAAAGAATGCTTTCTTTAGTATTCCTAGACACAAGGAGAGTAGATATTTGTTCGCGTTCACCTTGGGGGGACGTTCGTTCACATTTACTCGGGCACCTCAATGGTATACTGAAAGTCCAAGCATTTATAGTAGAGCTTTGAAAGAGCAGCTTGACACCCTTGAATTGCCACCTACTTGTACACTGCTTCAGTATGTCAATGACTTTCTTTTAGCTGCAGATTCTGAAAGTGCTTGTAAAGAAGGCACTGTATTGTTGCTTATTCACCTGGCTGAAAACGGTCATAAAGCTTCGCTCAAAAAATTTCAATATTGTTGTCAGGAGGTCGCCTATTTAGGGGAGAAGATTGACACCTGAAAGAAGAAAACTCATTTCTGGCATGTCTGTTCCAAATACACAGAAGGAAGTCAGAGCCTTAATAGGTATGGCTTCTTACTGTAGGTTGTGGATCCCAAACTTTTCACTAGTGATAAAACTGATGTTGGCTTTGACGAAGAAGGGCATTTCTTTGCCGCTGCCATGGAAATCGGAACATCAACGATCATTTGAGTTTCTCAAAACCGCGTATGCTCTGCAGCCGGTTCTGGGTACTCCAAATTATGACAAGGCCTTTGTGTTGTTTGTGCATAGAATGTGATGGATGTGCTTTGGCTGTGTTAACACAGGAACATGAGGGAAGTATAGGCCGTGCGACTCACTCTTCCGCCTTTGACCCTGTCGCATGCGCTTTGCCAAGATGTTTGCGAGCTGTTGCTGGCTGCTGCCACGTCTGTAAGACAGAGTGAGGGAATGGTCCTAGTCCATGATTTAATTTTGATGTACCTCACTCTGTAGATGTCCTATTGAATAAGCCCCAAACGCAACACCTCACGTCGGCACGGCTGACAAGGTATGAATTAATTCTGTTTGCCCCTCACATTCAAATTAAGAGGTGCTGTGTTTCTTAATTGCCGCTGAACTTCTACCTTTCCTGCAAAATACCTGTTTGTGGTGACGAAGAATTACATGACTGCCTGTATACCACTGGAACAGGAAACGAAAGGGCAAGGATATACCTTATAGATACTCCTTTGAGTAATGCAGAAGGGGAGCTGTTTTGTGATGGCTCCTGCTTCAAACTCCCCGATGTACATCTACAGCTGCCTACACAAGTTACTACTGTTGAGTACAGGTTTTTGAAATTAAGAGAATTCCGCATAACTCTGCGCAGGCCGCAGAGATTATAGCGTTGACCGAGCTTGTGAATCTCCCAAGGGCATATAGTTAAACATATATACTGATAGCCAGTACGCCTTTGGGGTGGCTCACAACTTCGGGAGGCTTGGGGTCGAAAAGAGGGTTCCTAACCTCACATGGGAC
>CM030325.1:1016398464-1016480152 GCA_002915635.3 Ambystoma mexicanum
ACTAAAGAAAGCATTCTTTAGATCCACAACACTAAAGTAAGTAGCTGAAGCTGGATCATAGTTAATATTGTCGTCACATCAGGCACAATAGGAAATTGTGGAGCAACAATCTTATTGATGGCACGTAAATCAATGATGAAACGAAAAGGAATTGCATTATCGCCTTTCTTGTATACACGGCAAAATCGGACTATTGCACAAACTACCTGCAATTTCCTCAATTACCCCACGATGTACAAAATCGAGAAATATGCTTTCAAAGCTTGCTCACCATCAACCGAAATCTTATACTTGTGGAATACGTGGCAACTTTACTCCTGTTTCAAAATGATTTTAACAGGCTCAATTTGTAAAACACCGACATCATTGTCATCAATCGCCCCAAACACTCTGGAACATCACTAAATTCCGGCGGCAAAGGTCTAGTCAAGAACTGAGAGACAGAAAGTTGCTGTGGTGAAATCGTCAAACGCACTCCATCCGAAGAACAATGAATTACCGCATTTAATTCCTTCAACAGATTCAACCCCAACAAATTCTCTCCACAGTTCGTAGTCAAAAGAAATGGACAGTGGTCCGTGAATGGACCCAATGTAATCGGTACCGGAGAAACCGGACAAACAACTGGTGTACCAGAAAACCCTACAGAAACATTGGTTTGCCCTGACAGTGGAATGTTTGGAACCCGTGAATGGTCAATGGAACACTTCTGTGCCCTGTATCTATTACGAATAGATGTTTTGCTATTTCCCACTATCATTCAATGTAGGGACCTTTCTGATTTAGGCGGAGATAGCGCGGTTCCAGAGCCTGCTTCGGCATTCCTAGCGAAACAGAATCTCACCAAAAGGGAAGGTCTTCAGGAGAGATATGGAGCAGTAAGGATGATCAAAATGTTTCTTATTATCCACACTCGGAGACTGATTATTCTGTGAAAAAGGTTGCAGCATTTTGAGAAAATCTGACTTCTACCAGCTACCAGGGCAGCTCTCTGAATTCGTTACCCATGTTACAAATGCATTATTCGGACCTCTTGCTGGAGGATCGGGCATTGTGCTCACCAATGACCCTCTTGTCTGCATAAGCACATTGGGTTCACGTTTATATAGGGACCAACGGCACATTACCCTGTGGACGTCACTCCGTCCCTAAACTGTGAATTAGCCCCTCTAGGGCCTCTAACAATTTGTTGTAATAGAACTTTTAGATTTTCAGGTTCCCTTTTTCTTTTTAGATTCTTCTCTTTCTTCATTTGATTGACTGCGGGTTCCATTAGTACTGAGCCATATGCAACACTTAGACTGAGACTTAGCCGCCAAGCGCTCTCAGAAGACATAATTTGCGACTGAATGGTCGGGCAACAATCCACGTACAAATTTATCTTACCAACCAGTAATTTTCCTGACTCTGTGCTCAAATCTTTGTCCACTGAAATGGTGAATAACACTTGTTTCGAACCGATTAAAGAATTCGGTTGCACCCTCAGACTTTCCTTGGATCACAGCAGTAAGTTTGTTCCCAAATTAATCCCTTCAATTCCGTTAATGTATAGCTTGTTAATTGTGGTGACTATTCTATCAGGGCAAAGTCAGTATTACCTGTGGCGCGGTTTATCATCGCCAGCTGGCTCTCTCGTATCTATGTTCTAACTATATTATCCATGTGTGCCCCTAACCCTTGTTACATCCTCTCCCAGTCTAATCTGTTTCCACACAATCAATAGGTAGGAGCACGGGAAATAACAAAATCAATATCACTCAGGGTAAATACTGATGACTGCAAGACAGATTCTATCTCTTTATAGAACCCTGTCGGATTTCTTCTAATATTGGGAATGGATTGTTTAATGGTGTTCACTTCCTGTCTCGAGAAGGGGACGTGAACAAACTGTGACACATAATGTGCAGGAAGTCTACCTGTTGCGGCATTAGCTGGAACTCAACTTTTGGACAAATGTCGGAGGAACCTCTCTCATAGGCAACTGAGAGATAGGAACTCCGAACGCTTACTGAGCACAGAGCTAAATCGAGCTCTAAGCAGCTGAAGGAGTGTCAGACGAAAAGCTCTCTTATAAATATTCAATAATTCTGCGGGACAACAATCTTTCTTTTTATACATTCATCCTGCAGGTATTCTACCATTACCTGTATCACTTTCCTCTGCATTTCTGGCGTATACTGACTATAACGTGTCATATACTTCTACGGGAGATATCGACATGTCTGAAATCCACCTAATCGCATCCTTTGTGCAAATTCGTGTTTCCTCACTTATCGACTTACAAGGAAGAACCGTTTCTGTACAAAAATAGTATTCAAACTACACCATCAATGTCTTCATTCCGTAACCTTTCTAACTCCCTTCTATACTCAAAAACACTCTCGACATGCTCATATACTTTCTCTGCAGTATCTCTTGAATATGCTAAAACATTCAGATTCCTCAACCCTTATGGGAGATCTATATCATCCAATCTGTTCCACATTACACATAAATGGATTCCCAACCCTTCAATGAAAACATTTTTCTCAGGAAAACTGTCTAGATTAGAGAGTGTGGCAAAAACATTAGCCTGTTCACCCCTTTCCATGCATTGTTTGACCCATGCAGTCAAATCCTCCTTTCTCTCCTTAGATACAGTATTACGAGTTACAATCTTTGATTCCACTCCCTTATCAACTACAAGTGGAACAGAACCACTCGGAAGAGGAAGAGTAGACAAATCTTGAACAATCGGTAACAAAGGTGCTATCACTGGTGCAGGAGACAGATCTACCAGACCCGTAACAGTAGGCAAAGGCGGAGGAGCAGGTGAAGGAGCAACGATAAGAGGAGCAACAACAGCCGGAGGAAGAGGAACAATAGGAGGAACGATAAGAGGATCCGGAATTACTACGTGAGGAGGAACGACAGCAGGAAGAGGTAAAGCAGCAGGAATAGGTACATACGGAGGTGGCGCAGTGGCACCAGGCCTTCGTTCATTTAGATGTTTGTCAATTAACTCATCTGATACATGAAAGTCTTTGGACGGATACATTTTCTGAATACCAAGTGAAAAAGCCCTATCCATATTTCTAACTGACTGCGACTGTTTATTTTGATCTTACAACCATGCTTTTTCGGCGTTCGTTGGACATGTGGTGGCGCGTATATTTCTCTCTACTTTTAAGTTGCTGCATAGCTTCTTTTTTCCAATTCTGTAATACATCAAATGCTGCAGGTCTAGCTTTTTTCTTTAATAATATAGACTCTAGATATTCTATACGATGATTTAAAAACTACAATTGGTTGGCCACTGAAGTTGGGAAGCATGTCTAGTTTGTCTGTGCCAAATATCATTAAACACGATACTGCCAAAGCCGTGCTTACAGTACATAGTACACGCCGGAGACACCTCCTGTGGTGCCGGTCGGCTAAATTACAAAGATTGTCTGTCACTGCGGAATAACGCCCGGAATCAGGCAGACAATTTTATCAGATTCCTGGTGTTACCTGGTCAATAATTGTGCTCGGGAGTACAATGCGCCAAAACAAATTATCAGGATACTTAAGAATCGGGTCATGACTCACCTGATCAAAGGACAAAGGAGGGCCGATCAGATATCTAAGCACTACAAAGGACGCACGTGGTTGGTGATTTTGGCAAAACTGCCCGCCTCGACATATGGACCCTCGTCAAGATGCCATCTCGGACCACGGGCTCACCGTCCAGGGATCGGGTTGTGCAGTATTGTTGAGGTATCACTTCTCCTCCAAGAAAGGGGCCCCCCTTTTTTACCGTCCGATCCCGGTCCGATAGCCGCGTCAACCTTCAACGAGATGGCATCAATCTTGAGGGTCCCTGTTCGGGTGCCATCTGTAAAAGCAAGGGAAAATATTGAGGCTGAGTACCACAAAAGGAAATACACCAAACACAGGCTTATAAAGATTCACAGATCTTTAATACTGCGCAGTTTACAAAGAAACAAATCAGATAGCTATCTAGCCCTCAGTACATCACAGTGAGTACCAGCCCTTCAGTGTGAGGAGTGAGAGGTACTGGACATCTGGACATTCGTACATTTATACAATTCAGTAATAATGTCCAGTCCTTCTGCAAGTTAATAATCTGTGTCTAGAGTTCGTGCCGAGTTCACTTATGGCTCATATGACAATATGCACACGGATTACATTTGGTTTACATTCAAACAAGTTACAATGGCAGAGTGTATTCCAGGATTTAGCAGTAAGCCTTAGCACATATCCCTTCACATTGCAGTTCAGCCAGTGTCCATGTTTGACATTTGCTTTGTATTGTCTTCGATGTATGTTCGTGGATGAGGCTTATTGGTGCAGACAATCCTAAGACCACAAGTCATGTATGGGACAAGGTCTCTTTACTCAGTCTAAACATTCGGACCGCAGACAGTCTAACCATTAACTAGGGACAAAGGTCGGGAAGGCCCGGTTACAAGTTGGAAACACAGTCCACCATTTTAGAACACAGAATTATATATGAACAGAAATCAAAATGATGGATGATCCTAAAATGGCAGCAAAGTCGATCTAAAATCAGAACTTTGCAACACGGTTTTCTTCGCAGAGCAACTGGGCTTAGGCGAATATATATTAGAAGGAGGTACAATATGATTCACGTTTAACACAGGGAATGAATATCGGTTTCTAAACCATCAATCAGCCGCACACCTCCAGTACACCAGAAGGGATCCAAACAGATTGGAAATACAAGTAAATTATAAAACTCCTTGTACAATTTTTGGTAATGTGGAAGGAACGGCAGGCTTATCTCTGCAAGCTTGATGGATTGTTGGATAGTTGCAACAGCGAAAATGCCAATTATTACCCAATGAGTAAAAGGACTATCCTGTCAATGTTGTATAAACATATCTACTTTACAGTTCTAGAACACTTCAAAATACAGCCCACCCTGTGAAGGAACACAGAGGACAGACAGTTTCATGAAGAAAAGAGATGCACTCTGGATACTCACAGGAGGGTAGTTGGTAAAGCAATCATTCTTAACTGTTCAAGGTTATTTGGTTTCAGCACCAAGGGATCAAAGGGTCATAAATGTCACTACGGTCCTTCAGAGAAGGACCAAGGGAACAGAACCACAATGTACCCTGTGCTTGTAGACATTCTTGGTGCTTGCCAGGAATAGAGTCAATTTCCAGGTGTGACAGAGTTCAAGACGGGAGACAGCTACAGGTGTCAGGCAGCAGGCAGTTCGGCAAGCAAGGCTGGACGGACAGCTGCAGGTGGGCATACATGTGGCTCAGGGTCAAGAATTGCTGTCTCATGGTGCTGGTTGGCGGATCTGGAACACTGGTCTCTGGGTGGCTTTAGTGACTGCAGCCTGCAACAGTCAGTGGTGCAGCTGGATGCTGTTTAAGGGTCGACTGCCTTGAAAATGTCCTTAAAATATGGGCGCTGGTGTTGATTGTTATGTCACTCCTCCTAGCTTCTTGCTGGGCACGAGTGATCCTTTAAGGCGGATAGCCCAAAGCTGAGAAGAGTGTTTGCAGGCAACAGCATTGTCCTTTGTTCAGAGACTCTCTGGCACTTCTCCACCAAGGAAACCTGGTTACAGAACCTAGCAGGCCACGATGTGTGCTGGCGGGGTACTGCGTTCTGGAGATTGCTGGATGGTCCTCTGAGGTCGGTATCTCTCTCTGTTCCCTGAAGCTGTTTAGGGTAGGGATGTTGCTCCCCTCTTGGAATTCCTGGCCTTCCTTCACTGGCAGGAGCTGTTATGCAGACTGTACATTCAGCCGGGTTCCAAATTAGACCTTTTTCTTACTCCTTTGAAAGTCGCCAGATGATCTCCTCTGTGAGGGGCTTTAACCCTCTATCAAAACCAAATGGGTCCCAGAGATTGATACATGCTAAGCTGACCTTATTGAAACAATCATGGGTCCCTCCATCAATCTTCTGTTATGTGTAAGGCCATAACCAGAGTGCTTTGAAACAGGAAAGTTAGGGGGTGACAACCTGTACTACTAAGTCCCACCAATCTTCCTGTCTGTTTTCGATCAAAGTGTCTCTCTTTTTCATTGAGCTCTCTGTGACTCCTGATCAAAGAGCAGGTCTCCCTTGAAGTTTGCAGCAAGAACCGACTTTCTGTCCCCATCAAATCACACACTTCTTCCCTCTGAAAGGAGGTTCCCTGCAAGGATTACCTACTGTAAACAGTTGTCGCAGACATGACATTCACTGCCCTTCATACAGAGGGGTAGGAGCTAGCTTTAAGTTGACACATTTCATATAAAAAAAGGGTTGGGCTTTCCTGCCATTTTTTAGTTCTGTGAACAGGCCTGCTTCAATTCATTCTCATCAGTATGCGCTGCCACCACACAAAACTTAACAATAGGCAGGGCGGATCCATGGAGCCTTTCATATTTAATTAGGCTGGCCATGACAGTAGGAAGGTGTTGCCTTCCCCTTCCTTGGATGCTTTAGATGTACCCGTGGCTGTCACTTTCCAGCTAAATGTGACAGGGAGGAGTGCACCTTTAGGCTCTGTCCCCGGAGTACACTTGATGATGTGTTTGTTGTGCGGCGAAGCATAGGAAAATGTGTGCGTATTTGTCCCACACATTTTCTGAGGTTGAACTCCATCATTTTATTTCTTACACAATTTCAAAAAGCCCAGGAGAGCGCACACTCCCTGTGAGGATGGCCAAATACCTCACAGTAGGTACCTGTGACTTATTAACGGTACTTGAAAAGGCTAAACATGTAGGAAACAGTTTTATTCATTTTAAAGGCATATTTGTATCAGATGGAATGAGAGGTATGCGCGGTATAAGAACAGTATCTAAGTTTAATTCATCGATCCGATCGGCCTCTATGATTTGTCTTTGTAGATGCGCAATCCTGAACCTTGTTCCATTGCAGAGTCCCTTTGATAGCATAAGATTGCATGGTGGCATAATTAAAGCACCTACTTTCACTTTTAGCTCATGAGGAGGCATTCATCCTACAGCATTTTGCTCTTTAGAGACTGAAACGTTTAGCCGGTAATTAACCATTCATTGACATTGGCACCACCGTGCCCTGTGTGAAGAGAAGTGGGGAGGAAAGAAGTAACTTGAAATTATTCTGAATGTTTGCAATAGTGGAAGGTGAAGGTGACTGCGTAGAACCATGTTAATTCTGTTTGTTAAAACGATAGCTGTTGTTGAAGTGGAAGGGCACACAGAGGTGCACATTGCCATTTGGACAGCACAGGGCAACCTAACACTGATACATTGCATCAAATGAGTAAGGAAACATACCTAAGCATTTTAAAAAATATACATAAAAGAAAAACAGATATTTACCTTCTATTATCTAACAAAAGAGAGTATGTCTCTCGTTAATCGACACTTCTCTCTAAAAGGCCCATGGTTTGCACAGGTTTTGCCAACCTGAAAACATTTTCTTATCTCCATATCTGCTCATTCTACATCCACATGCAAAACTTCCAGGAACCCTCCCAGCAGTCCCACCTAGCACTGTGTTGCTTGATTGGTGTTGTGCTAGTGTTACCTTCTTGGACCCTGCACAGATACCAAATATTTCAGCATATATTCCTGTGTTTAGTAATGTATTGTATTACCTCCCGCTGAGGTGCATCATCCATCCTTGCAGCCAGACCTGCCTGTATTTGTTGAAAAAAAACAGGGGAATTACATTACCGATGCCTCACCCCCTTTTTGACAAGACCCCGCCACCCTCTAAACATATTCTTTTCAAAACAAAACCCCAAACCCAACGTCAAATGACTTCAATATGAGCAGGATTTTGCTCAATACTTTCCGCCAATACCTCCATCTGATCGGCCACTAGCCCTCTGTTACTAGCCAATACAATCGAGGAGTGGGTGAAGTTGCTCAGATGGCTGGAAATCCCACAGACTCCACGCTCTTCCCCACAGACCTAGAGAAGAGCGTATAAAACCCGGAGTCATCGGGATACACCGGGAAAATCGGCATGTATACAATCATTCCCAACTAATAGGGGACCACAAATCCAGGCCCTAATGGGCCATTTCTCACCCTGCAGACATCCCTACTGCCGTCATTCTCACCCCCTGTCCCCTCTCCTCGCACCATCCCACCAAACAATGCCTTTGCCAATTTCCTGCCTAACACTATGACGAACGTCGCGTCACAGGCATCTTCTGATGGCCACCCATGAAAAGGGAGGAAGGACTTTAAGTAGTTCCCTTGGTCATTATCATTGAAGCCATCTTTTCTGTATGTTTTGTTTTCTTTAACTTGTTAAAAGGCAAGGGTGATCTGCAATTGCCAAGTACTCATTTTAAAAAACAAAACTATTTACACTGTGGACAACACACTTGGATACTATTAGGAAGAATTCACCTTCAGCTGGCCATTCCCGGATGGGAACGTCCCTGAATCTTCATTATGTGCCTTCACCTCACTCTGGCCTTTAACTTGTTGTTTTAGACTCTTACAACCTGGGAAGGCCTCTTGAGTGGGGGTCATTCTTTAATCTGGATTTGAGTTTCTGGAAAACAAATACTCTGTATATGTTCGGTCTATTTAATTCCTGTGTGGTTCTTCTTATACACTAAACCTTATGAGCATTTGACCATTAGGGCACCATTTTCAGTTGATACCAATCCTCTTATTTCACAGGGTAATTACCTACTTAAACACTGGGCCTCATTATGAGTTGGGCAGTATCCAAGCAGTAAATCCACTGGAATACCGCCCAAACAAATTACGGTTATCGTCACTTGGTCCTGCGTAATTTCTGCTGAATTACAAGTGGTGGTGGCGGTGTGATTCCCCATTTATTTTGAGTCCCTTGGAATCAATGGGAGTTTTTAGGCGGAATTACCGCGGCAGAATTTCTGCCCCGGTATTCCACCGATTCTGCTGATTTTTTGGTCGTGAGTTGGAGGATTTACCTCTGGGATTTTCCTCACCAGGCCTGAACTCGTAATTGGGCATAGTAGTAAGGTTGACGGTAACCGAGTTACCGAGGAAAAGAAGAAAAGAGTCTCAGAGTAAAAAGCGGCCTCACCTCCTCTGCACTCCACTGTACTGCTATGCAGTCAAGGTTTACTTAAAAAGTGCCAGGCTGTTATGTAAGTCTATGCAAAAAGGACAAGCATACTCGTCCTTGGCACTTAAGAGGTTAAGTCTATTCTGTTTAATTCTGTTTATAACAGAAAACAAAACATTTGTTTTTTTCCAAAAAAGAATATACATATATCAAGTTATTTTAATGAAACAATTGGCCTCATTATGAACCTGGCGGACAGTGCAGCCTGTAATACAGTCACGGCTGCCGCCGGAGTGTTTTTTTTTCTTTTTCGGCGCCCTGGAATGGGCAATTACCGGGATATTACAACCCCGGCGGGCCCGGTAATTGCCCATTGCAGGGTGCCAGAAAAAATTCTTCCCCATTCCCAAGCCGCATGCGGCATGATGTGCTCGTGGGTGCCGCTCTGCCCGTCAGGTTCAACCTTGTATCAATCAGAGCTCTATGCGTTTTGGGATTCCTCCTTCGTCAGGAGAAAAATGATTTAATGATTCCAGTACATTTCATTCTTCATGTTAGCATCAACATGAATGCCATCAAATCAATCTTTTCAAGAGACATTATTCATCTGGATTCTGAAGTGAGTCAAAACTTGCTGTGTGTAGATACCGAGTTACCGCCAACTTTACCACTTAACGCCAAACTCGTAATGAGGCCGATGTGTCTGGTGCATTCTCTGTGGTTATTTTGTCAACCATAATAACGTTCCGTGCATTAAACAATAGCTAGTAGATATTCACCAGGTGATATGTATACCCAATATGCTAAGGGGTTTAACCACAGTGGCGACTTATCAGGTGGCATAAACACTATATTCACAGACACCATGCTAGTCTGCCCATCCGTAGCAGCCTGGTCCTTGCAGCCTAAGGGCGGTAATGAGGGCATGGCCATGTTCCTTCTCTGATAGCAGAAGGTCAGGTGTGCTGTTGCGGAGGACTCTGGGCTGATGGATGACACTTCGGTTTTCTGCAGAGGAAGGAAGGGTAAACCCGCTCCTCCGCGATGTCCTTTCAGTGAACGCCGAAGGCTCCCAGGGAAGCACCTTTGGAGTTTGCGGACAATCCATCGTGACTCTTGCTCTTGCAGCTGTGCCCGCGCTAGATGAATAGCCTCTGTTTCATGTTTTTTTCTAAGTGAGTTGCCATGCAACACTGGCCTTAAGGACAATGCACTTTCTTTAATCAATGTCTGCCCCTATGCAGTAGCTGGTGAATGGGGGTAAGGGAAGGGGGGTCATGGTTTTCTTATTGTGCGGGCTAACCCTAGGGCCGCTGTTGGCCGATTGTTTGCTTTAGGAAACCATGTGTAGATATTTCTCAAACACCATCAAGCTTATGTTGGGTTAAAAAAAAGAATGGCAAATCTTTCTGCCAGAAATGCACGGGCGCAATAGGGCCATTTCAGCTGGCAAGGTACAAGCGCTCTAGCGTCACCCAGAAGTCATCCCGGGAAGCTCACATGCAGTTCTGAACTATTGAGCAATGCATTGTGGGTATACACATTCGTTTGCTCCAAAAAAGTATCTTTGTGTTATAGAACAATGTTTCTATATGAATAGCTTTATAAACCCAAGACAGTTTGCAAGTCTGCAGACAACTACATACATGTTTCAAACTCATTAGGGATCATGAGTGCAGTACAGTCTGACATATTGGGGTCCTTACAACCCTGGCGGTAGGGGTTAACGGGGCCGGAGAGCTGCTGGCCCGATAACCCTCTACCGCCCCATTACGAGGTCCACTCGCGGGACCCTCTAAGGACGTCTGGTAAAACCAGGAGTCCTTAGCGGTCCAACATGCTGACAATGGGCCAGTCATTAAGGGCCTGTTGTTAGCATGCTCCCTATTCCCATTGAGCCCTAGGGCTGCTCGAATGAGAATGGGGATGGGTTCCTGGAATGAGGAAATACCGGGCCCTCCAAG
Organism: Ambystoma mexicanum; assembly: GCA_002915635.3. Taxonomy (NCBI): domain Eukaryota; kingdom Metazoa; phylum Chordata; class Amphibia; order Caudata; family Ambystomatidae; genus Ambystoma; species Ambystoma mexicanum. Next base: position 1,016,409,447 of record CM030325.1, read on the forward strand.
GTCAGAATGGCCGGGATTTCCCCATTCCACGAACCCGGACCCGGTACCCGGAATGGGGGTAGCCATGCCGCAAATAGCGGCATGGCTACCTGCAGGTTCGTAATGACCCCCTTGTGATTAGAGCATAGGGGTATGTTAAGCAAACATCATCTGTTTTATTGTAAGTTTAAAAAACATGCAAAAAACCTTTTACTTGAAATCCAGTGGAGGAAAAACTGTTGGAATGTATATAGGGAGATCACAAATATGTATGAATGCATCTTATTTTTGTTTACCTTTTGCTGTATATTTCTGGCATTGTGCTTTGCTGTAAGGTGAACATTCTGTCTGTGTCTTAGTTGCAGTTGGTTTCCACCCACTCACAATGTAAACTAAAGAGTCCCAGATGTCTGAGCTTTGGCAGAACAGTGCTGTTTTTTTCTCTACCAGTTTTGATTTCATTGTGTGCTTGTTGTGTTAAATACTTTAATAATGATTGTTATGCTTTGCAGTGGACAAGCTGTATTATTGCCAGTTGGTCATGACATGACATCTATTGGGTTATTTGCGCAGCATTTGAAATATTGCAACAAAACCTATTTGCTCCCCACTTACTATTGGCCAACCCAATGCTTGTTATTCACTGTATTAAGAATGATAGCCTCACCCATGTTAGGCTACACTCCAACCTACCATTAGCGGGAGGCACACATGGGGTTGCCCACCCTCTTATTCATTCTGATTGAGTGAGGCAACCCTCGCCACTCCCAATAACCCTGTTGCTTTGCGTACCAGGTTAATAGATTCATACACAGGTAGGGCTCTCCTTTTACATCCAAAAGGATCCAGAAGATCTGCAGATCTTTCCCCGTGACCTGGTGTTAAACACTCCGACTGTGATAGCTGAAGGGATTTGCTTTGATGGGCACTCAGAATTTGAGGCCCAATATAGCAAATGTGAGCTGCCACCAGTAACCGAAACAACACAACGCGTTGCTGAACAGTGGGGATTTAGATGGTGCCCTAGAAATGCCAAATACCTAGGAATTCGGGATTCTTGTGAATTTGATATTCTATACAGTGAAATTGTATACAAATTCTCCGCGAGATTGCCACTAAAGTGGACAAATGTCTAACAGTGATTATCCCTTGGAAGGTTAGAACCTCTCTAGTGAATATTGTAATACTCTCCTAGTTCCAGTATCTGCTCATTAATATTCCCATGACACTCCCTCTATGTGTTTCCCACGATTCAACTCGCTCACTATTCACACTTGTGCAGGGAGGTTAACACCCTCTGTAACCTGAAGCCCATCCTCCCATCCACATCATTGACATTGCTGGCTAGGCTGATTGGAGTTTCAGTCAAAAACATCTAGACAGTCAAAGTGTGCATGTGGGAACTAATTCACATAATTTGGGGAAAGGAGACATCATGGACCTGAAACCAATGCTACATGGTTCTTCATATTGCGCTGGTTTGTTAGTGGGATTGAGCGGGAGAAGAGCACGAGAGCTGTAATGTGCTGTTGGTAGCTTCAGTTTGGAGAACCCGGTCTCTGAGCGTAGGTGTGTATTTGGTTGGGAAGCGTCATGTGGTGTTGAGGCATGATTGTGTATGGTTTGTTTCATGTAGGGTTTTGTGATGTGCGTGCGGTTTGTGGTACTGTAGAGGCATGGTCGTGTTTAGTTCAGAGGTTGAGAGTCAGTATGCAGATGAATAATGACCATGGTCACCTGCAGAGTATGGCTGTGTGCAAAGGTGCATACCACGTACAAGAGATCCATTGTCTACTCGCTACATTTCGGTATCGATCAGGATTAGGAATTAGAGATAGCATTTGAATCCGGAGCTAATCCGGAGCATTGTTCTGCTACGTTAATAAGATTTTTTCAGTGCAATAGTCACCACCCGATCAGTCTTATATCACGGGGGCTTGCCCAGAAAATTGCATATTGTGTCCTCATCAGGGGTAACCAGACCGTCTTCTGCAGTGGATAGCACGAGGGGGAATTGGGAGGATGGAGGAACCCGAAGAGGATAGCAACACAAGGATGAATAGTTTGAGACCTATTAAGTGGTTGAGAGCGGGTATATCATTCAATAAGTAGTGCTGTGTGTGTCATTAACAGTGAATCAGCTGGGATGCTGATTAGACAGAGCTGAAATATAATAACTTATCTTAACGTGCATTTTCCAGACCGCTCCAGACGGCTCCGTTTCTACTATTTGGAGGGTGGTCCTAGATTAAGGCATTTCATGGTTCTGAAATGGAATTGAGATATACTCAACTTTAAGTAGGGAGGCCTAATTGGCAGGTAACAACTGTATAGTTTATCTGCCCATCCGCAGCCAATGAAAGCGTGGCACCAACTGGGCATGGTAAAGTGAGATTAGCTATGCAGGCCACTCTATAAAGTCAGAGACGTGGTGGCACCACACTACTTCGTGTTATACCATAGATTAAGACTCGGAGGTGTCATATCGAAGGAATTCCTGACCTTTCTCAAGGCCCCCCAAAAGTGATATTGCCAATAACATAGACCAGTCAGCTTGTCATATAAAGCAGTGACTCCATAGTATAGTGTGGTTCTAGGTGGGCAAGGGGACGGTCTGCAGTATCCTGGCAAGAGTGTGTGACTGCAGAGGCTTGGAATAAGGACTGTGCACAGAGCTGCGGGAATGCAACACACCCGCTCAAACGCCTCCACCAAACCTACTACAGCCGCCTAAAAAGAAGGCGCTTGACTCGTGTGCATCGGGAGCATGCCCTTGATGCCTGCAGGAGGGGGAGAAGAGCACGAGAGCTGTGATGTGCTGCTTGCAGCTTCAGTTCAGAGTAACCGGTCGCTGAGCGTAGGTGTGCATTCGGTCGGTAGGCGTCATGTGGTGTTGAGGTGTGATTTTGTATGGTTTGTTTTCATGCAGGGTGTTGTGAAGTGCATGTGGTTTGTGGTGCTGTAGAGGCGTGGTCTCTTTCACATCCTCGTCGTCCCTCAGAGGTAGCTACATTCTGGCTGGAGGTTGTTCACCTGATCCCAGAGAATGGAGGAGGTGCTGTCTCACGTGATGCTTTGGGTGCATGTTGGTCTAGCTACACACCATGCCACGTGTGGTGCGGACATCGGTTGGATTGTTTCTTTTGCCGACCAATGAGCAAGTAGCACACACGTGGATGGTGTTCCCACCTCTGCTAATAACTGTCAGGATCAAGCGCCTCGTTCATGTATCAACAAGAAGGACACCCATAATAAGTGCTGCTCAAGAGCTTGCAACCCAGATATTATTGGTCATGTTCTATGCAGCATTTGAGAGGCCATACTTGGAAAGCTCCTCAATGATGGCCTGCAATGTATGTATATGTGTATGTATTTGTATTTATTTATTTATTGGAAACATGGGAAGTTTTACAAAAAAAACCTGCACAGATTAGGGTACTCCGGCAATCCTGAGGAAGCGTTTTTAATAATGATAAAATGGTAGCATTTATCTATTTATTGATGTATGATGTATTGATTTTTTGATGTATTTCATTTGTAAAGCGCACATAAGCCAGAGTAATCAAAGCACTGGTGGCATAGTTAAACAGAAAGCAGGGTAGATAAAACAGACTTTTCGGATGCGAGTCCAGCGAAGTCGACCTCCTGAGAGAGCAACAGAGTCTTAAGGTTTTCTCGCAAGGCCCAGTATGATTACTCCGATCTTAGGTAAGGACGTTCCAGTTCTTAGTGGCAATCACTGGGAAGCTCATCCCTCCCGACCTCCTTAGTCCTCCTTATTCTGAATCTGGGCGGGTGAGACGGTGCAAGTTAATTGTGGAAGTGAGTCTTGGGGATTGTGATCTTTTGGGAGAGGGATCTGGGAGCAGTGTTCCAGATGCATTTATGGATCATGGCACAGGTTTGAAAATGATGCGCTCATGAATCGGGATCAAATGCACATTTCTCCTGGCAGCTGCGATGTGCACTTATTTCGGTATATATTCAGGATTGGTACAGGTACAGAGAATTGGACAGACGAGAACAAACAAAATAAAGAAAACATAGGGGATGAGTGTGGCAATGAAAACATACAGTTTTATTTCCATGTGATAAAATACAGACAGTGCATCAGAATCAGAGGCACGGTTTAGGAGCATAGGGAGGTTGGAACTAGGGGAAAAAGGTCGTGGGGGATCTTCTTCCAGGGAGAGGTGAAGCTTTTTAGGGCCAGCTTGTTGCCAGCTATTCTGGGATGGATTTGATGTCTGGTGTTAGAGAATTCCAGCGATGTGGAGGAAGTAGTGAAAAGGAATGGAGGTAGCCCAACAGAGGTCAAGGGGCAGACAGCTTATAGATAGCTGTGGATTATACAAGGTGAGGAGGACAGTGTTGGAAGATTGAGAGTGACAAGTAGGTTTGTGCTAAGACATGCTTGCATTTAAAGACAGGAAGGAGAGGGTTTGAAGGGACTGGATGCACATGGGGATCCAGCGTAGCTGGAGTCAGTGGCTCGAGGTGGGAGAAGATTGGGGAAAAAGGAAAAGGATGTGGGCTGTGCGACGTATCAACTTCTAGGGCAAGCGTGGTCCAGGGATGAGTATTGGTTTCTAAACCATCAATCAGCCCCACACCTCTAGTACACCAGAAGGGATATGAACAGATTGAAAACACAAGCAAATTATAAACCTCCATGTCCAATTTTGGTAACGTGGACGGAACGGCAGGCTTATCCCTGCATGGTCATAGATCATTGGTTAGTTGCTACACAGCAGAAATACAATGATTACCCAATGATAAAAGGGATGGTTCAGTCAAGGTTGTGTACACATATCAACTCATTACAACAGACAGTTCCTGCTCACTATAAAATACAACCCACCCTGTACAGAAACACAGAGGACTCACAGTTTCACGAAAGAAAGGTATGCACTCTGGATACTGACAAGAGAATAGTAAGTGAGGAATATGCAATCAGTCTTAACTGTTCAAGGTTGTTTTGTTTCAGCGCCAAGGGATAAAGGTTCATAAATGTCACTAGGGCATTCAGAGAAAGACCATGGGGACTGAACCACAATGTACATGGTGCATGAGATGGTTTTGATTCTCGACAGCATAGAGTCAGTTCCAGGATGCTTTTCAGCTCCTGCGACAGGGTTCAATATGGGAGACAGCTGTCGGTGTCAGGCGGCAGGCAGCTCGGCAAGCGACCTGGACGGACGGCTGCAGGGTGACCTACACAGTGACTCAGGGTCAAGAAATGTTGTCTCTGTGCTGGTTGGTGGATCTGGAACGCTGGTTGAGGCATCTCAGACAGCTTTAGTGACTGCAGCGTGACAACAGTCAGTGGTGCAGCCGGTCGCGGTTCGAGGGCTCGACTGCATTAGAAAAGTCCATAAAAGATAGATGCTGGTTGATGCTTGTTGGGCACTCCTCCTAGCTTCTACACTGGGTTTGTGATGTCCTTAAAGTGGATTGCCCAAACTTGAGGAGAGTGTTTTGCAGGCAACAGCTGTCGTTTGTTCAGAGACTCTCTGACACTTCACACCTAGGAACCTTGCTGGCAGAACCTAGCAGTGGACGTTGTGTGCTGGCTGGGTGCTGGTTCTGGAGCTGCTGGACAGGTCCACTGAGGTAAGTATCTCCTTCTGTTCCCTGTGAGATGTTTAGGAGAGGGACCTTGGTTCCCTCTTGGAAATCCTGGCCCTCTTTCACTGGCAGAAGCTGTAAAACAGACTGTACCTTTAGCCAGGGTCCAAATGAGTCCTTCGTCTTACTCCTTTAGAAGTCATTGGGTGGTCTGCCAAAAGAGGGGCTCAACCATCTTTTAAAGCCAAATGGACCTCAGTAATTGGTGCAGTCTAAGCCTACCTTAATGAACCAATCCTGGTTCCCCACCAACCATCTTCTGTTATGCATGAAGTCATAACCAGAGTGCTTGGCAAGAGGAAAGGTAAGGGGTGATGACATTTACTACTAAGTCCACCCATCTTTTGTCTGTTGTAGATCAAAGTATCTCTATGTTTAATTTAGCTTTCTGTGGCTCCTGATCAAAGCACAGGTCTCCTTTGAAGTGTGTGGCGAGAACAGACCTTTTGTCTCCATCAAATCACATACTGCTTTCCTCTAAAAGGGGTCACGCTGCAGGGGTTGCCTATTGTAAAAGGTTGTCCCAGACCTGACTTTCACTGCCATTCATACGGGGATGGGAGCTAGCTTCAAGCTGACAAATTGCATATCAAAGAAGGTTCCCTGTCCCCTTTTGTAAGTTCTGCGATCAGGCCTCCCACAGCCTTTTACAATTAACTCTGATCAGTATGTGCTGCCATTGGTTTCTTCAGGAGCATGGTGGCTATGTTATGCTGTAGAAGACAGTTAAGATCCAGGACGTGAGTGAGAGATTGGCGGAAAGGAGACATGAAGGGTGGTGAGGGGAGCAAGAGCCCTCAATATGTGAGGTGCGAAGGGATGGAGGTGGGGCACTGGAGGGATTGATGTCTGGTGGATAGGAAGCAGATTACTTGGGATGTAGGAGGGAACTCAGATAAGAAGTAAGAGGAGGGTTTAGGAGGGAAGAGGAGGTATCTAGAGGAGATTAGGGAGGGTATCATGGATCTTGTACGATTTCTGAAGAGAAGAAGAAAGCAAGTCATCAACCAAGAAGCAAGAGGGATGGCGAGTGGATGAGGAGTGGTAAGCATGGCCTGGAGGATTTTTGGATAGATTATGTAGTTGAGAGCAGAGCATGTTGCACCATAGCTTTTGAAAGGCATGGTGGATCTAGTGGTGAGAACAGGAATATGAGCAGAATCACACTGCTTGAAGGGGGTAGCAAGCACACAGTAAACTAAGAAATGTTGTATCAATGGAGCAGGCATCCAAGGGTGAGAGGACTTGGAAGGAAGAGCACACCTGGCTTAGACAAAGTATCCAGGATTCAGGCAGAAACCTATGTTTGGAGATCAAGGTGGAGCGGAGCAAGAAGTGGTCTGAAATAAAGGGGACAATCAAGGGGCATGAGGATAGGAGGGAGGACGAAAGGAACATTACGTCCAAAGTCTTTGCATGGACCTGGTGGATGGTAATGGAGGCATCGATTATGGTGGATCTGCCATTGGGAGAGAACATGCATAGTCGCTGCATTCTAGCAAACAATGAATGGTCAGACATGAAGGAGTCAAGCAGTATGCTATGATGCTCGCCAAGCTAAGGATGTCAAAGGCTTGCTTTATTATGTTTGGGCCCTCTGAGGGAAGGTATTCCAGAAGGAGATCAAGGTTGGTTGTGGAAGGTGGAATTAGAGCTTCAGAGTGCTAGGGTTGATAGACGGGAAAGATAGAAAGAGGGCCAGGAGCATGGAAGTGACCACAACATGTTTTAAAGAGGATGGAAGAGATGTCAATAGGTTTGGCTAAGTGGCATCGTGTGGGAGGGGGTGGCAATTGAAGGGTCTAACTGGCATGAGCCTTGAGTCTGGTGGTGAACAAAATTATTTTTAACGCAATAAGAAGTGCATGTACTTTGACAGATGTTGCAATCAGATGACAGGGCATGTTTGATGGGGGAATGCTATAGGTAAGTGTGGGGGATGGATGGTAGGATTAAAGGCGAAATTAAATAGGGTGTTGGGGATGCAAGATGGAATTACATTGCTACTTTTTGAGAGATGTGCCATCTTGTGACCATGGGCAATGCGTGTAAGAGTCAAGGAGGCTTGTAGGTGGTACCCTGAGTCTAGCTGCACTTTTCCTAGATCACTCAAGGAAGAAGCAGGACCTGGTCACGTGGGGCAGTTGAGCCTGAACTGAGGCAAGCTGACCCAAGTTCTTTTCAAGTGTGAATTGGCTAGATATGGTAGTGATTATGCTTCTGTATGATGGTGTATCTGTGGTGGAAAGAAACACATCCTGCAGATGGTGAGCACAAATCAGCAATCTACTTGTATCACAATACAAAAAGTTGTTCGGGTATTTTGTGCTCATCGCTCAACAATCCAATAGTTAACTAAGAATTATTCTTCATCAGAATTATGTTGACAATCTTTATTGTTATTAATAAGTATTCATTTGACGATTGCATATCATGCAGTCATCTATGTGTTTACAGAAATCACATGCATACGTTTCCTGTCAGTGTAGAAGTTGCTTGCCAACACGTGTTTCACCCAACAGGACTTTTTCAAGGCTACACCTTATGCAATTTGTCAAGTGACTAGTCTGGGAACTCCCTAGATGAAAGGTTGATCTTCATTCATCAAACTTCTGCAATGTCTTTGATGTAATGTTCGAGTACTTACAGCATCCAAATTTAATTAGAGGTAATTGGATTTGATCTCCGAATATTCCCACCTGTAACTTTCATCTGTTGTTAAATTGCTTTTCCTCATTTATTGTCAACTATTTCGGGAGCTTAATTCTTCCAGGCTTCTGTCAGTCAGTAACGTAGCAGGATCTAGTATCAAGGGAACTCCCAGAATAGACTAGCTTGCTTTCCTTTGGACTCATTTTGGATGGCTTGCAGACATATGTGAGAGAGGCTTGCATGGACCAAAGGCCTTCTCAGTGGAAAAGGAAGTGGATAAACCCAATGCAGAGGAGAGGAACCAGGCTGTGGGGGGAAGCTGTTAGAAAACGGGACCTGTCATGGTTGGTTTGGGACCATTGGAGAGGTTAGTCACATTGTTAGGCAACCAAGACATTGAGTAATATCTATCAGCCAACCACAAGATGGCTGCTACGTTCCACATAGCATGGCACGTTCCTGGAGGTGGTGCCCTGTCTCATTCCACAGCAAATACAGTGCAGAATGGCAAGCTTTGCACCACAACTTATCTTGTTGCCACAGTGCTTTTCACTGTATTATTGTGGCTTCCCTGTTCTCTTTGCCTTCCTTCTTCAATCATTGTTCTGTTTCTCTTGTGCTCTGAATCCTCTTCTGCTAATCCAATTCGAGCCAGCAGTACTCCATCCAGCCGTTGCATTACCCCAGCAGTATGCTCATCTAGCCAGTGCAAGCTCATTTGTCTCGGCGGATAGCTCTGTGGCAACGTGCTCGCCTTGGAAGCAAGATGACGCGGAGCAACACAGGTTCGATCCCCGGGTCCGTGTTTAGAAAAACCCTGGGTATTAAGTGCGTTATAAATAACCAATTAGAATGAACCATCCAAACCCTGCACTACTCTGCCGGCACACTCATTTCATTGGCGCAAGATTTTCTCCTCATAGTGAGGTTTTTCCATGCGTTTGGCCTGGCTGGAAGCCTAAGCTCTCCAATCAAATCGGATAGTCCTGGCTCTCAGGGAGGACAAACCTTTTCTCTACAACACCATGACCTCTATCAAACCTCAAGTAAGGCAGTTCTCTAAGAGAAGATGGCCCATCTTGTTGAGTGATGCCCACCTGTTACTGAATGCGGGAGAATTGAACTAGTGCTTGAGAGGGTACTCGTCTGCTTGTATGACAGCCAAAATAAATTTCTATGTGCATATAATTCCATTCAGAAATATAGTTTTGAGGCTAGGTTTGCTCTAAAGAGGAATTGATGAATACCCAGTCCTTCTTATTTGTGAAAGTTCTGAGAGTGGTATATTGATTGACTGTACATGGGTAATTAGCAAATATTTCAAAGTGGAAACTTTGGATTTGGTGGAATAGACCCACATGGTGTGTGTATTGGGAGATGACTAACTTCCTTTCTGGGCTTTGGGCAAGTACAGAATGCGATCCACATTATATCTCACCTTGCACATATCTAGGAAAACAATGTGATTGGTGACAGCCCCTGGTTATATCACCAAGCAGAGTCCTATTACTGGCTCTGGTCCCTCAAGAAAAAGGGGAAAAGGGTTTTTAACTGCCACATGCTTATCCCATTTTAAAATGCCCATTGCAAAATGCCAAAATGTACAATTGCTACACCATAATGCAATAAAGACGTTATTACCCAAATTGACCTTTTACAATTGACCTTCTGCACAATTGACCTAATTATAGTGGTCCTAATTGACCTTCTGCACAATTGACCTTTATATTATTTTAGTTATTTTATGTATGTATTGGGTTGGTTTGGGATTATAAATAATATAAGGGTATTGGATGGGGGTTTGCGTTTTTTTTTTTTTTTAGTTTGGGTGGGGGTCACAGGGCGTTTTCCCCCTGCATATATGTCCTAATTGACCTTCTAAATTAGGGCAATATCTCCGAGGTCAAATCTCCCGAGGTCAATTGTGAAAAGGTCAATTAGTATACAACCATAGAGACACCATTTACAGGAATCTAGCAAACATACAAGTTAAATCGACATGTTTCTTTGTGCATGCGATTTACACAAATACATGTCAAATAGCCTGTCTTTAAATTTAGTTTTCTAAAGTGTTGTTTGAAACACTGGCATATCCATTGAGAAGAAATTAGGTATTTATTTCGAATAAATTAAAAGTAGAGATATTTAGATAGGCTGGGATGTTCTGATTTAATTTAGTTTTTTTTAAATGAAATCTTTGTCCTGCGACATTATTCACTTTTGAATGCATGGTGAAATGTTTGCTGAAGTTAAACGAAATGTACATATGGTGGCGTGTGTGCTTTTAAAATGTCTACATTCAAGTTACTTGCAGCTTTGACAAAGGAATTCATGGAAAATGGTACAAATGTATAACTGACTTATATTTTAAACTGATTTAATTATTTCCATTGTATTAGTAAATGAAACTGGCATGTCTCAGGTTAATAAAAAAAGATGTTTTTTTTTTTATTTTCCATTGTATTACTACAGTGAACTGGCATGTCTCGGGTTCGTTAAAATATTTTTGTGTTAACCGAATCACACATCCGTGTCGGATTAGTTAATCCTATGGAATGTTTATTTTCCTTTTCACACCAATCGATACATCCTGCTAGGAAACAAAGTTTCTGTTGTTGTTAAGAATGCCTGCTGGCAATGACACTAGCCCTGGCTGCATTATGACGTTCTGTGCAACCCTAGAATTTCAAACATTAAAACACAGTGAGCAAGAGGCGCCAGAATGAAGTGATTTCCGGTAAGTGTTGCAGTTCCGGTCATTTACTAATAGGGGCAAAAACAGAGCAAAGAAAATAGCGAGCGTTGTGTTTTCAGTCAGACAGAAAATTATATCATTTAAGCCGGAATTTGGAATTTTAGACTTTAGTGTTTCTCTAACAATAATATTTGCAATTTAAAAATGTAAATGTGCTTGATCTCTGTGCACATGAAAAAGATAACACGAGCTAACTGCCTGCGACAGCTCCTCTAAAAAAGAGCCACGTGATCTCAGTCGTGGAGTGAGGAATTTAAGTCCGAGGGGATAGGTGGAAAAAAAAGATATTGGAGGCAAAGATGAGGCTAGAAAGCAATACATCTGGCCTCTGTTGTATCAGTACTTCAGTACCGCTGCCTCCGGTCTCATTACTTCAATGCATCAGTACTGCCGGCTCCAACAATCTCAACTCTACAATAACATTGACTCCAGTCCCAGCACTTCAGCATATCACTACTCCTGGCTCCTGTCCCAGCACTTCAGCATATCACTACTCCTGACTCCAGTCTCAGCACTTCAACATATCACTACTCCTGACTCCAGTCCCAGCACTTCAGCATATCACTACTCCTGACTCCAGTCTCAGCACTTCAGCATATCACTACCCCTGACTCCAGTCTCAGCACTTCAGCATATCACTACTCTTGACTCCCGTCTCAGCACTTCAGCATATCACTATTCCTGACTCCATTCTCAGCACTTCAACATATCACTACTGCTGACTCCAGTACCAGCACTTCAGCATATCACTACTCCTGACTCCAGTCCCAGTACTTCAGCATATCACTACTCCTGACTCCAGCATATCACTACTCCTGACTCCAGTCCCAGCACTTCAGCATATCACTACTCCTGACTCCAGCATATCACTACTCCTGACTCCAGTCCCAGCACTTCAGCATATCACTACTCCTGACTCCAGTCCCAGCACTTCAGCATATCACTACCCCTGATTCCAGTCTCAGCACTTCAGCATATCACTACCCTGACTCCAGTCTCAGCACTTCAGCATATCACTACTCCTGACTCCAGTCCCAGCACTTCAGCATATCACTACTCCTGACTCCAGTCTCAGCACTTCAGCATATCACTACTCCTGACTCCAGTCTCAGCACTTCAGCATATCACTACTCCTGACTCCAGTCTCAGCACTTCAGCATATCACTACTACTGACTCCAGTCTCAGCACTTCAGCATATCACTACTCCTGACACCAGTCTCAGCACTTCAGCATATCACCACTCCTGACTCCAGTCCCAGCACTTCAGCATATCACTACCCCTGACTCCAGTCTCAGCACTTCAGCATATCACTACTCCTGACTCCAGTCTCAGCACTTCAGCATATCACTACTCCTGACTCCAGCCTCAGCACTTCAGCATATCACTACCCCTGACTCCAGTCTCAGCACTTCAGCATATCACTACTCCTGACTCCAGTCCCAGCACTTCAGCATATCACTACTCCTGACTCCAGTCCCAGCACTTCAGCATATCACTACTCCTGACTCCAGTCCCAGCACTTCAGCATATCACTACCCCTGACTCCAGTCTCAGCACTTCAGCATATCACTACCCCTGACTCCAGTCTCAGCACTTCAGCATATCACTACTCCTGACTCCAGTCCCAGCACTTCAGCATATCACTACTCCTGACTCCAGTCCCAGCACTTCAGCATATCACTACTCCTGACTCCAGTTCCCAGCACTTCAGCATATCACTACTCCTGACTCCAGTCTCAGCACTTCAGCATATCACTACTCCTGACTCCAGTCTCAGCACTTCAGCATATCACTACTCCTGACTCCAGTCCCAGCACTTCAGCATATCACTACTCCTGACTCCAGTCCCAGCACTTCAGCATATCACTACTCCTGACTCCAGCCTCAGCACTTCAGCATATCACTACTCCTGACTCCAGTCCCAGCACTTCAGCATATCACTACCCCTGACTCCAGTCTCAGCACTTCAGCATATCACTACTCCTGACTCCAGTCTCAGCACTTCAGCATATCACTACTCCTGACTCCAGTCCCAGCACTTCAGCATATCACTACTCCTGACTCCAGCATATCACTACTCCTGACTCCAGTCCCAGCACTTCAGCATATCCCTACTCCTGACTCCAGTCCCAGCACTTCAGCATATCACTACTCCTGACTCCAGTCCCAGCACTTCAGCATATCACTACTCCTGACTCCAGTCCCAGCACTTCAGCATATCACTACTCCTGACTCCAGTCCCAGCACTTCAGCATATCACTACTCCTTACTCCAGCATATCACCACTCCTGACTCCAGTCCCAGCACTTCAGCATATCACTACTCCCTGACTCCATTCTCAGCACTTCAGCATATCACTACCCCTGACTCCAGTCTTAGCACTTCAGCATATCACTACTCCTGACTCCAGTCCCAGCACTTCAGCATATCACTTCTCCTGACTCCAGTCCCAGCACTTCAGCATATCACTACTCCTGACTCCATTCTCAGCACTTCAGCATATCACTACTCCTGACTCCAGCATACCACTACTCCTGACTCCAGTCCCAGCACTTCAGCATATCACTACTCCTGACTCCAGTCCCAGCACTTCAGCATATCACTACTCCTGACTCCAGCATATCACTACTCCTGACTCCAGTCCCAGCACTTCAGCATATCACTACTCCTGACTCCAGTCCCAGCACTTCAGCATATCACTACCCCTGACTCCAGTCTCAGCACTTCAGCATATCACTACTCCTGACTCCAGACTTAAGCACTTCAGCATATCACTACCTCCTGACTCCAGTCCCAGCACTTCAGCATATCACTACTCCTGACTCCAGTCCCAGCACTTCAGCATATCACTACTCCTGACTCCATTCCCAGGGCTTCAGCATATCACTACCCCTGACTTCAGTCTCAGCACTTCAGCATATCACTACTACTGACTCCAGTCTCAGCACTTCAGCATATCACTACCCCTGAATTCAGTCTCAGCACTTCAGCATATCACTACTCCTGACTCCAGTCTCAGCACTTCAGCATATCACTACTCCTGACTCCAGTCTCAGCACTTCAGCATATCACTACTCCTGACTCCAGTCTCAGCACTTCAGCATATCACTACCCCTGACTCCAGTCTCAGCACTTCAGCATATCACTACCCCTGACTCCAGTCTCAGCACTTCAGCATATCACTACCCCTGACTCCAGTCTCAGCACTTCAGCATATCACTACTACTCACTCCAGCCTCAGCACGTTTACTACCATGACTCCACCCTCAATAATTCAGTACCACTAGGTTCTGTATCAGAACTTCAGTACTGCATACTCCAGTTTCAGTAATTCTGTACTTCTGAATCCAGTCTCAGTACTACTAACTCCAGTCTTAGCACTTAAGCACATCAGTACTTCTGACTTCAGTATCAACAGTTATGTACTGCTGACTTCAGTTTCAGTACTTTTAGTACACATGTCTCAGTATCTTAATAAACCCTCACATCAGTACCGCTGACTCAGATATACATGATAATTCCTTGAATGGGTGGTATGGTCTGCACGGTTAGTGCTGCTTAAGTGTCTCTGACTCCAGTTTCAGTACTCCAGTTCCACAAATGTCATGATCAGAATGCCTATTACTGCAGACACCAGTCTAAGTTACTTAACTCATCTGAATCCAGTCTCAGTACTTCAGTAATACTAGCTCTATTCTCAGCACTTCAGTATTCCTGACGTCAGTATCAGTACATCAGCCCTTCTGTACTTCTGGCTCCAGTTTCAATACTTTATTACCTCTGATTGCAGTCTCAGCATTTCAGTACCCCTAACATCTGCCTCAGCGCTTCAGTCTCAATAATTCAGTACTCCTGACTCCAGTGTGTGATATAATTTCTTCAACAGGGACAGTGGACCCCACTGTAAATATGTCAGTACCCCTGACTTCAGCGGAAATTATACCTCATTCAATAGAGTTAGTAGATTTCATCCTACGTACATCAGTGCTTCTGAATCCAGTCTCAGATGTTCTATTCCACTGACTCCAGTCTCAGAACCTCAGAACTTCAGTACTCCTGACTTCAGTGTCCGAACATCAGCCCTTCTGTACTTCTGGCTTCAGTTGCAGTACTCCAGTACCACTAATTTCAGGCTCAGAATGCCAGTACTGCAGACACCAGTCTCAGTTACTTAAGTGCATCTGAATCCAATCTCAGTGCATCAGTACTACTGGCTCTAGTCGCAGCACTCAGCACTTCAGCACTTCATTACTCCTGATATCAGTCTCATCACATCGGCCCTTCTGTACCATGAGTCCAGTCTCAGCATTTCAGTACCTCTAACGTCTGCCTCAGAGCTTCAGTCTCAAACTTTAGTACCCCTGACTCCAGCGGAAAATATAACTCCTTCAATAGAGTTAAGTAGACCTCACCCTAAGCGCATAAGTGCTTCTGAATCCATCCTCGGGTGTTCTTTTCCACTGACTCCAGTCTCAGAACTTCACTACTCCTAACTGCAGTATCCACACATCAGCCTTTCTGTATTTCTGGCTCCAGTTTGAGTACTTTTGGAGCACCTGATTCCATTATCAGTATTGAAGTACCCCTAACTTCTGTCTCAAACCTTCAGTCTCAAATCTTCAGTACCCCTGACTCCAGCTGAAATTATAACGCCTTCAATAGAGTAAGTAGACTTCATTCTAAGTGCATCAGTGTTTCTGAATCCAGTCTCAGCACTTCAGAATTTCAGTACTCATGACCACTGCACACACTATAATGTGTTCAATCAGGAGAGTGGACTGCACTCCCAGTGCTTCAGTGCTTCTGACACCAGACCCAGTACTTCAGAACACCTGAATGCAGTCTATGTTCTTTCTTGTTCCTGACTCCAGTGTTAGTACCTCGTTGCTCCAGAATCCAGAATGAGTATTTAAGTGTCCCTTAGGCCAGTGTCAGTGCTTCACTATCCCTGACTCCAGTATCATTACTTTAGAACCACTAAGTTCAGTACCCCGGATCTGAGTCTCGGAACATCAGTTCCATACACTCTAGTCTTAATACGTCAGTAACCCTGACAACCGCTGGCAAAGTAACTCCTTCAGTGATGGGAACAGATGTTACTCTTAGTACTTCAGTAGCCTTGACTCCAGTCTCAATACTCCAGTACTCCTTACTTCAGTGTGAGTATTTCAGTACCCCAAACTTCCAATCTCCAAACCTCAGTACTACTGATTCCAATCGTGCCAGTTGTTTATTTGATCATCAGATACACTCCTTTTGAGTTACTGTTTTATTTTATTGGGTGTGATGTTTATGGATGTGTAAATGCCTTTATGCTCAAAGGGAAGAGCCCCATATCATGCATTGAATCAGGAGCTGCAGAGCAGGCCACGTAACACCTGTGGTGGAAATTTCTGTGGTAACACCCGTGGCGGCCATGTCATCTAAGACTATGCCACTATGTAGCTATGAGACTTGCTAGCTCCACTGCAGAGTTAATAATGCTTCTCTGAGTTATACCAACCCTGTGCTTCCAACCATGATCCATTAATTCCAAAACGTAGGCGGTTTTGAGGGGTGGGGCTTATATTAAATGAGGTAAAGGATTTTGTGAGGGTACATGGAAGGGGACGATGATTTGGAAAGAAGCGTATCTTTTAAAAAATGAATAAAAAAAGGTAAGCACCAGAGTCGAAGAACTGACATGTCTGGCTTTCTTGAAAGACATGGGTAACAGATCACTAAATGAGAGAACAGTACATGGTACCCTGGGGAGGGCAACGTTAAGAACAAAAGTCATGAATGAATTATCGATTACTTCATGATGAGCTTCTGAGATTGGAGTAAAGTTGAAGGTCACACAACTGCCTGAAACTATCAGAAGTCATGAGCACGTCCATGCTTCCCATCGGAAGGGATTGAGAAAGCAAAGACAGCTATAATGCTTGCTAATGACAAACTCATTAACATTGACATGAAGCAGATGCATGTATTCGTTTATTTACTTGATTTACATACAGGGAAGAACACTGCTCTTTTGATCACAAAAGAGCATGCAATAGATAGGAAATCACATTTGATTGGAAGTGGTGAGATACTTACAATGGGGTGAGTTTCAGTGATATTCTGACCAGATTGTGGGGGGTGTACATTGAACAGTCATTTGGGACAATACATGAGTGGACATCCATAGAGTAAGGTCAATCAACATTAGACATGTTTAAGTGTAGGTAGGCCGTACAGCCAGCTGTTTTAGGAAAGTGACTGGGATGGATGAAGTTTCATAGTGGAGGTAAAGAATGTGAAGGACAGAGGTAGGTTCGAGGCAAGTGCCATTTTGAGCAGAAAGGCAGATGAGAGGTAGGTCGTGTGGATAACTCAGACGTGAGGAAGTAGTTTTTGAATTTGGCCTTGAACACATTTTTACGGACTGTTTCTCGGATGTCCGGAGGTAGAGAATTCCGTGCAAGTGGAGCAGAACATAGAAAGAGTGGAAGCTCCGGGAGGTTGAGAGGCCACAAGGGTGGTCAAGGAGGCAGAGAAGAGATTTCAAGAAGGCTTGTAGAGTTGGATCGATAAGGATAGATGTGGTGCCTTACAGGGGATAGATTTGTGAACCAGGAGAATACATGTGCACCTAGCCCTGTTTTGCATCGTCAGCCATCCAGCCTGCTGATGGTAAGAGGATGTAGGTGTGAAGTCAGAGAGTTCAAAGAAAGTCATGGTAGCAAAGTTAATAATCTTTAAAAGAGGGCAGACATAGCTGGGGAAACTAGAGAGGATGTTGCCATAGTAGTCCACTTTAGAGAAGACAAGCGTGATTAGGAGATGCTTGTCAGTGTTGAAAGGACAGAGGTGCCTCATTTTCCAATTTTTTATGAGGTTGAAGCAAGCCACTGTTGCTGTTTTGGAAATTAAAGTAGAACATATGGGATAAGAGCCATAGATTAAACTGAGGTTTCTGACTGAAAAAGAGCAAAGGAGAGTGTCAGATAGGAACTGGATAGGCAGGGGAGGAAAATAGAGAGTATTTGACAGGGAAGACGAGCTCCTCTGTTTTGAATAATTCAAAATGAGAGATTGCAAAGCCATCCAATAGTAAATGGCAAAGTGATGGTTGAAAATTGTTATGAAGTTATTACATTATGTTGTTATTAATATGGAAGGGGAGACATGCATGCAATACTAGAAGCCATGGAAGCGTGGAGTTGTCACTGCTGCCAGGTTCTAATGATGTCACAGGGCACTAGCTGTATGCTCTGTGCCCAGCGTTCTATAGTTGTCAGTTGGAGTTGTCCCTTGCCTACATTGGATGTTTCTAATGTGCTGGGGGTCTTTTACCTGTTTACTGAATAAATCCATATCACAAAGACTTACCTGCCTCCACGAGTGCCTTCATAACATTGGCGACGAGGATG
This sequence comes from Ambystoma mexicanum, assembly GCA_002915635.3. Taxonomy (NCBI): domain Eukaryota; kingdom Metazoa; phylum Chordata; class Amphibia; order Caudata; family Ambystomatidae; genus Ambystoma; species Ambystoma mexicanum. The sequence continues at coordinate 1,016,427,860 of CM030325.1, forward strand.
GGATCTGGATAGGAGACCTGAAGACCCCCAGCAGAGTTATCCAAGGGCGAGCGCCGCTCCGCTTTCCCCTGGCGAGTAGCGGCGGCCCGCAACCAAGGTGTTTACTCCCCTTTGTGGCGGTGAGATTGTGGCCGCTCCGCCATCCCGGCGTTGAAGTGGCCACCCCGATCAGCAGCACCAACTGTCCTGTCAGCCAAGTAAGTGTTGCTGTGCTGCGCTGCTTCCCATCCCACGGCCTTTGCTAACGCTCGCCGCATTACTTTCCCCGAGACTGCCAGCCATAACACATGCGCTTTGGGGCGACGCTGTGAGGATAAGCGAAAGCCCGCTTTGTTGTTTTGGACGCCTGCTGTTTTATCGTCCTCTGCGGCGCAGGCCAACGCTGTGTCCCGGAAGAGGGAGGGAGCAGCACGCAAGGAAAGAGGAAGGATTACCGTACCCACGGAAATAGAAGCGCAGCAAGAAGAAGGCCATCACCCATTTGTTAATGAATGCGCAGTGAAAAAGGATTACCGTACCCGCGGTAATAGAAGCGCAGCAAGAAGAAGGCCATTATCCATTTGGTAACGAATGTGCAGTGAAAAAGTATTACCGTACCCACGGTAATAGACGCGTAGCAAGAAGTAGGCCTTTATCCATTTGGTAATGAATGCGCAGTGAATAATTGTAGAGCTGACGGTCTACCTTACTATATTGCAAGGATGTGTGCACAGTGGTAAATTCTGTGAGACTTTGACAGAGCATAAGGAACACATTAAAAAGGGGAGAAGAGACATTGCAAAGCCTCATTAAGCAGGACTTTGAAAAATATATGAGTATTTTAAATTTGCTAGGCGCAAAGGGGACAAAAGTCAAGTAAGCTGCCACAAGAAGCAAGTCTACAGAGGATTCCAGAACAGGAGCATGGCAGGTTTACCTGGAATAGCAGGGCCCCCGATATTCATGCCTGTGCCAGGTCCAGCAAAAATACGGTGGGCTCAATGGCGTAAAGGATTTTTGCATTATATGAAGGCAGCTGGAGGAACGTCGTACTCTGGTGAGAGGAAGTTGGCTTTGTTGCTGCATTTCTTGGGATACGAAGGTCAGAGAATTTATGAAACGCTGCCTCAGCCAACGGGAGATGGCAGTGGTGGAGATGACGCTGTCAATGAATTTGATATGGCTCTACTTAAGCTGGACAAACATTTCAATCCCAAGACCAGCACAGTATTGGAACGATATAATTTCCGCATGAGGGTGCAAGCACAAGGTGAATCGGTTGAAGAGTATGTGACAGCTTTGCAGCATTTGGCTTTGACATGCAAGTTTCAAGGATCCTTTGATGAACACATCCGTGACCAGTTTATGACTCATTGTAGGTCCAATAAGATACGTGAAGAATTGTGGCTGAAGGACGACCCCAATCTTGATGAGGTTCTGGATCTTGCTAAACGGTGGAACACTCATTGGCATGTGTCGCTAAGTTGTCGAAGAATGAAACAAGCGACCTCAAGGAAGTAAAGAGTGAAGTGCTAAATGTAGCAGATAACAAAGGCAAAAGAAGGGGGAAAACCAAGCAGTCGAGCAGAGTTGTCGGGGAAGAGAAGAGAAACCAAGAGCCAGGGCAGAGGACTGAAAGAAAAGAGGACAGACTATGTTTTCGATGTGCGAGCAGTACGCATTTTGCTTCATCTGTTGTGTGCCCTGGCTGTAAAGTGACGTGTGCAAAGTGTAAGAGGAAGGGTCACTATGCCAACTGCTGTAAGAACTACCAATTTGGACAATCCGGCCAAAAGAAGGTTTTGTATGTCAATGAGGAAGAAGATGGAAGATCGTCAGAGGAGGAAGTGATAATTCCAATGCAGAATGTCTTTGTTAATGCCGTGAATGTGGTGTTGGATGGTGAGAATGGAGACGATTGTGAGTGACCGTATGCGGTTGTGAGTGTGAACGGTCATGAAGTCTCTATGATGGCTGATTCTGGCTCGAAGATTATGTTAGTGTCCAGAAGTGTATTTGAGAAGGAGATGTGCGGGGTCGTAGCCCTATTAAGTGAACCGGATATCAATCCTGGAGGGTATAATCAGGACAAGATTGTGTTACTGGGATTTGTATGGTGTGAATTCGAGTTCAAAGGAAGGAGGTGTAGAGGAAAGGTTTATGGCACCAAGAAAGGGCAATCATTGCTGGGGTGGAGAGAACAGAAGAGCTTGGCCATTCAATTAGATCCCAATCACCCGAGCAGGTGCTTCAGGTGTCTGTGCCTTGCATAAAGTAGACAAGTATGTAACAGACCATAGGGGAGTTTTTGAGAAAAGTTTGGGAAAGGTGAAGGGATTTCAACACCAAATTATTCCTAAAAGAGGTAGTGTGCCTGTTGTTGCTAAACTCAGGCCGTACCTTTCTCTTTGAGAGAGGGTGTGAAGAATGAACTTAAAAACTACTACAGATGGGTGTGATTGAGAGAGCGGGAGGTGTCGAATGGGTGTCACCGGTGGTAGTGGTTAAAAAAGTTCTGGTGATCTGAGATTGTGCATTGACATGCGTGAGCTCAACAAGTGTGTGATGGTCGACAGGCACCCCTTGCCAAACATGGGTGAGATGTTGACCATGGTGGGCCAGGGCAAGATATTTTCAAAACTTGATATGGCGTCCGCATACCACCAGGTTGAGCTGACGGAAGAATGTAGAAAGGTTACGGTTTTTATAACGCACGAAGGTGTATTTCAATTTAGAAGAATCCTGTTTGGGTTGGCGTCAGCCTCATCGGTATTCCAAAAGATTATGGATCGGTTGATTGGGTCGGTAAAGGGAGTATTTTGCTTCCAAGACAATGTGCTGATTTGTGGTGAGACGTTAGAAGAACATGACAGGAGTCTTAATGATGTGTTGAAAATTTACGAGGAGAGAGGCATTACTTTAAGGGAAGAAAAATGTCAGTTTGCGGTATCTAAGGTGGACTATTTGGGCCACGAAGTGTCAGCTGAGGGGGTGAAACCCAAGGAAAGCATCATTAACTCGATAAAGGAAATCGAGAAACCCACAACAAAAAGTGAACTTGTTGTATGACAGAGTTTTATCAAAAATTTGTGAAAGACTATGCAACTAAAGTTCATGAGATGAGGAAAATATTAAGGAAAGGTGCTGATTTCATATGGAGTTGCGAGTGTGATGCAGAATTTACCAGAATCAAAGAGGAAATAGACATGGCAAAGCCTTTGGGATGTTTTGATACAAGAAAATTGTCTATTATTACGGTAAATGCTAGTGAGGGTGGCCTGGGAGCCGTTTTGGCACAGAAACAGGATGATGGGTCGGAAGTTATAATAGCCCATGCTTCACGCGGCCTAAAGGGTGCGGAAGTACGGTATTCTGTTCTTGAAAAGGAAGCTCTCGCGTGTTATTGGGCCGTAGAGAGGTTCAAAAATGTTGTCTGGGGTGTGGAATTTGTGATCCGGACGGATCACAAACCCTTGAAAGTAATCTTTGAGACGAAAGGTCTGGACAAAATTTCTCGAAGGGTGGCTGGGTGGGTCACCAGGTTGCAAGCCCACAAGTTCGCGATGGAGGTGATTCCTGGAAGAGAGAACACGTTGGCGGACAATTTGTCTAGAGTCAAGGTTAGTTCCCAAGATAGGATTGAAGATGATAACATGGAGATTGTGTTTGTAAGTACAGAAGGCATTGTATCCAAGCAAGAGTGGTTGGATGAGTTAAGGAAGGATGTGATTTTGAGCAGGGTGATATCCTATGTAGTTTCTGATGTTTGGCCAAATAAATCGTCCTTGTTGGAGGAAGAAAGCCTTTCTGGGAGGTGAAGGATGAATTGTCAGTTGCGGATGAGATATTGTTCAGGTGGGAGAGGGCAGTAGCACCAGTGGGGATTCGTAGAAAAATTATCGATCTGGCGCACAGTGGACATATTGGCATCGCAAAGACGAAAGGGGTACTGAGGACGGAGTACTGGTGGCCAGGTTTTGATAAGGAAGTTGAAGCTCGTTTGAGTGAGTGCCAATTTTGCATAAAAAGTGGTAAGGGCGTAGAGGCCAAGAGACAACCTTTAATCGATGTTGGTGTTCCGGCTAAAATTTGGAGTGATATAGCTATGGACATATTAGGACCTGTCGATTTGGGATATGGTCGGGGAAGATTCGTGGTTCTGGTTGTCGATTTGTTCTCTAGGTGGGTAGATTTCAAAGTTGTGAGAGAAATATCGGGGGAAAGTATGGTTAAGGTTTTGCAAGAGATCTTTGCAAGTGAGGGTCTCCCAGGAAGTGTCCTCACAGACAATGGCACGCAATTTACCGGTGGATGTTTTCCCAAGAATTTGGAAAAATGTGGTGTGAGCCATAAGAGGGCAGCTCTTTATCATCCAGAAACAAATGGAGTAGTTGAGAGGTTGAATAGATGTGTGATGGAGAGCATTCGCATGGGGGAAGAGTGTGGATTTGATAAATTGGCGACTATTCAAAATAGGATGTGGGCATTGCGCATGGCGCCTCACGCTACCACCGGTCCATGTCCGTTCGAACTTATGAGAGGTCGAAAACCTTACTCCATGGCGTGTCCGCCATGGTTAGGCAGGAGCAGGGAATCTGATGTAGTCATTGATGAGGTGAGGAAGTCTCTCAAGAAGAAGAAGAGTGAATGGGTATGCGTGAGAATAAAAGGAGAGGAGGGAAGGAAGTGCGTGTGGTGACTGGGTGAGGATTAAGAAGGGAGTGGTGAGAAAGAAGGGTGACTTGTTGTATTCTGACCCGGTTAGAGTTGTTGCGGTGTTGAAGGGTGCAGTGCGTGTTGCTGGCGGTCAGGTTTGGAATAAAGACCGCATCGCTACTGTAAAAAGATGTCACGTGTAAAGCGGAGGTATTGGGTGAAGAACTTTTATAAAAAAGAGGGAGATGTGTTGTGAAGTTATTACATTATGTTGTTATTAATATGGAAGGGGAGACATGCATGCAATACTATAAGCCATGGAAGCGTGGAGTTGTCACTGCTGCCAGGTTCTAATGATGTCACAGGGCACTAGCTGCATGCTCTGTCCCCAGCATTCTTTAGTTGTCAGTTGGAGTTGTCCCTTGCCTACATTTGATGTTTCTAATGTGCTGGGGGTCTTTTATCTGTTTACTGAATAAATCCATATCACAAAGACTTACCTGCCTCCACGAGTGCCTTCATAACAGAAATATTGATAGAGAGATCAAAGAAGAGTGCAGGATAAGAGAAGATTTGGATATCAATTTGTAGGAGAACTCAAAGGAGGAGTTTAGTGTTCCAATATCAGACGTGTAAAGTCTAAAGAGGAGCAGACCCAAGATGGAGCCTTGTGGAACACCAACAGTTAGAGGAGTGAGTTGAGAAGTAGTGTTGCCTCTGGACTCAGAGAATTGGTGAGGTGCCAGGGAGGAATCAATCCAATCAAGGGCTTGACGACCAATCCCAAGAAGAGAGAAAGTATTGAGGAGACAGTGTCAAAGGCAGCTGACAGATGAAGTAGGAGACAGTCATTAGAGCAGTTTCTGTGGACTGACAGGAGTGGAAACCTACTTGTAGGGGCCTTAAAGGTTGTAGATGTCTAACAAATTGCTAAGATGGTTGAACACAACCCTTGGAGCACTTTAGAGTAGTTTGGAAGTAGAGACACAAGGCAAATGTTCACCAGCAGGTTTGGGTCCCTCCCTTGCATTTTTAGCAGAGGGATGTCCGTGACTGTTTAGAAAATGGAGGGAAAGCAAGTAGAGTCGAAGGACAGGTTGAACCGTTTAACCCAGTGAGAGGTCACTAAAGGGGCAATAGGATTAACAAGCTTAGGAGCAAGAGGGTCTGATGGCACACAAGAGGGGATTGTCTTCCTCAGTAGAGCTTGGAGCGTATAAGGTACGAGGCAGGAGGCAAAGTTGTTTGTAAGAACAAGCTTTATTCAGCAGGCCCACCGTCTAGTATTGAGCTGGAATGCGGACACATACGAATAACAAAGCATAACATAGATAAAGAAGTACTTAATTGAAAGCAACAATGACAGCAAATCACTACAGAGCGCTTCAGTATTAGTGTGACTAAAGTGGGAGATAGAGGCAGAGGAGGATGGCAGAGAAGGCGGAATGTGGAATGTACAAAGAGGGAATGTAAGGAAGGTTAGGAGAGAGTCTGTATTTTAGAAATGTTTGCTGCAAAGTATTCGTCCTCATCAGCTTTATTTTCGGCAAATGTGCCATAAAAGCACATAAAATAAATACATTGATATACCCATAAAACACAAACATACTATAAAAAATGTGTTGCGATTACACATTAAAACATATTTACATGTATTCAAGTCAGCAAACGCTAGGCTAAATAGATTGGCACTAACAACACTTAAATGGAAATATCCCACGCGTAAAGTGCAAATGCAATAAAGTGCAGATTTACACAAAAACACGAAACCTCCTGACCAAGTGCACGTAAAAGTTAATCAATCATTAATTCACATGCCCATCACTCCCTTGGAATTAGGGAACGGAGGGGATCATAATTACAAATCTAGCGCCTTATAGAACCAGACTATCTGCCTTCCTCAAGTCCTGGCCAGTTGCACTTCTCAGCCAGCGAGGCACAATCATCCTACCTGGAACTCCGCAGCAAGTTGGTTAGAAGCCGGAAAAGCAACCCGGACCTGATTGCAATGTGGCACTTTTCCCAATCTCCGCCTCCAAGAAATGACGTGTGGAGTGGCCTGCTAAGCTGTCAATCGAGCTGCGGAACAGCATCATTTCCTGATCTGATCAGGGATAGTGGTTTCAGAGACATGTTCCTGAGGTAGTATCCTGAACAAAGTAGCTTAAAATGGACTCTGACATTTCATCACAGAGGGGGCAAAGCTCCACTCCACTGCTACTCCAATTGCTGGTGCATTTTCTGACCGGTAGGATGTCTAATTGACATTCAGCGTCCAGGGATCTCAGACGTGTAGGTTGTGCGACATCCAAGTATTCCTCGTGTCCAGGGGCTGATGGGCAGTTCCATCCGGCTTTTAAGACTGGGTTTCTGGTTACTGAAGTGTGATAAATCACATTCTCCTTTAGCCTAAGCAGCACTTTAATCATTTGCTTAGATGAGGTACTCATTGAGACTGGATGGGACCAAAAAGTGCTTATCCCAATTGCAGCTAGTTCATACCAAACATGTGAGCCCTATTTAATTTTGGGTACTACCATCAAAGACTGCTGGCTGATCACTCGGGCAAGGCTTGACTGCCTTCTTTTGCGGAGTAATACAGCTAATTGTTCTGGCTATCCAGATTCGGCAGACTGTTGAATACCCCCTGGTGAAAGTGACGTAAGCATTGCATCATCTGCAAACAGGAGGATGGAAATGTACCCCCTGCAAGAGATGTGGGCATCCAAGGAAGAACTGAGACAGCCTTTTGATGACAACGTTGATAAAGAGATAAAACAATTGGGTGGCAAAGACTCAGCCTTTTGCCACTCCCATCGCGATATCTATCATCTCCTTGGTGTTCACATCCAACTTCCATCTGATTAAGGCTTTTTTTATTGGAATAGAATCCCAGATTGACTCCTAGTAGAAATGGGGGCATATTCATCTCTGCCAGAACCTTCCATCGTCTTTTTCTCATGACTTTATCAAAGGCCAGTTTTAGGACAACGAAGACAGAATAAAATGACATCTTCTGCAGTGTCACATATGTGTTACAAAATAGCTGCAAGTGAGGACTTTGGTCTGTTGTGCCAGTGCTGGACTGAAAACCTGCTTGTAAATGGTGGGTGCTGTTCTGTTCTCTAAGTGCCCTAGAACTGCCTTGGCAAAAATGTTGCCACTTGCATCTAGCAAAGAGACCAGGCTGTCATTTCATGGTTGACCCCTGCCCCCAATAGGCACAATCTCAGCCTTAGTGCAGGGAAATAGACTGGGTTTTGATTTTAAAACTGCATTGAACAGTCTTGCTGGTTACAGGAGGCAGATCATGGGTTCACATGTGTAAAAATGAGTATGAACTTTGTCCGGCCCTGGCGCTTTACCTATTTTCTAGCCCATGAAAGCCAGTCTTACGTTCTTGCAACTCAGGACAAGTGGTAGAAAAACTACAGCTGAGGAATCCAGGTCGTTGGTTTCCCATGCTGATGGTGGTCAACGGGGAATCTATCGTCACTATACAGATCTCTAAAGTGGCTGTACCAGGCTTGCTCAGGGATACTACCAACGAGTGGGGGATATTCTGCAGCACCTCCTGCCCCCATCAGCTTCCAAATGCTTTAGGATTCTCCATTGGTAATAGCCATTAGCAATTGGTGCTATAGATCCTCTGTATAAACCTCCTTTTTGCTTTTGATTCAATTGTTACAGTCTTTCCTGGCCTCCCGTAATACTGGTGTGCCATCTCCAGCAACCTCTTTTGCTATTTGAAACAACAGCCCCTTCGCTATCCTACATTCTTTGTCATAATAAGGTTCTTTCTTCAGGCAAGCTTTCTCTACATGCCAAGCACTAGTAATTTTATTTGTAATTGGTTATAACACACTTAATACCCAGAAATTTCTAAGAGCGAACCCGGGGAACAAACCAGTTTTGCTATATGGTGTCTTGCTTCCACAGTGAGCACGTTGCCCCTGAGATATCCTTCTGAGTAGTGAAGAACTTTCCCAGATACTCAGTGGCTTCAACGTAGGCTGTACCAATATACACACTTGAGCATGGCTTCTCCGACAGCAGAGCTTCTAGCATAGGGACAATGCAATTATAGATTGCAGGGAGAAGGTTGGCTGTATCTAACTTTGCCCATTTGATAGTTCTCTTAGCATGCCCTCCAATGGAAATACCTGCACTCGACTGTACAACACTGTTCTCTGCTAATCCAACCACAGGGTTACAGATAATAAGCACAAGGGGGTGATGATCACACTCAACTATTGGAGTTACTTCACGATTCCTTATGGATGACCATAGTTCTATGTTTACCAGTATACAGTCAATTAGACTACTACCCACTCCACTGACAAATGTTTGAAGCTGGACTGTCCTCCTGGAAATCTTCTATTGCATACCCTCATATTACAGTTCATAACAAGGCTGGCCACCTCCTCGGCCTTCTAGTATTTTCTCTTGGGAAAGGGTGCAATGTGAGTCTCCACTGCCCAGGCCAAGTTATCATCCTCACATATATCCTCCAAACCTCAACGGTTCAGGTGATCAGCTAGATCATTAGCTGTGAGTGTCGAACTTGATAGTCTTGCAGTATGAATATTGTGAGTTATTAACCAGTGCAAAACCCTCAGAATCCAACTAGCAATCATCTTTTGAAGATATTCAGGTACATATCATCACCTATAGGCTTTGAAAAAGACCTGCATGGTCGAAACACATGTTGGCTGTACTGAGCAATTATATGACAATGAAAGACATCTAAACATACTGATCAAAAGCTTTTTTTATGTATCTGTTGAAGACTATTATATTAGAAAAGGATTCTACAAAATTACCCTATTTGTGCTTCAACAATCTGAGGATCAGTACAGTATTAGTGTTATCTAATTAAAGAGCTAGAGCTGTAATTATTATTCAAGCTGGTCCATGCATTATGCTATAGGAAAACAACTAATCTCTTTGAACTGTATATTGAAGAGGCAAAGAGTCTGGTCAATGTCTGGTTTTCACCTTTTATTGTTGCACTCTTCATTTGGACGACCCCAGGGAGTTCAGATAATATGTCACATTTTCTCATGTCTTGATCGCCTAATCAATCAGTGGTTGGTCTCTATGATTGTGCACCTGGTTTTGCAGGGATGAGGTGATTGTTTCTTGTTTGGTGTTTCCAGAAGTGTTTCTTGTGGCCTTTAGCTGGAGGTTGGGAAAATTAAGATGGATGCAAGAAGTGATGCTGCCGGCGGGAAGTGATATCATGGACAGGAAGTAACACACCGAGATCTTGTGATGATAAAATACTAAGTACCTTTGAGTTGTGAAAAGGAAGCAATGGTCTGTCGATTTGAGGAGGAATAACTAGATGTGATTTTGGAAATATTCATTAATTGAACAAAATATATCTCACTTCTCTTTTGCGAAAACATGAACAATCAGAATTGATCACATAACAGTTTGGATGATCCAATAGGGAAGCAGCATGTTATCTGAAAAGAGATCATGAGGACACAACCCTCATTCCTGCACCAGGAAAGACAAGGTAGAACATGATGCATCTCTTTCCAATTTAGCAGTGAAAGAGAAATAAAATAACACAATTCAGGAGCCCATTGTGTTTAATCTGTCAGAAATTCCATGCTTCAACTATGAGTCCTGCTCCTGAAGGTCCTCCTCTGGACCTTTTTAAGTTCAATGGTGACTTCTTGCCCCAACTGTTGATAACCTCATTAATTGTGTCTTCACATTCAGTACAGCAACATTAAGAAGGACATAGGTTTGAACGTATTGTTCTTTAGTATCGTGCATGCAATGGATGGGGTTCGCAGAAAAACTCTGAGTCCAAATAATTGAACTTAATAATTGAACCAACTCCGTAAGAGGGCAACAGACGGTGTTTTATTAACAATTATCTAAAACAGGGAGGTTACAACGGACATCAATGGAAGTTCGCTCAGTTCTTGACAAATTTCAGATAAAAACATGCAAAAAAGATGTCATACTACATGGCAAATGAGAAAGACCTACGAGGGATTGTGATAGGTTAGAGGGGAACATCTAAGCACACTTTCTGAAAGGACTGGGATTGTGATTGGCAGTCTAATGTCAGGTGGACAACTTATGCCTACCACTAAAAATATGTCATCTTCAACACGGTTAAGTACACAGTATATCATTGGCTCTCAAACTATATACATATTTATCCATCAATTCTTTGGGTCCAAATCTTGATTCAAAATTGATCATGATTTTCATTCTTACTGCCTTTGTTGCTGTCTTCTTACATTCTGCAATTCTGATCCTGATCACACAGAATCCAAACATCACCATTACCAATATTGCCCAAGGACCTTAAATATGTTTGTCACCACTGCAGAATCCATGAGAATATGGAGGTAAACCAACTGTAATCCGTAATGTCCTCAGTCTCATCTTCCATCTTGTTATGCTGGTGTGTTAACAATGGTATGGCCTTTGTCAGGGTTCCAGTCACGTCATCATAGGAAGGTATTAATGTGCAACATGAAGGCCCGATTATGGTGCAAACTCCTCCTTCCATCGCTGTGATCATGTCAGGGACATATTTATTTTGTAAGGTCATCAGTCGTATGGCCATCAGCTCTTCCTTGATAGCACTGAATCCCTTTGTGGTGGTATTGATCATCTGCAGGAGCACCCATGTTGTGATTTGCAAACCATTTGGCATTGGCCATCGTTTGGATCCAAGGCATGAAGATAGTTGTGAAGATTGAAGGAGTCTTGCTAAACAACCTGTGCTCATAAGGAATGGCATCATATGCTTCTATTGATTTGGCTGATAAGTAATTCTCTCTCTTGGTCTGATTGAGAAACTCAAGCAATCTTCTTCTCAAATGGGCATCTGCTTTTGGAAATTCTCCAGTATTTAGGTCACTCTGAGGAATCACTAATGCTGGAACATGAATGAGCACCAATGAATACATTCCTCCCCAATCCTTGGGCAATATCATGTAGGCTTTAGACCCACAAGCCCAATATCGATCAATCAGGACGGCTGTCCCTGCTCCCATACTGGAACCGTCAACTGTAGTTCTTCAGCCCTTGTTGTCTCCCACATACTTCTTTCCATATCTTCAGAAGCACAATGTCACATTAGCCAACAGGATTACAGTCATGGGACCTGATTCATCTTCTACCCATGTCAGCAGTTTGGCATGCTTAGCCCATGACTCCAAACACCCATCATTTACTTTCTGTACCTCTTGTACATATTGTGGCTTGAGAAGATGAGCTGCACTTGAGAGTGCAAAATCTACTCGATAATGGCAATAAGGAGCCTCCTTATCACTGGGCCATTTTTAGGATTCCATAAGAAAGTGCCAACATCAAAGTTTCTTCTCACAAGAGCAAGGAAAGCTTGAAGTATAACACAAAGACAGCAAGCAAAACTCAATGAACATCACTATTGGCAAGAACCATATGTTTAACTGTTAAAACAAGAATTCTCCACAAAATGAATCTGGATTCTGATCTTGATTCCAATTTCTAATCAAGAACTGACGTTTACGCATAACTCTGATGCTTCAATGTGTATTTCTAAAAGTTCATTTTCAGACTACTGGAATTCTATGCAAGTCTTTTCACTCACTGCTAAAATATCTATAAGGAGTGTCCATTTGCATTTCAGTCCAAGATAAATCTGTTACTGCACCTGCACAAGCCAAATTCGCCTCATGCCTTAGTAGGAACACTTTTTCTTGGTTCTCTTCACCCCTCATCCTCCATGACCTGCAACCCCCCCCCCCCCGCCACCCCGTTGCTCCTCTTCAATTCATGTTAAGGCACTTACAAGATCTGAATGTCTCAAGTCCTTGTAGGAACATTTTTATTCTTACATCCTTGTCCCCCCCTTGCCTTGATGCGCCTTAAAACACCAATTTGCTGTATAGGCACATTACACATAACTGATAAACAAATCAATGTAATAGCAGTGAGGGGAGGAGACACGTCTCATCAGGTGACACTTGGGAGGAGAATTCAAGAATCGTTGAGGACACTTTTTGAGAGAGACACACTAGACTGATTTTGCTGGAAGGGAGAACCAGAGGTTCAGAGAGATGGTGACACATTTGAACACATTTGGAACAAAATGTCAGCACACAAATAAGCCACAGCCTGTATCTCCTGTGCACAAGCTGAAGGTAACACTGACTATCTGCTGGGTTCCTTTGTAGTACCCAGTTTTAAATATGTAAGCTCATGGACCTTTAGTAACGTGCATGCAATGGATGTGATCACAGAGTACTTCTGAGTCCAAATAATCAAACCAACTCAGGAAGATGGCAAAGATACTGTTTTATTACCAATTATCTAAAACAAGGAGGTTACAATGGACATCAACGGACGTTCGCTCAAGCTCTGAACAATTTTCTCATAAAAACATCCTTAAATGCCAAAGGTACGTCAGCAGTGGCCTCATACTATGTGGCAAACAATAGAAAACCTATCAAGGGTTAGGATTGGCTAAGGGAAACATTTAAATATACTTTCTATAGGGACTAGGATTGTGATTGGCTGCCCACTCTCAGGTGGAGAACTTATGCCTGCCTCTAAAACATGTAATCTTTACACTATTAACTACACAGTTTATCATTGTTTATCAAACTATAAGGCCCTTTGTTATACAGCCCGCTACAATTGGTTGGCATGCTCATGCCATGTCTGGAACATTCAGTTCACTTAGCAGCACATAAGCTCAGACCCAGGTGCCAGGAGGTTGACTTCACCCTACCTCCCCACCCAATTAGCCCAACATGTCTCATCACCCATGCCTTCTGCTATGAACATTGTCTTTGAACTTGGCCTTGCAAAGTATAATTGTCTGTGGGAATATATGGGAGTTCAGACTCTCACTATCATTGTTCTAGGGCTCCAAGCTCAACTCTATGTCCATCCTTGGCTCGTGTGACAGGAGACCACAATTTGGACCATTTTGCAGCATTTAAATGTCTTAATTGAATAAAACTCCCCAACATCCAGGGGATCCAGCTATTTCTGGCACATCAGGGTAGTTCATATTCTTCATCTCTTCAATGACAACCTCATCCCGTCCTGTTGCAGCATACACAAACATCTTGCTCTTGCATTCAGGTTCCTTTTCCATCTGTATGGTCTTGATATAGTCCTCCTAGAATGGAAATGACCATTTAGATCTCCATTGTAAAGTGGCCCAACTTCCCTGAAATTGTCATCTAGTCATTCATGCTGAAAGATGACTGAGGCACCTTGCATTGTGTTCTGGGACTTCTCTGACGATGAAAGATGGCACTGTATTCATGACATAGGGGATGAGAAAGCAGACATAGCAACTCTCCTTAGATGTTCTCTCCCCCTCTTGTCTCATGTGCTGGTACCACATGTTATTCCCCGATGGTGCTGTGTTATCTAGATAGGCTTTTATCCACTCATTATCTTCCTTTGCATCTCTGTTTGTGTCTTTTTGAGGCCACGTACCATTCATGAAGTATAGCAAAAGAATGTCCCATAGTAGGAAGAACCATATAGACCTCTTCCACAGTGGAACTGCTAACATGATAAAGACTATGAAAAATGAGGAACAGAAATACTAAGCGAACAATCATGCAAGCATAGTATTATGCATAAGAACATAGGCATCCATCACTTACGCCACCCTACTTACTCATTGCATTTGTTCTTCACCTAGAAATGTGCCATTTTCTTCTTTAATCATTTTTAATAAAATCATTAAATTACGTTATACTCACAACTGTAAAATCTGCTCAATAATTGCAATAAGAAGCCTTCTTATCACTGGGCCATTTTTATGATCCTGTAAGAAAGTGTGAATATTAGTATCTCTTCTCACAAGAGCAAGGTAAGCTTAAAGTATAAACACAAAGACAGCAAGCACAAGTTGGTTAATGTCACTATCAGTAAGTACCATATGTTTAACTGCTTAGAACAGGTATTCTCCAAGAAATTAATCTGGATACTGATCTTGTTTCCAATTTCTAATCAAGAACTGACGTTTACGCATAACTCTGATGCTTCAATATATTTCTAGAAGTTCATTTCAAAATTCCTAGAAGTCTTTAAACTCTCTGCTAAAATATCTATAAGGAGTGTCCACTGAATTCCAGTCTAATTACTGTCTGCTTTATTGTCCTTCTTCTTTGTCATCGTTCAAGTCTGCAGATGCTGACATTCTTCTTCTTGTCTTGCTTCTGGATCGAAAATGGTGGGAGGGCGGGTCTCACATTTGTAGACCTTTACATCCCCTTGGTGAAGGCAAGCTCATCTCCCTTGGACTTTAACAGGAGGCCGTTGAGTCTCTCATATAAGCCTGTTCACTTGCCGGTGATAAGCAGAAGAAAATATATGTTTAATGTTCAATAGAAGCCCTTTCTGTTCAAATAGATCATTAACAAAATGTGGCCCATTGTCGAATCTCAGCACTTCACACACACCCCATCTCGGAAAGAATCCGTGAACTAAGAACTTCACTGTGCAAGTGGCATCAGCACAGACCTGCCTCGATTCACCTGGAAAAGGGACACACCACCAGCAATAGATACCTATATCCAGTTAAACACCTGCAGCATATCGATATAATCGATATGCAAATGCTAAAGCAGACCATTTGGTGGAAGCATCACCCCTCTAATTATTCTCAGTGCATTCCCAGCAGTAAACCTTTCACACATGATGCAGTTCAACATAAATAATGCAACGTCTTCCAACACATTTTGAAAGAACCAGTCTTTTGCAATCATAGCAGCGAGATTTCCTCGACCTTCAATAACGCTACTGGCATCACCGGCTTTCCAGTACTGTCTTGTCACCATAATGCTTCTGTGGGGGGATAAAGAACACCCCCTTCACTTCCATAACTCCTGCTGTTCCTGCTGTGCACTTCCTTGAATCTCCATTAGTTAGGTTATCAATAATTTATTAAACCCCTCTTGCACTAACATGGTTGTGACTACTTTTTCTTTAAAATTCTCAGTATCAAAACTCGAAATATCTGGAGAATATGCAATCTTTTGGCTTGTTTGTCTGTGGCTTCTTTCCTGCAAGAGATAACAATATGTTTGATTAGTGTGCGTTGCGCATTTAATGACCGATATGGCTACTGGGAGTTGTAGTGCCTTAATAAGCTTAACCAATAAGGATGCATGCTGCACTGGAGTGCCGTCCGCACAGAGGTAGCCCCTCTATTTACAATGCACTAACCCTGCATGCACGGTTGACATCACATAGGCGGGCACAGTACACCATCAATTCCAGTCCTTTGTGTTTCTCGAGCACGACAATGAGTGCTACTAATTCTGCTGCTTGCGTTGAAAAGTGAGATGGTAGCCTTACACTTGCTACAACTTCAAATTCTCCATTTAATCTATGTCTCACTACTGCAGCGCCTGAATGCCTTTCCCCACTCGTCTGATCAATTTTCAAAGAAACATCAATAAAAAGGATTTCACCTCCTGCTAAAGCATTCTCCTTCACATGTGTATATCATCATATAATTCAACACAATTAGCACAGTCATGCACATGATCGCCTTCTTCTATTGGCTCAGCTACAAATGTGGCAGGATTCATTATTTTACATTTTACAATTTTAATTGGGTTCAAAATCATTACATCATATGCTGAAGCTCTTTGATATGTCAATGTGCCTTTGGTTTCTCTAAAATAGCAAACAGAGCATGCTCTAGGAAAAGGGTCATAGAGCAGCCCATGACAATACGTGTAGAGTTCTCAATCGTACACGCGACAGCAGCCAATAACTATTCACAGGGAAATTGTCCTCTCATAACTGGGTCTAAAATCCCATTGTAATATGCTAAAGGTCTGTACCCCAAAGTTGTTCTCTGAGTAAGCACTGCTTTCATAATTATCCCATTTGTGTGTGAAAACAAGCAAAATTCCTCAGCATAATTGGGAATTCCCAAAGCAGGGGCTATATGAAACACTTTTTTCAGTTCCTCAAACCCTTCCTCCATTTCTTCAGTCTATTCTATTTTAACTTTTTCCACCTCTGCTTTCTGTAAATCTTTCAAAATTGGTCTTGTATACATACTATTGTCAAACACCCAGGCTCTTACATAGTTGCATGACCCCAAAAACCTTTGCAGCTGTTTCACTGTCCTTTGTTTGGTGTTTTCATAATTGCCTTGGCTCTTTAAGGCATCACTTTCTTTTCTTCATGTGAAATCAATTGACCAATAAATAACACCTCTTCTTGACAATTTTGCAATTTCTCCTTGTCTACCTTGTATCCCTTATAGTCATCAACTGAACAAAATCTTGTTTACACTCATATTCAGTGGTGCTACAAATTAAAATGTCATCTACGTATTGTATCACCACACTCTTAAGATCAATATTGCCTACATCCATCTCTAGGACTCTATTAAGATCCATGGGGACACAGCAAATGATTATGTGTCAGTCAAGTTTGATGGAACGTAAATGATGTCAAATCTTGTGAGCCCTTGTGCAATGGAATCGAGAAAAATGCATTCTTCAAATTGATCACCGCAGCATATCGAGTTTCCACCGGGATACTAAATAGTATCGTCACCGGATTATGAACTCAAGGATATTCTGCATCTACAATCTGGTTAATTTGGTCTCATATTTTGTATGAATGTCCACGACCCTGCTTTAGAATTCTTAATCGGATACACTGCAGTATTAAATGACAATTCTGATGCCACCAGCGTTCCTTGTTTCATCAGTGCTGAGATAGTCTGGAATATATCCTCATCAGCTTCTCTAGACATGGGGTACTGCATTGCTTGAGGTAAAATCGCTCCTGGTTTTAAGCTTTACTTTGACTTCCCCTATTCCCTTCCAAAAACCTACATCATGAGGGCCTGTCGTCAAAAGGACCCTTAGCACTTTTTCCAGGTCTTCCTGACAAAATGCTGGACACTGCCGCATTATCGACATTCACTGTGGAACTTCCATTTTCTTTATTCTTATCCAGTATGTGATGCTCATGTAGAACACTACTTCATCATCTGTTTGGTCTTACCTTAACAGGTCGTCATCAGTTATGTCAGTCAATCTGTAACCTTCCTCGAGAGCTATTACTGTTCTCCACGGTCTACCCTCATCATCTACTCCTTCGAGCATTGCCATTTCCCTCTGTACTATGGATGATTCCAATTTTATAGGGCTAGTCTACCCCCCTCTTCGTCCATTGGTATTCATGGCCTAAACAAGAACTCGTCAGGTATCCTCACAATTTTTCCCCCCAAACCAGGTTGCCATGTCAGTAAAATCATCACTCCATACTGAAAAATCTCTGGATCTACTCGCACAGCCACTTGCCCTGTGAATGCCAGTATAAATTCTCTCACGTTTAAATGTTGTATTCCTGGAGTGGAACACACTATCCCTTGAACAGTAAATGAAATTGTCATGTTAAGTTTTGTCATTAAATCTCTTCCCAAAATGTTAACCGGTGTCTGTCGTGAATATAACAAAGGAACAGACATGTCACGCTCTCCTATAGAGACTGGTAATTCATTGTAAAAGGAACTCAACTCGTAGCTCCAGAGAACCCTTGAGCCTTCATGGCAATTCCTTACATTGGATATTTTCCCTCTCGTATTCATGAACGAGTAGCACTAGTGTCTACTAGAAAAGAAAAATATCTGCCTCCTATCGTCACATTGACCCTTGTTCCTCTTGTGGGGGTCTGGTGTCACCGATAGTACTGAACACATCAAGTCACCATGTGAGCTGTCCTTTGTGGGTACAGGCTCATAACCTTCTCTGTGAAAGGATTCCTTCCTACCACAGTGACATCTCATATCCTGGGTGTCAGTACTTGTCCTGTATTCACATACTGCTGTGTCTTCATGGGGGTTTGTTGCGACTGCCCTTGCGACTGCCCTTTCGGTGGATTCATTTGCACTCGTTCTTGCTGTTGCACCCTTCTCTAGTCTGTGTACTATATGGTGGAGGAAAAGCTGTCCCCCCTCTTGAAAATTGACCATTCTGTACATCCCCCTGGCTCCGACATATGCGTGCAATGTGCCCTGTAATTCAAAAGGTACAACATGAGTGCTCTGGTTCTCATTCTTTGTAACTTGAACCCGGCAATTATTATTTTGAAATCCTCCTCTTCCTCTATAGCCTATACCTTTGCCTCATGACACAAACCCAGATGCACCTTAGTCCAACGGGCACAGATTACTCGGCTGTGAGGTCTCACTGCTTCCTGCAATCCCAATCCATCTCCACTTGTCAATACCGCCCCTTCTATGGCACATTTTGACAATTGTTTCTGAACTAACTTGGCTTCCACGAATTTCCTATTCTCATTGTTCTTCTTATTATTCTCTTGTAATAACCGGCAATGGTGTACTATTTTCAACTGTATCACAGCCTAAGGCTTCGCTTCCATCCCCACTTATTTCTTCATCTGTGTCTGTACTGGTTCAGGCAACTCCTGACATAAAATGTGGTAAACTAATGCCACTGTTTTTTCCCAGGGCTTGCAAGTTTCAAGTTGCCATTTCTCCTGAATACCCTGAATGTAAGCAATAGCGTCTTAATCTTCCTTCATCTTGCATGTCATAACTGCATCCATATATGATGTGTCAGGATACTGTACCTTGAGCACTCTCCAAACATCAGCTCTACAATTATTAAACAGCGCCATATCACGTGCTGTATTCTGTGCAGCCACACTTGAATACCCTGTTCTTCTCCATATGTCTTCAGCTCTTTCCCCAAGAATAGCTGGCAGGAAACCTTGTATGTCCCCTATGGCCAACGTTTTTCCTCCTGTCATTTTTTCTAATTTGTATATACATTTCCCAGTGCTTGAAGTCAAACTCGGGAGCTTACACCTTAACTTACCCTTTGTCCATCTGCGGCCATGGAATCTACTGTGGTCATGCTCTCCCTTTTTCCAATAGGGGAAACAGTGTAAACCCTGCCCCACATTAAGATCCTACTATTAGTCTATCGCTGGCAGGGATGATTGTCCCTATCTGCCTCCTTGTGGGTAACAACCTTAACCTGCTCACATATGGTGGTGACTCTTGCTTCTCACTATACGATCGACTTTGGGGATGCTCAGGATATGCTATGGGATCTGGCATCCTATCCTTATATTGCTCCAGAGCAGACCATCTCACTTCTTTGTCCATTTGCAAACTTCCTTTACAGGCACACGTGTTCCCTCTGCCTACCTCGAGGGTAGACTCCCTTTTTTCATCTGACATGTCTTGTCTCCAACTAGTGTCACTATCATCCCCTTCACCCTTATTGAGATTAAATCTACGTAAGACAATGCTCGATGTTCATCACTGAACAGGCTTTCCTCCACTCTTTGTGATTGAGGCATTAGGGATCGATCATCGTTCCCTCGAGTTTCATACTCACTATTTCACCTCAACTGTTGATAGACCTTATTGATCCTTTCTCCAATGCTTTCTGCATCACATCTTTCTTCGTCTAATACAACTCTAGATGCCCCTGACATTGCTTCCTTTATCAGAAGGAACTCTTCTATTCTAGACCATTGTATTTGTGGGCTTAGCTCTATTGGTTCTTTACGAGTAAGACTGGTATCAAGACCTTGTTGCCTCCTTTTTCCGTTCCATGTCATTGCTCTATCTCTCTTCCCTTTCTCACATCTCTTCTAATTTGTTCTTCATCTTGCCTCCATTCTTCCCCTCTGCTTATTCATTCCCTTATTTCCTCTTCTTCCCTTCATCTCTGTAATCTTTTGTCTCTTAGTCTTTGCTCTTCCTCTTCTTCTTTCTCCCTATCCTATCTCTTTCTTCTATCACTCTCTGTCTATTGTCATACTTTATTTGTTCTTCTGCCTGCTCTTCATTTCTCTCTTGCTCCTCCTGATATATCTGTTCTTGCCACTCTGTGCTCTTCCTTTTCTGCTCATCTTCTCTCAAGCTCTTCTCTCGTTCTTTATCCTTTCTTTCTTGTTCACCCTTGTCTTCTCTTTGCCTAACTTCCTCGATACTCTTCTGATCTATTTTAAGTAAGATCTGTCCGCCCATCCATTTGTTCTGCACGAGCGCTATCTTGTCAGCTTTATCCTTCTCTCCTTTCCATCTCTTAATTTACCTGCCTGTTGCTGTAATCAACTTTGATGTTTTACATCAGTGCGTTTTAGGAGTATCTCCCATAATGACCAGTGTCAATTAACTGTCAATACTTAGCAGACTTATGAAATAACCATTATACTTTTGTTTAAATCATCACTTTTTCAATACCTTTAAAACATGAAATATGAGCACACACCATCAATTGCAGCTGAAGCCTCTAATTTATGTATTAGCAATCTGTACCTTTTGATTGGTACCAATCAAATCGCTATATTTAATCACTATTTCTCCTCAACTTTTTCAATAACTTCACAACTTTTATCGCTCTTCGATATTCTTTACTCAACAAACAACATTCAGACTAGTTGCCATTACACATTAATAAACACTGTGATCACTGTTTATCTCTTGCCTTTACTTTATACCCTATACAGGGTTTGAGAAGTCACCTTACGTATACCGGTTAATGTGTTATTTGTTTCTGCTCTACCCCCGTTGGGATTTGAAACATCTCCTACTGAAACCCTCTTGAGTCAGGACTCCTAGGCGCTAACATTTCTTCACACAATATTTCCTGTTACTTAAAGAATATCACCATCCCAGCCCATTAATTTGTCATTCCCCTTAGTCTACTCACCATTTGTTTGTTAATTGACTTGAGGCATTCGTTATCGACGACTCCTCCAATCCAACCACTTTGCCTTCCGTCCTCAGAGCACTTGTGGAAACCAGGCAGGGATTTCATCAAAGGGGGACCTGCCCACCGTCTCGGTTCCTCTTGTAAGTTTATTGGCCGCTCTCCACAGGAAACCCTGCAATATTCTGGCTAATGGTGGAGGATACTCAATTGTCTAAAAGACTGGGGACAAACTGGTTTGGATCTTTTCCAACCATCCGCACCGCTACCACGTGTACCTATGATTCTTTAGTATCATGCATGCAATGGGAGGTGTTCGCAAAATAACTCTGAGTCCAAATAACTCAGGAGTATGGCAAAGGTAGCTGTTTTATTAACACTTATCTAAAACAGGGAGGTTTCAATGGACACCAACAGACGTTTGTTCAGTTCTCGACAAATTTCCCATAAAAACATCTTTATATGCAGAAAATATGTCAGTAGTGACATCATCCTATGTGGCAAATAAGAAAAACATATGATGGATTGTCATAGGTCCAAGGAGAACATCTAAGTATACTTTCTATAAAGGCTGGGGTTGTGATTGACTGTCTACTGTCAGGTGGACAACTAATGCCTACCTCTCAAACATGTCACCTTCAACATTGTTAAGTACAGGGTATATCATTGGCTCTCAAACCATAAGGCCCTTTGTTATACGTCCTCTACAATTGGTTGGTATGCTCGTGCCATATTTAGAACATTTGATTCACTTAGCAGCATTTAAACTCATACCCAGGTGCAGTGAGGTGGACTTGACTTTACCTCCCCACCCAATTAGTCTAACATCTCTCATCACCCATGCCTTCTGCCATGCAGATTGTCTTTGAACTTGGCCTTTCAAAGTATCCTTGTCTGTGGGAATATATGAGAATAAAGGCTTTCACTATCATTGTTCTAAGACTACAAGCTCAACTCTAGTTCCATTCTCAGCTCACGTGACAGGAGACCATGATTCTGGTCTATTCTTCAGCATTTAAATGTCTTAAATGATAAAACGTGGCACTCTCCGTGTTCTTTCTTTGCCCCTTGAAAAGGGATGATTCATCCTTCTAACATTTGTTGCTTTCAATAATAGATAACCAACCTTGGCTACTTCTGTTCTGATGCCAAGCCAGACACTCCTACCAGGCCCTTCCACAATCTCAGCTTATTCTTGCTACGACACAATTCTCAACTTTTCCTCTCCATGCATTTCAGCTTACTAAAATTCATGACACTGATGTCCAGCTTGTATACAATGGCAGCTTCGCTGCAGTCTATTCACTACGTAAAACCAGCTTCTATGATCAATTAGTCTACTTGTGTTTCAGCGTCTGTACAATCATTGAACGGTTGCATTTCTATAGCACTTCGCATGCATGCAATCTGCTTTTTTTTCATATGAAAGTTTACTCAATTCTTAACTTCGTCATCAGTTCTCTTAAAACCATGTATTCTCTTCAGACAGTGTATTCAGTATGTCACGGTCGCCTCTTGTGACCTCACTAGCTTCTCTTTCACTCTTTTTCATATTCCATCAGGGAGTTCCTCCCTCAGATTGTCGTCTGTTCGGGAATACATTTAATAGGGTTTTCTCAGTGGATACCTTTTCTCAAATAATCGCTGCAGTATTGGCAAAACTGCTTGTGTCAAACATGGCGACAGCCTCCGACTTTCAACATATAACAGGCAGGGGGCAGGATGTCATGCAGAGGCCTGCATCTGCTTCTCTAAAGGTTGTTATAGACACACCATATTAAAAGGGAGGCCATCGGTCCCCCAACTCATATAGTCCAATTGCATTACCAGATTCCTCAGCTAATCTGTAATAGATAGAAATGACTTCTAATAATAACATCTGCGAATGGTACACTGTACGGTTCCTGAGAGTTAATAAATACCACAACACAAGCCCTAAATTTGCAGTTACTTTGTTGCAAATATGTATTAATTCGGAGCATCCCCAAATACTAGGCAATTATGGATCTCTCAGTGGCTTTCGAGCGTGTATGCTAAGGAAGATTACGAATTATGAAGAAAGTGCTGGGAGTCCATTTATCCCTATTTAATCCCTATTTAATCTCATTATCAGGCACTTTTGGGATAATGCGTCATCTGGAAGATTTGTCTAGGAGGGACGTGAACAAATACATTTTAGACTGCAAAAGGGTTGACATAGGCTGCATCATTGATCCAGTTTGGTTTAGTTTATAGGTTAACTCCTTGGATGGGACCATGATGAATGCAACTTTGTACACCCATAGAATTGGTCAATGTCACATGCCCATATATTAGTATGCAGACAAAGCAGTACAATTGGCAAGAATAGACATTGGGCACATGCTCTTCCAGTATCGCCGAGGGAGACATATATATTAACAAGGACAAATCAGATATGCTGGTGATGGGACAAGTGCTTTGAAGCACTTCACTTGTGTGTAAGCGCTTTAAAAAATAAACAATTACAATTGCAGTTACAAGAAAAGGAAGGTATACTCTGTGTTCCTGAAAGGTAAATAATTGCCTCAATAAATTAGTGATATGTTTTTGAGCTTTTGTACTGTGTCAGTCACAACCACAGGGGTCTTATGGTGCAAGAACCTTTGTCCAAGAAATTGACACTCTTGACCTCATTACATGTTTGGCGGTATTACAGTAATAAATCCTCTGAAATAACACCAAATGGAATTACCTTTCATACTGGCTCCAGCAAAATAACTGCTGTATCACAAATTGTGGTATGGCAGTGTCATTCCTCATGTATGGAGTCAATAGTACTGATTGGGGATTTTGGCAGAATTGCAGCTGGTCGAAAATTCTGTTGGTGGTAATTCTGCTAATTTTTTGGGCAGTATGGTGGCAGAATTGTTTTTCCTCTGCCTCATTATCAAAGCTGTACTCTGGTGGTGCAGTAATATGGCGGTAATGCAGTGGTAACAGAGTGGTACTGCATTACTGACATGTTTTTCCTGCACCACCATACTTTAATGAGGCCCAATTTGTGTCCCAGCAAAACAAAAGAGGTGATATCAGGAAGGTTTTTAATTAATATTAACCTCTGGCATTGCTCAGGGCAACCCTCCAGACCATCACTCTTCACCTGCTAAGTCATTACAAAAGGGGAAAGATCATATGCAAATCAGTCTTGGTCCCAGGCCAGTCTGAACTGCTTGGTCACATCCCTTCTGCACTAGACCACAAGCATCCCCAAACATGTTTCAGACTTGTTGTGATCATCAGTGAGGAGTAGCTTGGGTCTCTAGGCACAGCACGCATGGGCCACATGTCTGCACATACCTGTCCCACTTGGGGTGACTGCAGCAAAACAAAAGAGCTGATGGCTGGAAGGTTTTGAATTAATCCTAACCTGGGCATTGCTCTGGGAACCCTCCAGACCACTGTTCTTCGCCTGCCAAGCCATTACAAAAGGGGATAGACCATATGCAAATCAAGTTTGGTCCCACCTCAAAAGGGGCAGGTCAGCTGAACTAATAGGCCACATCCCTTCTGTACGAGACCACAAGCATCTCCAAACATGTTTCGGCCTTGTTGGGCCTCAACAGTGAGGAGTATCTTGGATCTCTAGGCACAGAAGGCATGAGACCCACATCTGATCATACCTGTCCCGTTTGGGGTGACTGCAGCCAAACAAAAGAGGTGATGGCTGGAAGGTTTTGAATTCATCTTAACCTCTGGCATTGCTCTGAGCAACCCTTGAGATAATCGTTCTTCGCCTGCTAAGCCATTACAAAAATGGTTTTGCCATTGTGTCTCAGTCCAGGGTAAGCAGACTGTAGTGTGTAAGGGAAAAAAGAGAAAGCACAAAGTGAGGTGGAATGAGAAGTGGGAAAAAGAAAGGAGCGCACAGACTATCAAAGTAGGAAGATACGAGGGGTTGATGTAGGTAGAATGTTATTATATAAGAATGGGTGCATGTTTAACTATAGGGAGTGGTGTAAAATGAGGGAAATATTGAATCTTGTGTTTATGAGCATTTTGCGATGAAGGCATTTTCTAGTACCTTGGAGAGAAACCCTAAAATTAATGATCACATGGTTCAGTGATGGCCCCAAGATGTGCGCCGGCACGCCCCTTTAGTGTAGCAGCCGCATTGTCAGGAATCGTTTTTAGGCGCCCCCTAGGGATATAATCTGGCACTACCAAGACAACTGTCAGAAGTGGCCGAGCCAATCAGCTGTGCCAAAGATGAGTGCAGGGGCCACGGCGGGAGATGGGGAATATAGAAGAGGAAGTGAAATGAGCCCCCAAAGGGTCATACACATGGCCTCTCCATGAGGGCACATTCCCTAATGCATGCTCTGTGAGGGATAACATGAGGAGCACAAGGAGACAAGCATGCCACCATGATGTGTGGGCCATATTTACATGAACAGGAGAGTTTTGCCTGGAGTACTTGTTTGTTTGTTTATTTAATATAGCACAAACCAAGACCCACAGGTAACTGGCCGTGAATATTACAAGGATTCTTTAGAAGCTTAGTTACATGGCATTACAAGGATACTTAAGAGACTTGGTTACAGAGGTAGGTGAGTACATGTGGGTAAAAACATAGTTATAAAACGTGACATACAATGAGTAAAGACATAGTTATAGACAATGTTGCCATAGACAACGCCATAGGTTGGCAATGGCAATTGCCAAGTGGTCATACTGGGGAAGCCAGATACCAGGTACAGGTAAGAGATGCCACAGGGTGTACAGTTGACGATGGTCAGGCATAGCAGTTCTTAAAGAAGGTAATTGAGAAAGGGTAGGGCGAAGGGTCAGTAGGGAGTAGTCGGGTTAGGTGTCCAGGATTGAGCAGCTATAACCGGGAAGCTAGAGCCACCTGCTGTGATCCGTTTGTATCTAGAAACCTCTAGGGTGTAGGCATTGGACATTCTCATGGGACGGTCCGAGGTTCTTTTGTTTACTCTTTCTACAAGGTAGGGAGGAGCTATATTGTTAAGACATTTGGACGTGAGAGAGAGGGTTTTAAGGGAAATCCTGTCCTTAATTTTAAGCCAATGGGCATCTCTTCTGAATGCAGAGATTTGCTCTCTGTTCGGGATATTTAATGCTGCTCTGAGAGCATTATTTTGGAGTCTTTGCAGTTTATCAATAATGTACTTATTGGATCCCGCATATAAGGCATTGCAGTAGTCCAGTCTGGATAGAATGAGTGCATTAGCTAGTGTGATGCAGCTAGTCTCAGAAAGAAATGGTCTGCATGCTGGGATTAATTTGAACGTGTATGCTGTAGAAGAAGCTAAAGAGTTAATTTGTTTCTGGAAGGTGAGTGCCGAGTCAAGATAGAAACCAAGGGATTTGACTGCCGGCATCACTTTGATGACTTGTTATCAATATTAAATGAGGTGTAACTGGGGTCAAGTTTTATAATGGCCATCTCTGTGCCTAGGATCAGTAGCTCATTTTTTTTCTCATTCAGGCATAGGTCGTGGGATGTCATCCATGCCTGGATGAGGAGGTATATCCTATTTACTAAGGATGTGTCTTCCAGGAAGTTGCCTGAAAGGGGGATGAGGATCTGAGTGTCATCTGCGTAGTTAGTGTAGATGACACCCAATCTGTCCAACTTGTTAAACAAAGGCTTAGTATAGATATTATACGTAGTAGGAGATACGCATGATCCTTGAGGGACACCGCAGGAGACTTGTATGGGGTCGGCGGCTGCTAGGGGGGAGAAGACTCTCATTGTACGGTTTGCAAGGAAGGATTGCACCCAGGATATGGCATCACTTGAGAAATGGGCAGCTGAATCGCATAAGACTGCATGATCCACCAAGTCAAAGGCTGCTGATAGATCAAGGAGGAGTATAATAGCTGATTTGCAATTGTCCTTCAACTCGTCAATTTGGGTCTTAAGGTCGATCAGGGCAGTTTCTGTGCCGTGAAGGGGGCGGAAGCCAGACTGGCGTGAGCCTAGTACGTTTTTAGTTTCTAGATAGTCCTAAATTTGTAAGTAGGCTACTCTGTTGATAATTTTAAGTAAGAAGGGGACTGTGTTTATGGGTCTATAGTTAGTAGGTATATACAGGTCTGAGGTTTGTTTTTTGAGCAATGGTAACACCCACACTGTTTAAGATTGTTAGGTACAAGGTTCATCTTAAAGGAGGCGTTGATAAGCTTCGAGATGAAAGGGGCTAGGTCTCTAGCTGCATCCTTTATAGTTTGGGCTGGACAGTTGTCTCCTTTGCAATTAGAGGGTTTCAGTGAGTGTATAGTTTTTTCTATCTCAAGGATGGATATTTTTTTAAAGCTAAATGGTAACGGGGTATTGTTATGTAAGTTTGGAAATGGTTGCTGCTGAGGTAGGGGCTCAGCTGGTAGGAGCAGGGAAGCTTTCTTTTTGGCAATTTTAATTTGGAGGGAGCTAATGTTATCAGAGAGAGAATTTTGTATGTTGGTACACCAAGGCTTATCTTTCGGGGTGTTATCTACCTGAGGTATAGGTAATTCCTTTTCACGAAGGATAGAGAATAATTCCTTAGTGTCTGATTTAGCTTTGGATATTCTATCATTGAAATTGTTCTTTTTTGTACCGATAATTTCCTTTTGATACAGTTTAGAATGATTAGTTAGCTTCGTTTTATTTTCCACAGTAGGCGAGTGGTGCCAGATTGCTTGCAATTTTCTTTATTGGATCCTGAATTCTTTCAATTGAGGTGTGAACCAGTTATTCAGATGAGATGTCTGTCTCGCTTTGCGAATTTTAACCGGTGCAATAGTGTCAATTGCCTTAGACATGGCGCTTTTGAAAACTTCCACTAGTAGGGTGGGGTCTGTGCTTTTAACTGTGTTGTCGAGAGTAGGGAGTAGATGTGGTAATAGTTTTTCTGAAGTTATGTCTTTCTTCCTCCTGGTAGGAAGTGGCGGTAGCATGGCTATCGTTTTAGGGCGGATAAGGTCAAGTGAGGCAGATTAGGTAATTAAATGGTGGTCAGTCAACAATTGAGGTATTATATTAGTAAAACTAATGTTGCAATTCAGGTCGGCAACCCATTCTAGGGTCCTTCCTTTAGCATGTGTAGGGGTAGAGACTCTTTGTGTCAGCACATAATCCTTCAGTAGTGAGGCTACCGATAAGGCAGGTTTATCATTACTGTCGGTGAAGCCGAGATTAAAATCTCCCAATAGCAGTATTTGCACATGGTCCTTCGTATTATTGTTCAGGATACTATTTAAGTCGTCCTCAAAGGATCCTAATGGTCCAGGTGGTTTATAGATCACATGAATAGTAAGGGTACGGTTGTTGGAAAGGTGAAGTTTAGCTGTGAGAGTCTCACAGGATTGGAACAATGGGGTAGTAGTCAGTCTAATAGGTAGGTTAGATTTGTCGATAATAGCTAGACCACCGCCTCTAGCGTTTGGTCTGTCAACTCTTAGTAGTTGATAGCCCTCTGGAACAGCTAACATTAAGGCCGGGCCTGCAGCCTCGTAGAGCCAGGACTCTGTTATGACCAACAAGTCCAGACTCTCGTTGGTAAGGGTGTCTGCAATATCAGCGGCATGAGCCACCATGGATCTGGCATTGATAAGAGACCCAGATAGTAGTAGGGTACTTGTAGGTTTAGTGGTAGAAGGTTGTTTGGTTTTGGTTTGGTTAGCTTTTTGGAAGATGGTTTGGGTAGGGGTCGAGGGGACAGGGGACAGAGGACTGTGGTTGTGGTTGTATGTACGTTTATTAGCTAATCCAGTAGGTTGGGTAGCCTTACATGAGAAGCCTCTAGTAGTGTGATTGGTTAGAGGTTCATGGAGGCGGAATAGTCTTGCTCTCAATCTCATATTTCTGTGCTTAGGTGGGCATGAGGCAAGGGAGGGGGAGACCATAATAGCAAGGAGGCCTAATACAAGATAAATTGTCTGAATTCTTATAGTTTTCCTCATGATCATAGGACGGGAGAAGCAGTTTATAGGTAGTTGCAGGTTTAGACTATTGCATAATTGGACATAGGCTAAGTGCAAATCTCAGCTGTCAGGAAAGTATGGGCTAGTTACAGTGTTCAAAGATCAGGTAGATATAGTCTAAAGTAGCATTCAAATGGCAGGGTAGGCATATGCTCAAGGCAACAATCAGATAAAGGCAGATGTAGGCCAAATCAACATTCAAAGTGGCAAGGTAAGCGTGAGCTAAATGCAGCAATCAGGTAAAAGGCAAATGTGGGACAATTCAGCATTCAGGTAGCGGGCTAGTATAGGCAAGTACAATACTAGGTTAGCGAGGCAAGTATAGGCTAAATGCAATGTTCAAATAGAGTGCTGAATGTAAGGCAAGTACCTTTAAGCGTTGTAGCGTTATAACAGGAGTGTTCAAAAAGCATAAGTATTAGGGCGCAGCTCTTCAATGAGTGACAGCATGGTAATGAACAGGCAGATACATATAGCAAAACATAATTGCAAGGAATATACTGATAGCAGTTCAAAGGAGAGTCTCATAGGAAATGTATGGTCAATCATAGGGTATGCAGGGATTCGCCAGAGCGTGAAGTGTCTAGCAATTAGCGCAGGTGTAGGGTTGTCACACCGGTGAGGAGATCTCTGGTAAATGGGTGGTGATTGAACAGTAGGGTAGGGTCCCGGACACGAGTTACAGTACCTTATATTGGTGCCATCCGGTGATGGCTGGTTTTTGTGGTGCTGAGTTCCTGGCAGGAGGCAGGGTCAGGCATGGACAGGCTGGGACAGGAGATTTACCTTTGTTTGTGGCCTTCATGAAGTGCGCCTCCAGGCACACGATTGGGTAGCTTGTAGCCTGTGGTGGCCAATGGTTGTAGTCGGTAGGGCCAGGTGGGGGAGAGGCAGGAAATGGAGCCTAGTGCAGCTAGACATCCATCTTGAAGCGGGTGCCCATGTGCAGCCTGGTAAGGGTCCACATCAGATTATGGGTATGTACTGCTGTGGAGAGCCTGGCTGTGATTATATCAACAGGCAAGAGCGGTGTCGGACGTCGGTGCACATTAAGCCGCACTTAGAAAAAATAAAGCGGCGGTCATATAACGCTGGCTGCCGGGTCCGGGTGCTTACCTTGATGAAGGGAAGCTCCAGCTTTGCCTTCTCAAGGGGTTGCAACATCAAGCGAGCTGATAGTTCACACCTGGGAGATGAAGATCAAATGCATGCCACTTAACTAGAAGTGCACAAAACGTCTTCCACTAGGGACTGCGGACTATAGAAGGCGAAAGAATCACAGAAAACACTAAATAAGTTTTAACACTGAGCCTGGGTTCACCTGACACTTCATATTGCGCTAATACAAGACGGGAGAAATCACTTACCTTTTTAATTGAACGAGGACTCCATTTTGACACCCCTAAATAGTATGGACGCCACTTTGAGGCAATACATTTTTGATTGATGTCAAGAAGAGTGATAGAATTCATGTGATTCTAAGGCTAAATTACATGAAAGCAGAAGTGGTGTCTGTTCAATTAGGCACTGATACACGTGACCACATGTGATCACTCATAAGGCCACAATGTACATTCTGTTCTTGCTTCCAAATCTCTACAAAACCTCTGGAGAGTCCAGGAAACATCAACATCCTAGTGGTATGGCCCACTTTAGTCATGTGCCAAATGCAGACTATCTAACCTGTACAGCATACCGAATACCACACATTATACTGACGCGGCTATGATTCAATATATTACCAATAAGCACTGTCACTGATAGATGAACTGGCAAAGAATTGTATGAATGTTTTTGCACAAGAAGTCCAGAACATTGGCTCTTAAATTCACTTTGCGTTCCTTTGCTTAGCATATGAACCCATGCATCATTAAGTGTTGATTCTGTTGGTATGTCCAGTTGTTTGACTTTAACCTTCCCAAACCCTCTGCAGCCACCTGCCTTGAGCTTAAGTCCCTCCTATCTGAGCACTCCCTGAACTCCCTCCATGAATTGCCTGCCCACTCTGATGGGAATTCTGTTGACCTCATCTTTCTCTCCAAGACCTCCTTCTGTCCATCACCTCCACCCAGCTCTTCATCTCCCCTACTCACCTTTTGAATTAGCACCCGTCATTGGCAATGTCAACCCATCTTGCCCTCCTACCAACACTTTAGCTCCCCAAATGGTAAAAGACTTAATCTCAATCAATGTTCATCATCTCTCTGAGCTCTTTGGCCACACCACTGCCTCATGTAGATCTCCTTAAAAAGTGAAGTCATCTTTCTCGCAGATTCCAATGCCATCCCAACGCCACCCCTCCTATCTTGTTCCCGTCTGACCTTCTTGCTCCCTCGTTCAAGGCTCACAATCTTGGGGTCCTCTGTGAAAGTGGCCTATAACAGGAACAATTCATCACTACCACTGCCTCTGCTGCTCGTATTAACCTCCTCAACATTTGGAAAATGTGTTCTTTTTTCACAAACCACTCTACAAAAACGTAATCTTGTGCTCAGCAAACTGGATTGCTGCTCAAGCCCAATCCTTGGCCTTCCTCTCTATTCATTCCTCCCTCTAGACAAAGTCCTCAAAATTACAACTCACGCTCTACAACCTACCCAGACCCACCACCAATGTTACCTATCGAAAACATGCTGTTTGACTCTACCTGCATAAGCGCTCTCTTTTCAAGTCTGTCTCCTGGTCTACAAAACTATCAATGGTCTTGCTCCTCAGTACCTGTCTGATTGTATCTCAGTTTACTCACCATCTCATTCCCTCCATTTCCTCGTTGCACTCAACCTCACTGTCCCATACCCTCCCAATGCCTCCTCTCGCTTACGATCTTCCATCCTACTCGCCCCACTCCTCTGGAACCCACTGCCCATAAAATTCAAAGCTACCCACCTGTGGATTTCTTTATAACTTAACTTAAACTGCACTTACTTGCTAAAGAAGAACCTCCCAGTTCCCTCTTCCCATCTTCCCTGTATATTTAATCAGTACTCCCCTTTAGTTTGAAGTACAGGTCCCCTTAGGTAAATGTTACCTTTGTAAGTCACCTGTTTTCTTATACACATTTTGTTTCTGTCATGGAGAAGGGAGACAGCCTCATTACGACCCTGGCGGAATGGGTTTAACGGCGCCGGTAAAGGTTCCAGCGTCGTTAAACCCATTCCTCCCTATTACGAGGTTCCCTCGCGGGTCCAGCTCTGGACGTCTGGTCAGCCCAGATGTCCTTTGTGCGTCCCGCGAGTGGACCAACATGCTAACAACGGGCCCGTCATTAACGGGCCCGTTGTTAGCATCATCCCCATTCCCATTGAGCCCTTTTTGGGCTCAATGGGAATGGGGATTAATTTTTACCAGGTCCATGAAATGGGCAATTACCGGGTCCGCCAAGGTCGGCATGACCCAGTAATTGCCCATTCCATGGACCTGGTAAAATGTCATTACCGGCGGCAGCCGTGCCCTTAATAAGGGCACGGCTACCGCCAGGGTCCTAATGAGGCCGATAGTCTACAGCTTCGAAAAGGTGATGTCTTCATCAAAGCACTTGACAAGATAGCGGATAAGAAGGTGAGGAAAGCGACATTGATGGAAGCCAGAATGGGCTCCATGGCAGCTCAAGTGAAGGGAACTGAGAAGTTGTCTCTGGGGGGTAATGCCCAAGCAAAAGCACTGGAAGTGAAACTCAGAGGAACAGAGGTGGGGATTTAGGACGTCTGAGCGGTGGAAGAAAAGGTGATGGGCGCCACGATACTACTGAATGCAGAAATGGAGACAAGTGAGAACTTCCTGAGGGAAGGCAATGCATGTCTCTTAGGGGCTCAAAAGATGGTGTCTGGAATGCATCTGAGTGCGGGGGGGGGGTACTCAATGTTAAATTTCATGGATGCTTTGCCTGGATCTGCACACAAGGTTGAGAGCACATAACTGAGCAGCTGTGCAGTGCGCACCTCGCCAGCCAAACCATGGTATTTAATCCCCTTGGACAGGTTGCCTTCTAGCAGGGAGAGCTGTGGCAGTGATTCAGTAAGTGGTGCACTATGCTGGCCATTAGGTTTGATGACCTACTCAAGAGGTTGTGACACACAGATCACGCAGTGGCTGCCACTGTCTTGGTGTAGAGAATTCTCCATCAGAAGCTGGGCTGCGACGCTTGAATCATCACTCATGGCGCTGCATTCTTTACTTTGTTTGGCGGGTAGCAAGAATAAGGCCTATGCTTTTGTTGAAGTGAAATCTGCAGGGAATTTGCAAGCCTGTTGGCCGGCAATCTGCACCCTGATGTCTGCGGCCTCTGGCGCATTATCAACTGACAAATAAATAAATAAATATACTTAGGGCCTCATTACAAGTTCAGAAGTGCATTAAAAAGCGGTGGCCATTCTGAAACCACCATTTTTGTAGTGACAGAATTTTCAGCACTTATATTCCGAGTTTGACCTTCAGGTGACGGACTTACCTCCCGCAGTATGCCGAAAGTAAGTCTTCCACTTCAAGGTCAAACATCAGTGGGTTTAATGCACAGAATGATCGCCTATGTTAAATCTGAACATAAATCCACGTGCGGTCATCTGAACTCCAACAATGGGTATTTACACCGCCTTACCACCGCTCATTATTTTGCGGTAATTCCACCGGACCCAGTGGCAGCAAATGTAAATGATTCTGACAGTAAATTTGTTGAATCTTCCCCTTTAAAGCCCAAAATATGCAGGTGTATTGCGCAGAATTACCTCCTGTGGTAAGTCTACTACAAATGGGCAGTAACACTAAATGATTTTGCCAGTAATTCTGAGCGCTGATTTTGACTGCTTTGAAACACTTGCCTGTGTATAGGCGCTATATAAATAAACAAAACCATACCATACCGGAATAATTGGCTAGCTCAAAATGGGACCCTTAATGTTGAAGGTCCATCTTCATGCACTACTGGACAGTCCACGTAAGAACGGCCACACTCAAAAGGGGTTTATTGCTTTGATGGGTTTTAGTCTTGAGGTATAGCGCTTAATTCACGGACGCCAGAAATGATGAGCTATAAACATAGCAAAACATGGGTGGAGGAGAAGATGCTAGCCAAGCCTCGAGCTCACCTGTAGCCCATCAGGCGCCCAAACATGAAGTTGTTTTCAAATGTCCGACTGCTTCTCAACTCTGCCTCATGGACGCAGTCCACTTTATTTCAAACACTTTAGGGCACGCGCTTATTTACAAGGTTATATGTCTATGGTCCAACGAGCAGGACCTAAATGCCCCCATGATACCGAAAACTAATAATTCCTTTTCCAGCTTCATCCACCTCTCGCTCTTGTCTAAGACACCTGTTGTCTGTTTCCCATCCACATCTCTTCGACCTGCTCCTTTTCCATCCGCATCCTAAGGGCAGGGTGTCGATACCCCGGGCAGAGGGTGGTGTATTCCCAATCCACAGACAGTGCCATGGCGCAACTGCTGTGCTGATGTGTGGCAGTGTAAAAGCTTCGTAACAAAACGCAGCACAACAAAACATACGTGTGGGAAGTCGCCATTTGTGATTAGACACACACAAGCACACAGACCCACACGACCTTGTTTGAATAGCATTCTTGTAGTGTCCCTCACACCTCCAGCCCACTCAATGCCCCAAGCCCTCTGCCTTTTCTTTGTGTTGCTCGCGAAATGGGCTGGAACTGACATCTACACTTGGCCTGTTGAAAATGCAGGCACTCGTATTGATTGCTGTGGCTGAAAAGTGGTCTCCTGTGCAGTTACTCCTCAGGGGTGGACTGGAAACCCAAAGAGGCCCTGGAAATAATTTTCAAAGGGGCCCCATATTCCACATTTTTCAGCAAGACCATCTCTTTTCCTTTGGGAGAATTTGGAAATATAACACAAAAGAGAGGGTGCAGAGGCCTAACGGGAAATCTCCAGAGTTCCATATAGGCCAGTCCACCCTTGCCCAGGGTGCAGAGGCCTAGGCCAGTCTACCTCCTGCCCAGGGTGCAGAGGCCTAACAGGAAATCTCCAGAGTTCCATACAGGCCAGTCCACCTTGCCCAGGGTGCAGAAGCCTAGGCCAGTTCACCCCATGCCCAGGATACAGAGGCCTAGGCTAGTCCACCCCCTGCCCTGTATGCAGAGGCCTAACGGGAAATCTCCAGAGTTGCCTTTAGGCCAGTCTACCTCCTGCCCGGGGTGCAGAGGCCTAACGGAAAATCTCCAGAGTTCCCTATAGCCCAGTCCACCTCTGCTCCTCACTGGGGACCAAACATGTTTCTTGGAATAGAGCTCAAACAGCCAAGAAAGCCCGGAGCATCAACAAACACAACTAATGTCATCGATTTTGTAACAATTCAGAAATGTCAGCGGCTCGAGTGGGGAAACGTAGACACACGCAGTGGATTTTCACACAGCGGTAAGTACTTGTAAGACATGCAAAAATATCACTTATCTTTAAAAAGTGGCAATTATCCTTTTTAAAAGCACACTGCATTATATTGGATGTTGGCTTATTAAACCGGGGATTTGCAAGGCGTGACCTTTGCTAGTCAAACAGGAGATGTTGAGCAAAGCAAATCTCACTGTACATAGAAATTAGAAAGGGTGGGGGGCGGGGTGATAAGCGCAGCCGGAGCAGGCACAAGCGGGGTGGGGGAGGGTGCAAGCAGATGGACCAAGGAATCCGAAAGGGACGGAGGGGAGGGAGGGGAAAGGGTCAGAGGGAGTGCATGCGACATTATTTTGGCTTAAGGGGCGATTGCCGTAGCATGAGCATTTTTGGCAGCGGTGCTGGGGTTCTAGTGTTATGGAACGGAAACACAGAGTAGGGGTTGCAGTCCGCAACCTCTACTCTTTGGTCGCTGGAAAGAGGTGTTACCTGCATTTTACCAACAGGCGCGCGCGTACACACACTAATGGCCTTATGGCCTCTATCACACTCTCCCTCTCCATCTCTCTCCCGTGTTCCTCTTTCTCTCTCTCTCCCTTGTTTTCCTTCTGTTTTCTCTCTCTCTCAATCTAACTTCTTCCCCTCTGTGCCGCTTTCTATCTCTCCTTCTCTCTCGCTCTCTCATTCCTTCCGTCTCTTTTACTCTCCCTCTGCTTCTGTCTCTCGTTTCCGTTCTCTTTCTCTCTCCCTTTGATTCTCTCAATCTCTCTTCTCCTTTCCTCGCTGCATCTCTTCGCTCGCTACTCTCTCTCTCTCGTATTCTCTCTTGCTCTAACCTCTCATCTCTCTCTCACAGTCTTCAATCGGTTCTCTCTTCCCTCCTCTCTCTCAATCTCGTTTCACTCGTACGCTCTCTCTTCCCCCTCACTCTATCTCTCGCTGTCTCACTCGTCAACCTCTCTCCTTCTATGTATCTTTCTTCTCCCTCTTATCTCCCTCCCTATCATTCTCTGTGCTGTGTAATCTCTCTCTGCTACACTCCTTCCTCTCCGTTTCTATCATGCTCTCTATCTCACTTAAGCACTTGCCTCTCTCTGGTTTGCTTTCTTCCACTCTTTTTCTCTCTTACCCACCATCTCTCTCTCCCTTCTCCCTCTTTCTTCTGCTTCCATCTCTCTTTCTATCTTTTCTTCTCCCACTCCCTCCTTTATCTGCCCCACTTCTCTCAATTTATTTTTCTCAATGTATCTTCCTTTTCTCTCTCCTGCTCTCTTCTTGCTTGCTCTCTCCCTCCCTTTATTTTTCTTTCCCTTTCCTCCCTTAATCTTTATTCTCCCTCTTTCTGCCTCTGTCTCGTCTCTCTCCTCGTTGGTCTACCTTCTCACCCCCTCTCTCTCCTAACTTTTGCTCACTCTCTTTTCCATGACCTTCGCTTTCTCTCTCTCTTTCTTTGCCCCTTCTCTCTCTCTCCCTCTCCTTCTCTCCCTCTGTATCACCCTCTCGCTATCAGTTTCTTACAGTGTTTCACACCTTTTGTTTCTCCCTCTCTCTCTTCTCTCACTCTCTACATTCCTCATCTTCCCTTCTCCCTCTCTCTGTCCTCAACGTTATCTCTCTCTAGCTCTGACTTCCCTCCTAATCTCTCAACTCTCACCTTTGCTTTAGCAATCTATATTGTATCCCTCCTGCTCTCTCCCTTTCTTTCTCACTCTTTCTCAATCTCTCCCTTTCCCTATTAATCTGTCTTTTCTCTATCTCCCCCCAATCTCTTTCATCATCACTCTCAATCTCTCTTCTCTACCCCCTGTTACTCCCCTCTCCATCTCTCTTCCTTTCTCTTGACCCTCTCTGTCTTCCCATATCACCTTCTGTCTTCTCGCCATTTCTCTCTTCCTTGCACTCTCTATCATTCTCTGTCATTCTGTCTTCACTCTCCTCTCTTCCACCACTACCCTAACTCAGCCCTATCCTCTCTCTCTCCCCTCTCAAATTCCCTTCTCTCTCTCGGTCACTTCCCCTACCTCTCTCTCGCTCATTCTTCTCCGTCGTTCTCTCTCTCCTGTTTTCTTTCTCAATCGTTACTCTTTCCTTTTCCTCTCTCTTGCTCTCTCACTCTCTCTCTCTTCTTCATACTAGCAGGTGACCTCTTGTGAATATTGTTTCTCTGTGTTTCTTCATGTCTTCATGGTGCAGACTTGTAAAAAGGAAACACATTGGGGCCGATTCATGGAACAAATGTGCGCCGAAAATCGTGGCGCAAGCATGAAAAAGCAAGCGCATCCGCACATGTGCGATTCATGGAAGGCCCTGCACGTGTTTTCCCTGGGATGTGCGCCAAATATGCGCATATCGCACATGGGCGCACAGGTCATTGCAACATCCAGAATGCCGTGTGCGACACGTACAGCCAAAGCGCACAAAGTCAACGCACACAACAAAAAGGGGGCGGAACACGGGGCGGAACACGCAGAATGGGGAACAACGCGTGAAAAAGAAGGCATAACTGGGGAAGTACTGCAGGGAAATACACGGAACGCCCACACGCACGCGAACTACATGTATTCATGGAATCGAATAGGGGAAATCCGTGCACGCCCAAAGACACGCACATGCCTAAACACGTCTGCCACACGAAGGCAGGAGGAAGCATCCCTGCACATCACAAAAGTGCGTGCAAATAACAAACACGTATATACAGCTACGATGAATGTCCCATTCTGTGCCTCCTTGGAGAAATGACGTGTCACGCAATGCTCAGGCATCCCAAAAAAGCAAGAAAAAGAGATACGCGACCCCTGTAGCCCACATGTGTGTAAAAAAACACACGCAGTACACTGTGGCAGAAAAATAACATGTGCGACTCACCGTCTGCCTTGCGTGTAGAAGAAGAATGCATAGCCAACACCCACACCAAAAAAAAAAGTACGCATTGTAGCCACTGTGAAGTAATCGCGTGTGAACCCCAACATCTGGAAAACACACGCACCGCTTTCCACAAAAAGCACGTACTGAGCGATGGTAACCCATGTGGGACCTTCAACCCGTGCTAGGGAAACGCCCGCATGCACGTTACATCACAGATGCGCTTACGCGCTAAGGGCCTTTCCTCGAATTACACGCTAATGTGCTGTTTTTTAACGTGCCAAATCACTCCGTATCAAGTGGCCGTGTGACAACACACGGAAGACCACGCTCCTACCCAGAAGGCCTTTCCTGCCCCCCAAAGCCCAGAGCAGATCCCACCTTCCATCTGCTGCTGCCTGCCTGCTGGCCACGTGCCCTGCCATTTGGTACCTGCACTTCAGCCATCTGCAGGGGTCCAGTTGCTGTGACCACCCCTGCTGGAACAGAAGACTCCCAACTGAAGTTCCATCGCTCCACAGCCCAGCACCAGGACCCAGTTACCCACCCACACCTGCCTTGGGGGTTGCTATGTCGGGGCAAACACCATCAGAGACCACTGGCAACCTCCAGCCCGAGAGGCAGAGGGCTACCAGCTTCAATGCCGCAGAAGTTGGTATCTTGGTGGAGCAAGTCCTGGTGCATTATGATGCCCTCTTCGGAAGACCACGCGCTGACAATGATGGACAGAAGAGGATCTGGAAGGACATCAGGGCTGCCATCAACATGGAGGGGGTGGCAGCCCGCGACATACGACACATCCGGAAGCTCTGGGAGGACTTCAGGTCCAGGACCCTCAGGAAGGCTCGGCGCCTCTTGGAGGCAACGGATGCAGAGGGGTGCCGGGTCCACCTTACCAACGACGAGATGAGGGTCCTGGAACGTATACGCCCAGTGCTTCACCTCCAGGTGATTGAGAGGCATACCCATCCGGAGTCGAGCGGTAAGTGTCCATGTGTACTGATTGGACGCAGTGCATGTTGAGGTGTGCCAGGTGTGTGCAGCTTGGACATATGTCTTGAAAGGCCCATGTATGGATGTGTATGTGCAGGGACATTAGCCTGCTGCATGTGAGTCTAGTCATGTGTGAGGCACATCAATGGTGTATGTGTTCAAATGCATGATGCACACAAGTTAGCATTTCTGTGTATGTACTATGGCATGGTTGGGGTGTGACACATGGATGCTGGTTCCACCTTCATGTACGTGCACGGCATACATGTGCGTGTGTGTGTTTGACATGTGTGCAAATGTGATACGCCATGGATGCATGTGACACAGACATGTAGGAACCCCATTGGCAGATGTGACTTAGTTGTCGATGATTGCACTGTGAGAGGTGGTGGATATGTACAGATGCATGTCTGTCTGTTGGCATGTGTGCATGTGTTCGGCACTCCCCATGTTGCTTGTGAAATCATGCCAACCTTCGGATGTTCATGCTGTTGTGTGCGTATGGATGCTACTGCCTGCTGCACGATTCCTGTCAAATTCTGCATGTGTGTAGGTTCAAATGATATGAGTGCTGGGGAGTGTGATGGCATCTGTAAGTTTGACACTGCCACTCATGTGCAACTTTGACATGTGTATCTGATTATTGTACAGTGCCCTGATGCCTGTGTTCTGTCTCTCCCTGTCTGCAGTGTCAACTGATGAAGAGGGCGGAGACGGTGCTGTGGAGCAAAGAGGCAGGGATCCAACCGCCAGCCGGAGACGCAAGGCCCAGCTCTCCTCCCACGTTGTCATCTCTTCCGGAAGTGAGGAGTCTGGTGCTGCGTCCCTGGCCACAGCTGCCGAGGCAAAAGTCCAAGAGGCGGAGGTTGGAGGTGGCCCCCTCGGCAGCAGTAGGGGCAGCTGAGCCCCCACAGGGGCCTATGGAGGAATATGGCACAGAGTCATCCAGGTTGGGGAAGAGTTTGGTTGAGGAGGAGGCTGTGGAAGGCCCATGCACAGGGCTTGGAGGGGGGAATTCCATTGGTTCTACTAGTGCAGTCCAGGGGCAGGGACAGGAGGCAGCACAGGCCGCCGCGGAGGTGCCTGTGTGTAATCCTTTCCCCGATCCTGTGACTGCATCATCCTGCACCATCAGGGATAGCTTCGTCCAGACCCGTTTTCAGGGAGGGGATGCGTGAACAACAACTGGCCTTCCTCTTCCTGCAGACGTGGCAATCCGGGACCGGGTTGAGCCTGTCCTAGCTGTGGTGGCGTTGCATCAACATGGTACTCGGGATGAAGTGCAGGGTTCTCGTGAGGACAATGCACGTCATATCGAATACATCATTGACCGCGTCGGCTTACTAGGATGGGTCACCCAGGCTGGGTTCCTCCGTGTGCTGGATCTTCTAGCAACCCCCTCCTCTACTGAACACACTATGCTCCAGTCGTCCTCCGTGCCATCTTCCTGCCCAAGTATCACCTGGGAACCCTGTGGAGCTGCCCCTGAACAAGCGGCCAGGCTGGTGGAGGACACATCCCTGCCACAGTCGGGAGTCGGAGGTCCAGCAGGGGTGGCCACCCCAACAACTGGATCCCAGCAAGAGGAGGACATGCAGGCATCGACCAGCAGGGCACATGCACGGAAGCAGCAGGCTCAGGGTGGGAGCCACGATGGCTCGGGGCCTTCAACATCACAGGGGCAGGCATCAGACGGAGGGCAGGAGGACCCTGGATTGGGAGTGTCTTCTGTGTGCAGCAGTTGGACCAGCGGATAGATGTGGAGTGGCGGCGGGCGGAGGAGGCACGGCTCACTATGGTCAGGGCAGAGAGCTCCATGCGCAGGGCATTGAGGCGGGCTGAGTGTCTCGAGGCAACTCGCAGGGAGCTGGAACAGGCCATGACTGCATCCCTGCGAGACCTCGAGGCCATGGAAGAGGCCCACCTCCGGGACATCGACATGGAGTTCGATGATGCCCTGGCCCGGAACATCAACAAGTGAGCCGTTGCCTACCGCCATTGTACATAGTTCATTAGTGTTAGGTTTCCTTTGTTTTTTCTTTTATTTTGGAGTTCATGGACATTGCTCCACTTCGTGTATATAGTTTTTTATTCATAGGACTTTTTTGTAGGTTTACTTTTGTTTGTGGATCATGGACCATGTGGACTTCCATTGTACATAGTTACAGACTTGTACATACTTTCTTTTTCAATTTTCCCATGGATCAATGGTTTTCTTTTATTTGGATTCATTTTTTCTTATTGACATTGGTAATGGACCACTTTTTTATTCAACATGACGTTCATTTTTGTTTCATTGGATTACCATTTTTTATTTGGTTATATCTGTCATTGTATATTGATTTTCAAGTTGGATTTCCTCTATGTTACTTCATTATGTTTATAATACATGTTTTCTAACTTCATGTTTGGTGTTGTGTTATATCATTGGTTTTGTGCATGTCTCAATGAGCATTGCCTCAGTCATGTGTTGCCAATGTGTGGCTCTGTTGTGCATTTATGCATGGGCATGGTGGTTCTTTTAAGACTGTCATGGCATGGGTAATTTGGGGGTGGGTGCTGTGGATGATTGCATGCTTGTACTGGGGGAAAAGGGGGATTTGGGTTGGCATCACGGACATGGGTCTGTTTTGTTAGGACAGTTTGGTGGGCCATCTGTCGGGGCCTGCTGGCAGGTGCCCATCAGTGGTGGTGGGTGGGGGTGCAGGGGAACATGAGCCGGGGCCTGCTGGCAGGTGCCAGTCACTGGCTGGTGGGTGGGGTTCAGGGGGTCATGAGTCGGGGCCTGCTGACAGGTGCCCGTCACTGCTGGGTGGCTTGGTAGGTGAGGGACATGAGTCGGGGCCTGCTGGCAGGGGCCCATCAATGGGGGTACGCATATATTCCGAGGGGTGCGTGTGGACCTTTACATGCGTTTTCGCTAGCGCAAGCGCGGTACGTGTATTCTGAGGGGTGCCTGTGGACTTTACACACATTTTCGATAGTGCGGGTGGGTTATGTGTATTCCGTGGGGTGCGCGTCTACTTTTTTTCACGCGTTTTCACTAGTGCGAGCAGGGTATGTGTATTCCGAGGGGTGAGCATAGACTTTTACATGCGTTTTCGCTAGCGCGAGTGCGGTACGTGTATTACGAAGGGTGTACGGGGAGTTTTCCACACGTTTTCGTGGTTGGGGGGCTGTATGCCAGTCCACTGGCCTTTGCGTCATGTAGGGGATTTGAGCGATGTTTTTGGTGCACGGGGCAGAGTTGGAGGCGTTACTGACGCTGCTGCAGGATTGCTGCGCCGCTTTGCACCACGGCTGGTTATGGATGTTGAAATCCATGAATACGCTGTGCTCTGAAATGGGTTTTGGCACACGCGGCTGGCACAGACTGCCGCACGCGCACTCTGTGCGCCAGCCACGTGCACCACTTGTGCGCCGAATTCTATGAATTACCCTCATTGTGTTTAGGTTCCCATTACATTGCATGCGCTACCTCGGTGCTTTCCTTTAGTAAGAGTGAGATATTCTTTTTCTTGAACGTTTCTTTGTAGGGTTTCATTTTGTACGGTTGCTCTTTTATGTGATTTCAGAACATGTAATATTCTATATAAAGCAGAATATTAAGTATGTTTTGTATGCTGCACATTAAAACACATCTCTAACATGTAGAACGACAAACAATAAATATATATGGCATCACATCCCAACCTGCCCACTTAAGCAGATTGGGTGATCCTGTGTGAGTCATCTAATCTCGCTGTGCCTTATTTGCGAATATTGGAAGTCATTACGTGGGATTCATTTTGCAGTGTGCGCCACCGTCAGGGTTTACTGGACTGCAATGCACCATGAGCAAAGCAAACAATCATGGCTTGTGGTGAGTGAAGATGTGGCACACGGATCATGTAACATAATCATTCTTTCTAATATTGGTGTTTTCTTTCCTATGCTGAAGTCCTTCAATTACAAGTAAGTAAAACTGTCTCTGTTTATATTGCAATGGTTTTTATAAAGTTGGGGCTGGGTTGCAGTGCAGGTGTTTGCTGTATAGGGGCACATCCTTGTATTTCTCTATATAGTCTACAACCTGCGTTGAGTTTAGCAGTCCCAAAAGAGCAGAGTGTTTGATGGGTAAAGCAGGCACCGGTAGAAGAAAAGGCCTGTATGGCTATAGCAGCCTCTTGTGGAAACGATGTGCTGGATGAATGTGGCAGACTCTGTTAGAAGAAGAGTGATGGATGGCTATAGCAGACTGTTAGAAGAACAGTGCTGGATGGCTATAGAAGACTGATAGAAGAACAGTGCT
Organism: Ambystoma mexicanum; assembly: GCA_002915635.3. Classification (NCBI taxonomy): domain Eukaryota; kingdom Metazoa; phylum Chordata; class Amphibia; order Caudata; family Ambystomatidae; genus Ambystoma; species Ambystoma mexicanum. The sequence goes on from CM030325.1 coordinate 1,016,471,657, forward strand.
GGATGGCTATAGCAGACTGTTAGAAGAACAGTGCTGGATGGCTATAGCAGACTGTTAGAAGAAGAGTGCTGGCTGGCTGTAGCAGACTCCGACAGAAGAAGAGTGCTGGATGGCTGTAGCAGACTTTGTTATAAGAAGAATGCTGGATGGCTGTAGCAGACACCGTTAGAAGAAGAGTGCTAGATGGCTATAGCAGGCTGTTATAAGCAGAGTGCTGGGTGGCTGTAGCAGACTCTGTTAGATGACGAATAATGGGTGGCTGTAGCAGACTCTGTTAAAAGAAGAGTGCTGGATGGCTATAGCAGAAACTGTTAGAAGAAGAGTGCTGGATAGCCGTAGCAGACTCTGTTAGAATAAGAGTGCTGGATGGCTGTAGCAGACTCTGTTAAAAGAAGAATGTTTGATGGCTGTAGCAGACTCTGTGAGAAGTAGAATGCTGGATGGCTTTAGCAGATTCTGTTAGAGGACGAATGCTGGCTGTCTATAGCAGACTGTTAGAAGAACAGTGCTGGATGGCTATAGCAGAAACTGTTAGAAGAAGAGTGCTGGATGACTGTAGCAGACACTGTTAGAAGAAGTGTGCTGGATGGCTGTAGCAGACTCTGTTAGAAGAAGAGTGCTGGATGGCTGTAGCAGACTGTGTTAAAAGAAGAGTGCTGGATAGCGCTAGCAGACTCTGTTAGAGGACGAATGCTGGGTGGCTGTAGCAGACTCTGTTAAAAGAAGAGTGTTGGATGGCATGGCTGTAGACGACACTGTTAGAAGAAGAGTGCTGGATGACTGTGGCAGACACTGTTAAAAGAACAGTGTTGGATGGCTGTAGCAGACTCTCTTAGAGGAATAATGCTGGATGGCTGTAGCAGACTCTGTTAAAAGAAGAGTGCTGGATAGCCGTAGCAGACTCTGTTAAAAGAAGAGTGCTGGATGGCTGTAGCAGACTCTGTTAGAAGAAGAGTGCTGGATGGCTGTAGCAGACTCTGTTAAAAGAAGAATGCTGGATGGCTGTAGCAGACTCTGTTAGAAGTAGAATGCTGGATGGCTGTAGCAGACTCTGTTAGAGGACGAATGCTGGATGGCTGTAGCAGACTCTGTTAAAAGAAGAGTGCTGGATGGCCGTAGCAGACTCTGTTAAAAGAAGAGTGCTGGATAGCCGTAGCAGACTCTGTTAAAAGAAGAGTGCTGGATGGCTGTAGCAGACTCTGTGAGAAGTAGAATGCTGGATGGCTTTAGCAGACTCTGTTAGATGACGAATGCTGGGTGGCTGTAGCAGACTCTGTTATAAGAAGAGTGCTGGATGACTGTAGCAGACACTGTTAGAAGAAGAGTGCTGGATGGCTGTAGCAGACTCTGTTAGAAGAAGAGTGCTGGATGGCTGTAGCAGACTCTGTTAAAAGAAGAGTGCTGGATAGCCGTAGCAGACTCTGTTAAAAGAAGAATGCTGGGTGGCTGTAGCAGACTCTGTTAAAAGAAGAATGCTTGATGGCTGTAGCAGACTCTGTGAGAAGTAGAATGCTGGATGGCTTTAGCAGACTCTGTTAGATGACGAATGCTGGGTGGCTGTAGCAGACTCTGTTATAAGAAGAGTGCTGGATGACTGTAGCAGACACTGTTAGAAGAAGAGTGCTGGATGGCTGTAGCAGACTCTGTTAGAAGAAGAGTGCTGGATGGCTGTAGCAGACTCTGTTAAAAGAAGAGTGCTGGATAGTCGTAGCAGACTCTGTTAAAAGAAGAATGCTGGGTGGCTGAAGCAGACTCTGTTAGAGGACGAATGCTGGGTTGCTATAGCAGACTCTGTTAGAGGACGAATGCTGGGTGGCTGTAGCAGACAATGTTAAAAGAAGAGTGCTGGATGGCTGTAGCAGACACTGTTAGAAGAAGAGCGCTGGATGACTGTGGCAGACACTGTTAGAAGAAGAGTGCTGGATGGCTGTAGCAGACTCTGTTAAAAGAAGAGTGCTGGATAGCCGTAGCAGACTCTGTTAGAGGAAGAATGCTGGATGGCTGTAGCAGACTCTGTTAAAAGAAGAGTGCTGGATAGCCGTAGCAGACTCTGTTAAAAGAAGTGTGCTGGATGGCTGTAGCAGACGCTGTTAAAAGAAGAAAGCTGGGTGGCTGTTGCAGACTCTGTTAAAAGAAGAGTGTTGGATGGCATGGCTGTAGACGACACTGTTAGAAGAAGAGTGCTGGATGACTGTGGCAGACACTGTTAAAAGAAGAGTGTTGGATGGCTGTAGCAGACTCTCTTAAAGGAATAATGCTGGTTGGCTGTAGCAGACTCTGTTAAAAGAAGAGTGCTGGATGGCATTAGCAGACTCTGTTAAAAGAAGAGTGCTGGATGGCTGTAGCAGACTCTGTTAGAAGAAGAGTGCTGGATGGCTGTAGCAGACTCTGTTAGAAGAAGAGTGCTGGATGGCTGTAGCAGACTCTGTTAAAAGAAGTGTGCTGGATAGTCGTAGCAGACTCTGTTAAAAGAAGAATGCTGGGTGGCTGTAGCAGACTCTGTTAGAAGAAGAATGCTGGATGGCTGTAGCAGACTCTGTTAGAGGACGAATGCTGGGTGGCTGTAGCAGACTCTGTTAAAAGAAGAAAGCTGGATGGCTGTAGCAGACTCTGTTAGAAGTAGAATGCTGGATGGCTGTAGCAGACTCTGTTAGAAGAAGAGTGCTGGATGGCTGTAGCAGACTCTGTTAAAGGAATATGCTGGATGGCTGTAGCAGACTCTGTGAGAAGTAGAATGCTGGATGGCTGTAGCAGACTCTGTGAGAAGTAGAATGCTGGATGGCTTTAGCAGACTCTGTTAGAAGAAGAGTGCTGGATGGCTGTAGCAGACACTGTTAGAAGAAGAGTGCTGGATGGCTGTAGCAGACTCTGTTAGAAGAAGAGTGCTGGATGGCTGTAGCAGACTCTGTTAAAAGAAGAGTGCTGGATAGCCGTAGCAGACTCTGTTAAAAGAAGAGTGCTGGATGGCTGTAGCAGACTCTGTTAAAAGAAGAATGCTGGATGGCTGTAGCAGACTCTGTTAGAAGTAGAATGCTGGATGGCTGTAGCAGACTCTGTTAGATGACGAATGCTGGGTGGCTGTAGCAGACTCTGTTAAAGAAGAGTGCTGGATGGCTGTAGCAGACTCTGTTAGAAGAAGAGTGCTGGATGGCTGTAGCAGACTCTGTTAGAAGAAGAGTGCTGGATGGCTGTAGCAGACTCTGTTAAAAGAAGAGTGCTGGATGGCTGTAGCAGACTCTGTTAGAAGAAGAATGCTGGATGGCTGTAGCAGACTCTGTTAGAAGAAGAGTGCTGGATGGCTGTAGCAGACTCTGTTAAAGAAGAATGCTGGATGCCGTAGCAGACTCTGTTAAAGAAGAATGCTGGTGGCTGTAGCAGACTCTGTTAAAGAAGAGTGCTGGATGGCTGTAGCAGACACTGTTAGAAGAAGAGTGCTGGATGGCTGTAGCAGACTCTGTTAAAAGAAGAGTGCTGGATAGCCGTAGCAGACTCTGTTAGAGGAAGAATGCTGGATGGCTGTAGCAGACTCTGTTAAAAGAAGAGTGCTGGATGGCCGTAGCAGACTCTGTTAAAAGAAGTGTGCTGGATGGCTGTAGCAGACGCTGTTAAAAGAAGAAAGCTGGATGGCTGTAGCAGACTCTGTTAGAAGTAGAATGCTGGATGGCTGTAGCAGACTCTGTTAGAGGACGAATGCTGGGTGGCTGTAGCACACTCTGTTAAAAGAAGAGTGCTGGATGGCCGTAGCAGACTCTGTTAGAGGACGAATGCTGGGTGGCTGTAGCAGACTCTGTTAAAAGAAGAGTGCTGGATGGCTGTAGCAGACTCTGTTAGAAGAAGAGTGCTGGATGGCTGTAGCAGACTCTGTTAAAAGAAGAGTGCTGGATAGCCGTAGCAGACTCTGTTCGAGGAAGGATGCTGGATGGCTGTAGCAGACTCTGTTAGAAGTAGAATGCTGGGTGGCTGTAGCAGACTCTGTTAAAAGAAGAAAGCTGGATGGCTGTAGCAGACTCTGTTAGAAGCAGAATGCTGGATGGCTGTAGCAGACTCTGTTAAAAGAAGAGTGCTGGATGGCCGTAGCAGACTCTGTTAGAGGACGAATGCTGGGTGGCTGTAGCAGACTCTGTTAAAAGAAGAGTGCTGGATGGCTGTAGCAGACTCTGTTAGAGGACGAATGCTGGTGGCTGTAGCAGACTCTGTTAAAAGAAGAGTGCTGGATGGCGTAGCAGACTCTGTTAGAGGACGAATGCTGGGTGGCTGTAGCAGACTCTGTTAAAAGAAGAGTGCTGGATGGCCGTAGCAGACTCTGTTAGAGGACGAATGCTGGGTGGCTGTAGCAGACTCTGTTAAAAGAAGAGTGCTGGATGGCTGTAGCAGACTCTGTTAGAAGAAGAGTGCTGGATGGCTGTAGCAGACTCTGTTAGAGAAGAGTGCTGGATGGCTGTAGCAGACTCTGTTAAAAGAAGAGTGCTGGATGGCTGTAGCAGACTCTGTTAGAAGTAGAATGCTGGATGGCTGTAGCAGACTCTGTTAGAGGACGAATGCTGGGTGGCTGTAGCAGACTCTGTTAAAAGAAGAGTGCTGGATGGCTGTAGCAGACACTGTTAGAAGAAGAGTGCTGGATGGCTGTAGCAGACTCTGTTAGAAGAAGAGTGCTGGATGGCTGTAGCAGACTCTGTTAAAAGAAGAGTGCTGGATAGCTGTAGCAGACTCTGTTAAAAGAAGAGTGCTGGATGGCTGTAGCAGACTCTGTTAGAAGAAGAATGCTGGATGGCTGTAGCAGACTCTGTTAAAAGAAGAGTGCTGGATGGCTGTAGCAGACTCTGTTAGAAGACGAATGCTGGATGGCTGTAGCAGACTCTGTTAGAAGAAGAATGCTGGATGGCTGTAGCAGACTCTGTTAAAAGAAGAGTGCTGGATGGCCGTAGCAGACTCTGTTAAAGGAAGAATGCTGGATGGCTGTAGCAGACTCTGTTAAAGAAGAGTGCTGGATGGCTGTAGCAGACTCTGTTAAAAGAAGAGTGCTGGATGGCTGTAGCAGACTCTGTTAAAAGAAGAGTGCTGGATGGCTGTAGCAGACTCTGTTAGAAGAAGAGTGCTGGATGGCTGTAGCAGACTCTGTTAAAAGAAGAGTGCTGGATGGCTGTAGCAGACTCTGTTAGAGGACGAATGCTGGGTGGCTGTAGCAGACTCTGTTAAAAGAAGAGTGCTGGATGGCTGTAGCAGACACTGTTAGAAGAAGAGTGCTGGATGGCTGTAGCAGACTCTGTTAGAAGAAGAGTGCTGGATGGCTGTAGCAGACTCTGTTAAAAGAAGAATGCTGGATGGCTGTAGCAGACTCTGTTAAAAGAAGAATGCTGGATGGCTGTAGCAGACTCTGTTAAAAGAAGAATGCTGGATGGCTGTAGCAGACTCTGTTAGAGGACGAATGCTGGGTGGCTGTAGCAGACTCTGTTAAAAGAAGAGTGCTGGATGGCCGTAGCAGACTCTGTTAGAAGACGAATGCTGGGTGGCTGTAGCAGACTCTGTTAAAAGAAGAGTGCTGGATGGCTGTAGCAGACTCTGTTAAAAGAAGAGTGCTGGATGGCTGTAGCAGACACTGTTAGAAGAAGAGTGCTGGATGGCTGTAGCAGACTCTGTTAAAAGAAGAGTGCTGGATGGCTGTAGCAGACTCTGTTAAAGAAGAATGCTGGATGGCTGTAGCAGACTCTGTTAAAAGAAGAGTGCTGGATGGCTGTAGCAGACTCTGTTAAAAGAAGAGTGCTGGATGGCTGTAGCAGACTCTGTTAGAAAGAAGAATGCTGGATGGCTGTAGCAGACTCTGTTAGAGGACGAATGCTGGATGGCTGTAGCAGACTCTGTTAAAAGAAGAGTGCTGGATGGCTGTAGCAGACTCTGTTAAAAGAAGAGTGCTGGATGGCGTAGCAGACTCTGTTAAAAGAAGAGTGCTGGATGGCTGTAGCAGACTCTGTTAAAAGAAGAGTGCTGGATGGCTGTAGCAGACTCTGTTAGAAGAAGAATGCTGGATGGCTGTAGCAGACTCTGTTAAAAGAAGAGTGCTGGATGGCCGTAGCAGACTCTGTTAGAGGACGAATGCTGGGTGGCTGTAGCAGACTCTGTTAAAAGAAGAATGCTGGATGGCTGTAGCAGACTCTGTTAGAAGAAGAATGCTGGATGGCTGTAGCAGACTCTGTTAAAAGAAGAGTGCTGGATGGCTGTAGCAGACTCTGTTAAAAGAAGAGTGCTGGATGGCTGTAGCAGACTCTGTTAGAAGAAGAATGCTGGATGGCTGTAGCAGACTCTGTTAAAAGAAGAGTGCTGGATGGCTGTAGCAGACACTGTTAGAAGAAGAGTGCTGGATGGCTGTAGCAGACTCTGTTAGAAGAAGAGTGCTGGATGGCTGTAGCAGACTCTGTTAAAAGAAGAGTGCTGGATGGCGTAGCAGACTCTGTTAAAAGAAGAATGCTGGATGGCTGTAGCAGACTCTGTTAGAAGTAGAATGCTGGATGGCTGTAGCAGACTCTGTTAGAGGACGAATGCTGGGTGGCTGTAGCAGACTCTGTTAAAGAAGAGTGCTGGATGGCTGTAGCAGACACTGTTAGAAAGAAGAGTGCTGGAGGCTGTAGCAGACTCTGTAAGAAGGAGAATGCTGGATGGCTGTAGCAGACTCTGTTAAAAGAAGAGTGCTGGATAGCCGTAGCAGACTCTGTTTAGAAGGAGAATGCTGGGTGGCTGTAGCAGACTCTGTTAAAAGAAGAATGCTGGATGGCTGTAGCAGACTCTGTTAGAAGAAGAGTGCTGGATGGCTGTAGCAGACTCTGTTAGAGGACGAATGCTGGATGGCTGAGCAGACTCTGTTAGAAAGAAGAATGCTGGATGGCTGTAGCAGACTCTGTTAGAGGACAGAATGCTGGGTGGCTGTAGCAGACTCTGTTAAAAGAAGAGTGCTGGATGGCTGTAGCAGACACTGTTAGAAGAAGAGTGCTGGATGGCTTAGCAGACTCTGTTAGAAGAAGAATGCTGGATGGCTGTAGCAGACTCTGTTAAAAGAAGAGTGCTGGATGGCCGTAGCAGACTCTGTTAGAGAAGAATGCTGGTGGCTGTAGCAGACTCTGTTAAAGAAGAATGCTGGATGGCTGTAGCAGACTCTGTTAGAGGACGAATGCTGGGTGGCTGTAGCAGACTCTGTTAAAGAGAGATGCTGGATGGCTGTAGCAGACTCTGTTAGAGAAGAATGCTGGGTGGCTGTAGCAGACTCTGTTAAAAGAAGAGTGCTGGATGGCTGTAGCAGACTCTGTTAGAAGAAGAGTGCTGGATGGCTGTAGCAGACTCTGTTAAAAGAAGAGTGCTGGATGGCTGTAGCAGACTCTGTTAGAAGAAGAGATGCTGGATGGCTGTAGCAGACTCTGTTAAAGGAAGAATGCTGGATGGCTGTAGCAGACTCTGTTGAAGAAGAGTGCTGGATGGCTGTAGCAGACTCTGTTAGAAGAAGAAAGTGCTGGATGGCTGTAGCAGACTCTGTTAGAAGAAGAGTGCTGGATGGCTGTAGCAGACTCTGTTAAAAGAAGAGTGCTGGATGGCTGTAGCAGACTCTGTTAGAAGAGATGCTGGATGGCTGTAGCAGACTCTGTTAGAAAACGAATGCTGGGTGGCTGTAGCAGACTCTGTTAATAGAAGAGTGCTGGATGGCTGTAGCAGACACTGTTAAAAGAAGAGTGCTGGATAGCCGTAGCAGACTCTGTTAAAAGAAGAGTGCTGGATGGCTGTAGCAGACTCTGTTAAAAGAAGAGTGCTGGATGGCTGTAGCAGACTCTGTTAAAAGAAGAATGCTGGATGGCTGTAGCAGACTCTGTTAAAAGAAGAATGCTGGATGGCTGTAGCAGACTCTGTTAGAAGAGAGATGCTGGATGGCTGTAGCAGACTCTGTTAGGAAGAATGCTGGATGGCTGTAGCAGACTCTGTTAGAAGAAGAGTGCTGGATGGCTGTAGCAGACTCTGTTAAAGAAGAATGCTGGATGGCTGTAGCAGACTCTGTTAAAAGAGAGTGCTGGATGGCTGTAGCAGACTCTGTTAAAAGAAGAGTGCTGGATAGCCGTAGCAGACTCTGTTAAAAGAAGAATGCTGGATGGCTGTAGCAGACTCTGTTAGAGACAGAATGCTGGGTGGCTGTAGCAGACTCTGTTAAAAGAAGAATGCTGGATGGCTGTAGCAGACACTGTTAAAGAAGAGTGCTGGATGGCTGTAGCAGACTCTGTTAGAAGAAGAGTGCTGGATGGCTGTAGCAGACTCTGTTAAAAGAAGAGTGCTGGATGGCTGTAGCAGACTCTGTTAGAAGAAGAATGCTGGATGGCTGTAGCAGACTCTGTTAAAAGAAGAGTGCTGGATGGCTGTAGCAGACTCTGTTAGAAGAAGAGTGCTGGATGGCTGTAGCAGACTCTGTTAAAAGAAGAGTGCTGGATAGCCGTAGCAGACTCTGTTAAAAGAAGAGTGCTGGATGGC
>CM030325.1:1016480172-1016556551 GCA_002915635.3 Ambystoma mexicanum
TGTAATCTCTGCAAGGAAAGCATCAAGTGTGAACATTCTGATGCATTGTGATCTCTGCAAGGAAAGCATCACGTGTGAACATACTGGTGCATTATAATCTCTGCAAGGAAAGCATCAAGTGTGAACATTCTGATGCATTGAAATAACTGCAAGGAAAGAATCACGTGTGAACATTCTGGTGCCAAATAATCTCTGCAACGAAAGCATCAAGTGTGAACATTCTGATGCATTGAAATAACTGCAAGGAAAGAATCACGTGTGAACATTCTGGTGCCAAATAATCTCTGCAAGGAAAGCATCAAGTGTGAACATTCTGATGCATTGAAATAACTGCAAGGAAAGCATCACATGTGAACATTCTGATGCATTGAAATAACTGCAAGGAAAGCATCACGTGTGAACATTCTGGTGCCAAATAATCTCTGCAAGGAAAGCATCAAGTGTGAAGATTCTGGTGGCAAATAATCTCTGCAAGGAAAGCATCAAGTGTGAACATTCTGATGCATTGTAATCTCTGCAAGGAAAGCATCAAGTGTGAACATTCTGATGCATTGAATAACTGCAAGGAAAGCATCACGTGTGAACATTCTGGTGCCAAATAATCTCTGCAAGGAAAGCATCAAGTGTGAAGATTCTGGTGCCAAATAATCTCTGCAAGGAAAGCATCAAGTGTGAACATTCTAGTGCATTGTAATCTCTGCAAGGAAAGCATCAAGTGTGAACATTCTGATGCATTGTGATCTCTGCAAGGAAAGCATCACGTGTGAACATACTGGTGCATTATAATCTCTGCAAGGAAAGCATCAAGTGTGAACATTCTGATGCATTGAAATAACTGCAAGGAAAGAATCACGTGTGAACATTCTGGTGCTAAATAATCTCTGCAAGGAAAGCATCAAGTGTGAACATTCTGATGCATTGAAATAACTGCAAGGAAAGCATCACGTGTGAACATTCTGGTGCAAATAATCTCTGCAAGGAAAGCATCAAGTGTGAACATTCTGATGCATTGAAATAACTGCAAGGAAAGCATCACGTGTGAACATTCTGATGCATTGAAATAACTGCAAGGAAAGCATCACGTGTGAACATTCTGGTGCCAAATAATCTCTGCAAGGAAAGCATCAAGTGTGAAGATTCTGGTGCCAAATAATCTCTGCAAGGAAAGCATCAAGTGTGAACATTCTAGTGCATTGTAATCTCTGCAAGGAAAGCATCAAGTGTGAACATTCTGATGCATTGCGATAACTGCAAGGAACGCATCACGTGTGAACATTCTGGTGCCAAATAATCTCTGCAAGGAAAGCATCAAGTGTGAAGATTCTGGTGCCAAATAATCTCTGCAAGGAAAGCATCAAGTGTGAACATTCTGAGTGCATTGTAATCTCTGCAAGGAAAGCATCAAGTGTGAACATTCTGATGCATTGTGATCTCTGCAAGGAAAGCATCAAGTGTGAACATTCTGGTGCATTATAATCTCTGCAAGGAAAGCATCAAGTGTGAACATTCTGATGCATTGAAATAACTGCAAGGAAAGAATCAAGTGTGAACATTCTGGTGCCAAATAATCTCTGCAAGGAAAGCATCAAGTGTGAACATTCTGATGCATTGAAATAACTGCAAGGAAAGAATCACGTGTGAACATTCTGGTGCCAAATAATCTCTGCAAGGAAAGCATCAAGTGTGAACATTCTGATGCATTGAAATAACTGCAAGGAAAGCATCACGTGTGAACATTCTGGTGCCAAATAATCTCTGCAAGGAAAGCATCAAGTGTGAACATTCTGGTGCCAAATAATCTCTGCAAGGAAAGCATCAAGTGTGAACATTCTGGTGCATTGTAATCTCTGCAAGGAAAGCATCAAGTGTGAACATTCTGATGCATTGAAATAACTGCAAGGAAAGCATCACGTGTGAACATTCTGGTGCCAAATAATCTCTGCAAGGAAAGCATCAAGTGTGAAGATTCTGGTGCCAAATAATCTCTGCAAGGAAAGCATCAAGTGTGAACATTCTGATGCATTGTAATCTCTGCAAGGAAAGCATCAAGTGTGAACATTCTGATGCATTGTAATATCTGCAAGAAAGCATCAAGTGTGAACATTCTGGTGCCAAATAATCTCTGCAAGGAAAGCATCAAGTGTGAAGATTCTGGTGCCAAATAATCTCTGCAAGGAAAGCATCAAGTGTGAACATTCTAGTGCATTGTAATCTCTGCAAGGAAAGCATCAAGTGTGAACATTCTGATGCATTGTAATCTCTGCAAGGAAAGCATCACGTGTGAACATTCTGGTGCATTATAATCTCTGCAAGGAAAGCATCAAGTGTGAACATTCTGATGCATTGAAATAACTGCAAGGAAAGAATCACGTGTGAACATTCTGGTGCCAAATAATCTCTGCAAGGAAAGCATCAAGTGTGAACATTCTGATGCATTGAAATAACTGCAAGGAAAGAATCACGTGTGAACATTCTGGTGCCAAATAATCTCTGCAAGGAAAGCATCAAGTGTGAACATTCTGATGCATTGAAATAACTGCAAGGAAAGCATCACGTGTGAACATTCTGATGCATTGAAATAACTGCAAGGAAAGCATCACGTGTGAACATTCTGGTGCCAAATAATCTCTGCAAGGAAAGCATCAAGTGTGAACATTCTGATGCATTGAAATAACTGCAAGGAAAGCATCAAGTGTGAACATTCTGGTGCCAAATAATCTCTGCAAGGAAAGCATCAAGTGTGAACATTCTGATGCATTGAAATAACTGCAAGGAAAGCATCAAGTGTGAACATTCTGGTGCAAATAATCTCTGCAAGGAAAGCATGAATTGTGAACATTCTGATGCATTGTGATCTCTGCAAGGAAAGCATCAAGTGTGAACATTCTGATGAATTGCAATAACTGCAAGGAAAGACATCACGTGTGAACATTCTGGTGCCAAATAATCTCTGCAAGGAAAGCATCAAGTGTGAAGATTCTGGTGCCAAATAATCTCTGCAAGGAAAGCATCAAGTGTGAACATTCTAGTGCATTGTAATCTCTGCAAGGAAAGCATCAAGTGTGAACATTCTGATGCATTGTGATCTCTGCAAGGAAAGCATCACAGTGTGAACATACTGGTGCATTATAATCTCTGCAAGGAAAGCATCAAGTGTGAACATTCTGATGCATTGAAATAACTGCAAGGAAAGAATCACGTGTGAACATTCTGGTGCCAAATAATCTCTGCAACGAAAGCATCAAGTGTGAACATTCTGATGCATTGAAATAACTGCAAGGAAAGAATCAAGTGTGAACATTCTGGTGCTAAATAATCTCTGCAAGGAAAGCATCAAGTGTGAACATTCTGATGCATTGAAATAACTGCAAGGAAAGAATCACGTGTGAACATTCTGGTGCCAAATAATCTCTGCAAGGAAAGCATCAAGTGTGAACATTCTGATGCATTGAAATAACTGCAAGGAAAGCATCACGTGTGAACATTCTGATGCATTGAAATAACTGCAAGGAAAGCATCACGTGTGAACATTCTGGTGCCAAATAATCTCTGCAAGGAAAGCATCAAGTGTGAAGATTCTGGTGCAAATAATCTCTGCAAGGAAAGCATCAAGTGTGAACATTCTGATGCATTGTGATCTCTGCAAGGAAAGCATCAAGTGTGAACATTCTGATGAATTGAATAACTGCAAGGAACGCATCACGTGTGAACATTCTGGTGCCAAATAATCTCTGCAAGGAAAGCATCAAGTGTGAAGATTCTGGTGCCAAATAATCTCTGCAAGGAAAGCATCAAGTGTGAACATTCTAGTGCATTGTAATCTCTGCAAGGAAAGCATCAAGTGTGAACATTCTGATGCATTGTGATCTCTGCAAGGAAAGCATCAATGTGAACATTCTGGTGCATTGTAATCTCTGCAAGGAAAGCATCAAGTGTGAACATTCTGATGCATTGAAATAACTGCAAGGAAAGCATCACGTGTGAACATTCTGGTGCCAAATAATCTCTGCAAGGAAAGCATCAAGTGTGAACATTCTGATGCATTGAAATAACTGCAAGGAAAGCATCACAGTGTGAACATTCTGGTGCAAATAATCTCTGCAAGGAAAGCATCAAGTGTGAACATTCTGATGCATTGAAATAACTGCAAGGAAAGCATCACGTGTGAACATTCTGATGCATTGAAATAACTGCAAGGAAAGCATCACGTGTGAACATTCTGGTGCCAAATAATCTCTGCAAGGAAAGCATCAAGTGTGAAGATTCTGGTGCAAATAATCTCTGCAAGGAAAGCATCAAGTGTGAACATTCTGATGCATTGTAATCTCTGCAAGGAAAGCATCAAGTGTGAACATTCTGATGCATTGTAATCTCTGCAAGGAAAGCATCACGTGTGAACATTCTGGTGCCAAATAATCTCTGCAAGGAAAGCATCAAGTGTGAAGATTCTGGTGCCAAATAATCTCTGCAAGGAAAGCATCAAGTGTGAACATTCTGATGCATTGTAATCTCTGCAAGGAAAGCATCAAGTGTGAACATTCTGATGCATTGTGATCTCTGCAAGGAAAGCATCACGTGTGAACATTCTGGTGCAAATAATCTCTGCAAGGAAAGCATCAAGTGTGAACATTCTGATGCATTGAAATAACTGCAAGGAAAGAATCACGTGTGAACATTCTGGTGCCAAATAATCTCTGCAAGGAAAGCATCAAGTGTGAACATTCTGATGCATTGAAATAACTGCAAGGAAAGAATCAAGTGTGAACATTCTGGTGCTAAATAATCTCTGCAAGGAAAGCATCAAGTGTGAACATTCTGATGCATTGAAATAACTGCAAGGAAAGAATCACGTGTGAACATTCTGGTGCTAAATAATCTCTGCAAGGAAAGCATCAAGTGTGAACATTCTGATGCATTGAAATAACTGCAAGGAAAGCATCACGTGTGAACATTCTGATGCATTGAAATAACTGCAAGGAAAGCATCACGTGTGAACATTCTGATGCATTGAAATAACTGCAAGGAAAGCATCACGTGTGAACATTCTGGTGCCAAATAATCTCTGCAAGGAAAGCATCAAGTGTGAAGATTCTGGTGGCAAATAATCTCTGCAAGGAAAGCATGAATTGTGAACATTCTGATGCATTGTGATCTCTGCAAGGAAAGCATCAAGTGTGAACATTCTGATGAATTGCAATAACTGCAAGGAACACATCACGTGTGAACATTCTGGTGCCAAATAATCTCTGCAAGGAAAGCATCAAGTGTGAAGATTCTGGTGCCAAATAATCTCTGCAAGGACAGCATCAAGTGTGAACATTCTGTGCATTGTAATCTCTGCAAGGAAAGCATCAAGTGTGAACATTCTGATGCATTGTAATCTCTGCAAGGAAAGCATCAAGTGTGAACATTCTGATGCATTGAAATAACTGCAAGGAAAGAATCACGTGTGAACATTCTGGTGCCAAATAATCTCTGCAAGAAAGCATCAAGTGTGAACATTCTGATGCATTGAAATAACTGCAAGGAAAGCATCACGTGTGAACATTCTGGTGCTAAATAATCTCTGCAAGGAAAGCATCAAGTGTGAACATTCTGATGCATTGAAATAACTGCAAGGAAAGCATCAAGTGTGAACATTCTGATGCATTGAAATAACTGCAAGGAAAGCATCACGTGTGAACATTCTGGTGCCAAATAATCTCTGCAAGGAAAGCATCAAGTGTGAACATTCTGATGCATTGTGATCTCTGCAAGGAAAGCATCAAGTGTGAACATTCTGGTGCATTATAATCTCTGCAAGGAAAGCATCAAGTGTGAAGATTCTGGTGCCAAATAATCTCTGCAAGGAAAGCATCAAGTGTGAACATTCTGATGCATTGTAATCTCTGCAAGGAAAGCATCAAGTGTGAACATTCTGGTGCCAAATAATCTCTGCAAGGAAAGCATCAAGTGTGAACATTCTGATGCATTGTGATAACTGCAAGGAAAGCATCACGTGTGAACATTCTGGTGCCAAATAATCTCTGCAAGGAAAGCATCAAGTGTGAAGATTCTGGTGCCAAATAATCTCTGCAAGGAAAGCATCAAGTGTGAACATTCTGTGCATTGTAATCTCTGCAAGGAAAGCATCAAGTGTGAACATTCTGATGCATTGTAATCTCTGCAAGGAAAGCATCAAGTGTGAACATTCTGGTGCCAAATAATCTCTGCAAGGAAAGCATCAAGTGTGAACATTCTGGTGCCAAATAATCTCTGCAAGGAAAGCATCAAGTGTGAACATTCTGATGCATTGAAATAACTGCAAGGAAAGCATCACATGTGAACATTCTGGTGCCATATAATCTCTGCAAGGAAAGCATCAAGTGTGAACATTCTGATGCATATAATCTCTGCAAGGAAAGCATCAAGTGTGAACATTCTGGTGCAAGTAATCTCTGCAAGGAAAGCATCACGTGTGAACATTCTGGTGCAATTAATCTCTGCAAGGAAAGCATCAAGTGTGAAGATTCTGGTGCCAAATAATCTCTGCAAGGAAAGCAAGTGTGAACATTCTGGTGCTAATAATCTCTGCAAGGAAAGCATCAAGTGTGAACATTCTGATGCATTGTAATCTGCAAGGAAAGCATCAAGTGTGAACATTCTGGTGCATTATAATCTCTGCAAGGAAAGCATCAAGTGTGAACATTCTGATGCATTTAAATCTCTGCAAGGAAAGCATCAAGTGTGAACATTCTGAGTTGCAATAATCTTGCAAGGAAAGCATCAAGTGTGAACATTCTGGTGCATTGTGATCTCTGCAAGGAAAGCATCACGTGTGAACATTCTGGTGCATTATAATCTCTGCAAGGAAAGCATCAAGTGTGAACATTCTGATGCATTGAAATAACTGCATGGAAAGAATCACGTGTGAACATTCTGGTGCCAAATAATCTCTGCAAGGAAAGCATCAAGTGTGAACATTCTGATGCATTGAAATAACTGCAAGGAAAGAATCACGTGTGAACATTCTGGTGCTAAATAATCTCTGCAAGGAAAGCATCAAGTGTGAACATTCTGATGCATTGAAATAACTGCAAGGAAAGCATCACGTGTGAACATTCTGATGCATTGAAATAACTGCAAGGAAAGCATCACGTGTGAACATTCTGATGCATTGAAATAACTGCAAGGTAAGCATCACGTGTGAACATTCTGGTGCCAAATAATCTCTGCAAGGAAAGCATCAATTGTGAACATTCTGATGCATTGTGATCTCTGCAAGGAAATCATCACGTGGGAACATACTGGTGCATTATAATCTCTGCAAGGAAAGCATCAAGTGTGAAGATGCTGGTGCCAAATAATCTCTGTGAGGAAAGCATCAAGTGTGAACAGTCTAGTGCATTGTAATCTCTGCAAGGAAAGCATCAAGTGTGAAGATTCTGGTGCTAAATAATCTCTGCAAGGAAAGCATCAAGTGTGAACATTCTGATGCATTGTGATCTCTGCAAGGAAAGCATCACGTGTGAACATACTGGTGCATTATAATCTCTGCAAGGAAAGCATCAAGTGTGAAGATTCTGGTGCCAAATAATCTCTGTGAGGAAAGCATCAAGTGTGAACAGTCTAGTGCATTGTAATCTCTGCAACGAAAGCATCAAGTGTGAACATTCTGATGCATTGTAATCTCTGCAAGGAAAGAAACAAGTGTGAAGATGCTGGTGCCAAATAATCTCTGTGAGGAAAGCATCAAGTGTGAACATTCTAGTGCATTGTAATCTCTGCAAGGAAAGCATCAAGTGTGAACATTCTGATGCATTGTAATTTCTGGAAGGAAAGCATCACATGTGAACATTCTGGAGCATTTTAATCTGCAAGGAAAGCATCAAGTGCAAACATTCTGGTGCCAAGTAATCTCTGCAAGGAAAGCATCAACGTGTGAACATTCTGGAGCATGTTAATCTGAAAGGAAAGCATCAAGTGCAAACATTCTGGTGCCAAGTAAGCTCTGCAATAAAAGCAACACGTGTGAACGTTCTGGAGCATTCTAATCTGCAAGGAAAGCATCAAGTGCAAACATTCTGGTGCCAAGTAATCTCTGCAAGGAAAGCATCACGTGTGAACATTCTGGAGCATTTTAATCTGCAAGGAAAGCATCAAGTGCAAACATTCTGCTGCATTGTAATCTCTTCAAGGACAGCATCAGGTGTGAACATTCTGGAACATTTGATTCTGCAACGAAAGCATCAAGTGTTAACATTCTGGTGCATTGTAATCTCTGAAAGGAAATCATCAAGTGTGAACATTCTTGTGCATTGTCATCTCTGCAAGGAAAGCATCACGTGTGAACATACTGGTGCATTATAATCTCTGCAAGGAAAGCATCAAGTGTGAACATTCTGATGCATTGAAATAACTGCAAGGAAAGAATCACGTGTGAACATTCTGGTGCCAAATAATCTCTGCAACGAAAGCATCAAGTGTGAACATTCTGATGCATTGAAATAACTGCAAGGAAAGAATCACATGTGAACATTCTGGTGCTAAATAATCTCTGCAAGGAAAGCATCAAGTGTGAACATTCTGATGCATTGAAATAACTGCAAGGAAAGCATCACGTGTGAACATTCTGATGCATTGAAATAACTGCAAGGAAAGCATCACGTGTGAACATTCTGGTGCCAAATAATCTCTGCAAGGAAAGCATCAAGTGTGAAGATTCTGGTGCCAAATAATCTCTGCAAGGAAAGCATCAATTGTGAACATTCTGATGCATTGTGATCTCTGCAAGGAAATCATCACGTGGGAACATACTGGTGCATTATAATCTCTGCAAGGAAAGCATCAAGTGTGAAGATGCTGGTGCCAAATAATCTCTGTGAGGAAAGCATCAAGTGTGAACAGTCTAGTGCATTGTAATCTCTGCAAGGAAAGCATCAAGTGTGAAGATTCTGGTGCTAAATAATCTCTGCAAGGAAAGCATCAAGTGTGAACATTCTGATGCATTGTGATCTCTGCAAGGAAATCATCACGTGGGAACATACTGGTGCATTATAATCTCTGCAAGGAAAGCATCAAGTGTGAAGATGCTGGTGCCAAATAATCTCTGTGAGGAAAGCATCAAGTGTGAACAGTCTAGTGCATTGTAATCTCTGCAAGGAAAGCATCAAGTGTGAAGATTCTGGTGCTAAATAATCTCTGCAAGGAAAGCATCAAGTGTGAACATTCTGATGCATTGTGATCTTTGCAAGGAAAGCATCACGTGTGAACATACTGGTGCATTATAATCTCTGCAAGGAAAGCATCAAGTGTGAAGATGCTGGTGCCAAATAATCTCTGTGAGGAAAGCATCAAGTGTGAACATTCTAGTGCATTGTAATTTCTGGAAGGAAAGCATCACATGTGAACATTCTGGAGCATTTTAATCTGCAAGGAAAGCATGAAGTGCAAACATTCTGGTGCCAAGTAATCTCTGCAATAAAAGCAACACGTGTGAATGTTCTGGAGCATTCTAATCTGCAAGGAAAGCATCAAGTGCAAACATTCTGGTGCCAAGTAATCTCTGCAAGGAAAGCATCACGTGTGAACATTCTGGAGCATTTTAATCTGCAAGGAAAGCATCAAGTGCAAACATTCTGCTGCATTGTAATCTCTTCAAGGACAGCATCAGGTGTGAACATTCTGGAACATTTGATTCTGCAACGAAAGCATCAAGTGTTAACAATCTGGTGCATTGTAATCTCTGAAAGGAAATCATCAAGTGTGAACATTCTTGTTCATTGTCATCTCTGCAAGGAAATCATCACTTGTGAACATACTGGTGCATTAGAATCTCTGCAAGGAAAGCATCAAGTGAGAAGATTCTGGTGCCAAATAATCTCTGTGAGGAAAGCATAAAGTGTGAACATTCTAGTGCATTGTAATCTCTGCAAGGAAAGCATCAAGTGTGAAGATTCTGGTGCCAAATGATCTCTGTGAGGAAAGCATAAAGTGTGAACATTCTAGTGCATTGTAATCTCTGCATGGAAAGCATCAAGTCTGAACATTCTGATTCATTGTAATCTCTGCAAGGAGAGCATCAATTGTGAACATTCTGATGCATTGTAATCTCTGCAAGGAAAGCATCAATTGTAAACATACTGGTGCATTATAATCTCTGGAAGGAAAGCATCAAGTGCAAACATTCTGCTGCATTGTAATCTCTTCAAGGAAAGCATAATGTTTGAACATTCTGGAGCATTGTAATCTCTGAAAAAAAAGCATCAAGTGTGAGCATTATTGTTCATTGGCATCTCTGCAAGGAAAGCATCACGTGTCAACATTCTATTCATTGGCATCTCTGCAAGGAACGCATCAAGTGTGAACAGGCTGGTGCATTGTTAATCTCTCCAAGTAAAGCATGAAGTGTGAACCTTCTGGTGCATTGTAATCTCTGCAAGGAAAGCATCAAATGTGAACATTCTGGTGCAAATAATCTCTGCAAGGAAAGCATCAAGTGTGAACATTCTGGTGCATTGTAATCTCTGCAAGGAAAGCATCAAGTGTGAACATTCTGATGCATTGTAATCTCTGCAAGTAAAGGATCAAGTGAGAGCATTCTGGTGCATTGTAATCTCTGCAAGGAAAGCATCAAGTGTGAACATTATGACACATTGTAATCTCTGCAAGTAAAGGATCAAGTGTGAACATTCTGATGCATTTTGATCTCTGCAAGGAAAGCATCATGTGTGAACATTCTGGTTCATTGGCATCTCTTCAAAGAAAGCATCAAGTGTGAACATTCTGGTTCATCGACATCTCTGCAAGGAACGCATCAAGTGTGAACATGCTAGTGCATTATTAATCTCTCCAAGTAAAGCATCAAGTTTGAACATTCTGGTGCATTGTAATCTCTCCAAGTAAAGGTCAAATGTGAACATTCTGGGCATTGTAATTTTCTGCAAGGAAAGCATCAAGTGTGAACATGTTGACACATTGTAATCTCTGCAACTAAAGGATCAAGTGTGAACATTCTGATGCATTTTGATCTCTGCAAGTGAGGCATCAAGTGGATACATTCTGGTGCACTGTAATTGGTGCAAGGAAAGCATCAAGTGTGCGCTTAGTACATCCGGTCTACTTTATTGGTTTAACTAACACAAAGGTGTTCTTAAGTTTAAATGGGATGGCTGTACCTCGTGTGAAGTGAAAGACTAGTCTACAATCTAGCAAAGAAGATGGAGAAAACTGCCGTCAAATAGGAGGGTTTGTGGTTCATATGGTCCTATTGTATACATCATATATGCCGTGTATACATACACAGGTATTTGCGGTATTCATTGTATTTGTACATTTGTACATGTTTTGCATTTTGGCAGCCCGCAACATAATGGACTCAGAAGTGCATTCAGTAAAATTGATAACATAAAGAATATTGCTAATCAGCATCTAAACTGAATTAAAAAAAAAAAAATTGTGGTTGATTTATACACTCAGTCTTGTCATGAAATGTGCTGTTTTTTTGCAAAGACTACTTGAAATTATCAGACAGTAAAGGCCCAATTCATGGAATTATTTGCGCATAACATCGGGAACTTATGCGTCAAACTGCATGTGAAACACTGCTCGTCGATTCATGGAACCGTCTGCGCTGGACTTTTCCTGGAAATCGCACAGGCTTGGCATGGCTATGCGAGCGGCGAGCAGTGCATCCATGCATGGGGTGGGTGTGGACTGCGTACGGGCCAGAAAAGGGGGCCTAACACGCAAAATAGGGACAAATTTGCCAGAAAGTGGGGGTTATGAGGGAGGGACCGCAGGTTCTCCATATGAAGCCCACAAATACACACGCCAAAGCGTATTCATGGATGTGAACGCGCAACCTCTCTGCCTGCGAAATGCCCACACAGTGCCCTCAAAATCTCCGTCACCCGGAAGCATGCGTACGGATCTGCGTAGGGGAACCGCATCTCTGGGGGGTGGGTTTGCAAGTCGGATTTAGGGTGTGTGCATGCAGACATGGTTCTGATCATACTTAGGGCTGCGCGTATGCAGCGTAGTGGGGTGCATGGACTGTTCACGGGGGTTTGCATGCAGTTTGACTGTAAAAAGAAATGCTTTCCTGGAAACTGTACGCATGTCCTTAGGGTGCCGGTTACAGTTACGGGGGACACGGCGCAGTGGTGCCGAGGTGCAGGCTTGGTTGGGGGGACCCCACGCACTATTCACAGGATGGATGTATTCGCACCCTGGGAGCCCGCAGGTCCAAGTGAATGTGGTGTTTTGGCTTTGTGTAGGGGCGTGTCAGGGGCATTTCAGCCGTGACTTGTGAATACAGTTACTTTGCACAGTTAATTCAATGAAAGCGCCCGGCGCGCTTATTTTATTCTTCATTCAAGGTTGTGCTCTGTCATTCTCGACATGCGTGAATTGCGGGAGAAATGCAGACTTTTCGATGAATCAGGACCTCAGTGTTACTCATGTCACTCATGCAATAAAGTGTAAAGCACAGAGAATTGCAGAGAATTGCAGAGAATTGCACACCAACTGTTGTGCTAGGACAGCTTTTCATTACATTAGTGTCTTCCATGCAGTAGCTTCCACCGTCACTTGGCCATCGGAGTATATGAGCCCGATAGCGGCCCCATGCTGGGGTGGTCTGCTGCGCTACAGCTGCACATAGAAATTGCAATAATCAGACGCAAAGTGTATTTTTAATCTGTTATGCTGTGTTATAGTGAAGCAGACTGATAGCTTGCTCTTTATTTATTCTAGATGTTATGTCCAGTAGTAACTTGGTGTCTTAATGCCACATTCAGCGCTAATTTTATTGCAAATGAAAATTAAGAATTAATCGGCTAAAGCCTGACACAAAAGGACAGGGAGCACCATGTGTCAGGGCTACCTGAGATCGCTGACCCTTCCCGCAGAGAAGTCTGCAAATGACAGGACTTTGGCACTGGGTATGGAGATATCCGTCTAACTGGCCACTGACACTCTCCAACATAAAGAGTGTCTTGGCCAAATGCCTCAAGTGTATTTCCCTTTGCTTCTTGTATCGTTTTTTTTCTAATTGTCACTGGAACCATCTCTGAAAACGATGCTGTACAGGTCATTATATCTGATGAGCTGAATATTTAGCCCGTAGTTCAGAAAATCTTTTTTTTTGGCTGCAAGCCACTTCACTCACACCTGGGTAGTTTGTGTCTGATTACCTATGTCGAGGCGAGGCTTTGAAGAATATTTCCATGATCTATGAGATGAATTATTGGATTATTCTGCAATCTAAATGTTCACTGACTGGAAACAGGTGGGGTGTAAGCAAAGGCCGCAAACTAACAGAACTGAAGGGCAATGTGGAGAGGGCCTACCTGTCATTACCAAAGGAAAAGCAGCATTTGTTAATTCAAAAATGAAGAAGAAATTCAAGGGTCCCTTTCACATGAAAACACAGAGTTTTAAACCCTGAAACACAAACATCTTTGCATTTGTGTTTGCAGTGTAAATGTGAAAAAGGTACCCCATCTAACATTTAAATGTCAGGGAAAAGACATGGAGAGTGTGTTAAATTAGGTTTCACATGCAGAATACAAGCAAACCTTTGAAAAGAGCACGACCCAGCTATCCATTCCAACTATCGCCCTATCACAATGCCCCCTTTCCTTCTCAAAATTCTAGACAGAGCTGCCTCATTGAAATACTACACTACTTTCAAGTGAACTCTATTTTGGGGCTCGGCAATCAGGTTCCACCCAGGACACGGCACATAAACTGCCCTACTTCAATTAAAAAAACAGATCAATGACTCTGTCAAACCTGCCCTTTCCTACTCTTTGACCTCTCCACTGCCATAGGTTACTATGCAAACAGTCTCATCAGCAGCCAATTTCTCAACACAAGCCTCCAGTTGGAATTACCGCCTTCCTGGAAGGCAGACAATGTAAGTGCCCCCCGGTGCGAATTTCTTGCGGTGTTCCTCAAGGTTCTTGTGTCTATCCCACTTTGTACAATATATTCACCTGTTCATCGTCCTCAATGCAATGGGCACCTCCTACACCAACTACGCGGAATACACCCAAATACTCTGTCCACTCTCTGGCGACTATGACACCGACTTGGCTGCTCTTACAGCAGACTACCAAACCATCTGGGCTTGGATGGCCACGCCACAGACTCTGCTTGAACGATGACAAGACCGAAATCCTTCTGGTGGGCTCACCACCTGTGCGAAAAAACCTACACCATTCCTACTCTGCATTCTCCATCCATGGCAACCCCATTTGAACCTCCACCTCTGTAAAAAAAAAAACTGGGAGTTTACCTTGACTCCTCCCTCACCTTCACTCGCCAAGTCAACACCATCACCTCTTTGGCAGCCTACACCTCTAAACTCATTAACACTTGCCAGCCTTTCTTTTCCTCTGCTGCCTCATTATTTCATGCTCATTCATTGGCTCCAGACTGGACTACTGCAATGCCCTTTTCAGAGGCACTTAAACACGTAACTTGGAAAAGTTGTGAGTAATCCAAAACAAAGTGCTGAAAGCAGCCCCCAACATCCCCAAAAAATAACACATCTCTGAAGCAAGGAAAAGCAAGCACTTGCTCCCTATCAGTGATCAGATCTCCTTCAAAACTCTGGCAATTACCCACAAGTGCCTCTTTAACTTGGCACCCCCATGCCTTGCTCAGAAGATTACCAAATCTCACTCCAAAAGATGTACCAGGACAGCCTACACTCACCGTTTTCTCCAGCCTAAATTTAGGTGGGCCAGGGCCATAGGCAGCAGCTTCCCAGTAATCTTGGCTAAACTCTGGAACGCTCTCCACTTGAACTTGAGAGCAGAACAGTTATATTGGGTCTTCGGTAAACGGCTGAATACCTGGCACCTTCTAGAACATGGCTCTTAATCAGTATTATAATCCTATCTATTAATGCAACACCCTTACCGGCGTAGCATGTTTCCCTAAGCATTCATGTGTAACCGGTGTAATTTGTAATCCTGTGAAATACTGTATAACTGTTCCATGAAACAGCACCTTGATATCCAATGGCTAAGTGTGCTATACAAATGTAACAATAAATACATCAAATACATAAATAAATACATACAAAACAGAAAGGTGATGGCTGGAAGGTTTTGAATTAATCATAACCACGGGCAAAGCTCTGGGCAACCCTCCAGACCATCGTTTTTCAGCCTGCCAAGCCATTACAGAAGGGGAAAAACCATATGCAAATCAGGCTTGGTCCTACCCCAAAAGAGGCAGTCCAGCCCGAACTGCTAGGTCACATCCCTTCTGCACGAGACCACAATCATCCCAGACATGTTTCAGCCTTGTTGGGCGTCATCAGTGAGGAGTAGCTTGGGTCTCTGCTGGGCTAGAGACCCAAGCTACTCCTCACTGATGAGCCCCACAAGGGCGAAACATGTTTGGGGATGCTTGTGGTCTCGTGCAGAAGGGATGTGACCTAGCAGTTTGGGCTGGACTGCCCTTTTGGGGTGGGGCCAAGCCTGATTTGCATATGGTCTTTCCCCTTCTGTAATGGCTTGGCAGGCGAAGAACGGTGGTCTGGAGGGTTGCCAGAGCAATGCCAGTGGTTAAGATTCATTCTAAACCTCAGCCATCACCTCTTGTTTTTGCTTTGTCACCCCGAGTGGGACGGGTATGCCCAGACGTGGGTCCCGTGCCTGCTGGGCCTAGAGACCCAAGCTACTCCTCACTGATGAGCCCCAACAAGGGCGAAACATGTTTGGGGATGCTTGTGGTCTCGTGCAGAAGGGATGTGACCTAGCAGTTGGGCTGGACTGCCCCTTTTGGGGTGGGCCAGCCTGATTTGCATGTGTCTTTCCCCTTCTGTAATGGCTTGGCAGGCGAAGAACGGTGGTCTGGAGGGTTGCCAGAGCAACGCCAGTGGTTAAGATTCATTCTAAACCTTCCAGCCATCACCTCTTTGTTTTTGCTTTGTCACCCGAGTGGGACGGGTATGCCCAGACGTGGGTCCCGTGCCTGCTGGGCCTAGAGACCCAAGCTACTCTCACTGATGAGCCCCAACAAGGGTGAACATGTTTGGGATGCTTGTGGTCTCGTGCAGAAGGGATGTGACCTAGCATTTGGGCTGGACTGCCCCTTTTGGGGTGGGGCCAAGCCTGATTTGCATGTGGTCTTTCCCCTTCTGTAATGGCTTGGCAGGGGAAGAACGGTGGTCTGGAGGGTTGCCCAGAGCAACGACAGTGGTTAAGATTAATTCTAAACCTTCCAGCCATCACCTCTTTGTTTTTAATAATTACATACATACATAAATAAATACATACAATTGTTTCCATGAAAAATTAATTAGTCCCAAGGCAGACCCTGTGTGCTTGCTGTGAGACACATGTGACAAAGAACTCCCGCACGGAAAGCCTGGATTGCATCCCAGTGATTTACAACAACAATAAAATGTGGCTGGCCTGTAAGGTGTGGAAACCAAGTGTCCTTTAGACTTTCTGTCTATGCAAGACAATTTCCTTTGGCTGATGCATGAACATATTAATCTAAAAACCACTATTATAATCTAGGCCTTTTTCACAGCCACCCTAAATCATACTGATTATATGTATGTGTAATTGTTTAGGTAATTTCCAGGAGATTTTGTTAAATTAAAAATGCACATAGGACTCAGGGAACTGTAATGGCTATCTAAAATGGATTTCTGGCTGACCTGAACATGTTCCAAATTTGGGAGTTGGTATATGGGGAATAAATTGCCTGTTCCTAACAGTTATGCTTTTTGTGAAAATGGCAGAAAATTGCCACATGGCTGGCCAAAATGGTGCAGACCTGGCTGTTGTCTTATTTAATTCCCCAGTATTTGCTGAATCGGAAAATATATATATTATGGCAGTTGCAAGTACAATTATGAAGCATTGCCACATAACTAGATATATGCCAAAATTTGACATGAGAACAAATGGGCGTTGCAAAAGAAGCTGCCAGATGTCTGCTCCAGACTCTTAAACCAATCCTTACAGAGCGGCAGGATTTGCGAAGAGAGAGAAGGGCAACTGTCCAATTTTATTTATGAGAACCCTTCCATGGTACTCCCCAGGATTGTAAACTTGATGGTATCATCGCTGCTATATAAAGTGGAATGCACTATGAGGAACCGGCAGAGCTGCTGAAATTTACCATCGCGGAGAGCTGCTGAAACTTACCATCTGACAGTGGCAAGAAAACACCAGAGGAGATTGCTGAGAGTGCATCTGGGTGCATCTGTCTGTTTCTGGGATGGCCTAAAAGCAGACTGGGTCCTAAGGTGGAGAGCAGGAGGTCATTTGTGAGAGTGGAGTGACCAGAGCCCTACCCTATCTTTCCAGAGGATCGTGACATGCAGCTGGCTATACTGAACTTTAAACAGAGGATTTCAATGTAAGTTGACTTGGGCCCTTTGTAATCAAATGGTGGGGCAATCTGCTGGCCTTAAATCCTTTCCCTTTATAGTGGGTGGCCAAAAGTGTGAAGGTCCTTAGCCTATTCAATGAAAAATGTTAATGTAATTAATTCCCTTTGGCACAACATTACGGAGTGATTTTTGTTATAATTCAAAATTATGAAAGCTCACTTCCCAGTGTGTGCTGAAAAATGTTAGCTTATAATTTAATTGGGTAATCATTTTGTCCTGTCAACCCCGACTTCTTTAAGGAAGAGGGATGTCTTTGAACTTAAATGAGTCCAATCTTTACGATCCAGCTTCCACAACAAAGGCCTCTAAGTGGAGGGGGTCTGAAATCCCAAATTCCCAAATCATTCAAATTTTTCTGTCCAACTTAAACAACACAGACCAAATTAGGGGAGGGGGTCTGCTAAATACAAACTGCAAAATGACCCTGTGTTTTTTTTAAAACCAAAGGTGTGGGTGAAATCATAATTTCCATATGCATTTGTCCAAATCTGAAAAACCAAACTGCTAGCATTTTAAGCGAGCAGGAAAATCAAAATTGCACAAATTGTGTTCACTGACCAGTGCTAAATATTTCTTGATGTGAAATTTGTAGAAAGTAAAGAATTGTGATTTGTGTTCTTTTCAAATCACTTGTGTGATCTATTTACATTGAGAGAAGTTTAGTGTTGTGCCACGAATAAAGTGGTGTTTGACATTTCATTGAGAGTTTGGTAACGTTTAATTCAAATAACTATAAATATATTTCCTGTACCCAGGCCTGGTTCTTGGCTCCATGGTAGCTCAGGGGTAGGGGATCCAAGGGGCATGATATGCATCTGAAATAGGGCTGAATATAATAACAGTTTGTGGTGTGACACCTTAAGTGGGGATGGAAGGAACTCCCTGTGTTGAGGACAGCCTCTCAATAAACCATTACAGAACCAAGGAAGGGACAGTGATAGTGACCGTCGCCAGAAGGGGTGAACATGTACTTCCTGCACAGTATATGAATTAAACACTTATATAATCTCTAAAACAAGTGTGCATCCATGTTCTTTAAACTGTGGCCTGTTGGTTAGGATTAAGTGGTTATGTGTACTATTTTGAATTATTTTCTGATAAATGTGAAACACGTAATTGGTTGATCTGTGTTTAATTGATTTAAACAAATATAATGGCCCTCATTACGACCCTGGCGGAAATCGAAAAACGATGGCGGAAAATGCAATACCGCCATCGAATAGCGCTCGGTGCGACTATGACCCGTCACCGCAAAGTACGAAGCCATTAGCGACACAGTAGTGAACGCCAACGCTAACTGCACCAAGCACGCGCGCGCGCGCCATGCCAAACCGCAAACACCACCATGGCGCAAGGGTACGCCAATTCCGACCCTAGCGGACATGTACCTAACGCCATCAGGCATGGCGTAATGTACCATTCTGCCATGGCGAGAAGTACGGCATCGCGAATCAACCGTAAACGGCCCCACTGAGTGCCTGTACACCGCTCCCTGCCCACAAAGTACAACTCCCCGTAGGTGCAATGAAGTCACAATGCAACCATTGAAATGTACAAGTCACCCCATGCATGGCAACGAACAAAAGAACACAAGAGGGGCCAATGGGAGCTGCAGGGCACAGATGGCACGAATACAGAAGCCATCCCAATGGACATGACCACAGTCCCCCACCAAGAAACGCATGCAAACACAGGCACCTGAGACCAGCAATATTCCGAAATTCACATCATTCCACCAGTCCACCTGGCTGACCGCATCTGTTACACAAACCCAATCCCCCGCCCCTGAGCATGACAACATTCAAACAGTCATATTGGCAGCCCCCATCCCTGACCTCACTGGGCTTCGTAGGCAAACGCGCCCAGCACAGTACCACGCAACTAAACCCCGAAGCTGGAACCAATGCAGATCTCCTCACAAACATCGCCCCCCAAATCGGCATATGCCACATCACTTGCAAAGAAAACGCTACACGGCCAAATCAGAATAGAAATTTTATGCACATCAAAGTCACCAAGCCCATACAGCCATCAGGCCATGAACTCCAAAACACTAATCACCATGTGGGCTGCATCCGCAGAAATGACCAGCCACTACCTGTGTGTCGCCCTGTTCGCCAACATGTAACAGAGCCACATCACGTACGAAAAGGCAAATGGAAGCGCACAGAACCGCGGGACCGTCCCAATGGGAAGCCACTAGTCCACTGAAAAGCCGAAATTGGCTCCGAGCCCCATACGCTAGGCATGTGGCCATTGGCGATCGTCCATAAGAGCGTATCTGCTCCACTGATAACACGAAGCAGCAGGTTCGGATAAACCCCATCGCAGAGTGGCATCAGATGCAGTGGCAAAGGGAGAATACCTTCAACCAAAAGAAAGAAAAAGAAACAGAATGGCCATCAGAATAACATTCCAACAACTCACTTCAATGATCAAACGAAATCCACAGCCATATGCATCTAACCCACTCAAAAAGATCATCAGCACCCAAAACCATTGCGTCATAACCATCTATATCGAGTGCAACACCATCACAAACGATGTACCTGTGCACGCTGTCAAACAGATTCTCAGATGGGAAGTTAACGTGCATGGACACAAGGTCTGAGTGCGCCGAGACAGGGAGGGCTCAACAAGGCAAAATGACGATGGTCCACTATGCAGCCCTGCAACACATAGCGTAGGGGAGGCGAAAAGACCCAAAAGCCTGTACATGGCAACTCTTATCAAACACCTCCCCATGCATCCAATTCATCATTCCCCATCCCCGGGATCAAAACGCCTGAATATTTACTTCACATGACATTAAAATCCATTGAGTCTGCTTGCGTTTATGCAGCCTGCTAAATCGCCACAGTGCCCCAGCCCGTAATTCCATGTTGTGTGAAGTAACATGTATATGCGGAACGGCCGGCCTCATCGCCCACAGTAGCATTGCGCATACCCAAACTATTCATATCAATCATTGCTCCCTCGCCATGGGCCCTGTCTCAAGGACACTGAACAAAGAAACGTTATATGCAGTCAGACCTGTGGGCATCTCCCCCGCCGCGAGCTGGAAAAACCGAAAGCGCCGCCCTTCGAATTCCTCAATTTGCAAATCAACGTCGAAAAGGCATCTGGTGGCCGTTTGAAATCACTAATTATCCCATCGAGTCCAGGCATGTGCGTGAAAATGGCAAACTGCCTCCACCCACAAATGTGAACGCCCCGCCCGTACGTTGCAACTCGGTAACAGTGAATGGCATGAAGGGCCCACCGTATACTCGAGTACTACGTTCCCACTGACCCCTTCACAAATGTGTTCGCGACTGCACAGATAGTAAGTGAAAACAATGGAACCAACAGCAGAATGAACATATCCAACCAAATCTTAGCACGCCATCGGTACCAAATACATGATTGCAATAGCAAGATACCATTCCCCGAATTGCACAGCGTTGTGCGCGGGACCGTGCTCGGCCAAAAGGGGAGAGCAGTTTGGCACAGGTGGAAATTAATCAACCACAGGTGGAGGGCCATACAGCCTGAAAACACATAAAATTGCACAGCCAGTCTCCTCCCACAACCACAAACCGAAAGCCCTACCGGCAGGACTTCGCCGATGTTGGCCCTGGGGGACCTGATAGCACTGCAAGTGCTCCGACTCCAAGAAGAAGACGAACACCATCTACAACCAGCCGCACGGAGGAGACGCAGGAGGAGGAGGAGGCCAAGGCAGGGCCAGCAAGGGCCGCCAGCACAGCCACTACCACCACGCAGGGCAGCCCGCAATCCCACGCCTCCCGAGCACAATCCGTTCCAACCTCACTGATGAGCAGATCCACACCCTCTACCGTTTGGACCGGGAACACCATAGCCGCCATTGTGGACATGACACAGGGCTGAACCTTGTCAGCAATGATAGATAGCCCAACCGCCATCCAACCACCACTGAAAGGTGGTGTCTGTACTCCACTTAACTGGCCACAGGCACCTACCAGCACCACCAGTCGGACAGTTGCATGGCATTTCTCAAGCCACTGTTCTCACGGACACTATTGCAAGTGCTTCGATGCCCTCCTTGCAGCAGCGCAGACGACTACATCTCTCTACCACGCCTCGGAGCAGGAAATTACCAACACAAAAGTGGGAGTCCCATGCACTTTGCCGGCATACCCGGGTTGCAATTGGTGCCATCGACTGCACCCATGTTGAATTGGTCCGTGCCCACATGCCATGGAGGCCCAAGACCCAACCGGAAAACAAATTTCATTCCCTGAATGTACAAATGGTGT
The DNA here is from genome assembly GCA_002915635.3 of Ambystoma mexicanum. Classification (NCBI taxonomy): domain Eukaryota; kingdom Metazoa; phylum Chordata; class Amphibia; order Caudata; family Ambystomatidae; genus Ambystoma; species Ambystoma mexicanum. The sequence goes on from CM030325.1 coordinate 1,016,501,860, forward strand.
GGGACTCCAACAGGAATCATTACACATTGTTGTGCCCGATTCCCTGGAATCAACGCCATGATTTCTATGGTCCTTGAGGAACTCTACAATACCATGCTACATGGAGCGCGACACGCAGGGAAACAGATCCTGGCTACTCGGTGAGTCTCATTACATGCATGATGATGTGGGGTATGTGAATTGGCAATGACCTGGCAGGAAGGGGGGGGGGGTGTGGTACGTAGCAATGGCATTCCACATCATACGTTTCTCGTCCACATACAGGTGATGCTGGATATCCACTGAAGAGATGGCCCTCACACCAGTCCGGAACCCCACGGGACCAGCATGAGGAGGACTACAACCATGCCCACTCACGTACCCGTGTAGTCATAGAACAGGCATTCGGCTACTGAAGACTCCGTTTCCGCTGCTTCAGCAGGTCTGGCGGGGCACTCCTGTACCGCCATGAGAAGGTTGCAAAGATGGTCATGGCATGTGTCATGCGCCAACAACATGTGCGTACGTAGAAATGTGCCCATGCGCCCCTGACAGAACTGCAAGCACCTGATGATGGTCATGATGAGGGTGGGGATGTGGCAGCACCTCATGGAGTCTGCGAGGCACCGGAGCCCGTGACATTCGTCAGCATCTCATTGATGTATGCTTCTAGCACTCACGGCCTGGTGGCTGATACATGGACACGGGACTCGTGGCACTGTGTGTGTCTGGGACATGCACAATATGGACTGTACGCCTATGATGGCCTAGTACACAAAGATCAATGTCCACACTTCTCATTGGTTGATCGTGCACTTTTTATGGCATATGTGATATCATGTTGAACACCCTATCGACCCGCCACCCAAGTGAGCCCAAACACACCCCTCCACCCTCCTACCTCCCCCCCGAACACCAGTGTCCAAAGATGCTCATTGTCAGTGGGCTGTCGCTATTGCAAGCCCCCTCTGCGGGTATCAGGGGCACCCCTGCCTGTGGAGCGGCAGGTTCCTTCCAGATCTACGTTGGGGGCTGCCCTGGACGGAACTTGCAAACGGATGATGTGTCTGCCTGCTCACGTCCATGCATGTCCCTAAGGGTTTGCGAGAGCTCAGTGAGCACACGGCGCACTGCGGCAAGTTCGGCACATACGTCTTTGGACGTCGCATGCAGTTCCCCCCTCAGGCTCTCGGTGCTTCTCTCCATTTGGACTCTCAGGCTCTCGGTGCTACTCTCCGATTTGGTTGCCCTTAGCGTCTCTGTACCTCTCTCCATTTCTGCCCTAAGTGTCCTCAGTTGATGTTTCTATGTCTGCCTTAGTGCCCCACATTCATCGGCATGGTCCTTGAGGAGTGTGGCCATTTGCTGCTGTTGTACGATTAACTTGTTCAGGAACTGTTGCCTCTGCTGGGCCATGGCCATTTGCGGGGGTGTCACAGAGGGGCTGTTGTCCTCATGTTGCCTTGCCACAGGGCTTGTGGGGGATGGCCAGTCGTCGTTCTTGTGGCTGCACCTGCGTGGTATCCTCATGTTGTACGGGATGGGACAGACAGGGGGATTGGGACAGGTCATGGATGGATCTGACTTCGACATCCCCGTTTTCTGTGTCCGAGCATGCTGCCATCAATGGGGTGTCACCTATGGTGCTGCTGCCACCAGAGGCAGTGCCTTCTGTGGCATCCATTGGGGGGACCTGTGGTGGTGGTGTTGTGGCCATGCTGGCTGCTGGGGTGCCTGTTGATGTTCCCTCCTCTGTGCTGCCACCTGATTTGTGCTGCTGCCGTGTCTTGATGCGTGCAAGCTGAGGTGGAGGGTCTCTGGCCGTTGGTCTTGGCCCTCTTTGCAGGTGTGCTGGTAGGGGTCCTGAAGCTCGTCGTTTGGATCGGACCCTGTGGTGGAGTAAAGGAGGCGAGGGTTATTGATGGGTCTGTGGGAATTGGAATGGCATTGTATCACATGCTTTGGGGTGGTACCTGAGGGTGATTTGGTCGGGGCCTTGGAGGTGCTTTCATTTGTGTGTGGAGTGAGGGTTGCAGTTGTTTGGCAGCCTGCAGTTAGGGTGTGCCTGCTGCACGTGTAGTGCGTGTTTTAGGGGTTCTTAATTAATTATGTATTTATTGTGGGTTTAAACGTGCGCTATCAGGCCGATGTGTGTGGACGTTCTCCTGGACATGTGTTTCTGTTGCACTATGTGGACACATGGTACTTCGCATGATTGGACATTGTGGATTCAGCATTGTTTTATCTGGCCCACCTACCTGAATCTTCGGATGTCTGCACTCCTTTCTCCATCCCTCCGACTCCCTCTATGCTCTCCATTCCGATGGTGGAGGCACAGATTTCTTCCCAGGGGGTCAACTTGATGGGTGATTCAGGACCTCCCCCGGTGGCTGTGGCAATGTTGCGGTTGGCAGAGAGTATGCTGCGGACGCGTATCCGCAGGTCGTCCCATCGCTTGCGGCATTGCTGTGGGTTGCGGGGTGCGGTCCCCACCGCACTTACCCGCTGTGCCACAAGAGCCCATATGGTCTTCTTGTTTGCAAGTGCCGTTCTGGTCATTTGCGTGGAGAAGACGACGGCAGCATTCTCCTGGAGGGTCTCTGTTAGCACGGTGAGTTCCTCACGGGAGAAGTGGACCTGCCGCTTGCGGTCGCACGCTTTCTTCGCTACTTTTCCCATTTTTCTTGGTTTCGCTAGGGTGGGGTGACGGGTTGGGGTGTGTTTCAGGGTAGTGATTTTAGTGGTTGTGTGGTTTTAGTGTTTTTATAGGTGTTACGCCGGGATGTTTCCCGTTCCGGGCCCATGTTTTAACTTCCGTTTCCGTATATTTCCGGTCACCGTACTTTCGGTAGGCGCACACTGCGGTGACCGCTAAGAGGGGTGGCGGTATTGCACCTAGGGCGCCGTTACGGCGGCGTGTGGCCCGTTTTGGGTCATTTCCGCCATCGCGGACTTTGCACTTCCGCCGGTGGCGTGGTGCTCGTGCCCGATGGGTCGGAATGGGCCGCACTTTGCTCCTTCGTGCAATGGCGGAAACGCTATTTACGCTGTGGCGGCCCGGTCAGTCACTTTCCGCCAGGGTCGTAATGAGGGCCAATGTGTTAAACAAGCAAACAGTGAATACGTCAATTTGTGGGCAAGCTCAAACAAATGGGTGTTTGCAACTTGTACTTCCTTTGCAGATATGGAGCTTGATGGAAAGGAGAGGTAGGGGGCCTGCCATTCCACCCATAAACACCTGCTTTGAATTTGCAAAATGAATGTGCCTGCAGGCGTGGACATAGTCTGGCATTACAAATGAGGTGTTTACCTACAAACACAAGTGGAGCTCCCGGCTCCAAGAAAACATCAAAGTGCTGCTCCTTCATCAAATCGCCCCTCTTGCAATCAAATGTCAGTTGGTTTAGTAATGTGAGGAAATCCGTAGGAAAACATGTCACGTTTTAAAACATGTTGTTTCCTCTAAGGAGTTCAATTCTCCTACAGTCTGACACCTGTTCCAAGTAAAATATAAAAGAAAAACATGTTTCACTGTTCACTTACCCATGTAAAGTTTCACTTCCATGGATTTCTGCCTGATAATTAGCTGTTTGTGAGCCAAGACCATTTGGCGGAGACACAGTTCCACAGGCACACTTTGCTCATGGAGAGTAGGTGTTTTTTTGTGACTGTGTGGAATTAGTGGTTACAGAAGAAATGGGCACCTGACGCCTTTTGCCAATGCATGTCTTCTGAAATTGCTCTTTTGAAAACAGAATAAGAATTTATGAAAGCATGTCTGTTTGTGAATTATATCTGATAAAACATCTGAATAATATCATTTTGACTTAGGCATTACTTTTCTTAAACAGATTCAGCAATGGTAATAGAATCAGATATACCGGAAGTCAACAACCCTGACACTTTTGATAAAGTGGTGCATTACTCCCTTGCTCACAAACAACTTCACACTTGAAATCTCCTTCACAAATCAGTCAACTGACCAAAATGCACAAGCCACACATTTGCTGCAGATGTCATCTTTCAATTTCACGCCTTGAGGGAAGACATGTACCTTTGCATGAGGAGATAGTCATACAATATATGTAAACATTGCCTTTACTTTTGCAATTTTACAAAGTGTATGCAAAGGAGTAACTTATATTGGCGCAAAGATTAGAGCACCCACAGGATCTGTGGCTACACCATTGCTGTTGTTGTACTAAGCCCCGCCCCTCCAGCTTACCTGCTCCGGCTCGGATCATCGATTAAAGCAACTCCGCGGAGACAATGGCACGGGTGTTCACGCCATGCAGTCAAGAGTGCTTTCAGTGTTAAAGCATCGTATATACAGAAGTCTTTTGCGGCTAGACCAGGTGACCCAATTCTTCGATTCTTGTTATCGTGCAATTTATCGCCTCCGCGTATTAGCCCATGGTTAGCTAACACTCTGCCACTACAGCATCGGTGTTGTGCTGCTCTAGTGGGCGTCTGCAGGATTCTTTCTTGGAGTCTTTGGCGATCTGGGTGTCCTGCTGCTGTCAGGACTTTCTTTTGCTTAGAGGCGGTGGTAGTTTACCTTTGGTGATTACAATGGTTAAAAGGAAAGCAGAAGGACCCGCTGTTCCCAAGGATGTATAGGTCAATCAAAAAGTGAACTCTCTGATCTCTGAGATTAAGGTTTTGCTGTCATATATTGACAGAATTAAGATGGGGGGCCAAGTCGATCTGTCGGAGAGAGAGTGCAAAGAGAGTATTCAGCAAGATCCAAGCGAGTTGCCAATAGTCAACCAATCAAACTGTGTGATTTTAGATGATGTCATGGATTTGACACATTTTTGTGACAATGAATCTGCATTAACCAACATACGTAAAGCTACTGGAATTCATATTTCGAAGGAGGACAATTTAGCACTGTTCAAAAGTGCCCAAAAACCTGCTAAAGAAGGAGGTTTCTTTAACAGTTCGGAAATGGGGTCTTTTGGTACCAATATAATTTATTTGTTTTTGCAGGAAAAGGGGCAGAATCTTGTCGCCGCCTTGAAAGATGAGGCTGTCATTGCAGTGGCCTCTCCCCCGGCACAACACGAGAACCTGCTGTTGTTTCACAGTATATATGTTCTTTACAGCTCAACAATGGTTGTGTGTCCTTTTCCGCTGAGACTCAGCCAATAGGCTGCTGGACAGTTCTTTTGGCTGAATCTCGGTGAAAAGTTGTGACCCGTAAGAAGCAGGGTAGTCGGGTGTTATACAGCCATTGGGGAGGAGGAAACAAGGGAAAGTACAGTATGGAGGCGTTAAGGTGTGTCATGATGTGGGTTCTCAGACCGGTTTTAGCAATATTGGCATTCATGTTAATGCCAAAAGCTGTAAGATGAATTCAGAAGTTTAGGAAATTCATATTCACTTAAAATAGTCAATTGTCCAAAGAATTGATACACGCTTGAGGGAGCTGATGGGTGAAATTAATGAGATCAAGGAAAAGGTGGATCTCCTAGGTGTTGGGTACCCAATATGCTGTAATCCTAGCCTTTGTATCATGGAGTGGTGTTTGGATAGCTTCTCGCAAGCTCCTAAGGCAATTTTGAACAGACTGTCTAAGTATTCTGTGCCCATTATAGGAGGCAGCTTTACAAAACCTAATGGCGACCGATTCTTTGTCGCTAAGGGTCTCCCAGGGGTTTTTGACCCTTGGAGCACATGTCCTCTAGTGACCTAATTTCCCCACTGCCAGGTTTGAATACACTGCCTCTGGGAAGGTTCTGTAACCCCTTCGGGCTCCTCAGAGCTGCCCCTAACATTGAAGTGAGACACTCTAGGCCCTCAGTAGTTATGGTAAATGTGGCTAAGTTAACTTCCCAGTCTGTTGAGTATCCTGACTCACTTAAAAACAAATGTATCCATTGGATTTGTCACTCTAAGGGTTGTCTTTCCATTGTCAGAAATTATATAATACATTGTACAAGGGGTGCTATTCCTAACACTGGTTTTGATTTTATTACGCTGTTTTTCTCATCATGGGCTTTGGTTGAAGGACTACTTAGCATTGATTGCAGGACCTACTCCCCTGGGACTATTTAAGGTCTCCGGATACACTTTCTAAGCTGTTTGCTCCTCACAAGTCCCTCATTAGCTGTAAGAAGGCCCCTCCCTACTCGCCAAGGCTGCAGGGTGTGGCTCCCACAGGAAGGTCTACTGGCAACGGACAGGGCAGCAACCCTTCTGACCTGAAAGAAGTGGAGTGACTGGGCAAAGTGGATGGTAGTTCCGTGGGTGGTGCCCATGATCATAAATTAATATCCGGGAATATAACGGGAATTATTAGGTTACTTGACATCCCAGTTTGGTGTGCTTATGTGCACAATTTTCAGATTATAGCCCTACAAGCGACATGGTCCATTGATGCAATCCCGTTACAAGGATATCAGACCTTTCATATTCCAGCAATGAAAGGCCCCAACGGCCGGCCAATTGACGGCCTCCTGGTAGGGATTGTCATTACGCTTTGTTGGAAGGTAGAGACAATTCGTATAGATTCTCCAAAACTTCAAGCGTTAGAAATCTGGACCGGAGAAAATGAAGTGCGGTACCTGCTCACTATAATAATAGGCCATCAGCCTTACCGGTAACAGCAACACTCGTTTTACTCCAGGAACATATACATACTAATAACTGCCACTTTTCCCCAAATAATTGTATTCATTTGAGTGGGGACCTCAAGTTACAGATTGAACCTCATAGAGAGCTGTCAGAGTTATGGGATGACCAACATCAGGCATGGGAAATCTCATCCTTGATAGCTGTCCTTCCTACTAGAACACACCATCTAGCCCTATAATCAGCCTGCATTATTTTAATCCGAGGGCTTGCAATGGGTGATTTGTTAAAGATCAACATGGAAGGATGACCTTCAAGGGCCATAACAGGAGCTCTTTTATAGATGACATCTTTATTTCGGGACCTGGCTGGGTAAGGGTAGACAATATTGAGATCTGTGAGAGAACGGAAAGTGATCATCTTCCGCTAACACTTGGCATAGTGGGATGCATAATGGGGTTGGGGGATTCCTGTGTAAGCCTCAATAATCAGTCTGTGGAGCTACATGGTCATGCACGTAATTCGGCAGGATGGGGTAAAGTATTGCAGCCTGACACTAAGTCTTATATCTATGCTTCTATTCTTGACAATCTCAGAACCATTTGCGATGAGGATTATAGTGACTCAGTAATCTTAAACGAATGTTAGATTCTCAAAGTCAATTCAACCCCTCTTATCTCTGTCCCCTTAAGGGTAGTTAAAACTAAAGCTTTAATGAAGCCAGGTTGGTATGATCGCGCATGCCACTCGGCCAAACAGGAAATTGTACACTGCATAAATTCCCTTTTGGGAGTGCACAGGCTAAATGTGCGAACTTTAAGAATGAAGAATACAAATATGACTAGCTCTTAAAAGAGAGAATATACTCAGAGAGAATGGTGTGCCCTTAAGAATGCTCTGGAATCTGGGGATTATCCCCTTTTTGGAAGTTGGTCTCAGATAAAAATCTGAATGGCGATCAGTCTTAGTAGTGCTGCATGATCGAGGGAAACTAGTGGCTGTATTTTTCTGGGTTGTATTGAGACTTTGTTTCCCTTCCCTCGTCTTATTTTTCTGTTTCCGTCTTTGCCCATGATCCCCTTTCGGTTATAGTAGATGAGGTGGGTGTTGCTCTCAAGTATCTGAAGAATGGAAAGGTTGCTGGCCCTGACCTTATCCCCATAGATCTGTAAGAATATGAGGTGGCCATTTGGGACCCTGCGCTATGTAAGATTTTCAATGCCATGCTTTGTTAGGGGGAATCCCAAATCTTGGCGGTTGGCTGTGATCCTACCAGTGTATAAATAAGGTGGAAAAGATCTCCCACGCAATTATCACCCGTTCTCCCTCTTAGTGCTGGTAAGCTATTTGGGAAAGTCATCCTAAATCACCTCCAGGAATAGGGGGAGAGAGAAAGTATAATGAGTGATTTACACGCTGGTTTTAGAGTAAATAGGAGCACAATAGACCAGTGTTTCATGGTTGTTTTTGTTAATTCAACAATATACAGTTTTTAAAAAAATGTATTCATGTGTGGTATTTTTAGAACTAAGGACTTTGTTTGACTCTGTTTCCAGAGAAATCCTTTGGCAGATCGTGTTTACATGTAAGGCCCAGATCAACCGGATTACTTTAATCCATCAGCTATATTCAGATAATAAATCTAGTGTACTCAATATGCTCGGATGGGAGTTCACACGACCCTTCGATGTTAATATGGAAGTCAGACAGGGATATGCCTGGCCCCCCGCCTTTTTAAAGTTTATATCCAATGGATTACAGATACATTATTGAGAGTCAAGACTGCCCCAAGACAGTATCTGAGAAATAGTCTGCACTATTGTATGTGGACGATGCGGTTCTCATTCCACAACCGCGAGGTCTGAGAAAATCATTATCCACATTTCTGAACAAGTGTAATGAGCTGTAACTTAACTTGAATATTGACAAATCTAAGGTAATGGTATTTAAACCACAATTCTATAAACGCATGTTTATGAGGTTGGATGTGAAGGGTTTTCTGATTGTGCAGGTTGAATATTTTGATTATCTGGGGGTGAGATTTCAGGAGTCTGCTTGCAGGGTAGTGCAGATAAATAAATGTGCTTTTACCTTGGAAAAGGTTTGTGGATAGATATTGTTTTTTTTATTTTTTATATAGAACATGGTAGTGGTACTGTTTCACCAGCATTGGATTTATACCACAAGCAAGCCTTGTCTGCTGCATTGCATGGCTCAGAATTGTGGGGTTATGGTGATATCACTAAGCTGAGTACTTATGAACGTGAATTTTTGAAAATAATTGTTGTTGCTCCCTCCAAGTGCTCCATCAGCTCTGGTTTATCTGGAGCTAGATAGCCCCGTGGTCGTGTCTCAGATTATTGCCAATCCGGTTATTTTCTGGGCTAGATTGTGAAAACAACATGGCCTAGAAAAACACTTCTATGCACTCATCCATCTTATGAACTTGGACGGTGGTAAAAGTTTAAAATGGCCGTCGCATGTTAGGACTGGCCTTCGAAGCTTAGATGTGATTGATCTGTGGGAAAACCATGTGATCTGACTCAATCTGTGATGAAGAACCTGAAAAATGCTTCAAAGTTGAGAGTCAATGAATTCCTTAAGGTTGGTGCTGCCGATCTGAAGGCTTGCCTCTGGTATCTTGACTTTAATATGCAACCAGGATTCAACATTTATTTGCATACAACTTCTTCTCCTATTGAAAAATCTTTATACATGCCTTTAAGATTAGGCATAATGCCTGGGGCTTCTTTTACACAAAAGTACTTCGGATACGAGTCTGTGTTCACTGTGTGAGACTGGTAATGAGTCAATGTTTCATTGATTTGTAATAAGTCCATTCATTTGAGAAGAATGTACCTTAAACACATTTTGATGAAGACAGACATTCATCACTCAGCATTGGCCGTGAGATTTGTGAGTCAGTGCTTAATCCTCCATGTAATATTTGCAACCACTCATTATATTTATTGGGGCTGGTTGCAAGAGCAAAGGCCTTGAAACAGACAAGTCCTAATTCAGGTGTCGTTTGATCTTTTGGCAAGATCTTTTGGCAAGGCTGCAAGATTTTCTCACCTTTCCTTTTTCTAAGCTTTCCTAGATGGCATTCGGTATAGATATCCACATTGAACAAAAGGGTTGGAGAAATTATGTATAACTCAGCGCTTTTAAGCACTTGCACTTTGAAATGATGATCTTTCTCTTTATCCCTCTATGATGTTTTATTTAGTCATGTTTTATAAATGTAGGAATAGTAGGTCTGCGGTCATGTTTGTGTTTAATTATAGTGTTCATCTCAGGTTTTAGAGAATCTGTTTTGTGCCAGAGTAATTTGGCATATTTGTAACTCAGCAAAGTATGAGTATGTGTGTTTTATATATGGTGTACCCTAACTCTTTCTTTGAATTTTGTATGTGCTTTAATGGCGGATTAGCCGAAATAAAGCTGAAATGATGATAATGATGAGATTATTTCTGGCAAAGTCAATTGCTTCTGAGACAGTCTGTTATTGAATGGAAGAGGATTTAGTTGCATCATCCACAAGTTATTAGTGAGTACATTGTCATCAAAATATGTAAAAATGTCATTCACTTATAATGCCAATATATGTTTAATTGTTAAAAGTCTATGTGACAGAGGAATATCCTTATTTTGGTGCACACATTATTTCTAAGAAAAGTCAGTTGTATCTGAGTCAGTATGTTCTTGAGCAGAAGAGCATTTAGTTGTACCATCCACAAGCTAATGGGTCTGCAGATTGGCTCAATCACTTGATCAAATCATCCATTCTTTGGGTGTTTGGTGAACGGGTGACAGATCTCAGATACAGCAAAGTGCATGCCGTGGTCTTATCACACTTCCAATTGCAAAGCAGGACTCACCCTAGTCACGTTAGCACTCTATTTGAAAGGTGATATTGCTTTAGCTTGAGAATGGTCCCTGAAGTAAACATGTGGAACATTCATGGGTAAAGGTGACTGTAACTGAAGGAGCAGAGCAAAACTTTAATAAATACAAGGAAGGTGAAATCCTTTGTTACTATGATTTTAGGCATAGCCATAAGGGATTTGTCTCCTTCATTTGGAGAATGGGTGCAGAAGAATCCCTCTCAATTATTATATATACATAACCATGTGTAGCGGCTACAGCGGCAGCTGCTTGTGCGACCACAAAATTGTTTTGGGACAAAGTTGTCAGGCAGGAAAATGGACTCCATCTAGGAATGAATGAACAGCCCATTGTTGCTTTTACTACTGTTCATGCAGGACTGTTTCTAGGGCAGGACAAGTAGAAAGTCGGGAGCATAGTGGAGGGTGGCTGAAGGAAGGCACAGTAAAAAGCCAGCTAGGGTGTGGTTATGGTTGGGGGAGCAGTGCTTGCAAGAGCGAGCCCGGTGGAAGGTAAGGAGTGTATAGGGGTATGGGTATATCCCCTAGTAGGAAGTGAGGGTTTGGGGATAGAGGCCCAAAGAATCAGAAACACGGGGGAACACAACAGGGAGGGTGAGTAACCAATGGAACAGAGGTAAATGGGATCAGGGACTACAGGTGGGGGGGAGTTTAGCAAAGGTCATACTAGGAGTTAGTGGGGATAGGGAAGAGGTATGGAGTTAGTGGGGATAGGGAAGAGGTATGGAGTTAGTGGGGATAGGGAAGAGGTTTTGGGTCACCCTCTTAAGGAAGTGATGAGGCCAGAGATTGTGGGCACGAGTTGCATGCAGTGGCAGTGTGAACACAAGAGGTAGCAGGCAAAGTGATGCTTCAAAAAAGGCCAAACGTGGCAGTCAAACAAGCAAATAAAAAACAGATCAGACCAACTGTTCAGGGATGAGGTGGCCGGTTGGCAAAGGTGGGCAACTCAAAGCTTTATGAAAACGAGGGGAACGATAAAAAGTCAAAGCATGTGGAATCGACATCACTTATAAGCGTTATCCCCTGATGAGAGTTACAAGGGTCAGAAGCCAAGCCAAGCTTCCATGTCTCGGGTGGATAGCCAGGGCAGCAAGACTATATGGAACAACATGGGTTCGATCCCTGGGTCCGCCCTGAGAAACCACTGAGTATTAAGTGCGTTATAAATAACCAATTACAATTGCAAAAATAAAACAGCAAAAAAACAATGCAAGCGGACGATGGTTGATGATGGAAGAAAAAGGATGTCTTTAGGTGGTCTAGGTTCAAAGGCCGGGTCAGTGACGGACGTTTTATTAAAAATGTAATTCAGTGATGCAGTGCTAGGAAAGAGGACATGTGTGGCTAAGTTATCTGGAAGTGGGGTGAGTATCAGTGTGCCAATATAGGGAACGACTTGATGGAGTGTGTAAAGTGCATGTCAGCGATGGTTCATAAACTGCCCTTTCCTGAAGGCGTGCACTTTAATTGCACAGTGTTTACTGCAGTCCGGATTGTTAATTACTACTTTTAAAACATTGTGAAAGGGGCGAATATGATGATTGATTTAAGGATATTGGGCACATCGAGAATGTGTGAGGCTATTCGGTGTCCGGATATTCGGGTGAGTGTGCCATGCTCTGGCATGTGAACCTAGAGCTTATGTTCAGGTATTAACTAGTCAGACAGGGTGCACATTCTCATGTTGATGCTGACTTATCTACAATAATTTGAAAAATAAAAAAAATAAAAACAATAGAACGCTCCACCCATCACCTTTACCATTCACTCTTGCTCCTCATTCCATCCAACATCTCCGCACGAGTTGTTCCCTTCTCCACCTTTCTGTTTTTACTACAGCAAACATAGGGGCAGGATGTCCACCCCCCTCCAAGCCTACCACATCAAGTTCGCCTTTTTCCTGGGCAGAAGGGAGGCAGTAAAGCGTATTGTTTCCATAGCGACCGGCTGGCGAACAGCACCGTCCCAGGGACTGCTGCACGCATCTTCTCGGAGAGGCCTTTCAGGGTGCTAGGAGACGAAGCTGGAGAGCTGTTGAGAGGGCGCGGGACTCGGGGGCTCAGTGCTTTGTTTCAGCGAAGGGCCCTAGGCCTGGAGGAGTGGGTGGACAAGTGGATGGCCTTCCGCTCTGCGAGCACCTGGTGCTGTCAGGGAATAACACTGGATGGCAGTGCCAAGCTCCCGTGGCAATAACGCAGCGGATTGCATCGGCATTTTCTGTCGGGTACAGAGCGAGCGTCTTCGATGCTGCGACAGGGCGCGATTCTGAGCGCATGGTAACTAACAAGTGTGTGTAAATAGGACATTTTCCCCTTCAGTTTCCAGCACCCTCATTCTGCAGTGACTGGAAGACATGGAGGAGAGATTTGGTTTCCATCAGCAAAGGCTGCTAAAAATCTCTTGTTGGGGTTTCCTGTGCTCCTGTGCAATTGCCAGCATTTTGTCAGATGACTGCCACTTTTCTATTTTTTTTTATTTTTATTTTTAACTTTCCTTAAATTTGAAAAGTGATGCTGCAGTCTAAGAGATCCTACATTTATAAAAGGAAAACGTGTGCAATAGAGTTTAATGGCACCATTTTAACTCCCTTTTTTGACGTGCTATACCAGTCCTGCTGGGAGGAGAATCCCCTCCACGTGGCTGCCCTGCATTCCTGATGGTTGCTAGGGCTGCCCTGCATTCCTGATGGTTGCTAGCGCTGTTGGCAAGCCGCCAATCAGGCACATGCAAAAGCCAAGACTTTCATGTCCCTGCACCACATGCTTTCTTTACCAGAATATGGTTTTGTAAGGAAAGTGTTACTCCTTCATGGAAGAACACTTTCCTACATTTGCATGCATTTGCATGCACCTCAAAACCAGGCCGCAGTCATCCAAAACTGGAGCATGCGTCAGTTGGATTTTGGGACATTAGTTAGATTGCTTGCTTTTTTTCCTGGTCCTGGTCCCATCCACTAGCGGGTCAAATGAATACCTCACATTCTCCGGCCTTTGCAATCAGGAACCATATGTGAAAACTGTCTCTCACTCCCCGTGGGGGCGCGAGGGGCCTTCATACACAGGGAAGGGGTGCTTGTTAAAATAAAGGGTCTTTCCTACCCAGGCACAGTGCCAGTTTGAGAGCAAGAGTAGGAGGAAGCCAAGGGCGGCAGTAGGTGGCAGTGGGGTAAGTACTAACAGCATATTTCCCGGAGACAGAAAGATGGTGGAAAAATGGCCCTTCGCCCCTTGCACCAGTATTGCCCAGAACTCAATAAACAAGATGGCTGACACAATTACAGGCAGGCAGTCTAGACAAAGATTGACACTGTTCCGGAGTCCTGTCGAGATCGACTTTATATACCGTATCAGTGGGTAGTAGGTTTAATTATAGCCAATAGTGGGCAAACAACTTCGAGATCACAACATGCTTTTAAAAGCATGTTGACATAGACGGCAACATTATCAAAGTATCCAGGGATGTAAAAACTCTCGGCTTTTACCTGGATGCCACTATGTCATTCACTAAACAGGTCAACTCGCTAGCATCTATCACTGCGTACACCTGCAAATTAATAAGAGCAGGCAGACCATTCCTGTCTAATGATAGCTGCATGATCCTGGCAAGAGCACTCATACTCTCCAGGCTCGATTATTGTAATGCCCTATATAGCGGTGCTAACAAAGCCATTACCCATAGGCTACAAATCCTACAAAATAATGCCTTGAGAGCTGCCCTCGGCATTAATAAAAGAGAACACATCTCCACTACCAGACGCCAACACAATTGGCTCTCCACCGATAACAAAATCAAACTAAAGCTGGCCTCCCTAACCCATAAAGCCCTCAACAATGCTGCCCCAGCTACTTGATGGACAAAGTAAAGAGAAAGTCACCCATTAGACAAACAAGAACTATCAATTCCAACTGTCTGATAATTCCCAGATTCAAACTCTCCACCATTGGAGGTAACAGCTTCCCTGTGAAAGATGCCACATTCTGGAATTCTTTGCCACACAACCTGAGAGCCGATCAACCCTACCGGCACTTTAGAAGGAATCTCATCAGTCATTTGAACTCCAACAACCCCTTTACTTAATTGTACACTTTACACCTCTGTATAGATACAGATACTTTCTGTATGAGGCCTTTGCTCTCGCCATAAACAGTCCCTGTACATATCTGTATATTTCACTCCTTTGTATAGATATTATATTTTTATGTGTAAAGTTTTGTATATTTCTCATTCCTGTAATCCTTAATTGCATATGCCTATAATTTTATCTTGTATATTTCTGTATATTTCTGTAACATTGTAAGCCTTGCATATCCTTTCTGCCTGCGCCCTGTTGCCCCTGGGTATGGTGTGCCATATAAATAAATAAACAAACAACAAACAAACAAACAAAAGCATCATTCAGCAAATCTCTCCACAATGTAGAAATTGCCATTCGCTCTTTGAAAAATGTCCCTCGCTGCAACATAACTTTCTCCAGGGTGCATGTGTTATGCGTGACGGTGCAGTTCACTTGCACCATGGCTCCCCTGTAATATGTATCTTCAAGAGCTCTGGCAGTGAGTAAAGTTCACTCACGCCAGACCTAAAAAGGACCAGGCATTTGTTTAAATATAGTCACTTGAATAAACTGATGACAGAGCCACCCTCTCCATCCTCAACCCCCTCTTCAGTCGACGTGCACACGCATGGCATATTTTCAAATAGGAATGCACATTATCATGTACTGTTTCTTTAAATCTACTGATTGTGAACATGTGCTGAAAACATGTCTCTTTGAGAGCTCGGTTACTCAGGGAACTTTCACGAGAAAATAGAGCATGTCACCTCCAGCTTTCCGAGAGAGAGAGAGAGAGAGAGAGAGAGAGATAGAGAGAGCGAGAGAGAGAGAGAGAGATAGAGAGAGAGAGACAGAGAGAGAGAGAGAGAGAGATGCGTTTGTGCTTGTCTGTCTATATCCGGCCATGCACATTTATATATGTGTGACATAACTTTGGCTAAATCCTGTAACATCGGGATGGTTAGCTGACAAGTAAAATACAGCTTCCTGACAAGAGGGTAGCCTGCACGTTACCAACCTACTCAGAGGCAGACGGGGGATTGAAATTAGTTTGGGCACCAATGAAACAGTCCCTCACAATCGCAAATGGCAATTCCTACCTTTTCCGATAGATTCAGCAGCACCCGAGACATACAGTATTGACAAAATACGGGGCATGTTTCATATTTGAAAGAATATTTGTTTAGTAACACTGGTCAAAACAAATCTATGTGATCACTGTGCCCCACCCCTAACTGCGCCGACGAAAATGATGACGGCAATTACGATGATCAAATGCATCATTATACCTACGTCCCTCATCCGGCATTCCCCTACTTGATCCCCCCACCCCACTTACCTTTACGGTGGCACGCTTCTGTATGCACCGCCAACTCCCTGCTCTCCCTGCGGTGTTGGTTCCTCCCACTTCCGTGGGTCGGAACTGATGCTGCAGGGTGCTTTTTCTTTTTTACTTTTTTGCCCCCCCCTTACCACAATGGTAATTGGGGGACACCCCCGCAAACCCTGACTCCTGTTAGTGATCCCAAGGAGACCGGGGGACATCCCTGAAACCCCTACTATGCTTGGCACAGTAATGGGAGTCAGTAAATTGAAGTGCACCAAAGTCGCCGTAACTGCATAGTTGCAGTTACAAGGTCGATCGACATTTTGGTGCATTTTTTGTCAAAACTACTTGGTTCACAAGGAAATAACTCATTGATTAATTAATCTGTGTAATAACATGTTCAATACTGGAAACCAGTCTTTAAGCACAATACTGGGATTCTAGACGATGTTGCTGTGTGTTGTTTTGGGGCACATTGCTCCTGAGCTTTCCTCCCAGCCTGGCTCAACTTGACTGACCCACTTTGGTAAAAAAGTAGTGCCCACTTTGACCAAAAAGCAGAACGACACCAGAATGTTAGACCTGCACTTCAGACATCACCCTATTGCTATATGGCCCAGTCTGAGCCGGACCCTTTGCAGGACTGACATATATTGCATTACTCTATGGTCGCAGAGTACTGTATAATTCCAAATGAGGTGTTAATAGCACCTCTTATTACAGCACTTAGAAGCTGCAGGAATCTGTCCAGAAGCACTATATATGATCACACAATATTATTTTTTGTTTGTTCTTGGAAGTGTGCCGATTTGTGCCTCTTACCCAAGGTGGCAAACCATGATGCATGTGGTCTCTCACACTTTGATGGGGAGGCAGTAGTAGCATGATTTATCCTTCCGAACTTGACTTCAGGTGGTGGGTGAGGATGGTAGGTGATAAAGCAGAAAGTGGATAACTGTTCTGTTGCTGTGCCTGTCCAGATGAAAACAACAACATCTATGTATCTATACCAATGACACAATTATGTTCGCCACCTATTGAGGTGTGAAAAAATGAACGCGTCTTCATATTTGGCCATGTAAAGTATGGCAAGATTTGGGGCAAAGACTGCACCCATGGCTATACCTTTAATCTGTAAGTAAGTTTGATTATTGAATACAAAAAAGTGTTTACAAATTGCGATGGTCATGATTTCTATCATAAAGTTTTTTGGGACACTGGTTTCTGTTGGGTTGCTTGTAAGCCATTCTCGTATACATTCAATAGCACCTGCTTGTGGTATGTTAGTATATAAGGACTTAATGTCCATGGTGACCAATAGTTGCTCTTCTGGGCCTCACTACAGGGGGCCATCATAGTATCTTCATATGTAGAAATGAATTGACACGTTATTGATGCTAGCAGCGATTAAGAGAGATTTCAAAGTCAACTGCAAGAAAGTCAAAAAACATCTTTCAGTGATGTCACTGTAACCAATTATGTACACACTCTAATAAAACCTATGTTAAAAAAGCATGAGTTATTTTTTTAAAAGCTCCACCATGAGCCCATTGTTGAGTTTTTATTTTAATTTTAGTGTAGCGCGTCCCTAGCTCGAGAGCAGCACAGTGCTGTACAGAGTGTGGGTGCCAGCATTTGGGCTGGCATCTTTTTTTTTTTTAAATTCAATTTTTATTGATTTTTGGAAAACAACAGCATAGGTACACAAATTACAAGATTTGGGCAATCGACCTCAACAAATCAAACTATAAGTCATTATTCCCTGCGTTTGTTCCCCACCCACCCCACACAGTATCTCGAGCGCTGCTGTCTACTTATAGAAATGATGCGGCATAGGGCAGCGTCAATCCGGGTTTTCTCCGCCAGTGGTCGACCGGCTTTCCAGGTTCCAAGGCCATTCGTTCCATGTTGGGGCTTGTTTTTGGGCCGGGCCAAGGACGCTTGAGGGTCTCAGGACGTGGCCTATGTATTGCCAAACACCTCTTGAAATTGCAGCCAGTCTGTCTCTATTTGGGTGCTTGAACCATGTAAAGCCGCAGTAAGTCTTTCCATAAGGAATATGTCTTTGGCAATCATCACCCATTCTTTCTTCGAGGGGAGGGCGGGCCTCTTCCACGTTCTAGCGTGGGCCGCTCTGGCTGCCAACTGTAGGGAGTGCGAGAGGTCCGGTAATTTTTCCCAGTGGTCATCCTTATGCTGCAAGCCAAACATTATCAATATCGGGTCCAGTGGGAGCACACCTTCTCCCGCCTCTTTCAGCCAGCTAAGGACTTCGGCCCAGTAAGTTTGGACCTTCCCGCATGTCCACCACATGTGCCATAGTTGCCCTTTCCCACACCCTGCCAGCAAAGGGGGATTACGTCTGGGAACATCCTAGAAAGTGTGATCGGGTCATACTGCCATCTGTGCAGGAGTTTGACAGCATGGGTTTTGTATTGGCAGGATATCGAGGTTTTAAATGATCTACTACAGAGTCGCCCCCAGAGACTGTCTCCGATCCTACAACCCAAGTCTCTTTCCCATTTCCCCCTGATGCTTTTGGTGGTTCCCTCCCGGGGGGTTAAAAGGGCAGAGTAAAGGAGTGAGATGAGGCCTCTCATTTCTACATAGGTATCTAAGATTCTTTCAACTGGGGTGAGTTTTCTTTGTAATTTGGGCTTTAGTTTTGGTTTCATTAGGATTCCCTTGAGTCTCAGGTAGAGGAGTTGAGAGAGCCTACCTATTCCCAAGGATTCTTCAAGCTCCTGGATGCTTATAAAGGACTCCTCCCTGACCAACTGACCAACTCTGCATAGGCCCACATCAAACCAGGGCTGATAGTGTTCATGGCCTGGGATTTCCTCTAAAACTGGTGTGGACCAGATGTGACTCATGGGGGAAGGCCAAGTGGTCACCTTCTCACCGTGTCCCTTACCCTCCAACGCCTTCCACATTGTTACTAGTATTGGGTGATCCCTGATTCTCCTTGGCAGCTTTTTCGTCGGGACCCATAACCACTCACCCACTGTGACCGAGCTCAGGAGGGAGTTTTCGAGAAAGACCCATTGTTTGTTGGGGTCCTCTCTGAGGTGGGGGGCCAGGGTTCCGAGCTGGGCTGCTCTGTGGTAAGTTCGTAAGTCTGGGAGGCCGACCCTCCCTCTATCCTTGGGGAGGGTGAGTGTTTCGTAACCTATTCTGGGTCTCTGGCCTTGCCATATGAATCTCGTTATACGTTTTCTGGCTTCTTTAAGAAGTCCGTCTAGGTCTTCCAAAGGAAGCATCTGGAAAACGTACAGGACCCTGGGGAGAAGGTTCATCTTTACAGCGTTTAGCCTTCCCATCCACGATATTTGCCCCTTACCCCATGTCTCCATATCTTTAAATAAGTTGTCAAACAGCGGGGGGTAATTTGCCCGGCTTAGATCTTCGTGGGGCCGGACGATGTTGATCCCCAGGTATTTAATCCCTTCGGTACGAATTGGGAACCCCAGGGGGGACAGCTCCGTGAGGTCCCTGTCTGCATCTGGGGCAAAGGGGAAGATCATTGACTTCCCTATGTTCATCCTGAAGCCTGAGAATTGGCCGAACCGTTCAATAACCCGAACTGCCGCCAGGACCGAGCTCGTAGGTTCCCTCAGGTGGAGCAGTATGTCATCTGCATAGAGGCCGAGCTTGAAGGTCCAACCTCCAACATCAGTACCGCGGACTATCGGGGCACATCTGATGTACTCCGCGAGTATTTCCATGGTCATGGCGAACAGGATTGGGGAGAGGGGGCAGCCCTGCCTGGTCCCCCTTTGAAGGCTGAATGTTTGTGAAAGGCGACCATTCACTGTGACTCTAGCAGAGGGGTCTGTGTATAAGGCCCTAATGGCTCGCCTGATTCCCTCGCCAAAGCCCAGTTTGACAAGGACTCTTTGTAGAAACTCCCAGTCCACCCTGTCGAATGCCTTTTCAGCGTCAATGGCCACCAAGACAGGGTTGTCTCCATTCGGGCCGCTTCCCTCATCAGATGCAGGGTCTTTCGGAGGGTGTCCGCCCCCTGTCTCCCCTGTATGAATCCCACCTGGTCGGAGTGGATGAGTACCGGCATATGGCTGTCTAGTCTCGTGGCTATGATCCTGGTGAACAGTTTAGCGTCCACATTCAGGAGGGAGATTGGTCTATATGACCGGCAGTCTGTTGGATCTTTGCCCTCCTTCGGGATCACTGTTATCAGTGCTTTGCCAAAAGACGGAGGCGCCCTCCCGGTCCTCATGATATTTGTGAATAGGCCCACCAGAAGCCCCGCTAGTAGGCCTCCAAAGGCCTTATAGAAGCCTTCGGTAAATCCGTCCTCCCCGGGGGCCCTGCCTAGCTTAAGACCCGATATTGCCTTGAGTACCTCCTCGCTCGTTATTGGGGCGTCTAAAGCTGATGCCTCTGGGGGGTCCATCACAGGTAATGTTACTCCTCCGAGGTATGCTCCCAGTTCCTCCACCTCCACTTCTCCTTCCCTCCCGTAGAGAGTCTCATAGAACCCCGTGAATTCCTCCACTATTCCCTCGGGATTTGTTTTTGTCCCCTCATCCCAGCATGAGATCCTTGACACCCATCTATCTCTCCGTTGGCCATGGAGTTTGGCCGCCAGCATGGCGTCGGCCTTATCCCCTTTCTCATAATACCTTTGGCGCAGGTGTTGGAGGCCCGCTACAATATTCCCCATCTCCAATGCTCTCAGCTCTTGCCTTTTCTCTCTTGCATCCCCCAAGTCCCTTTCCCTCTCCTCATCCCTCTTCCCTTCTGATCCCTCCAATGCTATTATCTCTGCCCGTAGCCTATGAGCTAGGAGAGTCCTGGTCCTTTTTTGGAAGCCCCCTCTCTAATCAGAACACCCCTCCAGGTCGCCTTTGCTGCCTCCCAGACTGTCTCTATGTTGACTTCACCCATGTTATTGAGTTCAAAATATTCATTGATCGCCTTCTCCATCTCCTCCTTAAAAACCACATCCCTTAGCAGGAAGTCATTGCATTTCCACAGGGATTCTCTGGGTTTCAGACCCAATACACTAATATCTGCCCAGACCATATCGTGGTCCGACTAGCTAACTGGGCGGATGATGCAGGACTCCACTCGGCTCATGTTCTGGTGCCCCGTGAAAAGATAATCTATTCTCGTTCTGGTGCCATGGACCGCTGAGTAGAAGGTGTATCCCTTACCCGCCGGATGCAATTCCCTCCATGTGTCCACGAGCCCATAACCCCACATTAGCTCCCGGAATTTCCCCTGGGGTCTACCCCCTCGGCTGCCTAACGGGATGGCCCCTCCACTATGATCTAATTCCCGATTTGCCCACATGTTAAAGTCTCCACCCAGTATAAGGAGCCCCTCTGTCCTGGCCATTATCTCTCCCATCGCCTCTTTGAGAAATTCAACCTGGCCCACATTAGAACAATAGATCGCAGCTCGAGAGGTCCTGGAGTTTTGCATCTTTTAACCGTGAAGCAATATCGTGAGTTGAGGTCTGTGCATCAGTATGTGCGCCCATTTGAATTAATCCTTGGTCTGGCGTTGTTGAAAAAGCCATGTTTTTAGAGATTTGCACAATTAGTTTTGACAAGAGAATAATTTACACTCGCAGAACTAAGGTTATTTGTACATCTCTGACCTGCAGCATCACAATAAGCACATGCAGCCCATACACCCCATGAACCACCATAATAATGAAGCAAGTTGTGAGCGTCAGTGGCAGCACATCCTCAAACTAGAAGAAATGAAGGAATGTTGAGGTTATGAACCTGCCTCACAGAAACAATGCACAATATGTGGAGGCCGCAATGAATACTCCAAATTTGACTAAGCAATCTTGACTCTGAATCTGGTGTCTCAATGTTGCAGTCTCACCTCCTCTCCAATGCAGAACTTTTCCAGTGTAATAAGGCTGATTGCAAAACTCTTCACAACTCCCAGAGCGACACTTGGCAGCAAGGCCACGGACGCCTCGTTCCACCACAGCTCGCGCTCATTTCGCGATATGAATAATAGTACAGACTGGACACACGGCGGGAACAATGCTAAAGTCTGATTAATGAGAGCCGTGGTCCCCATTAGCGGCTAATAAGCCTTTCGGAGGCTCCTGGGCCGGACTGCCTGTGCCAGACAGTTACCTCACAAATAAGAGCTCCCATAGACAAGTGGAGAAGGCCGGCTGCCGAGGAGATCCGCGGCTCGGGTCTTATTGCTATTGACGGGGGGTTGGAGTCACATTCGGAGTGTGCAGCTATTAGCAGGCCTTCTCTTCAAGCTCGGCTGCTTCCAGAGAAAGGCAAGCAATAAACGCCTGGTTCCCCTTCTAATTAACCCTCCCTGGCCGATAGATGTTGACACTCCAAATTAACTCCGGCAAAATGAATTTTTTCTTACAGGTCTTTAAAATTGCAATCAATGGAAGTAGAGAGAGTCCGGAGATGTATTCGCTGCTGTTTGCTAGTCGCCTCCTCCCAGCCTCTGTGACTCCATCTCTCCACAGTCCTCATCTTCTTGCACGTGCCACTCACTTTGAGCCACTTTCTGGTCGATGTGGATGCAGGTCATTCTTTGAGGAAAGCCGGCCAGCCCTAAGAAATGTTTGCGTTGTCGGGCACTATGTGTTGCCAGGCAAAGGCATGCCAATTGCCAGAGGACTGGACCATTTCCACAGAGAGTGCACGGGTTCCCTGCATCCATGGACACCAGGCTCAATCCAGGTCAACACTGCATTTTTCCAGATGGCAACGACCACTGCAGATTCGGGGCATGTCTTCGGTAAATGGCCATGGAACTAGGGTGTATGCCAGGTGCCGTGCCCCCTCACAAAACACGTGTTAAATCCCTCAATCGTCTTTGATGTAAGCAGAGAACGATCAGAGGGCATGGGCAGAGCCCAACCAAATGGTCAAACTTTGTCCCCAGGGTCAGAATGACTGTTGTGCCAATTTATTTGCCCCTAACCCTCACCTTGCTACTATTCTCCATCTCTTTGCAACTTTTCTTCATGTTCAGTTTTCGTTCAGGAGATCACAGATATGTTCATACTTATTGCAACAACAACAAATATACCATAACAGAGATGATACATTGTTTCTTACTTTTAATTGTTGGACCTCTGGGTAATCATTGTCTCAGCCTTACACGCCACTAGTTTAGACCAAAACACAACTGTACTGAGTGATTCCGTGCAGCTCTAAACACTTGTACGTTCCATGCCTCTTTCACTTCTGCCCTTTCGTATAGCTCAACCTTCTCTGCTGTGTCACTATTACATTCATCCACCATCACTACTGAGTGGATATTTTTTTTTCCAACACCTTTGTTGGGTGGCTGTTACATTCATACAACACCTCCTTTGGTTGTTTGTTGCATTAATTCACCACCTGTGCTGGGTGTCTGTTGCATTAATTCACTACCTTTGCTGGGTGTCTGCTGCATTAATTCACCACCTCTACAGAGTGGCTATTGCATTCTCCCACCATTTGCTGGGTAGCTGTTGCATTCATCTACCACCTCTACTGAGTCACTGTTGTTTTTTCCACCACCTCTTACTGTTGGCTGTTGCATTTGTCCACAACCTTTGCTGGGTGGCTGCTGCATTCACCCACCACCTCTACTGTGTGGTTGTTGTATTCTTCCACCACCTCTACTGTCTGACTGTTGTTTTATTTCTCTACCTCTTCTGGGCTGCATTCATCCACCACCTCTACTGTATGGCTGTTGTATTCTTCCACCATCTCTACTGAGTGACTGTTGTATTCTTCCACCACCTCCTATGGGTGGCTGTTGAATTTGTCCACCACCTTTGCCGGTTGGCTGTTGCAGTTAGCTACCACCTCTACTAAGTGGATGTTGTTTTATTCCTCTACCTCTCCTGGGCTGCATTCATCCACCACCTCTACTCTGTGGCTGTTTTATTCTTCCTCCACCTCTAATGAGTGACTGTTGTATTCTTCCACCACCTCCTATGGGTGACTGTTGCATTCGTCCACCACCTTTGCTGGGTGGTTGTTGCATTCTTCCACCACCACTACTGTGTGGCTGCTGTATTCTTCCACCACCTCTTCTGGGTTGCTGTTAAATTTGTCCACCACCTTTGCCGGTTGGCTGATGCAGTTAGCTACCACCTCTACTAAGTGGATGTTGTTTTCTTCCTCTACCTCTTCTGGGCTGCATTCATCCCCCACTTCTGCTGGGATGCTGTAGTATTCACCCACCTCTTCTGCCGGGAGGCTGTATTTATACATCACCTCTTGTTGGGTAGCTGTTACATTCATATGCCACATCTGCTGGTTGGCTGTTGCATTCATCCACCAGGTCTACTGAGTGGCTGTTGTATTCATCCACCATCCATTTTTGGTGATTGTTACATTCATGCACCATCTCTGATGTGTCGCTCTTGTATTCATCCACCACCTCTGCTGGGAGGCTGTTGTATTTATCAACTTCCTCTGCTGGGAGGCTGTTCTATTCATCAACTTCCTCTGCTGGATGGCTGTTGTGTCCATCCACGACCTTTTGTGGGTGGCTGTTGTATTCAGCCTCCACCTCTGATGGGTTTCAGTTATATTCATCCACTATTTCTGTTGGATGGCTGTCACATTCAACCACCACCTCTGATGGGAGGCTTTTGCATTCATCCTCCACCTCTGCTGGGAGGTTGTTATGTCCTTCCGCAACCTCTTGTGGGTGGCACTTGTATTTATCCTCCACCTCTGATGGGTCCAGTTCTTTTCATCCATCATTTCTGATGGATGTGTAGAGGAGGTCCTAAAAAAACGATATCAGGTAATAATATCCCCAACAAAAATATTGCAGTAAATATGGCCGTTTGGTTCGCCATAGGCGATATTTTTATTGGTGATATTATGTGGGAGCGGGGATTGCGGGGGTGTCCCCCGCACATTAAAAAGTGATGTGGGGTTGCGGGGGTGTCCCCCACAGGGTCCATTGTGAATATCGCTGCAAAAATATGGCGATATTTTTGTATGGGATATTTTTGCGGCGAAATTATCACATGGAACCAATAAAGCCTGCATTCCAATCTTCCATTTTGAAGTACCAGGAACGTTTACACCGAGATATGTGACATACGATGAGTAAATAAACCAGCAGAGAGCCACAGTAGGGCTCTGCCCCGTGCCTATCAGAAAAACAGCACCTAGTGAAGTACCAGTACCAAGAAAAACATGGACATAAGGTATCCATTGAGGAACCCCTACCAACAAATGAGACAAAATGAAGATTGCCTAAGTACAGTCCAGGAAGAAACCAAAAAGGTCTTAATGGAAGACGAATTGTGACATCACAAGAACCTATACTGACTCACAGATAGAAGAAATGACCACCAGAGAATGACACAAAGAGACGAAATGCCATGAATAAGGATATTGTGAACCTAAAGTGAAAGGACAATGTCGAAACGCAAAGATTTAAAGCTGTAAGCAAGATGAAGATAGTGACCAGTTTACACCTGTAAATATTCTTGGAACTTCAAGAAAGCTCAAACAACAGTGTGGCTTGATATGCTTAGAAGAAGAATAGTGCGGCAAGCGCCATTATACATAATCTACCTCAAAATAAAGCACAGTATTGTAAGTGTATTTCTACTTTGCACAAGAAGCAGAATCAACCGAGGTTACTAAAGGCCAAACGAGAACAGATTCATATTTAGCAAAACGAGAAGAGACGGCTGAAACGAAACTCAGGAGAGGCGACTCGTGCCAGGAAAACAAAGGTCATATGAATAAAAGAAGCACACAGTAGCTACATCTAATTGAAACTGAGAACAGAATATCCTACCTCTGAAAGGTTGGGATAAGAAGACATAGGCAGGTGGCGGGCTAAATAAGAATCAAATACACAAATTGAGAGAAAAGAGACAAATTCACGGTGTGGGAATCACGTGACCAGCCAAGCAAGAAGGAGCAAGGTTTCACACCTACGCTTGGCACTAGACCAGGAGGAGGTATCAGAACCTTTCCAACCACAGTGAACTAATTGACACATAGACACTAAAGTGATGATTGATTGTAACCTTAATAGGAGGAAGGCCGGGTAAATAAGGGGCACCCTGTACCTGGCCAACCATTTTGCACGCTGCTAAGCAAAGGGGAAAAGTATGCATGGGGTTGGTGCCAACCCAATCACAGTGGACCAAATAATCTAGAGTCCTATGGTTAGTAGAACCAATGAGACGTCGTACTTATAGTGACGTCTACAGTAGTCATTTTCGAGGAAGGGCTTAGATGACAGAGTTTACCCAATCACCTTACTCTGTTACCATATACAGATATAGCAACTATAGTAAAGTTACCTTTTCCTAGAATTGCATGTTAACTTTTGAGTGTTACACATCAGTGATGATGAGTTTTGAGTATAAATGTTACAACTTGTATGAAGTTCATTGGAGTTTGAAGCGAGAAGAACAATTGCATCACTGCTGATATCCATGACTCCCCGTTTTCTGTACTTGTCATTAAACGGACTCCCTTTGCCAAACCATTGCGTTGTCCTTATTGTATTGGTGTTGGAGTAATGAATCTGCACCCCCATCCATCTCAAGGGTGCAGCTATCTCGTCTTAAAATACTTCTGAGCAAGCCTCGGCTCTATGGGACGGCCGGGGGTCTCGGAGTACACTTGGTAGCAGAGATTGATGGTTATCGATTAGAATAAGACAGCTATTGACCGTTGACATAAAGTAATTCAAGACTTCGGCAACATCACAAGTCCTTTGCCATTCGGCTGAGTAGACCATGAAGCTGCCCGCAGACTGTGGTAGTGTAAGAAATAAACCTGCAGGACAAGGTCTGAAGGGACCTGTGTTTCGCCACGTAACCCCTTCCCATTCCAATCAGCAGCTGAACGGGAGGAAAGCCGAAGGAGGCAGTAACGAAGGCGATGATCCTGAGGGTCCAGAGAGGAACTATGCGAACGGTGAGTGAAAAAGACTGAGGGCCTCATTACACGGATGGCAGTAAGGGTTTACCGGTACCAGTATTTTACCGGTACCAGTAAATCCTTACCGCCTTACTACAAGGTCCCTTTGCGGGTTGGGGAATTTAATGCCTGCTTCTTGCAGGCGTTAAAAACCAACCCGCAAAGGGACCAGGGAGCTAATTACGGTACCGCAATTTGCGGTACCGTAATTAGCGCCTTCCCCATTCCCATAGAGCCCTATTGGGCAAAAATGGGAATGGGGAAGGGCAATGGTGGAAGGGGAATTACCGCCCCGCCAACCTTGGAATAGGGCGGTAATTCCCCTTTCCACCAAGGCGGTGCCGGTATTTTACCATGGCTAATAGCGCCATGGTTCACCGCCATCCGTATAATGAGGCCCAGAGTGTTTTGGCAAAAGTGCATGCTTTAGAACAAGTAAAGGGGAAAGGTAACGGAAGGAGGTGGAGAAAAACAAGATAAAGCTAGAAGTAGAAAATAATGTATATATCTAAGGGGAAGGGAATAATGACTCAAGAGTAACTGAGAAGTAACTAGAAAGGATACCAGGGAGGATACCTGAGAGAAAAGAGAAAGGATACCAGGGAGGACACCTGAAAGAAAAGAGAGAGGATACCGGGGAGGACACCCGAGAAGAGAGAGGATTCGCCTTATTCCTAAACTTTAATATAGCGGCTAGAAGACACGTGTATCTAGGGTCCCAAATAAAAGGGGAACGAATAGGCTACCACAGCGATTGAAGACGCCACGAAAGAGATATGTTTAAACTCCATGTTGGGGTAAAATTTAGAGGCAGAGATACATGTGGCCAGCGGGTTTTCATCTAGGTTGTTAATCTGTTAAACGTCTGTCTTACATGTTGTTTGTTGTGACATCATAACTTGAACATTTTGTAGAGAAGAACTGATTTAAATTTTATGTGATTGAATAACTGAGATATTGTAGCATATAAATTGATGTTTTTTGAGTAAAATAGAAGATATAAAGTTTTGGAAGAAAATCTGGATTGGAGCTTGGGGTTATTGGTGCTCGCTCAATTTATGGGAATTGTTTAAAGTCACGTGAAGCTTTGACAAGTGTTATAAGAAGAAAGGGAACAGATTTAAGCATGGAAGACATAACTCCATTGACACACCTATGAAAACAATTGCTGAAACATACACCTAAGCTGAAAAAATACAGTACAGAGTGGGTTAAGGGGACCGGCCACAAAATGTTTATGCCATGGCCACAGGGTGGGTCCTTATCGAAAGCTATTTTGCAACACAAGACGACATACTTACAGGCAACATACATGGGCAAAAAGTTAGACAAACGCCTAGCTGTTCTAGAGCTTTGGAAAATGTATGAACAGGGAAAGGAAGAGGAACCGTCAATAGATTGGATATTTAATGTATGTTCAGAGGGGGATGAGACGCCTACTGCGCCACCCGCCCCAGCCAAAACGAAGATTGAAGTAAACAAAGATGCGGGGTTATACCCGCTGAGAGAATTTAAAGCAGCTACAGGGTATAGCAACTCAGCATATGAGTCAACTACGCAAAGTAGTGACGAAAATCAAAGAAAAGAAAAGGATAAGGATATCACCTCCACAGTCCCAAGGGATAGGGAGAGACATGATGATGAAAGAAGGGAACAGACACAGACAAGTGCATCTCTCGACAAGGAGAGAGAAGGCAAAAGATGGAAAGGAAATAAAGATAGAACTGATGAGATAGCATTCGCAAAAATCAAATGGATGGGAGGGCAAATTCTATTGAAATTTGAAGGCAAAGGCATTGATGATACGAAGCAAAGAGAGAGGCTAGAAGATGTACAGACAAAAGAGAAAGAGAAAGAAGTAAGAGACAAACGAATAAGAAAGAAAGATAGACAAAGGTGAGAACAGCTATATCACAAAGAACAAGAAAGACAGCTCGATCTGAAACAGAAACAGAGAGCAGCCAATGATCAAGATAGACAGCAGCAGCAAAGGTCAGAAGAAGAAAACGAAAACGAAGACAGAGAACACGCGATCTTGAATATCTGGGAAGAGAGGTTAAAAACTTGATCCAGTGGTAGATTGGGAAGACATTGAAGAATTCTTTCCTGAATACGATTCAGTACCAATCACGTCTAGGGCAAATATTGAAGATGACTAGGACACCAGAAGCATCAGAGAAACGATCTATAGGATATATGACGAAATGGGCTAGAACAAATACCCCAAGGAGAGGGGGAAGACGAGCGCCTAGAGAGCACTCAACTTTTTAAGACGGAGGATGTTTCCCGAAGTAGTGGGAATAGAGAACTATCCTTGGATAGACTAGAAATAAGTAAGTATAAAAAACACACAAGAAGTGGCACGAGTTGGACACAGACAGTGTCCGACTCAGAACGAGAGGAACATGAGGAAAAAGAGGAAGAGAGGAGAAGCGAAACATGACTCCCAAGGTAGAAAGAGATACGATGGTCAGACACTAGCGAGTCCGCACCGAGGGCATTGGAGTCAGCCACACAGTCAGACCGACACAAAAGTAGTATCTCACGGTCAGAGGGGGTGTCTCCACCGCCCTATGTGAGCAGGCTTAGGACGTTGCCAGGCAGGCGGCGATGCAGGAATATTACCCCTGCAATAGTAAGGAGAACAATGAGAGAAGAGAGAGAGAGCTATTCATCCCAATTTCCGTTACTCGAGAAAGGGGGGGCAAGACCACAATATTTCCATGGCCACACATGGATCGAGAAAATGTGAAAATAAGCTTCCAATGTTGACATCGGGAGCTGGAAAATGGATACATGAGTTAGAAACAATGACAGGAGGAAACATGTTAGCTATAGAGGATATCAAGGGTCTCCTAATCGCCATACTTGGTGAGATAGCAGATGATGTGTGGACATGGGCGGGTTATCCCAGAGTGACCACAATCAATACCACACATGACAGAGCTCCATTTGCATAGCATTTTAGGCCTGTGCAACTATGCCAGGGCATGGGTCTTCGACTATAGCTCTTACACTAAGCCTTTACTTCAGGCCCTAAAGAAGGCCCAAGTGACGAAAGAAAAGATTGAATGGTCTGAGACCATGGAGGAAAGATCTGCTGAACTTAAAAAAGCTATTTGCACAGTACCAGTTTTAGGGATTTCCAATTATGCAGAGGAATTTTACCTGTTTTCATACACGAATGGCAGCGATGACGGCAGTGCTCACACAGAGAACCACATTGGGGTAAAAGCCCCAGGCATATTACAGTGGGAATTTGGGCCCGGTGATGAAAGGCCATTTCACGTGCGAACAAAGTTTAGCTGCCGCGGCGTTTACCATAGAGAAGGTTACAACCATTGTAATGGGATGCTCAATGACATTGTACATCGAGCACTCACTATTTGCTTTCCTAGAGAAACCTAAGGGTACATTGACATCTCAGAGAGCTTCTGCTTATGAAGTGATCATATTGAATCCATCATTTAAAGCAGTCCAATATAAGATAGTGAACCCAGCTATGTTTATAGAAGAGCCAGTCACTGAAGGAGAACCGATCCATGATTGTGCAAACTATGAAGAATTCTATGATGCGATCCCCAGAGTGAAAGAAAACGCTTTGGCAGAAGGAGAAAGTGTCTTTATTGATGGTTCTTCAAGAAACGATCAAAATGATGGGCAGAGATATGCAGGCGTCGCGGTAATGAAACACACCGCAAATGGAGAATTTCGAGTACTCCTTAGTGCATGAATACCATCTCACAATTCAGCACAGGCTGCAGAACTATTGGCATTGATACTCACCACTGAGAATCACGCAGACCAGGAAGTAATGGTGTACAGTGACTCCGACTATGTGACGTCAACAGTGCATGCAGGCTTAGCGCGCTGGAAAAGGAGGGGCTACCGCTGAGCAGATGACACACCAGTGCAGCATGCATCCTTATTGGACAGGCTGATCAAGGCACCACAGCTCCCAGTGGGCATAGCAGTCGTGAAATGTGCCACCCATACAAAAGGGACAGATTTTATTGTGGAAATCAGGCAGCAGACACAGAAGCCAAACGGATGGCATCCAAAAGTGAGACGATCATGGAAGTAGAAGTCACCCATACAAATGAGAGAATGTTGGTTGCACAAACTACACATGAAAACTATAACAATCTAGGGCAAACACAGTTCATGGAACTCCTAGGGGAGGCACCACAGGAAGAGAAAAATCTTTGGAAATGGCGAGGGTGTTCTTTAAACCCCTCTGACGGTTTGTGGTGACAAGACAGAACTGGTAAATGGGTGGTATCTATAGCCCTGTTATAATTAGCACTGTAGCAGAAACATTACCCAGCACATATGACAAAAGAGAATCTTGCAGCATCGCTCGCAGAAGACTGGTTCATACCGAATTTAACCAAGCATATTGAATTTTTTATAATGAACTGTATAATCTGCCAACAGTTCAAAGCTGGGCACACATTGAAAGTAATGAGATGCGTCATCCCCAGGCCAAATGTGCCTTTTCAGCACTTGCACATTGATTACATCAACATGATTCAAGTATGTAACGGGTACAGATACTTAATTGTTGTGGTGTGTCCATTCTATAGATGGATAGAGGCAGGTCCATGTACACACCCAGGCTCTACCTGTGCGGCCAAACTTTTTGTGAGAGAAGTGTTCCCAAGATGGGGGGGGTTGTGAAGTCATGAGATCAGATAATGGTCTTCACTTTGTAAATGAGACATTCAAACAGATTAGCTTGCTGCTTGGTATACAGCACAAGTTCTCATTGGTGTATCATCCGCAAAGGTAACGGTATATGTGAGAAGCTCAACAGCATAATAAAAGAGAGGATAGCCAAGTTAAAGCTTACTCTAAGAAAGGGATGGTTGCACTGCCTTCCTTTGGCACTGTATGCCCTCAGGATCAACCCCGTTCTGACCATCATTTTACGCCACATGAGATAGCCACAGGAAGAAGGATGCATACTCCCCTGACACCCCAAGATAGAGTTAGATGTGATTCCCATTCCACAGGAGAGATCTTAGGGTCTAAAATGCAAAATTGCCTGAATTGCATGATATGTTGCCTTACTGTAATTTCAGACCAGCTGCAGCGACGACGAAAAGGGTGCATGACAGCACGGAACACAGAAAGAGATACTACTGCAGACACAGCTCAAGGAATTTGTGTACCATCTGTTTTCCCTGGAGATACCATCTTTGTAAGGACCCATATGAGGAAAATGTGGGACGAGCCAAGATTTAACAGTCCCTTTACAGTGGAGGACTGCACTCCTTCCACAGTGAAACTACAAGGCAGGAGAGCTTGGATTTTCCTGGGTGATATCAAACCCTACATTGGAGAAGGCCCCCTGCCTGCATCCCAACGCGAGGAGTCTACGAACGATGGGGAAGAACCAAAGCACGTGCAGACGAGATCCATGATGAAGAAAAAGGACACATGACCAGCCAGACAAAGACAAGGAACTTTTTGCAAACTTAAAATTGGATACTTCCTCTGAGCAAAAAAGGGGATAAGGACATAAACGAAGGACAATCTGTGCATCCTAGTTGCAGGGTGAAGAAGAGAATTTCACATATAAGCCACAACATAGTCTGTTGAACTTGAACTTTAAATAGAAGCACAATACAACTGTGATGAGGAAAACACATGCCAAATTTTGATTGAGGACACATAAATTGGAAGAAAATACAGTATCCAGACTCATTTCACACCGATACCCTATTTGGAATCGCTTATGGTGTCCCAAAGTAGTGACATCACCAAGGATGTGGTGACATACTTCGATATAGTGCTAAGATCATAGCTATCATTGGTGGGGAGAATCACCAGTGTCACTGACTTTCTTCAAGATCCCGAAAATGAAAAGGCAATACGAAGATTGCTTACTGTAATTGCCAACCAATTTCTCCTACTTCCTGAGTACAGCGAGGAGAAGCCAAATCTCCCAAACAGAGAACGAAGTAAATGAGCTTGTCAATACATTATTCTTTCGAATAATCGAAGACTATCCCAATCTTGTTGGAAGAACAACAGACACACTCACGTTTCTCAGAGACCTAGCAAATACAAAACATCTAAGCCAACTCATAAATAATATGTGATCTCAGTTGCACTCCACGCAAATGAAAAGTGCAGACATTGTCCACATTGAAGTGAAAGCATACAGTCCTGAACGCCAGCAAAACGGGACAGATGTCCACATCCCCAGAAGACAGTAGATTGGCACACAATGTTCTCTTTCATTTAGGCACTGATTTTCCAGAGCTAGTGGGGAGACCGATTGATGTTGACGTCCTCACATTCATCAAAGACCAAGCCAATATTGCACAAATGGGAATGCTCTTGGATGGAATAGTGCTACAAATGGAACTTTCTAACCATCAGCAGAGGAGATTCTAAAAGCTTTCCACTGAGGGACAGATCGAGAGAGCATTGCCAGAGATTTCCCTTCTTATTGTCCATTGACAAACACAACATGTCTTCAATACTAAAGCAGATCAGGGGCACGGATTGGGAGCTGACATATGTTGAACATGCTCAGTAAAGAGTCTTGCTGGATTATCACTTAATTTCTACACATCCCATAATTTAGTAAGACAACTGTATTCTGAGAGAATAGACAATTCAGTAGTCACAAGAGGGGGGATAATTGTGTTACACCTGAAACTCACCATAAAGAATCATAAAAGACAATATTGTTTAAAGGAGTATCGTAAGAATTAACATTTTGGCGAATGATCGAGATGGGAATCCAGAGCAGCAAGCTCGTCCTCCCACAGTAGGAGCGACTCCCCTATTCCTCTGGAAGTAAATGCTGTCGCCTGACATACAGGGGCATAATGTATTTGTGTATTATATTCATCATTGTTTTACTTTCATTAACAATCAGAACTCCATTTTTCATTGGTGCACAAAGCGTTCCAATTCCAGTGCACCCTTCTAATGAACGCATGAAGCCTACAAAGGCACCCAGACCTTACATAATAATTCCCGTCCCTAGAAGATCTGATGGTGGAATGAATTAACTTGAAATGGATGTGATTAGCAATGACACACACACTAGTTGTAACAAACAAAAAAGAAAGCTGGAGAGAGGGTCAGCAAAGCATGAATGTGACAAGATTACAGACAACTACACGCATGTAAACACGAAACGCACATACACCAGGCCTCATGTCAATGACTGCAGAACCACAATCCAAGGCATGGAAGAAGAAAAGACTGTCTATTATGAGAAATCCCACTACAAGCAAATTGAAAAGACAAATAAAAGAAGTTGGACCCCTGAAGAGACAAGAGGAGTTAGAAAATCGACCAGCAGAGACAGCATGGACAAACCCATATGTTCCAGTAAAAGGGACAAGTACATGTTCTACAATATAACCATATACTGAACCAATGCCAGCGTAGATATGGACACTTCTAACCAAAAGGAGGCAAAAGATATATGAGGACAAGGAAAGAGCTGCCAGACTTTCCTCAACTCAAATGGCACAAATGAGGAGGCCTGCACCATGGACCGGGATACCTGAGGATCCTCCAGCAAGAAAGAGCCATACAGATGCATTCAGAGATGTAGTAATAGCAAACTACATGAAAACCTTAAGAATCAAGAGGAGTATGCACGGAGATGACAACAAACTAAACAATTACCTGCACAGCACAGCACATTTAGGAAACAACATTTGGTACCAGCACATGAAAGAAGTTGGAAGACGGAATTTAGAAGGGGAATGCTTTGTTTGTGCACTCCTAACATACAGCATGGAGAAGTCCAAGATCTTCGTAGCTGTAGAAATTGATGTCCAGACAGCACACTGTCTTTCGCACGTTGCCATGTGCAAGACCAGAGGCCAGTTCATGGATAGTGATGCTTCACTGAAATGGGCAACTGAAGCAACCGATCCAAATGAAGACGATTATGTCCAGGACATAAAGACAAGAAACAATGGAAATGCGAAACACATTGTGATCAGATATGAGAAGCCTGGAGTTGAAGGAGCAGAAATCAGAAGAGAAGCAAACCAGAAGCTAAATGTTCAAGTAAAAACTCCAGAAGAACCTCGGAGATGGAATAAGAGAGGCCAAATGCAGATTTGGGGAACAGTGCTTTCACCAGACGGATGGGAGAAAGGAGTAGTGATATGTAGAGCATGGATGGTCTTCGGTCACTACGAGCCTACTATCAAGATAGCACAAAATGGATGCAAGCCATTATGGCTAAAGCTTTTAAAACTGCTGACATGGGTCAAGGATAGAGTAGGACCCTTGCAGATTGTGCCACTGGAAAACCCAAAATTCTGCTTCAGGAATAATGGCACAAGAAAAATGGGAGAGAACCAGAACCGTGGACGAGTTTTTGATGCTCCAGGAATGGTGCACAGAACTGCGGTAATTATGGATCATTATTGGACATGTGGATCCAGAGCCTACATCAGACTGCCGAAAAACTGGGGAGGTATATGCACAATAGTGAACGTCCATGTTCCAGCATTAGTGATCCCGAAAAGTGACCTGAACATTGACAGTTTCCCGAAAGCAGCTGCTCACCTGAGGAAAAGGAGATCTGTGGAACTGCTAACTCGGATGAAGAGAGAGAATTACTTCCCCGCCAATTCAGAAGAAGCCTTTCATGCAATCCCATATGAATAAAGGCTGTTTAGCCTTACTTCATCAGTGTTCACAATGATTTTCATGCCAAGATTTCAAGTTTGAGCAAATACTAAATGGTTGCAGATAATCAGAAGGGAGTTACTGCAGACCATCAACACGACAATAAAAGGATTCAATGCGATTAAGGAAGAGTTAAGAGCCATCCGACTGATGACTCTCCAGAACAGATATGTGTTTGACATGATCACAGCTATGGATGGAGGAGTTTGTGCATAAATTGGAGAATCATGTTGCACATGTATACCTTCTCACGATGAGGAAAAAGAAACATTAACAGCAGCCATGGGTATGCTGACAAAACTGCAGAACCAGTTGATGACGTAACTGACAAAGTGGACGATGACAGCTGGTTTGGATCACTATTCTCATGGGTCCCACAATGGATGGCAGATGCATTCAAGTTCCTGGGAGCCCTGCTAGTAATGATATTATTAGGCTTCTGTGTCATTAAGATAATAATTTTCCCAATGCAGAAAACTGCGAAGAAAGCCATAGGGATGAAGATCATGGGATGGAAGCCCAAAGACCTGACTGATGAGGAAATAAGAGACTTTGTGAAGGCTAGCATTCACGCACCAGAGGAAACAAAGTTTCTCTAGCCCAAGAAGAATCGAAACTATGTGGGAAGATGGGTTTACTGTAGCCCAAATGGACAATGTCACATAATGACATGGAATAAAGACGAACATGTAAGGACCGCAGGAAGCCTGAAAGGAGTAATTAAGATATGGACTCCAAAGAGACACTTCTTAAAACCATCATGTATCGATCCAGAAGATGAAGAAGGAGTGAACCCAGGCGATAGAGTAAAGATGAATATAGAAGAACCGAGTAAGATGAATCCAAAGACGGAAGTGAAAGTGGTTGATGAATCGCCCAGAGGGGGGAGTGTAGAGGAGGTCCCAAGTAAAGCATGCACTCCAATCATCCATTTTGAAGTACCAGGAACATTCACACAGAGATATGTAACGTATGATGCGCAAATAAACCAGCGGGGAGCCGCAGTAGGGCTCTGCCCCGTGCCTATCTGAGGAACAGCACCTAGTGAAGTACCAATACCAAGAAAACCATGGACAGTAAGGTATCCATTGAGGAAACTCTACCAACAAATGAGATGAAATGAAGATTGCCTAAGCACAGTCCCGGAAGAAACCAAAAAGGTCTTAATGGAAGATGAATGGTGATGTCACAAGAACCCGGACTGACTCACAGATAGAAGAAATGACGACCAGAGAATGACACAAAGAGACGAAATGGCATGAATAAGGATATTGTGAACCTAAAGTGAAAGGACGATGTTGAAATGCAAAGAAGTTTAAGTTGTAAGCAAGATGAAGATAGTGACCAGTTTACACCTGTAAATATGCTTGGAACCGCAAGAAAGCTAAGACAACAGTGCGGCTTGCTATGCTTAGAAGAAGAATAGTGCGACAAGCACCATTATACATAATGTACCTCAAAATAAAGCACAGTATTATAAGTATATTTCTACTTTGCACAAGAAGCAGAATCAACCCAGGTTACTAAAGGCCAAACGAGAACAGATTCATATTTAACAAAACGAGAAGAGATGGCTGAATCGAAACTCAGCAGAGGCGACTCGTGCCAGGAAAGCCAAGGTCATACAAATAAAAGAAGCGAACAGTAGCTACTTCTAATTGAAACTAAGAACAGAATATCCTGCCTCTGAAAGGTCGAGATAAGAAGACGTAGGCAGGTGGCGGGCTAAATAAGAATCAAATACACAAATTGAGAGAAAAATTCACGGTGTGGGAATCACGTGACCAGCCGAGCGAGGAGATGCAAGGGTTCACACCTACACTTGGCACCAGACCAGTAGGAGATATCAGAACTTTTCCAGACAGAAGATGCAGTCTTGAGGTAAACCACAGTGAACTAATTGACACCAGGGTTGGATTGGCCCCTCTGCCTTTTGGCCCGTGGCCAGGCCGAAATCGTCCCTGGGGGTGGGGGGTGGTTTCTAGCCATGCCTGGGCCGGTTTGGAAGAAAAATAAATAGAAAAAAAAAGTTTTTTTCATTTTTTTTCTTATTTTTTTCAAAAAGCCTTTCATCCTTCTTAGGTCGATAAATGAGTACCAACACAGGTTGGGTGATATTGTATGCATATTTGTTCTATAAAAAAGAGTTTAAGCGTAAGTGCTATACAATAACATATTATCATTTGGCCTTGGACGTCTGCTTGGATTCACAGTAATTTAGTGTACTTAGGAACAATGCTATTTGATGCCACTTCCTGTTTTGTCAAGGGCTGAAAGGTGTGTTTCATCGCATCCTGGGATGTCACTTTGGGTGGGGTCAAATGACATCACTTCCAGTGATGTCACCAGAGGTCAAGGGTCATGAGGGGTGGGACACTTATTTGAGGCGAGGGGGGGGACACTTTTTTTTGGGTGACCAGGCCTATTTCTTGTTCCAGTCCGACCCTGATTGACACATGGACACTAAAGTGATGATTGATTGTAAACTTAATCGGAGGAAGGCCGGGTAACTAAGGGGCACCTTGCACCTGGTCGATGATTCTGCATGCTGCTGAGCAAAGTGGTAATGTATGCATGGGGTTGGTGCCAACCCAATCACAGTGGACCAAATATTCTAGGGTCCTATAGTTAGTAGAACCAATGAGACATTGTACTTTTAGTGACGTCTACAGTAGTCATTTTCAAAGGAAGGGCTTAGATGCCCACCTGACAGAGTTTTCCCAATCTCCTTACTCCGTTACCATATACAGATATATTATCTATAGCAAGGTTACCTTTTCCTAACCAATAGAATTGCATGTTAACTTTTGAGTGTTACACATCAGTGATGATGAGTTTTGAGTATAAATGTTACAACTTGTATGAAGTTCGTTGGAGTTCGAAGCAAGAAGGACAATCGCATCACTGCTGATATCCATGACTCCTCGTTTTCTGTACTTGTCATTAAACGGACTCCCTTTGCCAAACCATTGATTTGTCCTTATTGATTGGTGTTGGAGTAAGGAATCTGCACCCCATCCATCTCAAGGGTGCAGCTATCTCGTCTTAAAGTACTTCTGAGCAAGCCTCGGCTCTATGTGCCGGCGGGGGTCTCGGAGTACAGATGGCTTTCTCACATTCATCCACTATGTCTACTGGGAGGCCTTTGCATTCATCCGCCTTTGCTGCTGGGAGGCTGTTGGGTCCATCGGCAACCTTTGGTGCATGGTATTGTATTTATCCTCCACCTCTGATGGGTGGTGTTTCTATTCATCCACCATTTCTGCTGGATGACTGTATCATTCATCCGCCACCTCTGCAGGGAGGCATTCATATTTATCCGCCACCTCTGCTGGGAGAAAGCTGCTTTCATCCACAATAGTGGTTGGATTGCTATAGAATTAATCCACCACCTCTGCCGGTAGTCTTTAACATGTATCCACCACTTCTTCTGGATGGCTGTTGCATTCATTCACCACCCATGTTGGGTGGCTGTTGCAGTCATGCACCGTCTCTGCTGAATGTCTGTTGATTTGTCCACCACCTCAGTTGAGTGGCTGTTACATTTATGCACCAACTCTGCTGGATGGCTGTTGCATTCATCTACCATCTCTGCTGTGAAGCTGTTGCATTTATACACCACCTCTTTTGGTTGGCTGTTACATTCATGCACCACGTCTGCTGGGTGGTTGTTGCATTAATCCACAATGTGTATTGTGGGACTGCTGTATTCACCTATCACCCGTGTTGGTTGGCTATTAGATTCATGCACCACCCCTGATGGGTCACTGTTGCAGTCATCCTTAACATCTGCTGGATGGCTGTTGCATTCATCCAGCACCTCTACTAAATGGCTGTTGTATTCCCCACCAACTCTGATGGGTGCCTGTTGTATTCACACTCCACCTGTGATGCTGAATGGCTTCAACATTCATCCACCACCTAAGCTGGGACGTTTTTGCATTCATCCACCACCTCTGATGATGAGTTGGTGTATGAATGCAACAGTCATTCAATAAAGGTGTTGAATGAATGCAACAGCCATCCAGCAGAAGCTAAGGATGACTGCAACAGTGACCTATCAGAGGTGGCACATGAATTTAACAACGACCCAACACGGGTGGTATATGAACACAACAGCCACTCAGTAAACATGGCGGATTATTGCAACAACCACCCAGCGGGTGTGGTGTATGCATGTTATGTCCATCAGTAAACCCTTGTGGGTGTATTGTTATATTCATCCTCCACATCTGATGGCTGGCGGCTCTATTTATCCACAATTTCTGCTGGATGGTTGTCACATCCATCCATCACCTCTGCTGAACGGCTGTTGCATTCGTCCATCACCTCTGCGGGCAGGCTGCTGTATACATCAACTGCTTCTGCTGGGAGGCTGTTAGGTCCATCCGCAACCTCTTGTGGGTGGCTGTTGTGTTCATCCTCCATCACTGATGGGAGGGTGTTCTATTCATCCACAATTTCTGCAGGATGGCAGTTGCATTCATCCACCTTTTCTGCTGAGAGGCTGCAATGTCCATCAGTTCACTCTTGTGGGTGGCTGTTTTACTCATCTGGCTGTCACATTCATCCACCACCTCTGCTGGGTGTCTTTTGCATTCATCCACCACATCTGCTGGAGGCTGTTGAATTCATTGACCACCTTTGATGGGCGGCTGTTGCAGTAACCACCATCGCTAATGTGATACTGGGATGCTTTTGTATTCATTCACCACCTCTGATACGAGGATGTTGCATTCATCTACCATCTCTGCTAGGTGGGTGTTATATTCATTTCTAGGATAGAAGGGATGGACAAGCACCCACCATCATTACCGAGGGACTGTTGAGTCCCTATCACTTCTGGAAAGTATAACATAATAAGGGATCTCTAACTTTAGGTACTTTGTGGAAACACCACTTCGCTGGACTCTTACCTTCAAGCAGGTCTGGGGGCTGTTGCAATCATCCAACACTCTGTCTCTGATGGAGCTGTTACATTCCCCCATTGTTGATATTGGTGGTTGTTTAATGAACTCCTCATCTCTTTTCGGGTTTGCTACATGCATGAATCACTTTTCTTTTAACAGAGTCTGCTACAGACATCCAGCATTCATCCTCTAACAGAGTATCCTACAGCCAGCCACAACTCTTCTTCTAACAGTGTCTGCTAGAGCCATCCAACACTCTTCTATTAACAGAGTCTGCTACAGCCACTCAGCATTCGTCCTCTAACAGAGTCTGCTACAGCCATCCAGCATTCTACTTCTAACAGAGTCTGCTACAGACATCCAGCATTCATCCTCTAACAGAGTCTGCTACAGCCAGCCAAAACTCTTCTTCTAACAGAGTCTGCTACCGCCACTCAGCATTTATCCTCTAACAGAGTCTCCTATAGCCAGCCAAAACTCTTCTTCTAACAGTGTCTGCTAGAGCCATCCAACACACTTCTATTAACAGAGTCTGCTACAGCCACTCAGCATTCTACTTCTAACAGAGTCTGCTACAGCCATCCAGCACTCTTCTTCTAACAGTGTCTGCTACAGTCATCCAGCACTCTTCTTATAACAGAGTCGGCTACAGCCACCCAGCAATCTGCTTATAACAGCCTGCTATAGCCATCCAACACTCTTCTCTTAACAGAGTCTGCTACAGCCACACAGCATTCGACTTCTAACAGAGTCTGCTACAGCCATCCAGCATCCTTCCTCGAACAGAGTCTGCTACGGCTATCCAGCACTCTTCTTCTAACAGTGTCTGCTACAGCCATCCAGCACTCTTCTTTTAACAGAGTCTGCTACAGCCACCCAGCATTCGTTTTCTAACAGAGTCTGCTACAGCCATCCAGCACTCTTCTTTTAACAGAGTCTGCTACAGCCACCCAGCATTCGTCCTCTAACAGAGTCTGCTACGGCCATCCAGCACTCTTCTTATAACAGAGTCTGCTACAGCCATCCAGCACTCTACTTCTAACAGTGTCTGCTACAGCCATCCAGCACTCTTCTTTTAACAGAGTCTGCTACAGCCACCCAGCATTTGTCCTCTAACAGAGTCTGCTACGGCCATCCAGCACTCTTCTTTTAACAGAGTCTGCTACAGCCACCCAGCATTCGTCCTCTAACAGAGTCTGCTACAGCCATCCAGCATTCTACTTCTAAAAGAGTCTGCTACAGCCATCCAGCTTTCTTCTTTTAACAGAGTCTGCTACAGCCACCCAGCATTCTACTTCTAACAGAGTCTGCTACAGCCATCCAGCATCCTTCCTCGAACAGAGTCTGCTACGGCTATCCAGCACTCTTCTTTTAACAGAG
Source organism: Ambystoma mexicanum (assembly GCA_002915635.3). Taxonomy (NCBI): domain Eukaryota; kingdom Metazoa; phylum Chordata; class Amphibia; order Caudata; family Ambystomatidae; genus Ambystoma; species Ambystoma mexicanum. Next base: position 1,016,543,604 of record CM030325.1, read on the forward strand.
TCTGCTACAGCCATCCAGCACTCTTCTTCTAACAGTGTCTGCTACAGCCATCCAGCACTCTTCTTTAAACAGAGTCTGCTACAGCCACCCAGCATTCTACTTCTAACAGAGTCTGCTACAGCCATCCAGCATTCATCCTCTAACAGAGTCTGCTACAGCCAGCCAAATCTCTTCTTCTAACAGAGTCTGCTACCGCCACTCAGCATTCATCCTCTAACAGAGTCTCCTACAGCCAGCCAAAACTCTTCTTCTAACAGTGTCTGCTAGAGCCATCCAACACACTTCTATTAACAGAGTCTGCTACAGCCACTCAGCATTCTACTTCTAACAGAGTCTGCTACAGCCATCCAGCACTCTTCTTCTAACAGTGTCTGCTACAGTCATCCAGCACTCTTCTTATAACAGAGTCGGCTACAGCCACCCAGCAATCTGCTTATAACAGCCTGCTATAGCCATCCAACACTCTTCTCTTAACAGAGTCTGCTACAGCCACATGGCATTCGACTTCTAACAGAGTCTGCTACAGCCATCCAGCATCCTTCCTCGAACAGAGTCTGCTACGGCTATCCAGCACTCTTCTTCTAACAGTGTCTGCTACAGCCATCCAGCACTCTTCTTTTAACAGAGTCTGCTACAGCCACCCAGCATTCGTTTTCTAACAGAGTCTGCTACAGCTATCCAGCACTCTTCTTTTAACAGAGTCTGCTACAGCCACCCAGCATTCGTCCTCTAACAGAGTCTGCTACGGCCATCCAGCACTCTTCTTATAACAGAGTCTGCTACAGCCATCCAGCACTCTACTTCTAACAGTGTCTTCTACTGCCATCCAGCACTCTTCTTTTAACAGAGTCTGCTACAGCCAAACAGCATTTGTCCACTAACAGAGTATGCTACGGCCATCCAGCACTCTTCTTTTAACAGAGTCTGCTACAGCCACCCAGCATTTGTCCTCTAACAGAGTCTGCTACAGCCATCCAGCATTCTACTTCTAAAAGAGTCTGCTACAGCCATCCAGCTTTCTTCTTTTAACAGAGTCTGCTACAGCCACCCAGCATTCTACTTCTAACAGAGTCTGCTACAGCCATCCAGCATCCTTCCTCGAACAGAGACTGCTACGGCTATCCAGCACTCTTCTTTTAACAGAGTCTGCTACAGCCATCCAGCACTCTTCTTCTAACAGTGTCTGCTACAGCCATCCAGCACTCTTCTTTAAACAGAGTCTGCTACAGCCACCCAGCATTCTACTTCTAACAGAGTCTGCTACAGACATCCAGCATTCATCCTCTAACAGAGTCTGCTACAGCCAGCCAAAACTCTTCTTCTAACAGAGTCTGCTACCGCCACTCAGCATTCATCCTCTAACAGAGTCTCCTACAGCCAGCCAAAACTCTTCTTCTAACAGTGTCTGCTAGAGCCATCCAACACACTTCTATTAACAGAGTCTGCTACAGCCACTCAGCATTCTACTTCTAACAGAGTCTGCTACAGCCATCCAGCACTCTTCTTCTAACAGTTTCTGCTACAGTCATCCAGCACTCTTCTTATAACAGAGTCGGATACAGCCACCCAGCAATCTGCTTATAACAGCCTGCTATAGCCATCCAACACTCTTCTCTTAACAGAGTCTGCTACAGCAACACAGCATTCGACTTCTAACAGAGTCTGCTACAGCCATCCAGCATCCTTCCTCGAACAGAGTCTGCTACGGCTATCCAGCACTCTTCTTCTAACAGTGTCTGCTACAGCCATCCAGCACTCTTCTTTTAACAGAGTCTGCTACAGCCACCCAGCATTCGTCTTCTAACAGAGTCTGCTACAGCCATCCAGCACTCTTCTTTTAACAGAGTCTGCTACAGCCACCCAGCATTCGTCCTCTAACAGAGTCTGCTACGGCCATCCAGCACTCTTCTTTTAACAGAGTCTGCTACAGCCATCCAGCACTCTTCTTCTAACAGTGTCTGCTACAGCCATCCAGCACTCTTCTTTTAACAGAGTCTGCTACAGCCACCCAGCATTCGTCCTCTAACAGAGTCTGCTACGGCCATCCAGCACTCTTCTTTTAACAGAGTCTGCTACAGCCACCCAGCATTCGTCCTCTAACAGAGTCTGCTACAGCCATCCAGCATTCTACTTCTAACAGAGTCTGCTACAGCCATCCAGCTTTCTTCTTTTAACAGAGTCTGCTACAGCCACCCAGCATTCTACTTCTAACAGAGTCTGCTACAGCCATCCAGCATCCTTCCTCGAACAGAGTCTGCTACGGCTATCCAGCACTCTTCTTTTAACAGAGTCTGCTACAGCCATCCAGCACTCTTCTTCTAACAGTGTCTGCTACAGCCATCCAGCACTCTTCTTTAACAGAGTCTGCTACAGCCATCCAGCATTCTACTTCTAACAGAGTCTGCTACAGATATCCAGCATTCATCCTCTAACAGAGTCTGCTACAGCCAGCCAAAACTCTTCTTCTAACAGAGTCTGCTACCGCCACTCAGCATTCATCCTCTAACAGAGTCTCCTACAGCCAGCCAAAACTCTTCTTCTAACAGTGTCTGCTAGAGCCGTCCAACACACTTCTATTAACAGAGTCTGCTACAGCCACTCAGCATTCTACTTCTAACAGAGTCTGCTACAGCCATCCAGCACTCTTCTTCTAACAGTGTCTGCTACAGTCATCCAGCACTCTTCTTATAACAGAGTCGGCTACAGCCACCCAGCATTCGTCCTCTAACAGACTCTGCTATAGCCATCCAACACTCTTCTCTTAACAGAGTCTGCTACAGCCACCCAGCATTCTACTTCTAACAGAGTCTGCTACAGCCATCCAGCATCCTTCCTCGAACAGAGTCTGCTACGGCTATCCAGCACTCTTCTTCTAACAGTGTCTGCTACAGCCATCCAGCACTCTTCTTTTAACAGAGTCTGCTACAGCCACCCAGCATTCGTCTTCTAACAGAGTCTGCTACAGCCATCCAGCACTCTTCTTTTAACAGAGTCTGCTACAGCCACCCAGCATTCGTCCTCTAACAGAGTCTGCTACGGCCATCCAGCACTCTTCTTTTAACAGAGTCTGCTACAGCCATCCAGCACTCTACTTCTAACAGTGTCTGCTACAGCCATCCAGCACTCTTCTTTTAACAGAGTCTGCTACAGCCACCCAGCATTCGTCCTCTAACAGAGTCTGCTACGGCCATCCAGCACTCTTCTTTTAACAGAGTCTGCTACAGCCACCCAGCATTCGTCCTCTAACAGAGTCTGCTACAGCCATCCAGCATTCTACTTCTAAAAGAGTCTGCTACAGCCATCCAGCATTCTTCTTTTAACAGAGTCTGCTACAGCCACCCAGCATTCTACTTCTAACAGAGTCTGCTACAGCCATCCAGCATCCTTCCTCGAACAGAGTCTGCTACGGCTATCCAGCACTCTTCTTTTAACAGAGTCTGCTACAGCCATCCAGCACTCTTCTTCTAACAGTGTCTGCTACAGCCATCCAGCACTCTTCTTTAACAGAGTCTGCTACAGCCACCCAGCATTCGTCCTCTAACAGAGTCTGCTACGGCCATCCAGCACTCTTCTTTTAACAGAGTGTGCTACAGCCACCCAGCATTCGTCCTCTAACAGAGTCTGCTACAGCCATCCAGCATTCTACTTCTAACAGAGTCTGCTACAGCCATCCAGCTTGCTTCTTTTAACAGCGTCTGCTACAGCCATCCAGCACACTTCTTTTAACAGAGTCTGCTACGGCTATCCAGCACTCTTCTTTTAACAGAGTCTGCTACAGCCATCCAGCACTCTTCTTCTAACAGTGTCTGCCACAGTTATCCAGCGCTCTTCTTCTAACAGTGTCTGCTACAGCCATCCAGCACTCTTCTTTTAACATTGTCTGCTACAGCCACCCAGCATTCGTCCTCTAACAGAGTCTGCTACAGCAACCCAGCATTCGTCCTCTAACAGAGTCTGCTACAGCCATCCAGCATTCTACTTCTAACAGAGTCTGCTACAGCCACCCAGCATTCTTTTTTTAACAGAGTCTGCTACGACTATCCAGCACACTTCTTTTAACAGAGTCTGCTACAGCCATCCAGCACTCTTCTTCTAACAGAGTCTGCTACAGCCATCCAGCACTCTTCTTCTAACAGTGTCTGCTACAGTCATCCAGCACTCTTCTTATAACGGAGTCTGCTACAGCCACCCAGCATTCGTCATCTAACAGAGTCTGCTAAAGCCATCCAGCATTCTACTTTTCACAGAGTCTGCTACAGCCACCCAGCATTCGTCCTCTAACAGAGTCTGCTACGGCCATCCAACACTCTTCTCTTAACAGAGTCTGCTACAGCCACCCAGCATTCTACTTCTAACAGAGTCTGCTACAGCCATCCAGCATCCTTCCTCGAACAGAGTCTGCTACGGCTATCCAGCACTCTTCTTTTAACAGAGTCTGCTACAGCCACCCAGCATTCGTCCTCTAACAGAGTCTGCTACGGCCATCCAGCACTCTTCTTTTAACAGAGTCTGCTACAGCCATCCAGCACTCTTCTTCTAACAGTGTCTGCTACAGCCATCCAGCACTCTTCTTTTAACAGAGTCTGCTACAGCCACCCAGCATTCGTCCTCTAACAGAGTCTGCTACGGCCATCAGCACTCTTCTTTTAACAGAGTCTGCTACAGCCACCCAGCATTCGTCCTCTAACAGAGTCTGCTACGGCCATCCAGCACTCTTCTTTTAACAGAGTCTGCTACAGCCATCCAGCACTCTACTTCTAACAGATGTCTGCTACAGCCATCCAGCACTCTTCTTTTAACAGAGTCTGCTACAGCCATCCAGCATCCTTCCTCGAACAGAGTCTGCTACGCCTATCCAGCACTCTTCTTTTAACAGAGTCTGCTACAGCCATCCAGCACTCTTCTTCTAACAGTGTCTGCTACAGCCATCCAGCATTCTACTTCTAACAGAGTCTGCTACAGCCATCCAGCTTTCTTCTTTTAACAGAGTCTGCTACAGCCACCCAGCATTCTACTTCTAACAGAGTCTGCTACAGCCATCCAGCACTCTTCTTTTAACAGAGTCTGCTACAGCCACCCAGCATTTGTCCTCTAACAGAGTCTGCTACGGCCATCCAGCACTCTTCTTTTAACAGAGTCTGCTACAGCCACCCAGCATTCGTCCTCTAACAGAGTCTGCTACAGCCATCCAGCATTCTACTTCTAACAGAGTCTGCTACAGCCATCCAGCATTCTACTTCTAACAGAGTCTGCTACAGCCATCCAGCATCTCTTCCTCTAACAGAGTCTGCTACAGCCATCCAGCACTCTTCTTTTAACAGAGTCTGCTACAGCCATCCAGCACTCTTCTTTAACAGAGTCTGCTACAGCCATCCAGCACTCTTCTTTTAACAGAGTCTGCTACAGCCATCCAGCACTCTTCTTCTAACAGAGTCTGCTACAGCCATCCAGCACTCTTCTTCTAACAGAGTCTGCTACAGCCATCCAGCACTCTTCTTTTAACAGAGTCTGCTACAGCCATCCAGCATTCTTCTTCTAACAGAGTCTGCTACAGCCATCCAGCACTCTTCTTTTAACAGAGTCTGCTACAGCCATCCAGCATTCTTCTTCTAACAGAGTCTGCTACAGCCATCCAGCATTCTTCTTTTAACAGAGTCTGCTACAGCCATCCAGCATTCTCCTCTAACAGAGTCTGCTACAGCCATCCAGCATTCTTCTTTTAACAGAGTCTGCTACAGCCATCCAGCATTCTTCTTTTAACAGAGTCTGCTACAGCCATCCAGCATTCTTCTTCTAACAGAGTCTGCTACAGCCATCCAGCACTCTTCTTCTAACAGAGTCTGCTACAGCCATCCAGCATTCTACTTCTAACAGAGTCTGCTACAGCCATCCAGCTTTCTTCTTTTAACAGCGTCTGCTACAGCCATCCAGCACACTTCTTTTAACAGAGTCTGCTACAGCCATCCAGCACTCTTCTTTTAACAGTGTCTGCTACAGCCATCCAGCATTCTTCCTCTAACAGAGTCTGCTACAGCCATCCAGCACTCTTCTTCTAACAGAGTCTGCTACAGCCATCCAGCACTCTTCTTTTAACAGAGTCTGCTACAGCCACCCAGCATTCGTCCTCTAACAGAGTCTGCTACAGCCACCCAGCATTCTTCTCTAACAGAGTCTGCTACAGCCATCCAGCATTCTACTTCTAACAGAGTCTGCTACAGCCATCCAGCATTCTTCTTTAACAGAGTCTGCTACGGCCATCCAGCACTCTTCTTTTAACAGAGTCTGCTACAGCCACCCAGCATTCTCCTCTAACAGAGTCTGCTACAGCCATCCAGCACTCTTCTTTTAACAGAGTCTGCTACAGCCATCCAGCACTCTTCTTTTAACAGAGTCTGCTACAGCCATCCAGCACTCTTCTTCTAACAGAGTCTGCTACAGCCATCCAGCACTCTTCTTTTAACAGAGTCTGCTACAGCCATCCAGCATTCTTCTCTAACAGAGTCTGCTACGGCTATCCAGCACTCTTCTTTTAACAGAGTCTGCTACAGCCATCCAGCACTCTTCTTCTAACAGAGTCTGCTACAGCCATCCAGCATTCTTCTTCTAACAGAGTCTGCTACAGCCATCCAGCACTCTTCTTTTAACAGAGTCTGCTACAGCCACCCAGCATTCGTCCTCTAACAGAGTCTGCTACAGCCATCCAGCATCTTCTTCTAACAGAGTCTGCTACAGCCATCCAGCATTCTTCTTCTAACAGAGTCTGCTACAGCCATCCAGCATTCTTCTTTTAACAGAGTCTGCTACAGCCATCCAGCACTCTTCTTTTAACAGAGTCTGCTACAGCCATCCAGCACTCTTCTTCTTAACAGAGTCTGCTACAGCCATCCAGCACTCTTCTTCTAACAGTGTCTGCTACAGCCATCCAGCACTCTTCTTTAACAGAGTCTGCTACAGCCACCCAGCATTCGTCCTCTAACAGAGTCTGCTACAGCCATCCAGCATTCTTCTTTTAACAGAGTCTGCTACAGCCACCAGCATTTGTCCTCTAACAGAGTCTGCTACGCCATCCAGCACTTCTTCTTTTACAGAGTCTGCTACAGCCACCAGCATTCTACTTCTAACAGAGTCTGCTACAGCCATCCAGCATCATCCTCTAACAGAGTCTGCTACGGCCATCCAGCACTCTTCTTTTAACAGAGTCTGCTACAGCCACCCAGCATTCGTCCTCTAACAGAGTCTGCTACGGCCATCCAGCACTCTTCTTTTAACAGAGTCTGCTACAGCCATCCAGCACTCTTCTTTTAACAGAGTCTGCTACAGCCATCCAGCACTCTTCTTCTAACAGAGTCTGCTACAGCCATCCAGCACTCTTCTTTTAACAGAGTCTGCTACAGCCATCCAGCACTCTTCTTCTAACAGAGTCTGCTACAGCCATCCAGCATTCTACTTCTAACAGAGTCTGCTACAGCCATCCAGCACTCTTCTTTTAACAGAGTCTGCTACAGCCACCCAGCATTCGTCCTCTAACAGAGTCTGCTACGGCCATCCAGCACTCTTCTTTTAACAGAGTCTGCTACAGCCACCCAGCATTCGTCCTCTAACAGAGTCTGCTACAGCCATCCAGCATTCTACTTCTAACAGAGTCTGCTACAGCCATCCAGCATTCTTCTTTTAACAGAGTCTGCTACAGCCATCCAGCACTCTTCTTTTAACAGAGTCTGCTACGGCCATCCAGCACTCTTCTTTTAACAGAGTCTGCTACAGCCATCCAGCACTCTTCTTCTAACAGAGTCTGCTACAGCCATCCAGCACTCTTCTTTTAACAGAGTCTGCTACAGCCACCCAGCATTCTCTCTAACAGAGTCTGCTACAGCCATCCAGCACTCTTCTTTTAACAGAGTCTGCTACAGCCACCCAGCATTCGTCCTCTAACAGAGTCTGCTACAGCCATCCAGCACTCTTCTTTTAACAGAGTCTGCTACAGCCATCCAGCATTCTTCCTCTAACAGAGTCTGCTACGGCCATCCAGCACTCTTCTTTTAACAGAGTCTGCTACAGCCATCCAGCACTCTTCTTTTAACAGAGTCTGCTACAGCCATCCAGCATTCTTCTTCTAACAGAGTCTGCTACAGCCATCCAGCACTCTTCTTTTAACAGAGTCTGCTACAGCCATCCAGCACTCTTCTTCTAACAGTGTCTGCTACAGCCATCCAGCATTCTTCTTCTAACAGAGTCTGCTACAGCCATCCAGCATTCTTCTTTTAACAGAGTCTGCTACAGCCATCCAGCACTCTTCTTTTAACAGAGTCTGCTACGGCCATCCAGCACTCTTCTTTTAACAGAGTCTGCTACAGCCACCCAGCATTCGTCCTCTAACAGAGTCTGCTACAGCCATCCAGCATTCTACTTCTAACAGAGTCTGCTACAGCCATCCAGCATTCTTCTTTTAACAGAGTCTGCTACAGCCATCCAGCATTCTTCCTCTAACAGAGTCTGCTACAGCCATCCAGCATTCTTCTCTAACAGAGTCTGCTACAGCCATCCAGCACTCTTCTTCTAACAGAGTCTGCTACAGCCATCCAGCATTCTTCTAACAGAGTCTGCTACAGCCATCCAGCACTCTTCTTCTAACAGAGTCTGCTACAGCCATCCAGCACTCTTCTTTTAACAGAGTCTGCTACAGCCACCCAGCATTCGTCTTCTAACAGAGTCTGCTACAGCCATCCAGCATTCTACTTCTAACAGAGTCTGCTACAGCCACCCAGCATTCGTCCTCTAACAGAGTCTGCTACAGCCATCCAGCACTCTTCTCTTAACAGAGTCTGCTACAGCCACCCAGCATTCTACTTCTAACAGAGTCTGCTACAGCCATCCAGCATCCTTCCTCTAACAGAGTCTGCTACGGCCATCCAGCACTCTTCTTTTAACAGAGTCTGCTACAGCCACCCAGCATTCGTCCTCTAACAGAGTCTGCTACAGCCATCCAGCACTCTTCTTTTAACAGAGTCTGCTACAGCCATCCAGCACTCTTCTTCTAACAGTGTCTGCTACAGCCATCCAGCACTCTTCTTTTAACAGAGTCTGCTACAGCCACCCAGCATTCGTCCTCTAACAGAGTCTGCTACGGCCATCCAGCACTCTTCTTTTAACAGAGTCTGCTACAGCCACCCAGCATTCGTCCTCTAACAGAGTCTGCTACAGCCATCCAGCATTCTTCTTTTAACAGAGTCTGCTACAGCCATCCAGCATTCTTCTTTTAACAGAGTTTGCTACAGCCATCCAGCACTCTTCTTTTAACAGAGTCTGCTACAGCCATCCAGCACTCTTCTTTTAACAGAGTCTGCTACAGCCATCCAGCATTCTTCCTCTAACAGAGTCTGCTACAGCCATCCAGCACTCTTCTTTTAACAGAGTCTGCTACAGCCATCCAGCACTCTTCTTCTAACAGAGTCTGCTACAGCCATCCAGCACTCTTCTTCTAACAGTGTCTGCTACAGCCATCCAGCACTCTTCTTTTAACAGTGTCTGCTACAGCCACCCAGCATTCGTCCTCTAACAGAGTCTGCTACAGCCACCCAGCATTCGTCCTCTAACAGAGTCTGCTACAGCCATCCAGCATTCTACTTCTAACAGAGTCTGCTACAGCCACCCAGCATTCTTCTTTTAACAGAGTCTGCTACGACTATCCAGCACACTTCTTTTAACAGAGTCTGCTACAGCCATCCAGCACTCTTCTTCTAACAGAGTCTGCTACAGCCATCCAGCACTCTTCTTTTAACAGAGTCTGCTACAGCCATCCAGCACTCTTCTTTTAACAGAGTCTGCTACAGCCACCCAGCATTCGTCCTCTAACAGAGTCTGCTACAGCCATCCAGCATTCTTCTTCTAACAGAGTCTGCTACAGCCATCCAGCACTCTTCTTTTAACAGAGTCTGCTACAGCCACCCAGCATTCGTCCTCTAACAGAGTCTGCTACAGCCATCCAGCACTCTTCTTTTAACAGAGTCTGCTACAGCCATCCAGCACTCTTCTTCTAACAGAGTCTGCTACGGCCATCCAGCACTCTTCTTTTAACAGAGTCTGCTACAGCCACCCAGCATTCGTCCTCTAACAGAGTCTGCTACGGCCATCCAGCACTCTTCTTTTAACAGAGTCTGCTACAGCCATCCAGCATTCTTCCTCTAACAGAGTCTGCTACGGCCATCCAGCACTCTTCTTTTAACAGAGTCTGCTACAGCCATCCAGCACTCTTCTTCTAACAGTGTCTGCTACAGCCATCCAGCACTCTTCTTTTAACAGAGTCTGCTACAGCCATCCAGCATCTCTTCTTCTAACAGAGTCTGCTACGCCTATCCAGCACTCTTCTTTTAACAGAGTCTGCTACAGCCATCCAGCACTCTTCTTCTAACAGTGTCTGCTACAGCCATCCAGCACTCTTCTTTTAACAGAGTCTGCTACAGCCATCCAGCATTCTTCTTTTAACAGAGTCTGCTACAGCCATCCAGCATTCTTCTTCTAACAGAGTCTGCTACAGCCATCCAGCACTCTTCTTTTAACAGAGTCTGCTACAGCCATCCAGCATTCTTCCTCTAACAGAGTCTGCTACGCCATCCAGCACTCTTCTTTTAACAGAGTCTGCTACAGCCACCAGCATTTCGTCTCTAACAGAGTCTGCTACAGCCATCCAGCATTCTTCTTTTAACAGAGTCTGCTACAGCCATCCAGCACTCTTCTTTTAACAGAGTCTGCTACAGCCATCCAGCACTCTTCTTCTAACAGAGTCTGCTACAGCCATCCAGCACTCTTCTTTTAACAGAGTCTGCTACAGCCATCCAGCACTCTTCTTCTAACAGAGTCTGCTACAGCCATCCAGCACTCTTCTTTTAACAGAGTCTGCTACAGCCACCCAGCATTCGTCCTCTAACAGAGTCTGCTACAGCCATCCAGCACTCTTCTTTTAACAGAGTCTGCTACAGCCACCCAGCATTCGTCCTCTAACAGAGTCTGCTACAGCCATCCAGCACTCTTCTTTTAACAGAGTCTGCTACAGCCATCCAGCATTCTTCCTCTAACAGAGTCTGCTACGCCATCCAGCACTCTTCTTTTAACAGAGTCTGCTACAGCCATCCAGCACTCTTCTTCTAACAGAGTCTGCTACAGCCATCCAGCATTCTTCTTCTAACAGAGTCTGCTACGGCCATCCAGCACTCTTCTTTTAACAGAGTCTGCTACAGCCATCCAGCACTCTTCTTCTAACAGAGTCTGCTACAGCCATCCAGCATTCTACTTCTAACAGAGTCTGCTACAGCCATCCAGCTTTCTTCTTTTAACAGCGTCTGCTACAGCCATCCAGCACACTTCTTTTAACAGAGTCTGCTACGGCTATCCAGCACTCTTCTTTTAACAGAGTCTGCTACAGCCATCCAGCACTCTTCTTTTAACAGAGTCTGCTACAGCCATCCAGCACTCTTCTTTTAACAGTGTCTGCTACAGCCATCCAGCACTCTTCTTTTAACAGAGTCTGCTACAGCCACCCAGCATTCGTCCTCTAACAGAGTCTGCTACAGCCATCCAGCACTCTTCTTCTAACAGAGTCTGCTACAGCCATCCAGCATTCTTCTTCTAACAGAGTCTGCTACAGCCATCCAGCATTCTACTTTAACAGAGTCTGCTACAGCCATCCAGCACTCTTCTTTTAACAGAGTCTGCTACAGCCACCCAGCATTCGTCTTCTAACAGAGTCTGCTACAGCCATCCAGCACTTCTTCTTTCTAACAGAGTCTGCTACAGCCATCCAGCATTCTTCTTTTAACAGAGTCTGCTACAGCCATCCAGCACTCTTCTTTTAACAGAGTCTGCTACGGCTATCCAGCACTCTTCTTTTAACAGAGTCTGCTACAGCCATCCAGCATTCTTCTTTTAACAGAGTCTGCTACAGCCATCCAGCACTCTTCTTTTAACAGAGTCTGCTACAGCCATCCAGCACTCTTCTTCTAACAGTGTCTGCCACAGTCATCCAGCGCTCTTCTTCTAACAGTGTCTGCTACAGCCATCCAGCACTCTTCTTTTAACAGAGTCTGCTACAGCCACCCAGCATTCGTCCTCTAACAGAGTCTGCTACAGCCATCCAGCATTCTTCTTCTAACAGAGTCTGCTACAGCCATCCAGCATTCTACTTTAACAGAGTCTGCTACAGCCATCCAGCATTCTTCTTTTAACAGAGTCTGCTACGGCCATCCAGCACTCTTCTTTTAACAGAGTCTGCTACAGCCATCCAGCACTCTTCTTTTAACAGAGTCTGCTACAGCCATCCAGCACTCTTCTTCTAACAGTGTCTGCTACAGCCATCCAGCACTCTTCTTCTAACAGAGTCTGCTACAGCCATCCCAGCATTCTTCTTCTAACAGAGTCTGCTACAGCCATCCAGCACTCTTCTTTTAACAGAGTCTGCTACAGCCACCCAGCATTCGTCCTCTAACAGAGTCTGCTACAGCCATCCAGCATTCTACTTCTAACAGAGTCTGCTACAGCCATCCAGCTTTCTTCTTTTAACAGAGTCTGCTACAGCCATCCAGCACTCTTCTTCTAACAGAGTCTGCTACAGCCATCCAGCACTCTTCTTTTAACAGAGTCTGCTACAGCCACCCAGCATTCTTCTTCTAACAGAGTCTGCTACAGCCATCCAGCATTCTTCTTCTAACAGAGTCTGCTACAGCCATCCAGCACTCTTCTTTTAACAGAGTCTGCTACAGCCATCCAGCACTCTTCTTTTAACAGAGTCTGCTACAGCCACCCAGCATTCGTCCTCTAACAGAGTCTGCTACGGCCATCCAGCACTCTTCTTTTAACAGAGTCTGCTACAGCCACCCAGCATTCTTCCTCTAACAGAGTCTGCTACGGCCATCCAGCACTCTTCTTTTAACAGAGTCTGCTACAGCCATCCAGCCA
>CM030325.1:1016556571-1016587988 GCA_002915635.3 Ambystoma mexicanum
CCCTGCTCTTAACTTCAGGCTTCTCATACCTGATCACGTGATTCCTAGTATGAGCTCTTTTCTCGTCTTAATGTCCTGGAACATAATCATCTTCATCGGGATAATCCGTCTTCGGTTCCCATATCAATGAGGCATCCTCCCCATAAATTGGCCTCTGGTGTTGCACATTGCAACATGTGACAGACAGTGTGCTGTTGGGACATCAATTTCTACAGCCACAAAGATCTTGGATTTCCCCATGCTGTACGGTAGAAGTGCACCGATGAAGCATTCTCCTTCTGATTTCTTCTTCCACTTCTTTCATGTGTTGGTACCAAATGTTGTTTCCTAGATGTGCTGTGCTATCCAGGTAGTCGTTCAGTTCATTGTTATCTTCATGTAGGCTTCTCTTGATTCTTAGTGTCTTCCTGTAGTTTGCTATAACTACATCCCTAAACGCTGTCTGTATGGCTTTTCTTGCTGGAGGACTCTCGGGATTCTGGTCCACGGTGCAGGTCTCTTTATCTGCATCGATGGGGTAGATGGAGGTTTTGCAGTTCTTCTCTTCTCTTCTTGCATCCTTTTCCTGCCCTCTATAAGTGCCTTTATCAACACCAGCCTGTCACCGGCCCAGTGTATGGCTGCATCGTGGCCTGGTACTTGTTCCTTGTGTTGGAACTTGTGTGCTGTCACAGTACAGTCTCTTGGTTTTATTTTTCTAGTTCCTCATGCAGTTTCCTCGCTTTAGCTATTATGGGAATAAAGTCTATTAACATTTGTGTCTTTGCAGTGAGTTTTTCTGCAGCTGCTTCTGTCTTCTTAAGGGCTTCTGATAGGACTGCTTTCTGTTGGCTTTCTCTTTACTTTTCTCGGTTTTTCTCATTATCTTCTGTGTGGATTGTTTGGTAGGCAGTCTTGTGCTCTCTGCTGCCTTCGTTTGCGGTTCTGTGGCCACTCACACCTGGCCTGGTTCGTGTGCATTCAATGTGTGTGTGCGTGTAGTTGTCAGTGCTATGTTTTCATTCATTCCGTGCTGACCCTGTCTCCAGCTTTTCTCTTCATTCGTTACCTCAAGTGTATATGTATCACTGCTAATACATTCAATTTCAGTTAATTTACCTTCCCATCAGGTTTCTCAGGACTGGAATAACTATAAATTGTCTGGTGTTTTTGTGGGTTTCATTAGTACATCATCAGGTGTGTGCACTGAAATTGGAACACATTGTGCACAATAAAAAATGCAGTTCTGATCGTTTAATGACAGCAAAAATAATGATAAATGCAATGCATAGGTACATTATAGTTTGGTAAGTAAGACGGCAGCATTTTCTTCCAGAGAAGCGAGGGTGCCCTTCTGCTTGTGGAAGGACCAGGTTACTGTTCTAGGCCCCCATCTCGATCATTTACCAAATGTCAATTTTATTATTCTCCCCTGCTTAAAATCGTTGTGAACAGGTTGTGTCATAAAGTGTCTGGTGCTTCACAAGTTTCCCCCCCTCTTGGGAGTGACGATTGTCTCTTGATACAAGATATAGTTCCTTTGCTAGACTATGGGAAAAATAGATTAGAATACTACTTTCAATATGTCACTTTTACTGAGCATGCTCAAAGTAGGTGAGTTCCCAGTCCACCCACCGAATCTGCTTCTACCCTGAGGACATGCTGGACACTGGTCAATGGGCAGAATTCGGAGTATGGCGGTAAGGGATAGCGGCCACCGCTAACGAGAGCGGTGGCGGTAATCCCTTACCGCCATACTCCGAGTTCCCTTAGCGCCATGGTGCTTTTAACACCTGCTTTTAGCAGGCGTTAAATACCATGGCGCTAAGGGACCTTGATGTTAATTACGCCACCGTAATTTACGGTGGCGTAATTGACGCCTTCCCCACTCCCATTATGCCCTATGGGGCAAGAATGGGAATGGGGAAGGGTAAATGGGGATTGGGGAATTACCGCCCCGCCAACCTTGGAATGGGGCGGTAATTCCGCCAACCACCAAGGCGCTGCCGGTCCGGGTACGGCGTCAACCAAGGCGTTAATAGCGCCATTGGTTAGCGCCGTACTCGGAATGAGGCCCAATGTGAAGAAATGGGAAATGTGTCAACAAATACAACAAACAAAGGTTTTCATTCTGCTTCCTCGATCTGTCCCTCAGCGTAAAGCTTCACTCGCATCTTCTCAGATAATCTCTCTGAAATTTAGAAATCTCCACCTGTAACATTATACCATGGAGGAGCATTCCCATCTGTGCAACGTTAGCTGGATTTCTGATGAAGGTGAGGACGTCAACCTTGATAGGTCTCCCCACCATTTCTGGAAAGTCGGTGACTAGACGAAAAAGGACATTATGTGCCAGTCTGCTGTCTTTGGGTGACAGGGAAATTTGCCCTGCCTTGCTGGGTTCAGGATTATACGTCTTCCCCTGACATACACAATGCTTGCACTGTCCGGTTGCGTGGAGTGCGACTAAATAGCTGAGTTTGTTCCACAGCTGGCTCAAATGTTCAGTGTTTTCTGGATCTCGAATAAAAGTCAAGTGTCTGTGGTTCTTCCGACAATAGCTGGGCACTCTTCGATTATGCAAAGAAAAGCGTATTATGAGTTCACTAGAATCGTCTGTGGTGGAAGCATTTGTGTCCCGTATCACTGTATTCTGGTAGTACAAGGAAGGCTTCCGCGATGACAGTGAGAAGGTGCCAGATTACTTTCTTTTTGGTAGGATCTGAATGAAGTTTGTGACACTGGTGACCCTCCCTACCAGCGACGGATATGATACCAATACTAAATGAAGATAGGTGAGCACGTCCTTTGTGATGTCTTCTGCTGGGGACACCATAAGTGCTGCCAAACAAAGTCTTGTATTGGATGATTCAGGATACTGTATTTGCTCTTCAATGTAAAAGTCCTTGATCACTGTTTGTTATAGTCTTTTCTCAACAAGGCTTAAGTTTGACTTGGCTTAAAGTTTGTGTTACAAACGTGCTGGCTTATATGTGTAATTTTCTTCTTCACCCTGCAACTAGGATGCACAGAGTGTCCGTTCTTATGTCCTTATCCTCTTTTTTTTGCTTAGAGGAAGTACCAATTCAAGCCACAATTTGCAAAAGGGTCTTGTCTTGTTTTACTGCTCATGTGTCCTTCTCCCTCGTCATGGATCTCGTCTGCACGTGCTGTGGTTCTTCCTCGTTGTCTGTAGGTTCTTCGCGGTGGGGTGACGCTAGAGGGCTTTCTCCGATATAGGGCTTAATGTCATTGAGAAAAATCCATGCTCTCCTGCCCTGCAGTTTCACAGCTGACGGTGTGCAGTCCTCCACGATGAACAGGACCATTGAATCTTAGCTCGATCCACCTCTTTCTCGTGTGGTTCTTCACCAACACAGTATCTCCAGGAAGATGAGTGGAACACGTAGACCTTGAACTGGGTCTGTTTTCAGCGTCTCCTGCTGTTGTTTGTGCTGCGCTGCACCTTTTCGTCGCCGCTGCAGCTGGTCTGAATTACAGTAAGGCTGGATGTCATGCAGTTCAGGTACTTTTGCATTTCGGATCTTAGGACCTCTCGGATTGACTGGGCATCACATCTAGCTCTGTCTCGAGGGTTAGGGGTGTTCTCATTCTCCTTCCAGTGACTATCTCGTGTGGCGTAAGATGATGGTCGGAGCCAGGTTGGTTCCAAAGTGCTTACAATGCCAGTGGAAGGCAGTACAACCATCCCCTCTTTAGAGTGAGCTTCAACTTGGCAATCCTTTCCTTAAACAAGCCGTTGAGCCTCTCACAAATCTCATTACCTTCTGGATGATACGCCAATGAGAACTTGTGCTTTATAAAAAGGAACAAGCTAATCTGCTCCGAGACTGACTTTACAAAATTAGCCACATTATCTGATCTAATTACCTCACACACCCCCCAACTAGGGAACACTTCCCTCACTAGGAATGTGGCCGTGCAGGTAGAGTTTGGGTGTGTACATGGACCTGCTCCTATCCATCTAGAGAATGGACCCACCACTACAATTAAGTATATCTACCGTTACACACTTGAGTCATGTTGACATAGTCGACATGCAAGTGCTGAAAAGGCCCATTTGGCTGAGGGATGACTCCTCTCACTACTTTTAATGTGTGCCCAGCGGTGAATTACTGGCAGATTATGCAGTTCACCATAAAGAATGCAACATGCTCAGCTAAATTCGGTATGAACCAGTCTTCAGCGAGCGTTGCTGCTAGATTTTCCTTGACCATGTGCATCGGGTAATGCAATTGTTCCAATGCTATTTTTAGTAGGGTTACAGGCATTACTGGTTTACCAGAGCTGTCTTGCCGCCACAAAGAACACCCTTGACGTTTCCACAGGTTTTTCTCACCCTGCGGTGCCTCCCCTTGAAGCTCCGTTAGTTGTGCCTGCCGCAGGTTGCTATAGACTTCATGTGTGGTTCGTGCCACCATCATTCTCTCATGGTGCACGCCACTTCCACTTCCATAATTGTCTCCCTCTTGGATGCCATACGCCTGGCTTCCGTGTCTGCTGCATGATTCCCGTGTGAGACAAAATCCATCCCTTTCATGTGGGCAGTTAATTTCACGACCGCTATGCCCACTGGGAGCTGTAGTGCCTTAATCAGCCTGTCCAATAAGGCTGCGTGCTGCACTGGCGTGCCGTCTGCTCGGAGGTAGCCCCTCCTTTTCCAGAGTGCTAGTCCTGTGTGCACTGTGGATGTCACATAGGTGGAGTCACTGTACACTGTTACTTCCTGGTCTGCGTGATTCTCAATGGCGAGTATCAACGCCAATAATTCTGCAGCCTGTGCTGAATAATGAGATGGTATTCGTGCACTGACGAGTACTCGAAATTCTCTGTTTGCTATGTGTTTCATTACAGCAACGCCTGTATATCTTTGTCTGTCTTCTTGATCGATTCTTGAAGAACTGTCAATAAAAAGATCTCCCCTCCCGCCAGGGCATTTTCTTTTACCTGGGATTTCATCATAGAATTCTTCATAGTTTGCACAGTCATGTATCGGCTCTCCTTCAGTGACTGGCTCTGCTATGAACGTAGCTGGGTTCACTGTTTTACATCAAACTATTTTGATTGATGGATTAGATATGATCACTTCATAAGCAGAAGCTCTCTGAGATGTCAATGTGCCCTTTGGTTTCTCTAAATGGCAAATAATGAGTGCTCGACGTATAACGTCATGGAACATCCCATTACAATGGTTGTCGCTTTCTCTATGGCGAACGCTGCGGCAGCTAAATTTTGTTTGCATGGGAATTGACCTTTCATTACTGGGTCCAGGTTCCCACTGTAATATGCCAGGGGCTTGTACCCCAACAAGGTTCTTTGAGCGAGTACTGCCGTCATAACGCTGCCATCTGTGTGCGAGAACAGGTAGAATTCCTCTGCATAATTAGGAATCGCGAGAACTGGAGCCGTACAAATCGCTCTCTTGAGTTCTGCAAACCCTTTTTCCATTGCCTCAGACCATTCAATCTTTTCCTTTGTCACCTGGGCCTTCTTTAGGGCCTGGAGAAAGGGCTTGGTATACGAGCTGTAATCGAAAACCCATGCTCTAACATAGTTGCACAGGCCTAGAAACCTCTGCATTGTCTTTACCGTGTGTGGCTTAGCCATGTTCAATATTGCTTCAGCCCTTTCTGGGGTCACTTTCTTGCCCTCATGCGAGATTAGTTGGCCTATTTACAGCACTTCCTGTTGACAATACAGTAGCTTTTCCTTGTCAACCTTATATCCTTTCTCAGCCAGTATAGTCAATAGCTGGACAGAATCCTGCCTGCAGTGCTCCTCTGTGGAGCTGCAGATTAAGATGTTGTCCACTTACTGCAAGATGACACTTTCTAATACAATATTGCTTAGGTCCATCTGTAGGACTCTGTTGAAAATGGACGGGGACTCACAGTACCCCTGTGGCAACCTCGTGCTTTTCAGACGCATTTGTCTGAACGTGAATGACGTCAGATCTTGTGAGTCACGGTGCAACGGGATTGAGAAAAAGGCATTTTCAAGTCAATCACCGTGAAATATTTTGCCTCGATGGTATATTACATAGGATTGTAGATGGATTAGGGACTAGAGGGAACTCGGCTTCAACAATATCGTTTAATGCTCTTAAATCTTGGATTAACGCCAAGACCCTCCCTTTGATTTTTGACAGGATAAATCACTGTATTACATGGTGACTCTGACGTCACTAGATGCCCTGGTCCATCATGGCAGAAATGTCTTTGCGATCCCTTCATCCGCCTCTCTGGACATGGGATATTGTCGGGCTCTCTGTAAAATTGCTCCTGGTTTCAGTTTAATTTCACTTCTTCCACCCTTTCAGGAGGCCTACGTCATATGGTCCTGTAGTCCATACTGAGACAGGCACCTGGGCCATGTCGTCATCAAAGTATTCTGGACGTATCAGTGCCAACATCATTCTCTGAGGCACTTCTCTTTTGATCATTTTTACCCAAAATATGAGACTCACTTCCACCCTTGTCTCTTCTGAGTCTGGTTGTTCTTCAAACAGATCGTCATCGGTGACGTCAGTCACTCGATACCCTTCTTCAATGGCGATAATCGCGCACCATTGTCTGCCTTCATCATCAACCTTCAACCATGCTACTTTCCCTTGTACTGCGGCTGCGTGCATGTATCATCAAGGGAAATACTTGTCCCTCTTCTTCATGCATAGGTATTCTTGGTCTGAATAAAAACTCATCAGGGTTCTCATGTTCTATCTGCGAGGCCTGGCAATCCTGCCATAAGAAAACTCTGGTTCCAGCGGTATAGCTCTCATGGCTATGTGTCCTGAGTATGCTCTAATCATTTTGCACACGTTTGAATAATGCATTCCTGGAGTGGAGCATACTATGCCCTCCTCTGTGAACGAGATTGTCATGTTCAATTTTGTCATTAAGTCTCGACCCAAAATGTTTACTGGGGTCTGACGTGAATACAACAAAGGTACATTCATTTCGCACTCTCCTACGGAGACTGGGAGTGCGTCTGTAAAGGGAACTCGACTGTGAGCTCCTGTAAAACTCTGAGTATCTATGGCCTCGCCGGACAAGGAAAACTTGCCTTCTCGTATGCACGAGCGTGTTGCACCCGTGTCAACTAGGAAGGAATATTCTTTACCCCCTATAACGACATTCACCCTAGGTTCCCTATGAGGGTCTGGTGTCACTGATAGGATAGAGCACATCAGGGTTCCCAGTGAGCTGTCCTATTTTATATATAGGTTTGGCCCACTGTGCACTTGGGATTTTCCCATTCCAGTGTTGCTTCCCTTCCAGGTTCTGGGTCTGTGGCAGTTGTGGTGGTGCCTGTTGGGTTTGTCCTTGTGGAAATTCCCTATTTTTGTGGTTGCACCCTTGCTGCCTCTTGCTGCTGCACCGTATGATTCTGTGCAATGCCCTGTTGTGAGACTGCAGGTGGATTCGCCGTGCCTGTCCCATTCCTTGGCTATTCTGCACATGCCTTGACTTCTGCACGTGCGTGCCAAATGCCCTGTCATTCCACACAGCCAACATACTGGCGGTGGTCGATTATTTGTCCATTTGACATATCTGGATTACCATTTTGCACGTTTTGAAAGCCTCCTTGATTACTTTGGAAACCTCCTGATTGCTCTGCCATCCTCTTCTCTAAATCCTCTTCCCTCGGTGTGAAATCCTACGTTACCCTGGTTGTTCTGTTGTGGGTTAGCCACCTGTTGCATGTTTTTGTTCAGCTGCGTTAGTTAGCATGGCTCCTTCAAGAGCATACTTCGATAATTTCTTTTGCACCAGCTTCGCTTCCTCACCCTTTCGAGTTGCCTCCTTTTTCGATTCTTTTCTTGCAACAGTCTACAGTAATGTGCTATAGTTAACTGTATTTCAGCCCAAGGTTTAGCCTCAACTCCTACCAATTTCTTGAGCTGTTCTGCACTGGTTCTGGCAACCTTGGCACAGTATGTGGTAAACACAGGTATTGATTTCGTTCCAAGATTCATGCGTTTCGAGCACCCACACGTCTTGGAAATTCTGGATATAATTACGGATCTTCTGACTCCTTCATTTTTCGAGTCATTATAGCTCCCATATCGGAAGTGTCTGGGTAAAGCACTCGTAGCGCTTTCCATACTGCTGCTCTGCAATTATTAATGGCGCTCCGTCATGTGCAGTGTTAATTGTGGTTACACCAGGGTAGCCTGCCCGTGTCCACACATCGTCTGCTCTCTCACCAAGTATGGCGATCAGGAGACCTTTAATGTCCCTATAGCGAGCGTGATTCCCCCTGTCATTTTTTCTAACTCATGTATCCACTTCCCGGCTCCCGATGTCAGCATTGGAAGCTTGTTTTCAGGTTTTCTCGATCCATGTGTGGCATGGAATTATTGTGGTCTTGCTCCCCCTTTTCTAGTAGCGGAATTGGAATGTGCAGCCTTCTTTCTCTTCTCTCATAGCTCTCCTGTCTATCGCAGGGTAATATTCCTGCATCGCCATCTACCTGGCAATGTCCTTAACCTTGTCTACATAGGCTGGTGATGCACCCCTCTGACATGGGTGTTTCTTCATGTCGGTCAGACTGTGCGGTAGACTCTGATGCCCTTGGTGCGGACTCGCTAGCATCTGACCATCGTACCCCTTGTCCCTTGGGAGCTCTTTTGCGTCTCCCTTCTTCATTTGCCTCATGCTCCTCCCTCTCCGGAGTCGGACATTGATTGTTCCCAATTCACGCAACTCCTTGTGTCCATCGTTTATTGCTTTTATTCTCCTATCGGGACAGTCTCCTTTCCCACTACTTCGGGTGACATCCTCAGTGTCATACAGCTGAGTGCTTTCCAAGCGCTCGTCTTCCCTCTCCCTTGGGATATTTGTTCTAGCCCATTTCATCATATATTTTATCGATCGTTTCCCTGATGCTTCTGGTGTCGAAGTCATCTTCAATATTTGCCCTAGTCGTGCCTGGTACTGAGTCGTACGCAGGAATCTTCTTCAATGTCTTCCAGTCTACCACTGGATCGGGTTTTTTAACTTCCCTCTCCAAATATCGAGATCGCGTGCCCTCTGTCTACGCTTACGTTCGATATCATCATCAAATTCTTTGTGCTTCCTCGCCTCTTCTCTGACTCTTTCTTCTTCCCTTCTCTTTCATTCTATGTTCATCTGCCCTTCGAACTTCCTCATCTCTTCATCTCCTTTCCTTTTTTCACTGTACCTTTGCTCTTCTTCCACCCTTGCTGTTTCTGTCTGTCTGGTCATAGGCTGCTCTCTGTTTGCGATCGAGCTGCTTTTCTTGCTCTTCGCGATAGCTGTTCTCGCCTAGTATCTTTCCTTCTTATCCTTTCATCTCTTATCTCCTTCTCTTTCTCCTTTCTCTGTGCCTCATCTAACCTCTCCTTTGGTTTCACATCATCACTTCCTTTTCCATCGAGTTTCAATAATATTTGTCCTCCCATCCATTCGTCTTTTGCGAATGCTATCTCATCAGTTCTGTCTTCACTTCCTTTCCACTTCTTTCCCTCTCTCTCCTTATCGAGAGATGCACTTGTCTGTGCCTGATCCTTTCTTTCATCATCGCGCCTCCCCTTGTCCCTCGGGACTTCGGAGGTAAGATTCTTGTCCTGATCCTTCCCTTGATTTTCGTCACTACTGTATGTAGGTGACTCATATGCGGGTTGCTATACCCTGTGGCTGCTTTAAGCTCTCTTAATGGGTAGAGTCCCTCAGGCTTACTTCCCTCGTTTCTGTTTCAGGCGGGGCGTGGCGCGGTAGGCGTCTCACCCCCCTCCGTGCATACATTTAATATCCAGTCTGCAGGTGGCTCTTCTCCTTTGACTGTTCGAACATTTTCCAAAGTTCTAGAACAGCAAGGCTTTCTCTAGCTTCTTGCCTGTATATGTGGCATGCAAGTAAGTCGTCATATGCTGTAAGACGGCTTTAGATAAAGACCCATTTTGTGGCCACGGCATAACATCTTGTGGGCGGTACCCTTAACCCACTCGTGCTATATTTCTTTAGCTTGAGTGCGTTTTTTCGGCAGTTGTTTGCATAAGTGTGCTAATGGAGTAATGTCTTCCATGCTTAAATCTGTTTCATTCCTCTTATACAATACTTTTCAATGCTTTCATGCAACTTCAACACTTCCACAATATGAGCGAGCACCAAATACTGCAAGCTCCAATCCAATTTCTTCCCGCCAAAATCTTTTATCTCACCAATTTACTCAAAAACATCAATTCGGGTGCGATTCCCTCTCAGATATAGAATCGTGTAAAATCCTAATAAATGCCAAACAACAAAGAGACAAAATTCCTTACATTTCACACATGACAGAACATGTATGACAGACATTTAAAAGACTAGACAGACACCAGCTGGACACAAATGTCTCTGCCTCTAATTTTCACCCCGACATAGAGTTTAAACAAACTCCATTCACAACATCTTTAAACGTGGTGGTAGCCTAATAGTCCCCTATTATGTGGGGCTCTGAGTTCACGTTTCTTCTGACTGCTATATTAAAGCGCAGGAATAAGACCTATCCTCTTTCTTCTCAGTTGTCATCCCAGGTATCCTCTCTCTTCTCAGGTGCCTGCCCACCCTGGTATCCTATCTTTTCTCTCAGGTGTCTACCCCGGTATCCTTTATTTTTCGGGTGTCTACCCGGCAACCTTTATTTCTCGGGTGTCTACCCCGGCAACCTTTATTTCTCCAATTATTCTCGAGTCATTATCCCTTATATATATATACAGTCTTCTCTACTTCTGACTATTTTGTTTTTTCCACCTCCCTCCGTTACCTTTTCCTTTACTTGTTCTAATGCCTATGACATTTGCCAAAGCATTCATTTTTTATTTCACTCACCGTTCGCATTGTTCCTCTCTGGATCCTCGGATCACCGCCTCCGTTACTGCCTCCTTCAGCCTTTCGCCTGATTCGCTGCCCGTAGGAATGGGAAGGGTTATGTTTTTATAATGGGTCCCTTCAGGCCCACTGCAGTTTCGTATCGATTATGCTACCATTGTCCATGGGAAGCTTCACAGTCTACTCAGCCAAATGGCGAAGGACTCGTGATATTGCCGAAGACCTAGAGTTACTTCATGTTGACGGTCAATAGGTGTCTTATTTTAATCAATAATCAATAATTGATGGTCTAACCATCCTCTTCGCTACCAAGTGTACAGGAGGGGGAGTGACCTCTGACGGGCCCATGAGGTCAGAGCTCACCCTCAAGTACTTTAAGACGAGATAGCTGCACCTTGAGGTGGATGGGATGCGGGATTCTCTTACTCCAACACCAATCAATAAGGGCAACTCAATAGTCTGGCAAAGGGGAGTCTGTTTAATGACAGGTACAAAAAACGGGGAAACATTGAAATCAACAGTGATGTGATCGTCCGTCTTGCAGCAACTCCCAAAATCTTCATTCAGATAGCAATAGTTATAGTCAAAATTTGTCATCATTGACGTGTAACATTCGTAAGTTTGTCATACAATTCTATTGGTTAGAAAAGGTAACTTAAGTATAGGTGCTATATCTGTATATGGTAACGGAGTGTGAGGATTGGATAACTCTTATCGGGTGGGCGTCTACGCCCATCCCTCTACATCACTCGATGCTAGATGTCACTAAAAGTATGACGTCTCATTGGTTCTACTAGCTATAGGACCTAGACTATTTGGTCCTTTGTGGTTGGGTAAGTTACACCCCTAGGAATAAATCTCCACTTTAATTAGCAGCATGCAGAATGGTCACCCAGATTTTGTATGCCCCAAGATTCACCCTGCCTCCCTTCCCTCAATCAGCCTCTCCTTTCGGCCTCTCCACCTGTCTGGGCCTCCTTATCTCGAACTTCACGGGACAGGCTGCTCTGCTCTTAAGTTCCGATTCTCCGAAGTTGCCACTCTCCTCCCTTGCTTGGGTTGACCTCGAATTCCCAGGCATGAGCTGCTTCTTTCTAAGTTTCGATTCGGCTGTCTCTTCTTACTTTTGCTGGAATATGAATCTTGGCCTGTTCGACCCCTAGTAACCTGGGTTTAATTCTGCTTTTGTATAAAGTGGATTTGCACCTATATAATGTGCTTCGTTGAGGTAGATATGTGGTTGGCACTTGCTGCTCTATTCTTCTACTAAGCATAGCCAGCCCACTGTTTTCTTAGCATCTTACGTTTTGAGCGTATGTACAGGTTGGATATTTTCATCCAACTTTACAGTTTGAGTTTCTTTATATTTCAACATCGTCTCTTAATCTAAGTTAATTAAATCCTTATTCATAACAATTTGTCTTTGTGTGTCTTCCTTGGTTGTTGTTCTTTCATCTGTACATCTGTCCTTGCCCTTTGTGACGCCACCATTCATCTTCAATTAAGGCTTTTTGAGTTTCTTCTGGGACAGTGTTTAAACAGTCTTTGTTTCGTGTCATTTGTTGGTAAGGCTGTCTCAATGGGTACCTTACCGCCCATGGTTGTCTGGTTATTGGCACTTCAATAGGCATTGCTCTTCTGATGGGCACTGGGCAGAGGCCTAGTGCGGCTCTTTGCTGGTTTATTTGCTCATCATACGTCACATATCTCGGTGTGTACGTTCGTGGTACTTCAAAATGGGTGGCTGGAGTGCAGGCCATATCTGGGACCTCCTCTACACTATTACCCCAGGTTTCACCTGTGTTTGCTCACACACAACCTCACTAGGTCTGTTGCCCCAGATATGACCAGTTTGTCCTCACTCACACACAACCTCTCCAGGTCTGTTGCCACAAGTTAAGCCTATGTTTCCTCACACACAACCTCACTAGGTCTGTTGCCACAAGTTAAACCCATTTTTCCTGAAATACAACCTCACTGGGTCAATTGCCCCAGGTTAGACCTATGTTTCTTCACACACAACCTCACTAGGTCTATTGACCCAGGTAAGACCCATGTTTGCTTCACACAACCTTACTGAGTCTATTGCCCAAGAGAAGATGGGTGTGTCCTCACTCACACACAACCTCACTAGGTCTTTTTCCCCAGGTAAGACCCATGTTTGCTTCACACAACCTAACTGGGTCTACTGCCCAGGTTACATCTATGCTTGCTTACACACAACCTCACTAGGTGTTTCCTCACACACACCATCACTGGGTCTATTGTCCCAGGTTACACCTATGTTTCCTTACTCACAACCTCACTAGGTGTTTCCTCACACACAACCTAACTGGGTCTATTGTCATACCTCAAAAAGGAATTTAACTGGTACGAACCGAGACGATTTTAGATCAGCTAAACAAGGGCTATTCAAATCCAGCCATACCAGAGTAAAAGCCACCGGACTTGGAGGGCCTTTCCCACCAAGGCAATTGTTCTCTGGAATGAGCTTCCGGCTAATCTTACGCTGGAAAGTAACTATCTTTCCTTTAGAAAGCAGCTGAAAACATTACTCTTTCAGTAATCTGTTATAAACTCAGCTTCGGACTCATGTAGAGTCCTTCTCTTCTCTGTTTTACATAGTCCCGTGATCTCTTCACCCTTCATGTTTCTGTTGCGCCCTGATGCTTGCGAGCTGCGGCGCGTTATAAATATATAAATAAATAAATAACACAAATAAATTTGGCCCAGGTTACAGCTATATTTCCTTACTCACAACCTCACTAGGTGTTTCCTCACACACATCACTGGGTCTATTGTCCCAGGTTACACCTTTGTTTTCTTACTCACAATCTCACTGGGGTGTTTCCTCACACACAACATCACTGGGTCTATTGTCCCAGGTTACACCTATGTTTCCTCACACACAACCACACTAGTTGTTTCCTTACACACAACCTCACTGGGTCTGTAGCCCCAGTTAGACCCACGTTTGCGTCAAACAAACTTACTGGGTCTATTGTCTCAAATACGACCTTCCTGGATCACACCTTTTCCACTCTGAGTACCCTTTTCAAGAGACTAGGTCAGAGACTGCGTTCAGTCATTCCTAATAAACAATAGCGTGTTTATCCTGAACAGTATCTGGAAAGTAAGGCGAGGCTACGACAACAGGATCTGTGTTCCACTAAATGCCCCTGATAGCGCTACATGGGTGAGTCTTTGCCAGGGTGTTTTCTTCACAAACCCTGAAGGAAGCAGGAAGCGCTATGCTTGCATGTGTCGACCCAGGATACTTGCTCGAGTGAGCACAGAGGGAGGGAGTTTTCAAAAGTACTTGCCTTTTTTTGGTGTAGGCAAGTGCAACAGCAAGGAATGCCCACTAACGCTGCCTGCTGCCTCGAGCAGTATCCAGCTGGAATGGCCTCTGCAAGATGTCTGCTTGTGTTGTTATTTCTGAATTAGGTTAGGAGGTCCCTGGCGTGGCCACGCCTTGTGCTCCTGTCCAGAGCTCACCACCGGAAGGGCTTGCTCGGATATATAGCTCCCAGCATGTTCTGCGTGTATTCCAGGTAACAGGTTGCTTCTCTTTATGTCCCATGTTGCTGGGAAGCAGTTGATGGTCTGCGGAGGTCCTATGTTGCAGTGGGGGATCATAATGGGTTTGGGTGTTGGGCAGTGGCAAGGTGGTTATCACTGTGGCCTCCAAATCGGTAATGCACGTGGGCCATACCAACGCCAGGTTGTGAGTTTGCTGACCTGAATGTCATAAACATACCAATCCACTTTGGTAGGAAATGGGCCGGAACTAGACAGAACGCCACTCCAGCTTTGTCCCCTGGCCCAGGAAGCCCCAGATCTGTTCTAAGCCTCTCTCACACTACACAAGCTGCCTGCGTTTAAAAGACTAGGCACAGGAGACTGAATGCAGAAACAACCACAGCCTCGCCATCCCGTTTAGCAGCTTGTCCTTTATTTATTATATATATATTATATATATATATATATATAGACTTTTTCTAACGGAGACTAGTTGCATTACACTAGCTAATGCTCTCATCATATCCAAGCTGGATTACTGCAATGCCCTTTATGCAGGATCTAACAAGTATATCCTTGACAAACTCCAAACTCTCCAAAATAACGCTGTTAGAGTAGCTTTAAAGATTCCTAATAGAGCTCATATCTCCACCTCTAGGAAAAATATCCATTGGCTAAAAATCAAAGACAGGATCGCCCTCAAAACACTTTCCCTCACCTCCAAATGTTTTAATAACTTAGCCCCCCTTACCTGGCAACAGAATCCACAAGAGAACCTCAAACCGTCCCACCAGATTGATTAACGTCTTTACCCTAGTGGTGCCTAGATACAAAAGAGTACAGCTGGCGGCTCTAGCTTCCCGTCATAGCGGCGCGCAAAGTTGGAATAAACTCCCGCTAGATCTCAGAACGGACCAACCTTACTCCAGTTTCAGGCGAAAAGTCCTCACATGGATACGTGCCAATGACACTTAGCTTGACCTCCCCTAACGATACTAGATGACTGTAACTAGATGAATGATTTCTGTTCAACCTGACTGAACTGCAGTCTTGCATTTTTCTTGCTTACCTACCTTGTGTTCTAATATGAACTGTATCAACCGTATTTTTTCCTGTACTGCCCTGTACTCTCTGAACTGTAGTCTGCATTTTCTTGTATACCCACCCCCCGCTCTAATGTGAACTGTATCAACTGCATTTCTCATGTAACTAAGTCCTTAAGCTTACTTGTACTGTTTGCGCCCAGCTACCCTTTCGGGTTTGGTTCTGCGCTATACCAAATAAATAAACAAACAAACAAACATATATATATACCCTGCAATTTACAGACAATCGATTTTGTTAGGGTGAGTACTGTGACACATGAAACAGCAGAGTCCAACTTCCATTTGGTCAAAAGGGTTTCTTGCACACTCACTATAAAACACGTTTCAAATTTAAAATTGTGTGCATTCTTATGTGACCATAATGCTATTTGTTTTCATGCAAATCGGCAGAATTGTTTTTTTTTTTTTAAGTGATACTGTGTTGCTGATACTGTGTTGCGTGACCTGACCTGGGAGACGGCCTGAGGCCATGCCCCCAACCCCTTGCCCATCCTCCCCACAGACCCGCCTCTCAAAGGGGGTGAGGGTTCCCCCAGTACATTACTTCCATTTCCAGCACTGAATCCACTATCGGTGTCCCCTTCCATCAGAGGGCTTGATTGTCTGTCGGGAACACACTGAGGGATTTTAGCAATGAGTAGTAGTTCCAAACACTACTGTAGTCGTTGGCTTTTTTGCATATCAAAAAAGAAACTACAGGAACGCGCAGCAACTGCACACAATGTCTGCCCCGCTACGGACACTGATACCGTTTTTGTAGGCACCTGTAGCAATGGTGTTGCTACATACAATCATTGTTTTGCATCATAGTGTGTGCAACACATCCCAAAGCATCAGGGCTCTTCTAAGATCAAAGTAGCACTGCCACCTTATGGCACCAAATATGTTCATGATGAAATATTCGTTTGTCACCTTCATATTTATAATGTTTGAGCCAAGCAAGCACGTCATTGCCAGTTTGCATTAGGCCTAGAATACACATCATTGCATACTCCAGCAAACTAACTAAACACACTGTTACGAGTTTTAATTAGGGACTATATCAAATGACCTCATGCCCACTTGCAGTTTCATGCAATTTTCCTTTATGACCAGTGGCCACATTGTGGTAGGTTTCCAGTGTGCCCAGTTAGCACACCATCGGTAGTCTGTATTTTGCCCACTTACCACAGTCTCGGGAGACAGCTCAGGGGCAACGTTCTCCCTTGGAATCAAGACGACACACAGCAACACAGGTTCAATCCAGGTTCTGCGCTTAGAAACGTCTGGGTATTAAGCGCGTTATAAATAATCTATGATATCAGTTTCCGTTTCTGTTATGTCCCTTTAGCCCATCGTTGCCGATTTCAAGTCTGCTCTGTTAAATCAAGGATGCCGAGCGTGTATGTTGCCAGTCCGAGAAGGGAAGCCATCGTTTCGGCCTCATGGTCCTGCATGAGCTGCAACCTGCTGTGGACACGGAAGAAAGACTCTGGCCCAATCAGACTCCACTATATTAGCAAGTGAATACAAATTAGCCAATGATGAGAGAAATCCGCTTCTGCAGCTACACAAAAACGAAGTGAGTCTGCAGCGGTGTACCTCTTTGTCTCTTTGTCTAGAGTGGGAGCTGGACCTGAATGTTAATGCCCAGCACGGGGAGAAACATACGATTTTCCTGGCATTGCCAGCTCCACTGCCCTTATGTGAGGGTTCAAATGGAATGCCTCCTGCGGTGTGGCAATAGGGGTATCATTATGAGTCTGGCAGTAATTTGGTAGTAGATCCATGGAATTACTCCCAAAATCAATGAGCTTTAATGCCACTTGGTCCCACGATATTACCACAGGGACACACACGGTGGCACGGCAGTGTCAGTCCTTTTTTTGTTAGCCAGTTGGGTTCAATGGGGAAATGTATGGAATTTCCATGATTTTTTTCAGTGGTCTAATAAGATGAAGTACCTGCAGCTTTTTAGAGGAGCTTTATCACACACTTTACCCCAGATATCACTTCTGTGTGCTAATGTAGCATTGGAGTCATGGCTATTCAATTTCTGCCACTCTACTGACTTTTTTTAACCTGCACTTGGGTACTCGTATTGAGGCATGAAAGGGGGTCCCCGCCGTGGGTTCATCTCCCCAGCACATGCTGGAGGCATCACGACGTGAGAGGGGAGGGGCAGGACCCATAGTTTCAGCTGAACCTCACAGAACCTCAATGTGGAGTCTGACTGAGACAGACACAGATGTCTGGAGTTGCTTTTGGTGCTCTCGCTGTGAGGAGATGTACCTGACATTGCAAGACAGACTGCCCTCATGTGAGGAATCAGACCGGGGTCAGTGGTTATCGTTTTCTGTTTTGGCGAAGAGGTCTAAAACGCGCTTATGGCCCTTCCAAGTAAGTTCATCCCCTTGACCAAAGTAGTTGATCTCTTGTATGGTCTCACTAGAGTGTGCTGCCCATCCTAGTCTCCCATTTTCCAACAGACAACAAATACAGACAATTCCACTGTACATCCAGTGTTCACAATATTAGCATGCTCTATACAATACCTCTATATTACCATTTCGTCCAAGAACAATATGTTCAGCTTGACAGTGCCATTGTATACTCATCTGGACTATCCCAGTAAAGACCAAATTTGGTAGACAACTCATTTTCCACAATCAAAGTCCTTTCAGCCCAAGTCTAGTATACTTCCAGGATGGCAAGACTAGTATACTCCCAGGATGGCAAGTCTAGTATACTCCCAGGATGGCAATTCTAGTATACTCCCAGGATGGCAAGTTTAGTATACTCCCAGGATGGCAATTCTAGTATACTCCCAGGATGGCAATTCTAGTATACTCCCAGGATGGCAAGTCTAGTATACTTCCAGGATGGCAAGTCTAGTATACTCCCAGGATGGCAAGTCTAGTATACTCCCAGGATGGCAATTCTAGTATACTCCCAGGATGGCAAGTCTAGTATACTCCCAGGATGACAATTCTAGTATACTCCCAGGATGGCAAGTCTAGTATACTTCCAGGATGGCAATTCAGTATACTCCCAGGATAGCAATACCAGTATAATCCCAGGACAGCAATTCAGTATACTCCTAGGATGGCAGTCCAAGTATACTCACAGGATGCCAATTCCTGTATACTCCAAGGAAGGTAATTTAAGTATACTCCCAAAATGGCAATCCAAGTATACTCACAGGATACCAATTACAGTATCCACCCAGGATGACAATCACAGTATACTCCCGGGATGGCAATTTCAGTATACTCAGAGGATGGCAATTCCAGTATAATCCCAGGATAGCTATACCAGTATACTCCCAGGATGCCAATTCCAGTATACTTTCAGGATGGCAATTCAGTATACTCCCAGGATGGCAGTCCCAGTATACTCCCAGGATGCCAATTCCAGTATACTCCCAGGATTGCAATTCCAGTATACTCCCAAAATGGCAATCCAAGTACACTCCCAGCATCCAAATGCCAGTACACTCCCAGTATGGCAATCCCAATATACTCCCTGGATGGCAATTTCAGTATACTTCTGGGATGCCAATTCCGGTTTACTCCCAGGATTTCCATTGCAGTAAACTCACAGGATGCCAATTCCAATATACACCCAGGAAATCAATTCCAGTATACTCCCAAAATGGTAATTCCAGTATACTCACAAGATGCCAATTGCAGTATACAGCCAGGATGTAATGGAACTATACTCACAGGATGGACATCCCAGTATAGTCATAGGATGCCAATTCCAGTATACTCCCAGTATGGCAACACCAGTATACTCCCTGGATTGCAATTGAAGTATACTCCAAGGATGGCAATTCCCGTATACTTCGGGGATACTTCGGGGATGCCAATTCCAGTATACTCCCAGGATGGCCATTGCAGTATACTCTCAGGATGCCAATTCCAGTATACACCCGGGATGACAATTCCAGTATACTCCCAAAATGGTAATTCCAGTATACTCACAGGATGCCAATTGCAGTATACAGCCAGGATGTAATGCAACTATTCTCCCAGGATGGCAATCCCAGTATAGTCACAGGATGGCAATTCCAGTATAATCCCAGGATGCTAATTCCAGAACATCCACAGGATGGCAATTCCAGTATACTCCCAGGATGCCAATACCAGTACATTCCCAGGATGGCAATTCCAGTATGCTCCCAGGATGTCAATTTCAGTTTACACCCAGGATATAATGCCAGTATACCCCCAGGATGGCAATCCCAGTATAGTCACTGGGTGGCAATTCCACCGTACTCCCATGATGCCAATTTCAGTATGAACCCAGGACTTAATGCGTATATACTTCCAGGATGGCAATCCCAGTATAGTTGTAGGAGGGCAATTCAAGTTGTAGAGGAGCAGCTGCACGCCTCTGAAGGACACCCCACCCCCAAACACCCATATGTTGGAAGCCTGAGACTGTGCCATGTTTGACGCCAGCAGTTTTGAGAGAAGATACCCATTGAGACAACCTTACCAAATGTGTCCCCGAAGGGACGACGACTTGAGGGAAACACTCCCTGAAGAAATATGAGGAGCAAAGTAAAGAAGCCTGTGACGTCACGCAAGAGAATGAACAATGCCTTGGGATACTGGCTGAAGAAGATTTATGGATCCTGAAGAGGGTATTGGCAAAGTAAAGAACCAAGTAAAATGTTAAATATGAAAAAGAAGATCATACATGCAGACAGTGCTGCAGAGAATCAAGTGTTCAATAATTGTACAGACGCTGAAACGCAAGGTAGACTAAGTCATAGTAGAATCTGGCTACAGGTAGTAAATAGAATGAAGGCTTAGCTGCCATTGTATAGAAGCTATACACCGATATCATGAATTTAGTAAGCCAGGATCAAAGAAGAGGAAAGGGAAAACTATGTTGCAGCAAGAATAAGCTGAATCGTGGAGCTGCATGGCAAGGATGTCTGGCCTGGATTCAAGATTGATGCAGCCAAGCTCAGCCATCTATTCAAGAACGGAGCAAACATACGAAGGATGAATAATCCCTTGGTAAGGTGCAAGGAGAGAACACCAAGAGTGCCAAGTTGTGGTCTCCTGTCATGTGAGCCAAGGATAAAAAAAAGAGTTTGAACTTGGAGTCCTATAACACGATAGCGAATGCCCTCACTCTCGTGTATTCTCAGAGCCAAGGATACTTTGCAAGGCCAAGTTTGAATACAATCTTTATGGCAGAAGGCATGGGTGATGAGACATGCTTGGGCTATTTGGGTGGGGAGGTAGTGTCACGCCCCATCTCCTTGCACCTGGGTCTGGGTTTACAATCTGTTAAATGAACCGAATGTTCCATACTGGCACAAGTGTGCCAACCAATTGTAGTGGTCCATATAACAAAGGACCTTATAGTTTAAGAACCAATGAGAAAATGTGTATCTAATGTTTCAGAAGATGACATGTTTAAGAGGTAGACATATGTAGTCCAACTGACAGTGGGCAGCCAATCACAATCCTAGTTCCCATATAATATATACTTAGATGTTCCCCTTGAGCCAATCCCAATCCCTAGTAGGTTTTTCATTATTGCCATGTAGTCTGACGTCACCTTTGATGTATTTTTTAGTATAAAGTCTATGTTGTGTGAAAAGATCACTGAGAGATACAGAGCGCACATCTGTGGATGTTCGTTGTAATTCCTTGTTGTTAGATCATTGTTAATAAAACAGTACTTTGCCATCTTCCTGAGTTTGTTAGGTTTTTTGGACTTATTCTGTGTGATCCCATCCATTAGATGCAGGTTCCTAGAGGGCCCTAAGCTCACAGTATACTCCGCGGATGGCAATTTCAGCATACTCCCAGGATGCCAATTCCAGTATGCTCTCAGGATGCCAATTTCAGTCTACTACCAGCTTACCAATTCCAGTATACTCTCAGGATGGCAATTCCATCATACTCCCAGAATGCCAATTCCAGTATACTCCCAAAATGGCAATCACAATATACTCCCAGGATGCCAATTTCAGAACACCCCGGATGTAATTCCACTATATTCCCAGGATGGTAATTCCAGTATACTCAGAGGATGCCAATTCCAGTATACTCCCAAAATGGCAATCAAAATATACTCCCAGGATGCCAATTTCAGTACACACCCAGGATGTAATTCCACTATATTCCCAGGATGGTAATTCCAGAATACTCCCAGAATTCCAATTACAGTATACTCCCAAAATGGCAATCACAATATACTCCCAGGATGCCAATTTACACCCAGGATGTAATTCCACTATATTCCCAGGATGGTAATTCCAGTATACTCCCAGGATGCCAATTCCAGTATACTCCCAGGATGCCAATTGCAGTATACTCCCAGGATGTAATGCAAGCATACGCCCAGAATGGCAATCTCAGTATAGTCAGAGGATGGGAATTCCAGTATACTCCCACAAAGGCAATTCCAGTATACTCCCAGGATGGATATTGCAGTATACTCTTGGGATGGCAATTCCAGTATACTCCCAGGATGCCAATTTCAGTATGCACCCAGGGTGTAATGCCAGTATACTCCCAGGATGCCAATTCCAATATACTTCCAGGATGCCAATTCAGTATGCACTGAGGATGTAATGCCAGTATACGCCCAGGATGGCAATCCCAGTAGAGTCACAAATGGCAATTCCAGTATGGACCCGGGAGGGCAATTCCTGTATACTCCCAGGATGCCAATTTCAGTATGCACCCAGACAGTAATGCCAGTATACTTCCAGGAACTGCAATCCCAGTATAGTTGTGTTACGCTCACCTGGCTCCCACAGGGGCGTCGGTCGAACCCGGACAGCTGCGGTCTCCACCCACGTGATGCGTAGTGCAGTGATGACTGACTGGATCTGCCCTCCTAATCTTGTCTGCTTAACCCGTAGAAATATTCTCCTGCAAGTGGAGAGATGGATTTAGCCACATGTAGATTCAAGTGATGGCACCCCCACAGTCCTCCCCAACTAATCACCTCCGAAATGCCCTGACAGCAATCTCACCTTATATTCTTGAAAGATGAGCTCTCCATCCTGCGTGGATTTGCAGGGGCGCATCGATTCCAGTTACTTCACTGGTTTGAAGGCTCGGGAGAGTTCCGGAGAGTATTGACTCTGAGGTTCCGGGTGAGGACCAGTAAGTATTAAGTTCAATATGTCCGATGTTCACTCTTGTTCCCCCCTTCATTTCTTGTCTTGCAGCTGGCTCGTGAAAAGATGCTCTTGTGGTAGCTGGTGGTGCTCAGGTAAGAGTCTGTATTACCCAGCGCTGTCCGGTAAATGTTGCACGTGGAAAACGTTTTGTTTTGTCTCGCTTTACAGGTGTGGCACGTGAAAATATGGAGAGTCACAAAAGGATGCCTCCGGTGGTAAATCAGGTAAGTCTATGGTGTTAAGAATTATATTTGTTGGTTCCCTCGGCTCACCTTGTGGTTTTCTTTGTCTCCTAGGTGCCGAGGTTCGGTGAAAAAATGATGGAGGCAGCGCCGACCCGAAGGATGCTGTGAAGACTGGTGAGTATGGCACGGCGCTGCAGCTGGAGGTGCGGCGCATGCAGAAATTATGTACTTTACAGGTCCGGAAACAAGATGGAGCCAGAATCAGGTGTGGAATAGAAATAAGTTTGTTTTCTAACCTTGTCCCTTTCTTTCCTCTTTGTTTTAGGAGCTCTGGATTCGAGGCGGACGTGGCAAAAGACTGGATGCAGGCTGCAGGCACGGTGAGCGTTACGCTGCTGGATGCAGAATAACGTGAAGCGTGTGTTGCTGGTCGGGTGTGGTTTAAATAGCCTCAAAAGTAGTCCCAGGTAAGAAGTCCCTAGAACCACACCCGAGTAAAAAATAGTCCCTGTAGAAAAATAGTCCCTTTCAGGCTTCATGTTGGATTGGAGTCATTTGCAGCATGGTCTGCCTGAGGTAAGTAATGACTATGAGCCTGGAGCCATAGGTGCCAGGACTGCTTTCTACTATGAGCCTGGCGCCTAAGGTGCCAGGACTGAACCCAGATAGCCCCTAGCAGGGGTTGCTGAGGTTTTACTAAATGTCTAGATGCCTGAATCCTGGGGCTGATGGGCTTGGTCAGGATGCCTGGGGGTAGGCATCATGACAAGTTGCAGGATGGTAATTCCAGTATAATCCTAGAATGGCAATCCCCGTATACTCCCAAAATGCCAATTCCTGTGTACTTCCAGGATGCCAATTTCAGTATACACCCAGGACGTAATGCCAGTATACTCCTGGGATGGCTATACCAGTATAGTCGCAGAATGACAATACCAGTATAATCCTAGAATGGCAATCCCAGTACAGTCAAGAGGAATGAGCAGGTGGGCACCACCTGGTTTATTCAAAATAAAATACTTGTATTAAGTGTGTATAGGAACTGCACAGATCAGCCCCAGGTACGTGGGCAACACAAACAGAATGAAAAGACTCTGAACAACCTTTCAGAGAAATTAGTGTGCACATATAATATCTATATATCTCGTGTTGTATATAGTGCTACAAACCTGCAGGTATCTAAGGGCTGAAATAGCAGTTGATATCATTGTATCACTGCGTGGTACTCAATACATCGACCTCAGCAGAGTGAAAGGCTGCGAGCGCTCAGCTCACTGTGCTATCTGACTGGCTAAAGTTACTGATGCAGTAAAAGAACATCTTATTTTATATCTTTCAATAATATGTATGATATTGTCGGGGGGAAATTCTGCCGGGGTCGGCCGGGCCGTCCGCAGACCTCCGGGCAGGGAGGCCCCAACACCCAACACCTCCAGTATATCCCAGGTGTGAGATAGAGTATGAGACGCACACAAGGAGCAAGGCGACTCTGCTGTTTATTTATGCAAAACGGCAGGGATGGGTCAAGGAGCGTACGCGTTCGTCCTGACACACACACAATCGTGGGGCTCGCAGGCCCTTTTTACTACATTATGACGCGCTACTTGCGTCACTTCAGAAAGTTAACAAAAAACCTATCGCCACTCTTAATTGGTTGCTCGAGTGGTAGGGTTAGTATAGTACGGAGTGCGGCGAGTGTGTTGTCTGTGTCTGGCGGTGTAGAGGAGCTGCAGCAACCAGTCTTTCAACGCTGCTTATTTTGGAGGCGGACCTAATTATAAAAACACCGGACACACGCGGAGCGTCGCGGAGTGCGGCGAGTGTGTTGTCTGTGTCTGGCGGTGTAGAGGAGCTGCAGCAACCAGTCTTTCAACGCTGCTTATTTTGGAGGCGGACCTAATTATAAAAACACCGGACACACGCGGAGCGTCGCGGAGTGCGGCGAGTGTGTTGTCTGTGTTGCTTGGGGAGCGGTGGAACGTGGGAAAACTAAGCTCACAGTGAAGGTAAGGTAAGACCTAACTAACTTAAGACACTTAGTGAGAAGTATAATTTACCCCGCGTTCCGTTCCCTAAGCCAGGCGCTCCAAACTCAATTACACGCCCTAGTGCTCCTTATCAATCTCTGTGAAATTGCGGCCGTGACTGCGGGGCGTTGCCCTTTGAACGGCCACATCTCATAACACAGATTCAACTAACTTCCCTCTCGAGACCCAGCCGTGACTGCGGGGTATGACCCTTGGAGCGGCTGTGACTCATGTTTGTGAGGGATCTACTTTAGTTTGATCGTACAACGACACTAGTAACTTAAATCAAAGCACGGGCGACAATATCACTTGACATTAAGGACCTGAAGAGTGTGATCGCCGGATGCAAACCGGTGGATATTTTTTGCGATCCAAAATGTCCACAAACTTGAAAATATCAAGTACGTCCCTGACTTTAAAATCTACACCCAAAAACATCTCGAAAGTTAATATTTTGAAGAGGAAGGTGCGTAATCAATCCCTGGATGCTGTCAATAAGAAATCGTGTGAAGGAGATATTCGCGACTTCTGTAAACCAAAAAAATTTATTAAGGAGAACATCTTGGACACTTATAATACTTCCATAACGGACACGCAACTCAGAACGGTTGTGGAACAAATAATAACAGACACAGAACACATGTCGGTTAATTCATCAAGTGTCCCCACTTCTCAATATAAAAACGAGATGCATAAAGCGGGTAAAACTGGGTCATTTGATGTATCTCAAGATCCAAGTCAGTCAGAAGGTTCAGTTATTCTAATCAAGGATCAGGTTCAGTTTGACGAAAAATTATCCAACTCATTTAACAACTTAAAATTGAATAAAGCTACCGCGGGTCTAAAAGACGAGAGACAAAAGATAACTCAAACAGTCACAAAGAACAAGGAATTACTATATGGTGAACAAGGGACAAGCGTGAATTCAATCAATCAATGTAACAAAGAAAAAGCCACATCAACTGAGTCGGTTCCTATTGACCTTGAAGAAAGAGAAGAAGGGTCAAGCCTACTGTTAGATGAACTGTCAGCCATAGCTTCGACATCTATGTATTCAGACAAGGATAACAGTCTGTATAAATCGCCGAGCTTATATGATAAATCAGGAAATACGACACATATGTCCCTAGCTGGACTAGCAAATGAAGGGAAGACGTCCCTCAACCATAACAATAATAATTCACCATGTGCAAGATCAACACAGGAACCATTATTCCAACATAATCTGTTGGAAATTACTCTCAATTCAATGCATATGACAATAGTCACATTAACAAAGCTCTTCGAATCTATGGACTCTAAACTAGTAAAACAAGCCAAGCAACTGGATCAATTAGTTAAATGGATGCACAATGTGATGAGTAACCCGGCCACTGTGCCTTGGGGTACAGATAAATTGATATCGACTGCTGTGCCTAAAGAGAAGGCCTACCAAAAAATACCACAAATCAAGCATGTGATTAAAGAAGCTCTCCCTCAAGAGATTTTACACAATTCTGTCATAATTATCGAAAATGCGGCTGATCTATCACAAGACCAGATTCAAAATGTCGTTGATATACCAGCCCAGACAAAGAATGTTGCACCCCTTGCTGCGCATATGCAATCTAACTATAGTAAGTTAACTTCAGCCATAAAAGACAAGAAACTGTCACAGTCCCCTAATAGAGCAATGTACAATCTATTTCAAAACACCAAATCAACGAAAGACAAAATAGATTGTGGTTCAATCTGAAAAAAACCAAAAACCAGGAACGACTGGCAATACGCTCAAGGGCCAACATTAAACACCTCATTAAACGGCTGATTCCAAAAATGAAAGGTAATTCAAGGATACCAATCAACAAGCCCGCTAAAAATTCAAAAGCAAAAGTACTGAGTTACTATCTGAAATCCCTGACAATAGTGGCAAAGACTATCTACCGCTGAATCAGCTCATCGCTACTATTGAAGAAAATGATCTCCTAATGAACACCGAAAAAAGATACGCGAACTGATCCAGCAATGGTTCCAATTTAATTCAAGATGCTAAAGCACAATCTTTAATAACAAACAAGTAAATGTCACCCATGTGTCGACCCTTTGCAACCCAATAACGACAATATCGATGGCTGGTGGCCCCTCCTTGGATAGCTGTTCTAAACGAGATGTACTAAACAGTGCAAAGCAAGATGGAGAGAATTCTTCAATACTGGCTGACATCAAATCCCAGATTGAAAATTCAATAAAGACCTACCGTGAGATGCAACAATCAATGAAAAGCACATCTCAGCCAAAAAACAATCAGCTGACTGTGCCAATGGCTACTATAAGTTCTCGTGATGTGAATCCCCAAACCTTACAAAAAGATCAAGTCACTCAAGTAATTAATGTGAATTCCCAATTATTACAACAAGACCAAGCCATTCAAGAAAGACGACAAGTCCAAACAACTCAGCAGTCTCAACTTGCCTTATACCACCAAGCAGTGCAGCAGTTGTTACCAAGCTCTAACCAAAATGCCAATTTAAAGCGTGACATAACAAATGAGAGTGGAAACTATCCTCATCTGCAAGAATGTTCGACTCAACAGGAGATGACCATAAAGTATAATAGTCAGCATCCCCAAGACAACCGGGAAAGACAACATCTTCAATCATGTGAGAAACAGCAGCCAAAAGCAGCTTGCATAGACACACTAATAGCGAAAGCAATTGAAAATTACTTCATTTTGAACATGAAGCAGCCACTTCGAGCTAGTAAAACAACCACAGAACTAGATTGTAATCTCACAGTTCCTAAACAGCAAGATTCTGAAAAAGACAGGTACTGGCGAATCAGAAAAGAATAGTGCCAGGGGTGCATTGGATCTCAGGCAATAAAAAAACAAAAATGGCTCAATCAACATAGATTGATCCTTAAATGTCGACCTGCTCCATACCCAGAATACGTACTCAATCGAGCTAGTATTCTGGCAATCTGTGAAGACATCGATGCTCTTCGTGACATCACCTCAATTGATATCGATCAAGTTGAATTTCTCAATGATCACGATAAATCCATGGTGAGACTCTGGCTGCCTTCAAACTTGACAAGAAACGCTCTATGGCAAGCTCGAATGGAACTATTTGCCTTGGGGTTTGTGTTAGCCAGAGATCCCATGTGCTTAGATGAAAGAGGGAATATAACCCTAGAATCCAAAAACAACTACATGGAACAACATGATCAGGAACATTGTATCCAATTTAATGAAATTACCAACTCAAATTCAGCCAAAATCTATCAAGCTCCAATCTATGATGAAGAGGAAAAATCATAACAAAGAAAGGAATTAAGGACACTTTCTCTAATTAGCTGGAACACGTGTGGTCATAGTCACTTATTTCAACATACTGCAGAAGTCCTAAAATCGCACGATATCATACTGCTGCAGGAAACATGGCTAACAAAAAAACCCATATGGGAGGACCATACTGTTATATTAAATCCAGCTATTTCAAGGCAATGCGGAAGACCTTCCTCAGGTCTGATGATAATCACCAAGAATCATAAGAACTGGAGTCTAAGTGACTGGGCCTCTCCGAATCCCTATTTGCAACTGGTCAAATTGAACACGAGTGGGAATGTCTTTGCATTACTTAACATCTATCGAAATCCGAAAGGCATTGGGGATGACAATTTTTTTTTGGAGTTAGAACTCCTTTTGAATTTAATCTCAGACGCTTCTGACATCACTTCAATTTTTGTAGCTGGAGATTTAAATTTGCAGCTTTTACCTAATCATAATCTGAAATACAATCTCACTTGTCTAAGATTAAAGACCCTAATGAAAACTCGGAAATTGATCATGTGCAATGGCTCAATATCAGGCGATTTGGCACCAAAAAATACCTGGTGTAGAGGAAATGCATCCTCCATAATTGATTATGTTTTTGTGGACTCAATTACTTTCTACAGGGCAATTACCTTTCAAATTCTGCCGCAAACAAGTAGTGATCACAATGTCTTGAACCTAAAATGGAATGTCAAAATGAATGTGCCGCAAGCCAACCAAAAATTTGAACACATAGTGTTAACCAACAATGCCCGTTCACGATTGGTTTGGAATAGGAAGAACTTAGAAGCATACTGCGCAACAATTGAAGCAAACATACACAGTGACTATACAGTCCATCTTCACTTATTTGAAGTAGCCTACAAGAATAGAAAGCTTGATTTCGCAAAATCCAAGCATCAAAGCGATTTGATAATACAACAGAAAAAACCACACTAAAGAAAACCGAAAGGCAATTTACGTTCTAATTGTGTTGACAAATACCAGAAGGTAAAATCACTCAACTGTCAATACACCAATTGGCTAAAAGGTTATCGTTGTACCTTGTATCAAAGGATGGGGAATCCATGTTGCAAAATAGTAGGAACAAAAATACTGGTCAAATGTGGGCACTCCTCAACGACGCCCTGAATTCAACACAAAAGGCAGCTCAATAAATGGAGTAAGCGAAAATCAATGGATAATCACTTCACCAACATGTATCAGAAAGAGCTTGTGTCATCCAACTAATGTTGTTAGACAGAATTCCAACTATAGTGGGCTACAAATTGAAGAAGAGGATGTATTACTCTACATAAAAAGGCTCTCAAATTCACGTGCACCAGGGCCAGATGGTATGAGCAATTTCATGTTCAAACAAGCTCCGATACAATGGGCTAAGATCTTGACGTTGATTTTCAATCAAATCATTTATAATGCCTCAATCCCGGACTCATGGAAAAAGGCCATCATTATACCAATTTTCAAAAAAGGAGACCGCTCACTTCCAAAGAACTATAGGCCCATTTCACTATTAGATGCATCTGGTAAGTTATTCTCTAAATTCATTCTAAGAGACTTTAACAAATGGACACTTGAAGCAGATGTCAGAGATCCTTTCCAAACCGGATTCGTAGCGGGTATGGGAACGTCTATTAACTTGCTCATGTTAACAGCTATTATTGAGCATCACAAAGTAATTAAACAACCATTATACTTCATTTTCATAGATCTACGAGCCGCGTTTGACTCTGTGTCACGTGAACTATTAATCCAAAAACTAATTCGATCAAGATGTCCAAGTTATATCATACAATTAATAGAAGATCTGCATACTAATAACTCTATACAAATTCGACTCACAAATGAAGGCAAATTATCTCAACCTATCAAAACATTCCGTGGAGTGAGACAAGGCTGCACTCTAGCATCAGCACTCTTTAATTTTTTTATTTCAGACATTGGTCAGTCGTTTGAAAACATCTTCATTGATTCTCCAAAATTAAAGATAAGGCTATTCCTTTCTGATGTACGAGATGATTTGGTGATTATGTCTAAAACACGAAGGGGATTACAAAGTCTTTGATGCAATCATTTACAATATACAAGCATTAATCATGAGAAAACCAAGGTGATGATCTTTAATGTCAATCATAAATCATCTAGAACAATGAGTAACTGGAACATCGAGGGAGAAACTCTCAAAATAGTAAACCACTATAATTATCTGGGCGCACAAATATTTTCAAAAGATCAAGTTATGACATACAAACAACAACAAAAAGACAAAGTGATCACTTTTATTCAGCAATCCAAATAATTATAAGAAATATGGAAAGTTTACTCTGGTCCCGGTCCTATCATTCTATAAACAAAAGTTACACCAATTTTGCTTTATTCATCAGATCAAGACCGGTTATGACCGACAAATTTTGGAACTCCTTGGAATCAAAGTATTGGCGCAGTGTTCTCCAGCTGCCATCATCAACGCCACTAGCCATCATCAGACATGAATTGGGACTCATCTCCCTACATTTCAGATACATATGGCTAATATAGCATTATTCCGGAAATGCTTACTGGCAGTGAAAGATACATCGGTCCTGGGCATACTGTCTGATTACATCTTTGGCTCCAATGATAGCTTCATACAAAAATGGCGAAACATAGTCATTGACACATTGGCTCTGATTGATGTTGCTCTATCCAGTTTACTTCAAAATCCGGATCATATCAAACGAGACTATTCGAAAGAGATTGGAATAACACCAGAGACAAATGCACTAAGTATTGTGATTATGATTCGACAACCTTCACAAACAAAAAGCATTCGTACCAGACGCTATCTAATCAAATTTCCATCAATCAAATATCGGAATGAGTTATTACGGCTAAGATTCAACATATGGCCAACGAGACAAGTGTTGGCCCGTCGCAATCTCATCAATAAAGAACAAGCGTTCTGCAGATTTTGTCGACAACAAGATACCATTGAACATTGAGACATCTGCTCACCGAATGTGAATTTCTTCTACAATTTCGTGTTAAATATTTCAGACATCTAACTGAGCCATTTGGGGTCACTACATCTGATGTACTATGGAGAACTATATACTCTGGGATATCAGTAGCTGTGTCAATTGGGGCAATGGCCTTTCTAGAGGAACTGAAGCTTGAACAAAATCAAGTGGAGCAATAACATGATCATCACAGTACTAAACAAAAGACAGACCTATCAGAAGTTTGACCCCTTGCCAAAAAAAGATTATGCTTAAAAGATATGTATACATTGTTAAAATGATTTTCAAAAAA
>CM030325.1:1016588008-1016650899 GCA_002915635.3 Ambystoma mexicanum
GTGGTCACAACAATTGTGATTCAAATGTTATTGGTATTCTTGACCACTGGATTGATAACTGCCGCTGTCTGGCAAGCTTACTGTGCTTTGCATGTGCGCGCAACACCAATACTAATATTTCCCTCACCCCAGCTGCCAGGAGCACTGTGTCAGTTAGTACGGATAGTCCAAAAGGAAAGGTAAGAAGAAGCAAACATAGTGTTTCCACCGATGTAAATGGGGTTGACACATATCTTACCATATCATATCATAT
This sequence comes from Ambystoma mexicanum, assembly GCA_002915635.3. Lineage (NCBI taxonomy): Eukaryota > Metazoa > Chordata > Amphibia > Caudata > Ambystomatidae > Ambystoma > Ambystoma mexicanum. The sequence continues at coordinate 1,016,588,262 of CM030325.1, forward strand.
CGAGTCCGCACACGTCTCAAACAACATGTGGTATAAACACATGTTTAAAATTGGTAAAGATACAACAAAGGACAGCTGTTACTTTTGTTTATTGATTCCGTATGCCATGAGTGCCTCCCGAACATTTGTTGCCCCACCCACAGCACGGTGCCTCCTGTATTTAACACTGTTTCAGACACGAGGACGGTTCCAAGGTAAAACAGCAACACTTAGATGGAAATCAAGGTCAACCTACCCATACGAAGATAACTTCATCAAAACACTACCTATGTTTGACAACTATTGGCAGTTCACAGAAGGACTGCAGTACATTACAGAAGGACCAGAACAAGGGGAGACAAAAGAAGTGACACCAAACTACCTGCCATGAAAGTAGAGCGCAAGAGAGATAGGAGGAGAACCTGGATGCTAGGAAAGATCGCTGATACTGATTTTCGGCAAGGTGTACACGAAGAATGGATGGGTGGATGGAGTAATAGGGAGCAAGATACTGACATTGGCAAAGGCTCCAGTAGTGACGGTGCAAGAGGAAAATGACAAATGCTATAAGGAGTGGGCAAAGAGTGCAGGCCTGCTCACCTGGTTGTATAAGGAAGAGGAGCCATTAACTATAATTCCTGTGGCGGCCACCACGCTATGTTACCAATCTTGATGAAGAGATTGCTGCAGGAGTAAACAAAGGATGGAAAAGAATAGTAAAGCTTCCTGAGGGGCGCACAGGAACAGGAGTACTAATGTATCATTATTGGGCCTGTGGGGCAAAAGAATATCACAAGCCTACCACAAGACTGGGGAGGAGTATGTACCCTGGTACACGTCAATGTACCCTACCTAGTAGTACCACAGAAACACATCAAAATGGAAGACTTCCCCAAAATGGATGAAGGGAACAGGAGAAAGAAAAGGTCACTGGGACAATCTGGCCGCACATCCCATGTTGACACTCCACTAGACAAAACACTGGCGGGAGTAAAAAGACAAGGCGAACCTCTCACCGGAAACTACCTCCAAGGCAAATCAGAAACAGCCATCAGCGAAATTCCAGCACCTTAAAGACTGTTCAGTAGAATGGCTATGTTCATCTCGTTGATAATGCATCCAGGGATACAAGCATATGCGAATGCGAAACGGCTGCAGATAACCAGGTGGGAGCTGATGATGACAATAAACTCCATGGTGAATGGATTCAACACCATGAAAGAAGATCTCAAAGCTATACAGATGGTGGCCTTACAGAACAGATTTGTGTTGGATCTCCTCACTGCAATGGAAGGAGGAGTTTGCGCAAAGATTGGGAGTTCCTGCTGCACATTCAACCCCGTGAATGATGAAGAAAATGGCACACGACCAGAAGCCGTATCGCAATTATCAAAGATGCACACGAAGATGGAGGAAGAAGCTTATGGAACAAAAAAGGATAGAAGCTGGTTCTCGTACCTCTGGTCATGGATGCCATCATGGCTAGCAGACGGCCTCAAGGTGTTAGCAGGATGTATAATACTGGGACTGGCATTGTTTCTGGGAATAAGATTATGGATGGCAAGATCAAAACGGACGCCAGAAGAAATGATTGGAATGCATGTCCTTATGCCTGCTGACGAAGAATTACACAAGGACATGATCATCAAGGAAATGAAAGTCTACGCCAGCAGATAATGGAAGCAGACTTGTGCCCATCATCAATAAAAGTTGAAAATCCATGAAATCCGAAGACATATGTTGGGAAATAGGTTTATTGTAAACCCGGTTGTGGATGTGTATACATGTATTGGTCCTTCGAAGATCATGTTAACCACTACGGGCATCTGGCAGGAATAACGAAGGTGTGGCGCTTACGAGACGATAAAAGAGTGGATAATTTTCTGGTTCACAAGTCGACCAGAGGGGAGACTGAAGAGGATAAATGGGAGTGTCCCTTCCCTCAAGCCATCCCTAAAATTTGGAAGATGACGTCACAGCCAAAGAACAACCAGCCACATGAGTTTGCACTTCTGCCCACTGCCCCGAATGCCAACACACACCGTGACCATGCTCCATCTCCGAAACCAGACCGCATCGCACACAAGATACGAGGCAGGAACCAAGACGGAGCTGGGACTGATCGCATGAACCAGCTCGACTAAACGGTTCGCAACTTAAGCTGCCATCGTTAGAGATGTCATGACGACATAGCCACGACAGACAGAAAACACATGTGCTGGCGCACACCTGGATCATTCACGCACCAAACCACTTGAAGAACATATTCAGAGATATGACTTAGCGGACCACGCACACTCATTATTATTTTCCACATAGGCCAGCAACCGCATCGCAGAAACGCAAGAAGCCAGAAGAGTTTGTGTATATTATTGCAGAGGATTCATGCTACTCAGCCTGAGAACAAGACCCTATAGATCGACCGATGCACAAGGAATCACACTACGCACCACACCTCCTTGCCCTATGGACATTATGCCGTGACATACAGCCCAAGATGAAGTAGGCCTCAGAGCAAAGCCGGCAGGCCAGAAGCGGCTAATAGAAACTACAGCGCTACAAGATGCTGAGCATGCTGAACAGCCCATGGCTTGAGCCCCCGCAGCCAAGTTTGCAATGTTGCAATCCACATTCTGCACTCTCCAAGCCAAGGTGACACCCATCACCGTCGTGATTATCCGAAGCAAAATGCAAATTAAATCCCTGTAATTCTGCCTCAGCCACGGACTCCCAACACGTGACCAGGCCGACCTGATACAATGCCAATTCTTGAAAACTGAAGAAGCACTGGTGTCCCATGTCTGGGACCCCTCTTGAAACAAAGTCGTAACAACTCAAACACAGGCGGCGATGGGAAAGGAGCGCTCTAATGGCAGTAGCAGAACCTTTCCATTATTTTTTATCACTGACGCATAGTCAAACATTGTTGCCAGCACCAGGTACATTGCGGGCTGGGAACGACGATGGTCCCAGGTTTGGGGGCTCTCTGATAGACCAATCAGGACACGGGGGGCTAACCACTGATGACAATACCACATAACCAATCACCAACTTTCTCCGTGTATCATTTTTGGAGTAACAATTTCTAGGGAGGAACCAAGCATACCACCTGACCTCTGATCCACCAACAACCCTTTTCACTATATGGTCCTATACTGAACCTACCACTCGGGGAACCAACTCAGAGTGGCGATGGGTTTTGGGATGAGCTTTTCACAGGTGACGCAAACTGTTACGTCACGCAGGTAGAAAATGGGCCTGCGAGCCCGACTCGGATGAGAAGTTGCCTGGAACCTACGCTCCATGAATTTGTCCCTCCTCGTTTCTTCTAATAAACAGCAGTAACTAATTGCTCTTGTGCGGCCCTTCGACTTCTTTGAGACGCGGAAGGAGTTAGGGCCTTCCGAGAACTGGAGGTCCGCAGACCACAGGTGAGACTCTGCCGACCACCAGAAATTACCCTAACACTATCACCCCCCTTTGCCAACTTTCAGGGATTGTGTTATCTTGAACAATGACCAGAGCAAGATTGTGAAGCAAGGGTGCCCATAGGTTCACATTTTACCCATATAAGTCAGAAGGAAGAAACTCCGGCCTTGGGACCTGTTGGGTCTTTGGGTTGTGATGGTTTTAACAGCATCAGCATAGGAAAAAGGGAGCATATGGCTGGCTAATTCCTTGTCAAATCAAGCAGGGTGTGTTAAACTAAAAACTGGGTTATTTGAGAAGATGGCGCTATAGTGAGCTCCAATCGGCTCCATTAGCATTGGGCCGTAAGTGTCATTGTATTGCGAGCAAATGTAAATGGGAGTGTCTCTACTGCCAGAGACTGCTATGGAACCAAACCATGTTTGCTGCACATATTTTACAGTTCTTTTTTTGTTGCAAGATTTGGGGGAGTCCTCCCACTCCCTCTTACCAGTCCCTAACACATCCCTCCACCCTTTGTCCAAACATACCTTTTGCAGCAAAATAATTCTAGAACATTGTCGGTGAACAATGATCAGTAAAAAGACTGTGTTCCCTAATCCCGGATTTCCAATTTGGACCATATTGTGTGATCCTGGGAAAGCCACTGTCCTTTCCTGTGAATCATTTACCTTATGTAAAAAAAGTGGAAAGGCCATGCAATCAGGCAGTTACCACAGTCGTAAGCAATGCATGCAAACTAAAAAAAAACACACATGTGTTTTTTGTAACCATGAGGGCCCTTGTTGGTATAGGGTAGTGTAAGACTGGTAGGGGGTGTCGGTACTTCTGCTCTCTATATGGTAGAGGAGAGTCACAGAGGAACCCAGCCAAGATTCTCTATTGGGTAGCAATGGATGAGCAATCAAGGCCTAGCTTTTCAGGAGGTGATGCAGGCTGGTTCTTAAGTACAGTGTAGTCCCCGAACCCCCACAAAGGAATGTCCACACACTGTATTACTGAAAACACAGTCTTTATATAATTAATAGTCAAAGGTATGTACACGATCACAATAACGCACTTTGTACTCGGAAGTCAATAATGATAAATATATACAATTCTAAAGTGGCACCACCAATGTTATCAAATCTCATTAAAGTGCATCAACTGTACGGTTAAAATGTCACACAGATCAATAACGAGGAAACCAGCAATAGAGATAGGCAGGAACGTAAGATGGTTGAATGCTGAATAGGCAGAATGCTGGCCCCGTTACCTAGACACAGTTCTGTGTTGAGATGCCCCCACCTGGGCAACCTGTAAATAAAGATATATAACACAAGCCCAGTCCATGTAATGTTCAATAGTCTTATGTCCTCCTATTAAGGTTTTACCCCCCCCCCCAATGTACCTGGTGGAGTAGAGTTCTCTGCAGATGCGTCGAACGATCCTTCTTGAGCGCCTCCCTTTAAAGCAGGAGCCCAGATCGTCGAGAGGTGTTGGGGGAACTTGGCGTTCGGTGTCGGGAATCGACAGCCCTTCTTGAGTGCCCTCCCTTTAAGGCAGGAGTCACGGGTCGTCGAACGTCCGTCGGTGAACAGGTTGAACTACGGCAGTGAAGTGGCCGCTTCGTTCCTAGCGGTGCTCGTCAAGGACAGAGCGTTGGCGTCTTGCAAGGAAGAGGCGTGCGGGGCACCTCGGTGATGATAGTTCTGGACCGCAAAGAGATGAGGAAGAACTGTGGCCCAGCAAGGGCGTCGAGTCGTCTGCGTCTCTGAGGTCTTTAGGTGGCAGGAAACCCACCGGTGGATGTTACTCGGCGCGTCGACGGTTGGGCCTTCTCCAGCGGGAGAAAAGCGGGTGACGATGCAGACGAGAGCGTCCGATGATCAATTGAAGTTCTTAGGCAAAACGGGAGCACGGCGTCTCCGGTCGGCGACGGCGGTCGGAGACAGTGGCGGACAACAGTCCAAGTGCTTCTCCTTGAGGTTCCGCAGCAGTTCCCGTCTCAGGTCGGCAGTCTGTCGTTGGTCTGTCTACCAGGGAGCATTGGCAAAGATCAGCTGTGCACGATGGTCCCTCGTAGCTCGGGAAGAGGGCGCCTTACCAGGTCCTCTCTGGGTCAATCCTTGGAGGCACAGCAGCTTTCAGATTGTGAAGGAGAGCAACAGCAATTCTTCTCGTCCAGCAGGGCTTCAAGGTCAAGCTTCAGTTACTCCAGTTACTCGTCGTAGTGGACTTCAGCTTCTGAACACGATTCCTAGCAGTGAGAGGTCCCCAGATATACTGTTGATCTCCCATTCATTCCGCTGGGTCACACTCAAGCATCCAATCACAACTAGGGCATTCATGCAGGCAGGCAGCCAATCAGGCACACGAGGTATTCAGGCCATTCACTTCTCTCCAGACACTCACAACAAGTTATGTGTATTGGGACAAGTACCGAGCCATTCAACACTCCAAGCTGCATTCATACCGGTTTCGGGCAGGGCTGTCTCAGTCATTGTGTCAACCACCAGATACTAGACATCCACAACACAGAAGTGCATATTCGTCACACACTCCATTCACCCAGGTCCCACCCACAGGAGGTACCACAACATACAGTCACCGGGAAGGCTCCAGTAGTCTAGCCGGGCTTCACAACAACACCATATATGGAACTTCCACCCAACAGCCAGTCAGGGGGAAGGGACAGAGTCAGGGCTTCCCAGGACTTTGGGAAAACAAGGTAACAGGCGATGGAAGGCAAGAGGCCATGGGGGCCATCTTGTCTCCATCAGGAATCTACCGATTCCAATGACAGGGCCTGGCATCCCAAAATGGAGGACGCTCAGAGCACCTGTCAATTCAGCATGGAGCTGCCACCAGCCCATACCCTGCTCTGTGGGCCACCCCAGGTGCCCAAAAACATACACTAGGGCACAGGTTGCTACCCCTACCCATGGGTGCCATAAGGGTATCCCACGGGTCTGTTCACCAAACCAAAAGAGAGAGAGCTGCACGCCAGGAGTCCCACATGAACTCCTGCGCGGAAAACACAACAGAACACACGATAAAAAGCAGTAAAGGACAAGGATACGGAGGCCCTGTCCCTCCGATGCATTTCCAGCATCACAGTCGCCCCCCCCAGACTGAGGTGGAGGGTGCCTAATCTCCCACGGGATAGACACCCTCATCCAGACGGTCAACATACCTTCTGGAAAGGCCATCTGCATTATCGTGACTCTTCCCTGGTCTGTTGCTCTATGGTGAAGTCTAGCCCTTGCAGGCTAATGGACCACCTGAGCAATTTCGGGTTCTCACCCTTCATCTGCATAAGCCACTTCAGGGGCTTATGATCTGTTTGGACCTTGAAGGTAGACCCCGTAAGGTAGGGCCTAAAACGCCTAAGGCTCCAAACTATACTAAAACATTCCTTTTCAACAGTAAGCCCACCTAAGTTCTCTACCCTTGAGTTGTCTACTGATGAATATGATAGGATGTTCTCTCCCTTTGTCATCTAACTGGACAAGACAGCTCCAATTCCGGTGTCGCAGGCATCCGTCTGGACGATAAAGGGTCGGCTGTAGTCAGGCGCACACAACACAGGTGCCCTACACAGACTTTCTTTCAAGCCATCAAAGGCCCTCTGACAGTCTTCAGTCCAATTAACCTTCCTAGGCTGTTTGGGTGAAGTCAGAGCTGTCAGGGTGCAGCTATGGTTCCATAGTCCGCCATGAAATTGCGATAGTACCCAGTGAGGCCCAAAAAGGCTCTCACCTGGGTTTGAGTAGTGGGAGTCTCCCAGTCCTGTACATCCTGTACCTTACTGGGGAGAGGTTGGATTTGACCCCCTCCTACCTCATGACCAAGATACGTGACTTTCCCTGAGCTATCTGGCACTTGGTGGCCTTGATAGTGAAGTTAGCCCTTTTCAAGGCTGCAACACTCTATCCAGATGTGTCAAGTGCTCTTCCCAAGTGGAACTGTAGAGGCAATGTCGTCTAAATAAGCCACACAAAAGGCTTCCAGCCCACTGAGCGCATGGTTGACCAATCTCTGGAAGGTGGCAGGGGCATTCTTCAACCCAAAAGGCATGACCCTAAACTGGTAGAGTCCCTCTGGTGTTGAGAACGCCGTCTTTTCCTTGGCATGGTCCGTCAGAGCTATTTGCCAATAGCCTGAGGTAGGTCAAAGGTGCTCACAAATTTGGCAGCACCTATGGTGTCCACGAGCTCATCAGCCCTGGGCAATGGGTGCGCGTCAGTTTTTGGTGACGGCATTGACTCCTCGGTAGTCCACACAGAACCTCCAATCCTTGGTACCTGCCTGGAACTTGCCTTGGGGACAAGGACCACGGGACTGGACCAGGGACTGTTGAAGGTTCAATAACACCCAGATCCAACATCTTGGTGACCTCAGCCTGGATGTGGTTCTTAACCGTATCTGACATTCGGTAGCTCCTGCTTTTGACAGGCACGCTGTCACCAGTGTCAATTTCGTGCTTACACCACGGTGTAAGGCCTGGCATCAGCGAAAACAGAGAGGCATACTGCTGGAGCAAAGTCCTGCAGGCCCTCTGCTGCTCGGTTGTCAAATCTGGAGAGAGCTGCACTCCCTCCACTGAGCCATCCTGAGGGCTGCTATGCAGCAAATCAGGAAGGGGCTCACTCTCATCCTCTTCTTGCTCTGAAGCTAGAAAAAGACATGAGACTTCTGCTCGCCTGTGGAAAGGCTTGAGCCTATTGACATGGAATACCTGAGGGGCTACCCCTGGGATTCGCATGTCAACCAGATAGTTGACCTCACCCATCTTGGAGATTATCCGGAAGGGTCCAGTCCATTTATCTGCCAATGGCCGAGGCTTGGTAGGCTCCATCACGAGGACCTCCTGTCCCGGAGTCCAATCCACTTGCGATGCTTTAAGGTCATGCCAGTATTTGTTCAATTCCTGGCTGGCCTTGAGATTCGCTGTTGCTTGACCCATCATCTGTGTCATCCTCCGCCTGAGGCCTAACACATAGTCCCCCACTTGCTTGGCGGGACCTGGAGGGGTGGCTTCCAAACCTTCTCTGATCAAGGCAAGGGGCCCCTCACGGGATGTCCAAAGAGTAACTCAAAGGGGCTGAAACCAACACCCTCTTGAGGTACCTCTCTGTAAGCAAACAGCAGGCATGGCAGGAGGAGATCCCATTTCCTCCTTAGGGGCTCTTCCAAAGCACCTAGCATGCCCTTGAGAGTTTTATTAAATCTCTCAACCAGACCATTGGTCTGGGGTGGTAAGAGGTGGAGAACTTGTAGGTTACCCCGCACTCTTTCCACATGGTTTTCATGTAACTAGACATGAAGTTGGATCCTCTGTCAGAGACAACCTCCTTGGGGAATCCAACACGGGTGAAAATGCCCAGGAGAGCCCTGGCAACCACCTTGGCAGTAACAGTCCGAAGGGGTATAGCCTCAGGGTACCTGGTGGCATGATCTACCAAAACCAGGATGAACCGATGTCCACCTGACGTGGGAGGGTCAAGGGGACCGACAATGTTGATGCCCACCCTCTCAAATGGTGTGCCAACCACTGGCAATGGCTGCAGTGGGGCAATGACACTGCCTCCAGTCTTGCCAGACAACTGACAAGTTGGGCAGGTCCTGCAGTGGGACTCCACTTCTACTCCCATCCGAGGCCAGTAGAAATGGGCAGAGAGCCTCTGCTTAGTCTTCTTGGTACCAAGATGACCAGCCAAGGGCACCTCATGCGCCAACTGCAGTAGGAAGGGCCTGTAAACCTGGGGTACCACCAACCTCTTGAGGGCACCAGGTTCAGGCTTAGTGGGCTCACTAACAAGGAGATCACCCTCCCAATAAATCCGGAATGTCCTAGGCACTTCTCCTTGTGCCTGGGACAGGGCTGTTTCCTCAGACCCTCGAGAGAGGGACACTCTCTCTGTCCTTTACAGAAGTCTGCCCGGGAGGGTCCCCTTCAGCTAACAAGCATTGAAGATCAGGATGATCCTCCGGGTTGAGAACCTCTCCCACAGGAGAGTCTTCTGGCTCTTCTCCCACAGGAGTTGAGACGTGGTTTACCACTGGACCCAGCCCGTCCGAGCATGGATCCCAATGGGTGCGGTAGGAACATCAGGAAGAGAAGGAGCTCCCTCCACAGAGGTGGCCTTCTTTCTCTTCCTTCGTCTTGCCTTAGGCCGCGCCTTCGGCTCGGGTACCTGACTCACAGCCAGACCCGGTGTCACCTGTGATCTAGTGACAGCTGCAGCAGTCATGGGAAGACCATCCGCGATCAACCCAACTCTACTAGATCGTTACCTAACAGAATGTTAGCAGGGACATTGTCCTGAACCAGGACAGGAAGCTTTGCTGTCTTGTCTCCAATTACGAGTGTGACTCGGGCATACAGGCGATAATTTGGGAGGCCCACCAGCTAACCTGGTGGTTCTCAGAGGAGCACCTACATAGTCCTCTGGCTTGAGCAGGGTCCTGTCCACCACTGTCATGCTTGCCCCAGTGTCTCTCAAACCAGTAGAAGGCTGGCCATTCAGGAGGACACTTCTCAAAAATCTACGGGTGTTCTGTGGGATAGTCGCCAGTACTTCTGCGTACTGGTCCCAGGCCCCAAGGGACACTAAGGAAATCTCTACGGGAGCACCAAATGTGATCCCTGTAGAGGAGGGGAGGACAGTGGCCTCCACCTCAGACATGGGTAAGGGTAGGTCAGGCTGACAGCCTGTACTCCAGTGCCTTACCTTTACACTTGGAGTCACCCCTTTTGTGATCCAGAGCCCCACAGTCCCAACAAGTGCCGGGAGTGCGGGGTACGGTACTGGAACCACGTGAGCCTGCTCTGCAGCAGGTGGACCACTACTCTTATTCCCACGCACAGATGACTTATCCCCACTAGATTTTTGGGTCTTAGGAGAGGAGAATTTTAGGTTTATTCGACTGTGACTGCTTTTGGGACTCCTCAGCTTTCTGAGAGGCCCCTTTTCTTTGTCCTTGTCCTTCCCACTGGAGTCCTTAGGGACACCCGGTGGGAGACCCACTTGTCAGCCAACCTAGCCAGCTTAAAGGGATCCAAAATGTTCTGGTCAGCAACATACTGACGCAGCTCCGGTGAACAGGCTTCAGAAAAATGCTCAAAAACAACAGGTGGGACAATTCAACAAAGGTTTTCACCTTGTAACCATCGATCCACCCCATCATATTCATGTGCGCAGCACTCACCCAGTCAACCGAAGACACATTCTCTCTTTTCTTAAAATCCCTGAACCTTTTAAGGTATTGGGTAGGTGTCTTGCCAAACTTGGCAATCAAAGCAGATTTCATACACTCATACTGACCCCTTTCTTCCGCACTCAGCTTCAGAATACAGTCATATCCAGTTTGAGGCACTCTGCTTAGCAAACACTTAGCCCAATCTCTTTTTTCAACATCATGAATTGCACAAGCCATTTCAAACGCTTCAATCCATTGGAGGATATCAGAACCCTCCAGAAATACACCACCCGAATCCTTCATAAATTTAGTTGCTGGGGACCTGGCACTCTCACTGGGTTTCGCTGAAGTCTCCACTCTAGCTTTCTCTTGCTGGATTCTCTGACATTCAGTGTCCTGGTTCTTGAGTTCAAGGTCCTTATTTTTGAGTTTAAGATCCCTATTCTTGAGCTCCACTTGTTGAGCCAACTCCTCCTTCTTAAGCTCAGCATCTATTTCCAACTTGCGATATTCAAAGGCCAATTTCATCCTTAATAACTCAAGCTCCAAGGAATTGCTGGGGTTCGGAACAGAGGCAGCAGGAATGGTGGCATTCCCAGAAACAGATTCAGTAGAAACCCCAGAGGCAGAGTCCTCATGGGTTGCATTCCCCCCCTCATCAAGAGTTTCACCATCGGTCTGGTAGTCCACCAGGGCAGCTATCAGCTCAGCCCTAGACTTATCCACAAAGTCTAACTCCCTGGCTTCACAAGCACTCTGGAGAGCCTCTAAGCTCATCCGAGTCAATTTACCATTCGCAATAGACTCCATTGCATGTTATGCAGTTATTTTGTACACACCCAAACCTTAATCTAATAAAGTGCGGATATTTTGTAAGTGGCACGGTTATACACTGATTCTTAAAACCATAAGTATCACACCGCTGCCACCAGCGTAAAGAATGGTAGGGGGTGTATGTACTTCCGCTCTCTATATGGTAGAGGAGAGGCACAGAGGACCCCAGCCAAGATTCTCTATTGGGTAACAATGGACGAGCAATCAAGGCCTAGCTTCTCAGGAGGTGATGCAGGCTGGTTCTTAAGTACAGTGTATCCCCAAGCCCCCACAAAGGAATGTCCACACACTGTATTACTGAAAACACAGCCTTTATATAATTAATATTCAAAGGTATGTACACGATCACAATAACTCACTTTGTACTCGGAAGTCAATAATGATAAATATATACAATTCTAAAGTGGTACCACCAATGTTATCAAATCTCATTAAAGTGCCTCAACTGTACGGTTAAAATGTCACACAGATCAATAACGAGGAAACCAGCAATAGAGATAGGAAGGAACGCAAGATGGTTGAAACAATAGGCAGAATGCTGAACCCTGCCGCTAGGCACAGTTCTGTGTGGAGATCCCCCCACCTGGGCACCTGTAAAATAAACATATAGAGCACAAGCCCAGTCCATATATTGTTCAATAGTCTTATTTCCTCTTATTAAGGTTTTACCCCCCCAATGAACCTGGTGGAGAAGAGTTCTCCGAAGATGCGTCGACCAATCCTTCTTGGTGACTCCCTTTAAAGCAGGAGCCACGGATCGTCGAGAGGCGTCGAGGAACTCGGCGTTCGGTGTCGGGGAATCGACGGCCATTCCTGAGTGCCTCCCTTTAAGGCAGGAGTCACGGGTCGTCGAACGTCCGACGGCAAACAGGTTGACCTACGGCAGTGAAGTGGCCGCTTCATTCCTAGCGCTGCTCGTTGACAATAGAGCGTTGGCGTCCTGCAAGGAAGAGGCGTGCGGGGCACCTCGGTGACGATAGTTCTGGACCGCAAAGAGATGAGGAAGAACTGTGGCCCAGCAAAGGCGTCCAGTCGTTGGCGTCTCTGTGGTCTTTAGGTGGCGGGAAACCCACCGGTGGATGCTCCTCTGTGTGTCGATGGTCGGGCCTCTCCAGCGGGAGAAAAGCGGGTGACGATGCAGACGAGAGCGTCCCATGATCAATTGAAGTTCTTAGGCAAAACGGGAGCGCGGCGGCTCCGGTCGGCGACGGCGGTCGTCGACAGTGGCGGACAACAGTCGAGTGCTTCTCCTTGAGATTCCGCAGCAGTCCCCGTCTCGAGTCGGCAGCCTGTCGTAGGTCTGTCTACCAGGGAACTTTGGCAAAGATCAGCTGTGCACGATGGTCCCTCGTAGCTCGGGAAGAGGGCGCCTTACCAGGTCCTCTCTGGGTCAGTCCTTGGAGGCACAGCAGCTTTCAGATTGTGAAGGAGAGCAACAGCAATTCATCTCGTCCAGCAGGGCTTCAAGGTCAAGCTTCAGTTACTCCAGTTACTCGTCGTTGTGGACTTCAGCTTCTGAACACGATTCCTAGCAGTGAGACGTCCCCAGATATACTGTTGATCTCCCATTAATTCCGCTGGGTCATACTCAAGCATCCAATCACGGCAAAGGGCATTCATGCTGGCAGGCAGCCAATCAGGCACACGAGTTATTCAGGCCATTCACTTCTCTCCAGACTCTCACAACAAGTTATGTGTATTGGGACAAGTACCGAGCCATTCAACAATCCAAGCTGCATTCATACCGGTTTCGGGCAAGGCTGTCTCAGTCATTGTTTCAACCACCAGATACTAGACATCCACAACACAGAATGCATATTCGATCACACACTCTATTCACCCAGGTCCCACCACAGGAGGTACCCACAACATACATCACCGGGAAGGCTCCAGCTAGTCTGGCCGGGCCTTCACAACAACACCATATATGGCATTTACACCCAACAGCCAGTCAGGGGAAAGGGACAGAGTCAGGGCTTCCCAGGACTTTGGGAAAACAAGGTAATGGGTAATAGAAAGCAAGAGGCCACAGGGGCCATCTGGTTTTCCATCAGGAATCAACGGATCCCAATGGCAGGGCCGGGGTATCCCAAAATGGAGGATACTCCGCGCACCTGTCAAATTCAGCATGGAGCTGCCACCAGCCCCTACCCTGCTCTGCGAGCCACCCACAGGTGCCCAAAAACATACACTAGGGACACAGGGTTGCACCCCCACCCCATGGGTGCCATAAGAGTATCCCACGGGTCCGTTCACCAAACCAAAAGAGAGAGAGCTGCACCGCCAGGAGTCCCCACCTGAACTCCTGCGCGGAAAACACGACAGAACACACGATAAAAAGCAGTAAAGGACAAGGATACAGAGGCCCTGTCCCTCCGATGCATTTCCAGTATCACAGGTAGCTCTTCCGATCCCCGGTGGAGTTAGAGTCTAAATTCCTGCTTGTCCGACTCAGCCCTTCTTGTATTGTCGGTCAGCGCTTTTAATGCCAGTACAGTTGTCAATAACAGAAATTGACACAGCGCTTAGAGGCAGAGGGGAACTGGCTTGAGGTGCTCCAAGGCACTGGGATATTGGTATGTCAGGTGACGGTCCGCAGGTATGATACAGGTATAATCTGTCATTCGACGAGCAATATTGTCAGTATAAGCACATCTAATGCTATATAAATAACCCCCTCCGCCCCCCCACGTCCCCCTCCAAGCCAGGCAACCGACCCACCACCTACTTCCGGCAACCGACCCACCACCTACTTCCGGACACAAGATAATAAGAAATGTACAGATCATGGTTTACATACTAACCAATTAAAACCTGTCAGTGTGAGAAGCGAGGGGGTCGCGTACCATGATACTCGGGGGCAAATGCAGCTCGCCTGCCTGTTACTGAGATTAATTAGCTATGCTCAGAAAAAAAAGCACACGTTGGAAAGGACTTCACCCCTGAGAGAGCGCAAGAGCAGAGGCGAGAAACAGGAGTCTGCCTCATGCAAATATGTGGGCGTCCATTGTACGGTGTTGGATGTGTCTGCTGTGACCTGCACACCAAAGAATTCATCAACGCCCCTGTTAATGTGGCGCCTCCAAAAGTGAAGCCAAGTAGTGAAGCCAAGGGAAGAGCGATGAATGTGCTGCCTATGATCACACAGGATGTCTGCCTTGTGGAGTACATGCAACACCACCACCCCAAACATGGAGGGTCCAGCAAGGGTACATCTTTCAGGTGCCCCTCTTCACCCTTAACACTGCCTTACCCGGCACCCTAATCTACTCTTTCTGTTTCTGTTTTCAGATGACACTCAACTCTTCGTGCATACTCTCTGTTCAACTCTGATCTGTATTTGCAACTGTCTCTCTGTTATCCTCCACTGGATGGCGTTTCAGAATTCCTCAAAGCAGAAGTAATCCATCTCCCTGCCTCAACTCCCCCACTCACTCTTCTCCCCATGTCCTTTCAACCTGGTCTATTTATCCATCTGCCAGGGCTGACAGCTGCGCGGGTCCTCTTCGACCCCTGACCACAAGCTCAAGCAAGTCAACACTCCACTGCTTTGATTTATAAGAGTAATCCCTATACATTCAGCAAATTTCTCACCACCTCACCAATTGCCCCACAAACTGCTAAAACATCTTCCTTCGTTCTCAGTCAACATGTCGACACTGTACTGGCCTCCTTCTCTGCTTTTCAACACTCTCCCTTGCCCCTTTCGGCACAATCCTGCTGTACTGGCCTCCTTCTCTCCTTTCCTACCCTCTCCCTTGCCCCTTTCAGCACAGTCCTGCTGTACTGGCCTCCTTCTCTGCTTCTCCACCGTTTCCCTTGCCCCTTTCAGCACGGTTTTGCTGTACTGGCCTCCTTCTCTGCTTTCCCACCCTCTACCTTGCCCCTTTCAGCTCAGTCCTGCTGGACTGGCCTCCTTCTCTGCTTTCCCACCCTTTCCCTTGCCCCTTTCAGCACAGTCTTGCCGAACTGGCCTCCTTTCCCACCCTCTCCCTTGTTCAGCACAGTTCTGCCGTACGGGCCCCCGTCGCTGCTTTCCCACCCTCTCCCTGTCCCCTTTCAGCACAGTCCTGCCATACTGGCCTCCTTCTCTGCTTTCCCACCCTCTCTATTGCCCCTTTCACCACAGTCCGGCTGTACTGGCCTCCTTCTCTGCTTTCCCACCCTCTCCCTTGCCCCTTTCAGCACAGTCCTGCCGAACTGGCCTCTTTTTCTGCTTTCCCACCGTCTCCCTCGCTCAGCACAGTCCTGCCGTACTGGCCTCCGTCTCTGCTTTCCCACACTCTCCATATCCACTTTCAGCAAAGTCCTGCCATATTGGCCTCCTGTTCTGCTTTCCCACCCTCTCTCTTGCCCCTTTCAGTACGGTCCTGCTGTACTGGCCCTCTTCTCTGCTTTCCCACCCTCTCTATTGCTCCTTTCAGCACCATCGTGCTGTACTGGTCTCCCTCTCTGCTTTCCCACACTATTTCTTGACCCTTTCAGCACAGTCTTGCCATATTGGCCTCCTTCTCTGCTTTCCCACCTTCTCGCTTGCCCTTTTCAGCACAGTCCTGCCGTACTGGCCTCCTTCTCTGCTTTCCCACCTTCTCGCTTGCCCTTTTCAGCAAAGTCCTGCCGTACTGGCCACCTTCTCTGCTTTCCCACCTTCTCGCTTGCCCTTTTCAGCACAGTCCTGCCGTACTGGCCTCCTTATCTGCTTTCCCACCCTTTCGCTTGCCCCTTTCCGCATCGTCTTGCCGTACTGGCCTCCGTCTCTGCTTTGCCACCCTCTCGCTTACGCTTTACAGTCTTGCTGTACTGGCCTGATGTCCACAGGCTTAGAGCGCTCTATAAATGTACAAATAAATAAATAAATCCATAATGATATGTGTGGTTCAAACAGAGACTTGCAAACTTGTCAGAAGTGTGCATCTTGGACTGATTTTAGGAGAATCCTGAACTGCTGTCTGTCTGCATCTGGCTAAAACTGCCTTTTGGAGACCTTGTGCTGGTGCTACACTGAACATGCTGGCAGAATGAGGAATGAACATGCTGGCAGAATGAGCAAGGTGCTGCTGCTTCCAACCGTGCTCATCATGCCACTGTGCCACTGTGAAATCCAGTCACATAGAAACCAACCCAGATCTGCTGCCTGATCCGGGCACTAACATAAGACTGCTCCAGAGTCAACACAAGTAATGTGCATGTGCCATGAAGCCCTTCCCAAGAGAAAGAGCTGTCTCACTCAGGCCAGTCTGCTTGTCGGCCTGGCTGGGAAAGGCAGGCCCTATCAGCACAGCACACCCAGCCTGCTGCAAACCATTAACAGACACTGCCTCAGTAGAAGAGTATGTTCCGCTGTGACAACTGCCGTTTGCAGCCTCTCTGCCCATCCGGTCCCTTGATCAGCCAGGGGATTATTCATTCAGACAATTGGAACAGAAAGTAGCATCCGTTGGGAGAGGTCCATTAACACTGGGCAATAACTGGCTAGAAGAAGATAATGGAAACGAGCTATGATGTGGGACGCAGCGTAAACTAGAAACTATCTTCAAAGTTTGCAAGAGCATCTACCAGTGATATGGTATGTTACGTACACTTCTATAGCACAACCTTCACCAGCCGGGGCTTCATGGCGCTAAGGAGGTAAGGCTGTTGTAAAGGAGCAGCAGGGGCACTCTTAGGAGCTACCCCGATCACCAGCAAGAGGACACTTGGACTCCAACGAAATCCCTACCACAAGAACAGTAAGACTCAACTATAGGGCAAAGTTTACTGTCTGTATTATCAAAGTGACAGGGATCACACTAGAACTGCATGTTGTTACCAGTACTCTCGTCCTCCAAACGTGTGTCACACCGTTTTACCCATGAGCGACGGCCCAAAAACAAGTTGTGTCTTTCAACACCTATCAGGGAAGGGGATTGGTCAGTTTAGGAAAACTACATATATAATACATAGGGGTGAGTACAACCATTGGGTAGCCATGTCTGGTGGCTCCTCCTAGGACCAGCTCTAAATGTAACAAATACAAAGTTGCATGTTACCAGGGAAATTATTGGCCCCTGCAAAATAGAGTGCTAAACGTGCAAGGTAGCTAAGGATTGGACAGAACGTGTCTTCCCAGCCTTAGGACCTTGGACAGCTACCAGGCGGAGTGGAATTACCCAAGGCAAAGGGAGCGATCATGAAGGCACTGTATGTTCCCATCATGTGTCCATCTCTGGTCGCCTAAGCCCTGAGAGTGTACATCCAGCATTGAACCTGTGTAGCAATTCTATCTTCCACCTCGGATTTGATGGGAACAGCTTCCCTCCATCTGCCTCGAATGAATAGGCATGTCCTAGTCTTCCAGGTCACGTGTGTGTGGACCACGAAATGGAGCTCTCCTGCTTGTAACTATGAGGATTATAGGCTGTGTTCCTTGAAGGTGCTTATCGCCATGGTAGACTGGAAATGTTCTGTCTCGACTCATCCTTTGCTGAGATGTGCACCGTGTCTGTGCCGGAAGCTCTGCCTGTCTGTCTTTAGCTGAACCAGGAAGCTCTGCCTGTCTGTCTTTAGCTGAACCAGGCAGTCGCCCCTCCATGTATTCTGAAGTTCACCTTGCGTTCCCTATTCAATTTGTTGCACCTATGGCTTCCATCTTTGTTTCTATGGCTGTCCATATTAGTCGCAGTTAAGCATGTGCAAGATGATTGTATGTATTCTTGGCATCTTGCTGTTCCTGCATACATAGCAAAGGGTATATGTGTGTGGGTCAATCCTCTAATTCTTATGGCTCATTAGCGTCTGCTTTGTGTCTATCTGCAAATAAACTAAACGTATTTGTGTACCTTTGTGCATGGATGCCTATATGCTTCATGTCTAACACATCTATGTCATAGTGTCAGTGATGACATCAGCAGCTTTTCGTGGTGATAGTCAGCATTTTGAAGAGCTTGAAGTTGATGGAAAAAAGCAACAGGTTGCGCAAGAAGAATAGAGTTACAATAGTCCAATGATCCTGCTGTCAAAGAAGAAACCACCATTGGGTGAAGTGATGGGAGAAGGAAGGGTAGAACTGTATGCAGATGGATGGACCGGCCCACCACGCTGACCTGGGACTGCATGGACAGCCAGGTGTTAAGCTTAACCCCCAAATTCTTGACTACAACAGAAGGAACGGGCAGAGGACCAAGCTTGGTGGGCCAGAAGGCCGAAGAGCATATAGAGAGCTCATGAGGGAAGCCAAAGGTAAGAACCTTTGTCTTGTCACCATTGAGGTGAAGCCAATTATTGCCCATCCAAAGGTGACAGACAGGATCAACTGCTCAGCAGTGACAGGGGGGGAAAGATCGAACCACGGCAGGATCTGTGTGTCATTCGCATAGGAGTAACACCAAAACGCAAAAGAGTGAATCAGTTTAGCAAGGGGCTGAATACCGACATTAAGGAGAAGATGGGAAGGAGCAGAACCCTCTGGAACACTGCAGATCAGGGGCCTGGAGGATGAGATGAAAGGAGAAAGAGAGAGGGACTGAGAACAATCAGAGAGGAAGGACCAAAACCACTCTAGTACTGGGCCAGAGATACCTGCCATGGACAGCCTCTCAAGGAGGATGCTGTGGTCCACAGTGTCAAAAGCGGAGGAGAGGATGGCTTCAGGCACCAGTACCGCCCTGACCCACAATCCGGCCCCGATCATCAGTGGCAGACACCAGGACTGATTCAGTTCCCCGACCAAGTTGAAAGTCAGAAGGGTAGATGGTCCAAGAAATCAGAATTCTCAAGAAATGAACAGAGAGGAAGGGTAAGCAGAGCTTCCAGAAGTTTCATAGGATAGGAGAGCAGAGAAATAGGACGGCAATTAGAAGAAATTGAAGGGTCAAGATTAGGCTTTTTAGAAGGGGGATAATGAGTGCATGCTTAAGGGGTTCAGAAATGTATTAGTGAAAGGCAAGTTGACTCCAGTGGCAGCAAAAGTTGCAATGGCAGGGATATTGGTTATAGGATGCTGAGCGGAATCGGGTCAGCAGGAGAGGCCGATTTCATGCTAAGAGTGGCTCAAATAGTGCCTGCGTCATAGAAAACCATTAAAGCAGACGACAAATAGGACAATTGCCTATGGGCCAGGACATCGGCCAAGGGTACAGAAGGGTTCAGAGGGCTAGCAATCTTCTGCCTAATAATAGAAATGTTATCATAGAAGAAAGTGGAGTAACCTGGTTGATGGATGGGAGAGCAGAGAGAGACTGCACCACCCGGCAAAGTTCCTTCGGAGTGTTGACTGCAACTTCCAACTGGGAAGCAAAGTAGGAACACTTAGCTTGCAGAACAGCAACCTGATAATATGCAGTGGCTTTACGCAGTGCCAGGAGAGTGGAGGGGCAGTAAGAAGTGCAGCACTTATGCTCAGCTTGTCTCTGAGGCAAACGGTGGGTGCCCAGGGCCGCAGAGAACCGGACATGCTTGGAAGGTGTGCGGGAAGTCTGCCGTCAGGGGCCAACTTGGTATTAGTGCACTGACAATTATGTGCTAAATGGACATGGGGTCATTTGATAACTGGATATAATGTCCCACTGGGTTTTAAATTTAACTACAACATCTATTTTAAACATCACAAAAAAGTCCACAGAGTCTGCTGGCAACTAATGCTCCTGCGCAAGATGAAATCCTATCTGGTGCCCTCAGAATTCAAAGCCGCAGTTCAACACCTGCCATTGTGTACCTCGATGTGGGCACACAATCTGAGACCTATTTGCCTGTCATTCAAGGCAGTGTAAAGAGTCGTAGAGAGACCAATTGCCGGCATCAGAAAACTCAAGCATATCCCCCACACGATCATGGTGCCACGATGGCTGTCGATACCAGTATTACATATGAGCTTGTACCAAACCCAGCTGGAAAGCTCTTCATTTCCGGAGGCCAGCGCATTGAGACTATAATAAAGGTAAAAGGCGCTGTATAAATGGCAGCTACAATACAATTCCAGAATTCGCAACAACTCGAGATTAAAATAATATGGTATAAGGGAAAACCCAGGAAACAGGTGTTCTCTCCTGTCATGCACAAGTGTTGTGGACCAACTATCCAGCACACATCAAGACAGGTCAAACGCTCCTGCTGTTCAGGAAAGATCCGAAAGCCCCGCTATTCCGAGATTTTCACAGTAAGCGCCGTGAGGCATAGAGCGTCCCACAAGTCATACCTGCGACCAGGGTCGGACTGGGCCATCAGCCATTGGGCCTGTGGCTGGGCCGAAATCACTTGGAGGCGGGCGATGCCCTGGGGGCCGGTTTGGGTTTAATGACTATTTGTAACTTAAGTTACTTTAAGTAACATAAGTTACATTGCTTTGCGGCCTGCCGCAGATGCATTCATCATCTTAGAAGGGTAACACCAAAGCGTTACCTTTCTTGATGAATGGCTGCATGATCAGAGTAGCCCAGGGCAGCCCGACCGGCCAACCATGCGCAGAGTGCCCTGCAGGCAACCCTGAGCCAACTGCCAAGTCGGCAACACCATGGTGCCATGTGAGGACAAGTGTTACTATTTTACAAAACACTGGGAGCAGCCGGGCTGGGCGGGGCCAGGGCTGTCTCAGCCCGGCCCATTCCCAGTGAATTGTAAGTAACATGAGTCCTGAGCCTTCCACATTTGCAAGTTGCAAATTGCTTCAGTTCCTGGTGCATTACGGTTCTGGGGCTAGCGCTAGGGATGGAGGGGTGGACTGGGTGGGCCGATCCTGAGGCTGGGTGACGTGTGCTCACACTTTGCAATGTGCCATTTGGCTCAGCTGAGGAGGAGACTACTGCGGAAGGGGCTTGGAGAGGCAGCAGAGAGTGGATGCTCCTCGAGGCTCCAAGGTGACACCCGAAGGGCAAGGACCGCCTGAACGTGCATTGGTATCCATTTCACCAACATGGGTGACGAGCAAGAATGCGTGGAGCTCTCCGCGAAGCAAAGACGGGTGCCTCCTCTCCAAAACCTAAGATTGCACACAAGAAGCAGGGACTGCATGCACTCCCCTTCCTGAAAACTGGGAGGGGCGTGAGCATCACCCCAAGCGTGTACCCTGTTTAACCTCCATGGCTCCTTGATAAGAACATGTGAGTTAAGGCCGTGCCCTACTTTCTCATAGTGCTCTGAAACCTCCCTGTAAGCGCTATAGAACTTAAAGCACTTTAAAAGAAAGTTGTACTTGAATCTGAGCACACAGTGTATTTTCAAAACCCCTTCTTAACCTGGGGGGACAGGTCAAACTTCACTGACGTTTTTTGGTTGATCTGGACATCGCCTTCTACCACCCCTGCTTGAAATTGAGTTTTTCGTACAATACTTTCCGGGTGGCTGGTTTCTGAGGGGAGGTGGGCGGGGGCTGCTGTTACTGCGTAGTTGCCGCTTTTTGAATCTGGGATATAGCCCCCCCCTTTCACTTTCTTTATACACGGCTCCCAGGTATGTGTGTAAACCCGCCTTCCGTCCCTCCTCAACAATGAGCGTCCTGCCTGCCACGCTCTCTGTAGCCATGACTAGGGTGGGGCACACACAGGGGCTTTGTCTGGGCTCCTAGATGTGTTTTCAGGTTGGGGTCCCGGAAACTCGCTCTCGTACCATCCTGATTCCAAGGCTGCAAACGGCCTCTTGGTTATCTGGGGTTTGTGTACACAGGCCACGATTGTCCGATTTCGCTTTCCATTCATGTACTTGTTTGTGGTCCTGTGCTTATTATTGGGACACAAAACTGCAAGTACCAGAATGCAAAGTCACTTTGGTTCAACTGCTTACAAATCCAGGCGGCACCTTAGATGTGTGGTTTTACGACGTTACCCAGAAATGCCTTATCAAAGGCGTTACTGAGGGATGTGTAACCTGAGAGATGGCTCTGCTGTCTTGGGGCGTGACGGAGGGCCGTGTAACGTTAGAGATCACTGTGCTTTCTCAGGACATTGATGGCTGCGTAACCCAAGAGATCACTTTGATGCCTCAGGGAGTTACAGAGGGCAATGTAACCCGGGAGATCACTTTGATGCTTCAAGGAGTTACAGAGGGCAGTGTAACCCGAGAGATCACTTTGATGCCTCAGGGAGTTACAGAGGGCAGTGTAACCCGAGAGATCACTTGATGCCTCAGGGAGTTACAGAGGCAGTGTAACCCGAGAGATCACTTTGATGCCTCAGGAGTTACAGAGGGCAGTGTAACCGAGAGATCACTTTGATGCCTCAGGGAGTTACAGAGGGCAGTGTAACCCAAGAGATCACTTTTGATGTCTCAGGAATTACAGAGGGCAGTGTAACCTAACAGATCACTTGATGTCTCAGGGAGTTACAGATGGCAGTGTAACCGAGAGATCACTTTGATGCCTCAGGAGTTACAGAGGGCAGTGTAACCCGAGAGATCACTTCTGATGTTCTCAGGGAGTTACAGAGGGCAGTGAACCCAAGAGATCACTTTGCTGTCTCAGGAATTCAGATGGCTGTGAAACCTGACAGATCACTCTGCTGTCTTCAGACCCTTCATTGAAGGTTGTGAACCTGAGCGATCACTCTGCTGTACCTCACTGCCTCCTCCCATCACACACACCACCCATTCTTTCCTCCTCCCCCATCACACACCTACACCAGCTCTCTTCTTCCCATCACACACACAGATCCTTCTTTCCTCCTCTGCCACACATCACACCAGCTCCTTCTTCCCATCACACAACAGATCCTTCTTTCCTCCTGCCCCATCACACACCAAGCCCCTTCTTCCCACCTCCCCCAGTTTCTTCTTTTCCTCCTCCCCATCACACACAAGCCCCTTCTTTCCACCTCCCCGGGCTTCTTCTTTCCTCCTCGCATCACACACTAGCTTCTTCTTTCCTCCTCCCCGAGCTTCTTCTTTCCTCCTCGCATCACACACACAGCTTCTTCTTTCCTCCTCCCCCAGCTCTTCTCTTTCGACAACTTCGACAAATTCGACAACAAATGCCTCATGGAGGTTGATGCGACGGTCCAAGCTCAAAGAATTCCCATGAAGAGGTGCAGGAACTCGGTGAATATGGCCATGGGGATTAGCATGGCCATTGGCCGTCAATGGGTGGGCAAATGACCAAACAACACCCACAAGCTTTTTGTCCCTCCTCATTTACCATTCTCCCTATCTGTACTCTATTGCAATAGCTTGGGCTTAAAGCAGCACCTAATAGCCAAAACTAAAAATAAACTGTGAGCAATGTATGAAGACATTAGCCCTCATTACAAGTCAGGCGTTAAGGGTTTAACGGTGCCGTCGGCGCCGTTAACCCTTAACGCCTGATTCACACTTTAACGCCTGCTTTTTGCAGGCGTTAAAGTCCAAGGCGCTAAGCGACCTGGTGCTAATTACGGCACCGTAATTTACGGTGCCGTAATTGCGCCTTCCCCATCCCCATTATGCCCTATGGGGCAAAAATGGGAATGGGGAAGGGCAAATGGTGAATGGGGAATTACCGCCCCACTCACCTTGGAATGGGCGGTAATTCCGCCATCCACCATGTCGGACTCCGGCATGGACCATGGTGCTAATAGCACCATGGTCCAGCGCCGGAGTCGTAATGAGGCCCATTGTCTGCTAAATGGGGTGTAGATGGATTTGGGCAGGGCAGGCTATTGGGTCTTTAATACTGGCCTGAAGGCACAGGGGTATCACCACTTTGAAAGCAGAGCCATTCATGGCGTTCGGCCTCTATGTCTTTCAGTTCCTGAACCCTAAGGCGTTACTAACTGCTTACTATGTTCGGCCTCCATGTCTTTCAGTTCCTGAACCCTAAGGCGTTACTAACTGCTTACTCCCGCATGCCCTAACTAACACATTACCACTTACCTGAGCCACATACAGCCCCTACTGGGCATGTTTAGTAGCTCTGTGCGGCCATGCTAAATCTGCAGCCCACATGCGGCAGTGTTTGATATTTGCTCTAATTGTAGCACTCTGTCTCTTGCAGCATTTAAACAGTTACTACGACACATTCTGGCACAACGAGTAGACATGCCTTGAGTCTGGTTCTGCTAAATAAGTATTTAGCCATGTGATGAAGAACAAAAGGAATGTTATCACTTTCTCAAGTGTTTACACAAAAAATGACATGCAACAGACACATGAACCTTCCATAAGTAGCATTTTCTGTAAAGTCGTGTATTGAAGCGGTTCATGGATGATGGCTTGAGGGTGACTTTTTTTGAGGCGAGGGGTGGGCCATTTTTTGGATGTCCAGGCCTATTCTTTGTCCCAGTCCAACCCTCCCTGCGACACCAACTGCCAGACCCTCCATGCCTATTACTGTTTTGCTGTTAGTATACAGCACTCCATTGCTCCATAGTTTAGGTTTCTGCTTTACAAATACCTTACGTAGCACTAAAGGAAAAATGGTAAAGAAGGGACCAACGTGGCCAAAGATTATGTGACGCAAAGTACCGTATCCAGTACCGTATCCAGTACCGTATCCAGTGGTCACAGTGGGCAGGAGCAGTTGGGAGTGGCGCTCCCCTACTTTTGTTTTCCGTTTTTTCTGTTCCTATAGTTTCATTTTAAAAGTAAACCGTTCCAGAATGATTTCGTTTTATGAAAAAAGATTGTAGGAAGAAATTGAAACTTGCATTTCTGTACACTGCCCTGAACATTCCCTTAATCAGCAGGTGTGTTTATTTGGGTTTTGGATTACATGTGGGGCGTCGTGGCGATGGGGTTTGTGGGGAGCGTGGGCAGGTCAGCAGGGAACATAGTTCCACTCAGTGCCTTAAGTGGCACTACAAAATGTGCTGGGGCTCATCAAGGGGGCTTGGCCTAACTGTGGGGGTCCTGCTGGCCCATTAGGCCACGCCCCCTTGGCGAGCCCCGACTCAATGGGCTACTGGCACCCCTGCCAGGCAGCCTTTTGTAGAGATCAGCACCCTCTCCCCCTGGGGGAGAGGGTGGTGATCTCTGCATTTATTTTCTATAGGCTTGCCTGGCAGGAGACAGCGCCTCGCCTATTCAGCCTTAACGGTGGTGCTGCCCCTCGCCCGCTGGGTTGGGGCAGTGTCACCATTAAGGCTGAAAGGGTGAGGCCGCTCGAAGCTGAGGCTGTTTTCCTGGAGAATGAAACGCCCATGAGTTTCAGTCTTCAGGAAAATGGCCTCTGCTTCCAGTGGTGGCACCGGCCCACGGGCATCTCCTGCTTAAAGGCCATTATGGCTGAAAGGCATTTTTTTTTTTAAGCCTGAAGCTTTCGCACACGAGCGAGAGCTTCAAGCTTCAGAAAAAAAACTTTTTTGTGTAGTGGCTGGGGCTGCCAAGGGAGATTAATGGGCCCTGGCAGGGCCCCGCCTCAAAACGAAATTTCGGAGCCTTCCAGGGCCGAGCGCTGGCAGGCCCCAGCCCACTTAAAGCCCTAGTTCCACTACTTCTTTTGGTACACTTCGACCCAGGGGCGTTGCTCGGTCTGGAAAAGATCTGGGACTACGCTAAGTCAGGACTGTCGAGACTCGGGCTAGCTAGCCTTTTGGTTGTGGCCCCTGAGCTTCTATCCGGGGCTACAAACAAAAGATCTGGGGCTATAGCCCCCTGTTCCCCTCTGCCTAGCATCGCCTTTGCAAGTTCGACCTCGAACAGATCAAAAATTGGAGCCACTGTTTGTTGCCACTGTAGGTTCTCAGGATGAAACACTATTTGCGAGTAGAGCCTACATCCAATGCAATTAAAACCTGCTGCGCTGGGACTCTTAGTTTTGGCAATGAGGTGGCCTGTAGGTGCCACTTTCATTATGAAACTATTGCTTTGGATTACAAATATAAGGGAAATGCGAGGTTGCTTGTGGGTGTTGTTTGGTTGTTTACCCAGCCTGTGTCTGCCCATCGCAGTGGTTATTTACCCACCCTGTGACTGCCCAACGCAGTGCTAATCCTATGACCGTTCCAATCTGCTACCTACCTTCCCTGCCCAAAGCACATCCTCCTGGGATCTCTTTGAACTCGCTCCATCAAGCAGCAACAGGAATATGTCTCATGTTGGTGTCATTTTCAAGCAGTCTTCTGAGTGTTGTTGGTTTAGCTCAAGCTGGAAATGTGCTCAGGGTGTCATACAAATATCTTAACCAAGTCTGCCTTCAGCCACTTGATTATTATCCGGTCCTTGCACTGGAGTTCTGTTAAAAACAAGCATTTACCAAGCCAACAGAGTCACACATGCCAGGTAATTACATTGTTTTCCAGCGCTGATGCCATCCTATGGGCCTGCATTATCATTGCCCATCCCATGCCTACACACAATCTTAAACCGCTGAGTTAGCCAATGCCTTTTTTTATAGGAAAGAATGTCCATACCTTTGAAGACTGAGGTCAACTGTGACCTCTGGAATTTGCTGGTCATTCAGTGGCAAGATAATGGGAACCACTCAGCTGCCCACTTTGTGATGTCAGCCACACCCATGGCAGGTGTGAATATTACGAACCTAGGCTTTAGAACGTGGCTTTTATTATTCCAAGTTGACTTTGGCTGCTATATTGTGATCCAGCTGGTACCTTAAAGAATGCACTGAGAATGCTTATGTGAGAAAAGGCTGAGCTTGCACTCTACTGCAGTAATATAGTCCTTTCGGCTGTGGGTTGCCAACAGAGACGGACCCATCCCCGCCAACACCCGCCCTCCCGGTGTCATAATAAAAGTGTTGAGAATGGAGATGTGAGGGAGCCATATATTGCTCCGTTCGCAGCCTAGACCCTGAGGGCCGTCGCGATTATCTGCTCCTCCTTCAGGTGCGGGAGACCCTATTACATTTTTACAGGCAGGTCCATAAGTGCTGTAACTTGGCTGGCCGTAAAGTGCTGCCAGCCTGCTTTGCATGCGCCCAAGCATCTGCCCCCGACAGACGCCACCGTGGCACACTCGGCAGTTTTATCACACACCGTAAAATGAATTTCCCAGCTCGGATTTATAGATCTTCTGGCCTGTGTGCTCGCTATGCGCGTGGTGTTCCCTCGGTTGGAAAACAGCGGCACAACAGCAGGAATTATTCATGTGGAGAACTATTAAGTGATGGGACCTAGCTTGGCAGGAAGAAATGAAGGTAATGTGCTAAGGTTGTGTCTAGCGAAATCCAAGTTTTGATATCTTTTATTGGACTAACTGGAAATGCCACCCTGAGGTGGTGCAGTGTCTGGATCGCTGAGTTCTGCTGCCCCGAGAGGCCACGCCGCTCATGGTCGGTTATCATGGAAGCCCACATCGGAGTTCTCCAAGTAAGGCAGGCAATGTTCACCAAGAATACCAAAAATGGAAAGCATGAAATTGATCCAGTGGTGGGGGGGGGATGTGGCCAAGTTAGTTGGGGCTGGACTGCTCCCTTCGGGCGGTTTCAAGACTGGTTTGCGTATGGTATAGGGATGGGCGGACCATATCAAATCAGAATCAAACACATTTAAAAAATTGAGATGGTACACACTTTAAATGGTGCCACCGTTTGGAGCAGACATTGAAATGATTTGAAAAGATTTAAAGATATAAGAGCAGGCACGCCTCAACCCGCTAGACCCATGGACAGCTCCTTTCAGTACATTTACTTTTGATTTTAAGACACTTGGTTTCATTTCATTTAATGGTTAATTGATTTACTGAGGCTTGCATGCATATTTGAATCAATTCTTCCATATTCAAACGAATATGCACCTATGGTTCAAAATGGGTTGACCCTGGAGGCGATTTTAAAATCAGGTATTTTAAGGCTTGCCTTGTATGCACTAATGAGTCTGTTCTATAGCGATGCAAGTGATTCAAACCAATCTGAACCATTACTACAACGACTCGAGCCATGATTCGCGTCAAGCACTCCGGTATTGCAACGACTCGAGCCTTGGCGTCGAGCACTCCGTTATTGCATCGACTCGAGCCTTGATTCACGTCGAGCACTCCGTTATTGCAATGATTCGAGCCATGATTCGAGTCGAGCACTCTGTTATTGCAACGACTCAGGCCATGATCGAGTCGAGCCATTCTATAGCAATGCAACTGATTCAAACCAATCCGAACCATTATTACAACGACTCGAGCCATGACTCGAGTCGAGCACTCTGTTATTGCAGAGACTCGAGCCATGATCGAGTAGAGCACCTTAAGGCTTGACTATCCTGCTAGGAGAGTTTGCTTGGGTAATGGTGAAGAGGAGCTACACAAAAGGTGAATGAAAAGATACAACACAAGAAATCCAAGTGATAGAGAAGTGTTTCCACCAATCAATTCTGTTTTTCTATCAAGCTCTCGTCGTGAGGGAGGGGGAATGACCCGACCTAGGCCCCGATATAACTCTTCGTAGCGGTTGAAGCTTCACTACACAGATGACTCCTAAAACAGTTGAAAAAATATGATTGTTTTTTTATGCACATCGGACATGTTCCATTGGAAGGCTTTGGTTTACCAGCGAGGTCCCAATGGTTCAAGAATAATGGCAGGCAAACTACAGACTTGCGGAACTCACATCTCAAACTGATCCTCTTTTTGGATTTGGAAGTCTCACAAGATCTCATGAGATTTGCAACCAGACTAATATTGTAAGCTCAGTGTGTGGGCTTCAGTTGGCGGTCCAGTCCGAACTTTGCAGGTTCCTTGATTTAATGATGAAGGAGATTGGAAAGACCCCCGGTGCAAACGCACAAAAAAGTTCTATGTAAGGTTTGTTGTTCTTTAGAAAAGTTCCTTGAATGGTAGATTCAAATCACAAGTAGAAATTTCACATGGTCCATTCATGTCTTGGAAAGACTAGTTTATCGACAAAGGCAATTGTAGAGGTCTGATGCATTTCGGACCTGAGTCCTTCGGGGACCACACACTGCCTATCTTCGGACTTAATTCATTTATAGTAATGCTGTGTGTAAGATATGTCTGGTTGACCACACCAGCATGTTCAGTGTAAACCTAGTAAGCGTTCCAATCCATTTGAAACACAGAGGGCCTCATTACGACTTTGGCGGTAGCCATGTCCTAAAAAACGGGTCTGGATCCGGGTTCCCTGAATGGGGAATACCGGGCCATTCGAGTTTGGAGGGCCCTGGTAATTCCTCTTTAGGAAACCCAGACCCAGACCTTCCCCATTCCCACTTGAGCCCCATAGGGCTCATGGAAATTGGTGCAGGGAGCTAACAACGGGCCGATTACGACCGGCCCTTGTTTTACCAGGCGTCCTTACCGGGTCCGCGAGGGAACCTCGTAATCAGGCGGAATGGGTTTAACGGGTCCGCCTCCATTAGTGGCACCCGTTAACCATTCTGCCAGGGTCGCAATGAGGCCCAGAGTCTAGTATGGCGTAGTCCAGTTGGAACTTCCAATCTTCTCAAAGAGACTGTTTTTATTACTCGTTTCATTTGTTGAGAAAGTGCCATGTCGTGCAGCTGTGGCAGCGTAGGTTTGGCCTGGTTTTGTTGGTTTTCTATTGTTGCAGGGTTGTGGATAGCTCTCTATCTTGGTGCATTGAGTAGCCATATTTTACACACTTGCTGAAATGTCAGAGGGTCTTTTGTATTCTGCATTTCTTTTGGGACTGAGTTCCACAATGTTGCTATGAGGTTAGAGAAAGCAGTGTCTATGTACTTGTTTTTCTCATTTTGTCTCGATTCTAACAGTATGTCACTGCTTGATCGCAATGTCCTTCATGCTTGGTAGAGGGTGATTTTCTGAAGTCTGTCCATCTAGTGCTCTGTGTGTTATCGCATTGGTCATTTATATAGTGAAAATGTCTCCATGTGTATGTTCTCAGTGCTCTTTGTGGTTGGAATGGCCTCGGGGACCGAAAAGCAGACAAGGGAAACGTTCTAAGAGTATACTTTAAGATGAGTGTGTGCATTCTGTCAGGATTAGGACTTAGGAGGGCTGGCTAGGCTGCAATAAGCAACCCAAGCGGTCAGGTACGTGGGTTCTGTCGGTGGTCTAGACAGAGTGCTAGTGCAGGGGACACAATGTCTGCCAAGCTAGACCGAATTTGTCGTAGGTTGTCGCTGAATATTAATGGCAGCGGTGTTGAGGCACATCAGGGGTTTCAGAGCGGTAGGCTATGTGAGCAGCTAAATCGATTTTGACACAGCCGCAGCTGCATTCTAGAGTCCGTGGATGGAGAGCCGTGCCTGTGGCATGTGTCCAGAGATGTGGTGCATTTATACATACCTTAAACTCGGATGGAGTTCATCTTTGATGTAGTAGCGCTGTCAGGTTTTTTCTGACACCTAAGTCTCCTAAGGCGATATTCTGGTTGTTTGAGTTCATCTTCTGGGTGGGTTAGCATACTACCTTTGGGAAGGACCTGGCTAGTGGCATTTTGGAGTGCAATGGGGAAATAAATTAAATAAATTGCCGCCTAAGACCAATGGTATTATGTCCGTCCCCAAAAGAAACAACCATCTAAGTGCGTCATGTTTTATGCCCCCGGGGAGAATCCTGGTGCATCACCATTCCTAATGAGGTAGGGTGGCCCAACAGAGTGCACAATATGTCCTTACCCCAAACCAAGCTAGGCAGGCTACAGTTGCTACCACTACTGGTCCTTCTAATTGAGCATTCCGTTCAGAACACTTTTCAGAGGCAATATTCAAAGTACAATCATATTTTCAGTCAATGTTCGGTAACCATTGTGCACCAGTTAGAGAGTTGGAGGTCTGGGGAAGGGTGTGATTGTCTGTGGGAGTAGAAAGGGGCAGGTTTATCACAGTGTGCCACTGTGAACAATGCCGGCACCCACTGTGGTGTGAAATTTGTAGTGTTTTGTTGGGTCTGGGCCAGCACTTGTGTGCGTGGAGCAATAAAAGGATAGTGTGGAAGAGAGATTCAAGAAGACAAAGAAAAAAGCCAGGTTTTGAGGGCCTTTCCAAATGGGAAGTGGTTGTCAATGTGGCGGATTGTAATAACTTTATAATAATAAAGCACTTGAAACCAAATATGTCTCTCGGCAGTTGTAAATAACACTTACCTCTGTGATGATCAACAGTCTCGTAATAGATGAAAGAGAGAATTACCTAAAAACCCCTCTTAAACCCAGCCAAAAGCCTAGGTAGAAGTGGAATCTCCAGGGAAAACCCCAATAGGGGAAAAAACCCTGTGATGCGCTGCTGGGGGGCGTGGGTTCCTGCAAGCAGCTGGTGAAGACTCACGCTAGTTTTTAATGTGGTCCGGATTCTTGTCAGGAAGGATTCTAATTCAAAAGAGTAGAAATGCAGGTAAGTAAGAATGTGGGTTCCAAAGTCTATTGAAATCGTAAAGGGTATAGAAAGGTGCTTACCCTGACAGGCCTATTCCCTACTCGGTCTGTATATCTCAGTCTGATGGTAATAAATTATAAATAATGTTGGCAAAGCGCTAATAGAACAGATAAAGAGTAAGAATATGTCAATGTGTGAAAGAGAATGCAATGAGAGATTTGGATCTTACCATAAACAGTAGACCCCGGGATGAATAGCACAGAACAGCTTACGGGTCTTGAACTCGAAGGAATAGAAGGCTGAAAAGGATGTCTAAGGCTGGTTCCTAATGTAGATTGTAAATAACCACAAGATTAGGCGTGAGGGAAAAAAACCAATGAGAATCACAACTCTATCTAGCTAAACAGATGTCAGCTACAAACCAATGGCAGCAGGAGCGGTTGTTGAAACTAGGAGATGACTTCCTGATGATCCACAGAGCGTAGAAAAGGATCGAGAATTCTAATGGTCAGGATGAGAAATGGGAAGAGAATGAATGACGGAAGTGGAGAGAGCAACTCTAGATAGCGTTTGTTGAATAGAAAAAGTAAAGAACTTACGGTGCGCGACTCTGAATAGAGAAGCAACGCGTAGTACCGAAGTTCCAGTAGCCGGATATACAATTCCAGAAATCGAGGGCGGGGCTACTCGATCGGTCTGAGGAGCGAGAAACACTAGTGTGCTGCTTACGGTTTCGGGCCCCTCCATGTTGCGAGTACCGATTCTGGGCAAAACCGTGGGCATAGGCACACGGGAAAGTGAAGTAGCGAGACCCCAATGGACAGCGGTAACAAGGATGTGGTGAGGGAGTGAGTTCCAGATGATGGAGAGCTTGAATGGAGAAGGAGGAGCCTCCCAGTCTGGTGTAGTTATATTGGGGGATAACTAGGAGAAGTGCGGAGGGTCCTGGAGGGTCGGTAGTATTAGAGTTTATCTTGGAGGAATTTGGCGCCAGTGTTGTGCATGGCACGGTGAGTAAATCACATGGCATTTTTTAAAAAAAACATTTTTTTTATTGTGTTTGGTTAAATAGAAAACCTTTACAATAATTTGATTAGTAATACAATGAAAAACAGATTACATAAATGCATTCATAAAATACCATATTCACAATTTAAAATAGCAAAACAAATCTCTATGTTCGCATAGCTCTTTTAAAGTGGACAGTCAAAGTTTAGCATTTCGTCACAAAAACAGAACATTTCTCTTTCTATACATACTTACTAATAACAAAACAATAAAACATTTATATAGACCACTCCATTGCTTCATATTATCCTACCAAAACTAAATACACTATACCTCACTTAAACGTAACATTAAAAGTTCATCAATCACTACTATGATTCTAGCTAATTTAATAACCAGATTAATGCTATTACCCCACATGCAATTCGCCCATAATTAATTCCTAGATAAGACAGATCCTGTATTCAGATGGTATCAAAATTGTTTAACTCTTAGGTCCTCAAAATACGCACAGAACATTACCAAGTGTTTGAGACTTTCAACCTCATCCTCATTTTTACAAAAGCGACACACAATCCCCAGCTGTGCACTGCTAACTTTCACTCTCTTTTCCCAGAATTGTATGCGTTCATTTGTGTAAAGTTGATTTAATTTGAAACGCAGATAAAATGTTCTGGCAATTGCACATGGAATTGTAATAAGTACTTTGGGCGATCGCCCCATTTCCTCCTAAAGGTAGCAAATTCCAAATTTTCTCCCAATCCGATCCGACTGCATACACCAATAAAACAATTGAAATTTCCTTTTGCAACAGGGAGTACTGCAACTAACCTGCCTTTGATACAGTTATCAAGTCTAATATTACATTCATTTTGGTTACAAATTTAGACAGAAATGTCACGACCCTGCTGCTATCATTACTTTAAGATCTTCGTAAAGTGAATTACTTGGTGGAGATAGCATCTTTACATAATTGTTCAGAAGTCTCCAGTGCCATTTAACTGATAGAGGTAATAAACCTAATTCGTGGCGTACTAAATCATTTGGAATTTTTTGAGCTAAACCCAAAACCTTTTTTCACATTTTCCTTGCATTATATCCAGAAAATCATCTATCTCAGTAGTACAGTTGTCTAGAATGTAAATAATCGTTGGTTTAATTTTGAGCAGATAAAGAAGGTAATTCATGCAATCAAGTGCAGAAGTGGCGCATGTGGCTGGCGCACAGAGGGAGCGTGCGCCAGCTTGCACCAGCCGAATGCGCCAAAACCCATTTTGTCGCACCGTGTATTCATGGATTCAAACATCCATAACCAGCCGTGGCGCAGCATGGCGCAGCGCCTCTACAGCAGCACCAGTTACATCCCCAACACCGCCCCTTGCACCAAAAACATCTGCACAAATCCCATACATGGTGCAAAGGCCAGTGGACCAGCTTAGAGACCCCAACAACGAAATTGCACTAAAAATGGCACTCACCCCTCACGCGACAACCCAATCGCGTGTAAAACACCTTGGGCACCCCTCGGAATACGCGTACCCCACTCGCGCCAGCCCAGTCGCATGTAAAACTCCCCGCACACCCCTCGGAATACATGTACCCCGCACGCACCAGCCCAATTGCGTGTAAAACTCTTCGCGCACCCCTATGAATATACGTACCCAGCTCGTTCCAGCCCAATCAAATGCAAAACTCCTTGCGCACCCCTCGGAATACACGTACCCCACTTGCGCCAGCCCAATCGCGTGTAAAACTCCTCGCACGCCCCTTGGAATAGTTGTACCCTGCACGCACCAGCCCAATTGCGTGTAAAACTCCTCCTGCACCCCTATGAATATGCGTACCCAGCTCGCTCCAGCCCAATCACATGCAAAACTCTTTGCGCACCCCTCGGAATACGCGTACCCACTCGCGGCAGCAAAAACGCATGATAATCTACTCGTGCACCCTCCGCAAAACGCGTACCATGCATGCACCAGGCAAATCGCGTGGGAAAAGTCCTCCCTGTGGTGTGGGCTGCCTGCGGGGCATGGACAGGGGTGATGGGCTGCCTGCAAGGCATGGCCAGGGTAGTAAGGGGGTCCCCTGTGGTGTGGGCTGCCTGTGGGGCATGGCCAGGGGTGATGGGCTGCCTGCAGCGGTGGCCAGGGGCGATGGGCTGCCTACGGGGCATGTCCAGGGTAATAGGGGCAGTCCCCTCTGGTGTGGGCTGTCTGTGGGGCATGGCCAGGGGTGATGGGCTGCCTGTGGGCATGGCCAGGGGTGAAGGGCTGCCTGTGGGCATGGCAAGGGGTGATGGGCTGCCTGTGGGGCATGGCCAGGGAAGTAGGGGGGTTCCCTGTGGTGTGGGCTGCCTGTGGGGCATGGCCAGGGTTGATGGGCTGCCTGTGGGGCATGACCAGGGGTGATGGGCTGCCTGCGGCATGGCCAGGGATGATGCTCTGCCTATGGGGCATGGCCAGGGTAGTCGGGGGATCCGCTGTGATGTGGGCTGCCTGCAGGGGGTACATGTGCTCCTCACCACATGGGTGCACGAATATGGGGGTACGCAAGTGCGCTTTTCATGCAATTGGGCTAGTGTGTGCGTGGTATGTGTATTCTGGGGTACAGGAGTGCGCTTTTCATGCGATTTTGCTGGCACGTGCGGGGTACGTGTATTCTGAGGTACATGAGTTCACTTTTCACGCGATTTCGCTGGCGCTTGTGGGCTATGCATATTCTGGGGTACGCGAGTGTGCTTTTCATGCGATTTCGCTGGTGCCAGTGGGGTATGCATATTCCGGGGGTGTGCGAGGAGTTTAACACGCGATTGGGCTGGCGCGAGCAGGCTACGCGTTCCTTGCGCACCCCCGGAATACACGTACCCCACTGCCGCCTGCCCAATCGCGTGAAAAAGGATGCGCGTGCTCAGATCACCCGCGAACGCATCTCCCAAGCAGCCTACACCACAACGGAGCACCCCATCACCCGTTTGCATGCCAGCAGGCAGCCCACACAACAACGGAGCCCCCCATCACCTGTGAGCAATGCCAGTAGGCATGTCTACAATCATGTTCACCCCAGTGACGGCAACCTGCCAACAGGCCCCGGCTCATGTTCCCACACCCTACCCACAGTGACGGTTACCTGCCAGCAGGCCCGACTCATGTCTCCCCCACCCCAACCCCAGTGACGGCAACCTGCCAGCAGGCCCCAACTCATGTTCCCAACCCCACCCCGAGTGATGGCAACCTGCCATCAGGCCCGACTCATATCCCCAACAAACACGTTGTCACAATACAGTTACACGTTACAAATGCAAAACCCAAATCACACCCCACGCTGCACCACCCCAGTCCAAACACACCACCATCCATTGTACCCACTCCCCAGTAAATGCCCCATGCCATGACATTCAGAAAAGCGCACGCATGCACCCAAAGACATGTCCAACAGAGACACACAGCTGCTACACATGACTGAGCCAATGCTGACTGACACATGCACCAAACCCATAAGAGTAGACCACACCAATAATTAACATTTGTGAAATGTATAAAAATAAATATGAAATGACAAAATGAAATAAAAAGATGAAACTGAAAAAGTCATGAAAGTTCAAATCATAAATAATGCACAATCCGTGAGAAATAAAAATAATGCCAAATTCCTCTGTCACCATGACGGCCTCCGGGATGATGGTATCCCCCGGCGCCATCATGCACGTGCCCTGCTCGAGGATGCCTGCACATCCTCCAATTGCTGGGGTCCAGTTGGTGGTGTGACCACCCCTGCTGGACCTCCGACTCCCGACTGTGGCAGGGATGTGTTCTCCACCAGCCTGGCCGGGGCTCAGGGGCAGCTCCACAGGGGCCAGATGATACATGGATGGGAAGACGGCATGGAGGATGACTGGAGCATAGGGGTGCAGTTGAGGAGGGGCTGCAAGAGCATCCAGCACACGGAGGAACCCAGCGCAAGTGACCTGTCCTAACAAGTCGAGGCGGCTACACAGTTATTCAAAATGACATGCACTGTCCTGCCTAGAACCATGCACGTCATCCCGAATACCACGCGTGTGCAATGCCATACCGACTAGGACAGGCTGCACATGGTCATGGATTGCCATGCCGCAGGGAGAGGACGGCCAGTTGTAGACACATCCCCTACCTGCGAACAGACCTGGACAGAGGCATCCCTGCTGGTTTGGGTGATGCAGTCACAGCATCAGGGACAGTAGTACACCCAGGCACTTCCACGTTGACCTGTGCTGCCTCCTGCCCTTGCCCCTGGACTGCACCATTCGCACCAGTGGAACACCCCCGTCAGGCCCCTTGCGTGGAGCTGATATGGCCTCCTCCTCAACCACATCCCCCACCAACCTGGATGATTCAATGCCGTCTTCCTCAGTACGCCCCTGTGGGGACTCAGCTGCCCCTTCTGCTGCCGAGTGGTCCGCCTCAAACCTAGGCCGCTTGGACCTCCCCTCGGCAGCTGCGACCATGGAGGCAGCACCAGACTCCTCACTACTGCAAAATATCATAACCTGCACATCAGCCATCTGCAGGGGTCCAGTTGCTGCGACCACCCCTGCTGGAACAGAAGACTCCCGACTGCTGTTCCATTACTCCACAGCCCAGCCCCAGGATCCAGTTGCCCACCCACACCTGCCTCGGGGGTTGCCATGTCGGTGCAGACACCATCTGAGACCACTGCCAACGCCCAGCCAGAGAGGCAGAGGGCTGTCAGATTCTCAGCCACAAAAGTTGGCATCATGGGTGAGCAAGTCCTGGGGCATTATGATACCCTCTTCAGATGACCGTGCACCGACAAGGATAGACGGAAGAGGACCTGGTCGGAATTCGTGGTTGCCAGCTTGGCCCTGTGTCTCCGGCTGGCGGTGGCATCCCTGCCGCTGTGCTCCACAGCACCGACTCCGCCCTCTTCATCAGTCAACGCTTCAGACAGGGAGAGACAGAACTCAGGCATCAGGGCACCATACAATGGTCTGCTACACACAACAGTTGCACATGAGTGTCAGTGTCAGACATCACAGATGCCATCACATTCACCAACACACATGTCATTTGACCCACACACATGCACAAATAAACTGGGATCGTGCAACAGGCATCAGCATCCATACACACGTAACTGACATGGACATCCAAAGGTTGGCATGATGTCACAAGCAACATGGGGGAGCTGATCAAATGCACACACGCCACTAGACAGACATGCATCTGTACATCTCCACCATCTGTCACACTGCAATCAGCGGCAACTATGTCAACATCTGCCAATCAGGTACCCAGATGTCTGGTCACATGCATCCATGGCACCTCACAGTCACACACATGCAAACAGACACACGGCACATGTATACGCTGCACGTACATGAAGGTGGGACCAGCATCCATGTGTCACACCCCAACCATGGCATAGTACATACACAGAAATGCAAACATGGTGCATCTCCACATGCAGTTGGGCATCATGCATTGGAACACATACACCATTGATGTGCATTCACACATGAATGGACTCACATGCAGCATGGGCATGTCCCTGCACACACACATCCATACATGGGCCATGTCAGACATATGTCCAAGCTGCACACTCCTGCCACACCTGAACATGTTCTGTGTCGAATGGGATAGCCCAGACACTCACACCGCTCGACTCCAGATGGGTCTGCCTCTCTAGGACCTGTGGTGAAGCAATGGGTTGATGCGTTCAGGACCCTCATCTGGTCGATGGTAAAGTTGGACCTGGTACCCCCTGCATCACTGCACGCAAGAGGCGCATGGCCTTCATGAGGGTCCTGGACCTGAAGTCCACCCAGCGCTTCTGGATGTGTTTCAAGTCGCAGGTTCCACCCCCTCCGCATTGATGGCAACCACGAAGTCCGACCAGGTCCTCTTCCGTCTATCCTTGTCGTGCAGCGGTCATCTGAAGAGGGTATCATAATGCCCAGGACTTGCTCCACCAGATGCCAACTTTTGTGGCTGAGAAGCTGACAGCCCTCTGCCTCTCTGGCTGGGCGTTGGCAGTGGTCTCAGATGGTGTCTGCACCGAAATGGCAACCCCCGAGGCAGGTGTGGGTGGGCAACTGGATCCTGGGGCTGGGCTGTGGAGTAATGGAACAGCAGTCGGGAGTCTTCTGTTCCAGCAGGGGTGGTCGCAGCAACTGGACCCCTGCAGATGGCTGATGTGCAGGCACCAAATTGCAGGGCACGTGGACAGCAGGCAGGCAGGCAGCAGCAGCTGGCTCATGGGAGGCTGCTCAGGGCTCTGGGGGGGCAGGAAAATGGCCTTCTGGGCAGAAGCGTGGTCTTCTGTGTGTTGTTGCGTGCCAGCTTGATGCAGAGTGAATCCATATGTAAAAACAGCATTTTTGCGTGAAAATCGAGGAACAACCCTTAGCGCATAAGCGCGTAAGTGACATAAAGCGCGCAGGCATTTCCTCTACACGTGTTAATGGTCCGCGCAGGTCTGCAGTGCACTGTACGTACTTTCCATGGAGACCGACGCATGTGTTTTTCCTACTTGGGGTTCACACGCAATTACTTCACAGCAGTATCAGTGCCTACGCATACTTCTTTTCCATGCAAGGCAGATGGTGAGTCACAAACGATACTGCATGCTATATTTTCCCACTGCGGGTGCCCCTGTTGTTGCATACCCCATTTATTGAGGTCATAGTAGCCCGCGTGTTAATCCGTGCACTTTTTTGTGTTCCTGCGTGCCACAGCATACTGTGTGAGTTTTTTTACATGCACGTGGGCTACAGAGGTTGTGTATATGTTTTTCTTGTATTTTTGGGGTGCCTGAGCATTGCATGACATGTCATTTATCCCCAGGGTCCACAGGCAGCCTTGCAAGAGCACAGGGTTGTATCTACCATCACGTACCATGCCCCCTTTGCCCCAATTTACAAGACAATTTTTCAGTGCACCTCCCATTGGCATTAGTACATCCGTGCCAGGTTGGGAGGCCACCAAAGGTTAAGGGGGGCTCAGCTGGGCGTCCTGCCAGTGTTGGGAGTAGTTGGGCACGTGGCCAGGGTGACCAGGGAGTACGTGGAGTCCAGGGTGGCCAGGGTGGCCATAGAGGGGAAAGAGGCAGGGGTGCACCACAGGGGCAGGATGTCCAGCCACGTGCTGTGCAGCCATGCCACCACCCCCTGCGGCTCCAGGTGATGCTGCTGTTGCATCCGACCCTGGTGCCTTGCGACCGACAGTCAGTAACATGTGCTGACATGGGCCCACAGGTAGTGGTAGCTGCAGGTGCAGCTGTGGCGACCACCACACAGCCTCAAGGTCTGCCCTCGTGGGCTATTAGGCACCTGCCATGGTAACTTGTAATATGGCGGTACAGTATGGACGTTGCCAGTGACATACCAGCACCGTCCATGGCATGTCAGGTGTGAATGTCTCATGCCTGTTTACATTTCTCACGTTGCACTTGATGACAATAGTGTCATGAGTTGTGCATTTGGTTGGCTTTTTAGCTGTTGCATGCCATGGCATGGCATGGAGGACAGGGGTCATCGGGGTTGGGAGGGTTTGGGTGACATACCAGCGGTTTTCATGGCCTGATTTTCAGGGGGGTGGTGGGATATGCACCTTGCATGTTTTCCTTTTGGTCACACATGTTTGGTTATGTTTAGGTAGCTAGGGAGGCACACAATGTTGCGCTTATGTGAAAACATTCTCAGGGTGGTAAGGTTGTGACAGTTGACTGTCCCTTTATCATCATCGATTGTTACCTGGTATGTGCCAGGCCTGTGTGCACTCCACAGGGGTGGGAGTTTAGGTGAAATATGTGGCCACAAACTGGGTCCGGGCTGCCTCGCCACATGCCCTTTCCCCTCCCATGCGCAGCGCATGTGCGTGTGGTTGGGGATGTGAGGGCACCACCATGTCCACCGGTACGCCCCGCGTGTTGCAGCATTGTGCAGGACACATGCTACCACAATGATCCTGCACACTACTGGGGGTGCATATAGTTGCTGCCTGCCAGAGCAGTCAAGGGAGCGGAAGCGTGACTTGAGCACTTCGAATGTGCGCTCCACTATGGCCCTGGTTGCAATATGGGCTGCGTTGTATCTTACCTGGGGTGGTGTGGTGGGGTTCCGTATTAGCGTCATCATCTGGATGCTCAGCATGGGCATAGGACATGGGGGATGAGGGGGGACAAATCCCCCCCACTGTTTTAAGTGGGGGGATGTTATGTCATTTTTCTTTCCCAGAATATGGGTTTGGAGTGTCGTGCAGGGATCTGTTTTTTTATGTAAGCTGCCCTCTCCCCCTGGCCCCAAAGCATGGGGGCAATACCATGGGGGCAGATGGGTGATCATCTGCCCCCAGGGAAGGGAGGCAAAAAGAGAAAAAGGATTTGTTTTTTTTAAACGTAGTTTTGGGTGGGTGGGTACGGGTGGACCACTAGCCACCAGGGATTTTTTAAAGGGGTGGCCCTCTCCCCACCCTAAGTGGATGGGGGCACTTATGTAGCCCTCCCTGAGGGCAGATTTCTGCCCTAGGAAGGGTACATAGATGCTATCCATCCATTTAGGGTGGGGGGAGAGGCCACTGCAAATATTGCAGAGCCACCCCTCCCAAGCCTGGAGCAGTACGTTTTGACCCCCCTGGGGGCAGATGGTCCCACACATGTACCCATCTGCCCTAGGGAAGGGAAAACAAATATAATGTATGAAAAAACTTTGTTAAAGGGCGTTATGGTTCCAGAGTAAACTGAAAACCCTGAAATTCGCCAGTTATGTTAAGCTAAGCAACGATAACTCGCGCCACCACGTGCACTGCTAAGACTAACACCCACGACATCAAACATGACATCACAAATGTCATGATGCATTGATGACATCACATGTATGGCTCACTCTTTTTTCCTTTACTGACATATCTAGGCCACATGTTTTCTTCAGTAACAGTCAGAAACTAAACATTTTATTTTATTTGTAGACCTATCCTTCAAGTAGGTTCTTACAGTAATTCCCTTAGAGTCCAGTCACATCATATGAAACATATACATTGGGTAAGACACAAGCTTGAAAGACAGCAATCCTTTCTTTCACTGAATTTAATAATAATAACTCTGACTTTATGTGCATATCAAATTGAACATACTGAACCCCCTCTACTGAGTTTGATGTCCGCAAACTCTTTTAATGTCCGCGGACATGTTCGGACAACAGCACCACTACCCAAGAACTCTGGGGGGTATATTAATTGTTATATCATAACATATTAACATTTTACAAATTCACAAACCAGCACACATACACATTATATGTAGTAATACATAAGAAGTGTATCTCAGAAGTCTAGGCGGAAGGCACAGGGCAAGAGGCTGTCTCTCCCTGTATGTAAGTAGATATAAGGGAGATTCCGGAGACAATGCTAGCAAATAAGAGATTAAAGGTACATACCAAGCTGTGAGTTGAAACAGGTATTCACAGGGGCTGCTGGAGCAGGCTGTAAACAAAGATACAGAGAAAAGGCAAAGATAAGCAAGTACACTGGGCAACTTGGATTGATCAGAAACAAGGGTGTACTGGAATATGATAAGGGTCTCCAGGGATTAAGGAAAGCCCTTGGGATCGGTACCCAGGAGATTACTCTTAACAGCAGTCATACAGCAACGTCAAGACTTGGGCGTGCCGAAGAAACTGTTGTACTCAGTGCAAGGGTAAAAGTGAAAGACCATATACTGAGGCAGGTACGACTTCAACGGACTACGTGAAGGCGACAGAAGTCTTCCCTTATCTGATCTGAATGGAGACCAACCCAGGGTCACACTGTAAAACGGATTCAAGTGGAGACACCACAGTGGACCAAGATGTATACAAGTAGAAAGCAGTGTTGGAAGAAATAACCAGGTACAGGACAGGATAAGATATCAGAAGTTGGAACAGGCAGGAAGCAAGGCAAGGAGCCCAGAGGAACAGAGCAAAAGGAAGAGGAGTGTGGTAAG
Source organism: Ambystoma mexicanum (assembly GCA_002915635.3). Lineage (NCBI taxonomy): Eukaryota > Metazoa > Chordata > Amphibia > Caudata > Ambystomatidae > Ambystoma > Ambystoma mexicanum. The sequence goes on from CM030325.1 coordinate 1,016,630,816, forward strand.
GCTGCCAGGCAAGGAAGCCCAGAGGAGAATGGCAGAAGGTAGTGGAGTGAGGTAGAGCCATCAGGCGAGAGCCCAAAGGAGCAGGGCTTAAGGCAGAGGAGTGTGACAGAGCCGCCAGGTGGGTGCCCAGAGGAGCAGGGCGGAAGGCAGCGGAGTACGGCAGAGCCATCAGGTGGGAGCCCAGAGGAGCAGGGCGGAAGGCAGCGGAGTACGGCAGAGCCGTCAAGTGGGAGCCAGAGGAGCAGGTCGGAAGACAGCAGAGTACGGCAGAGCCATCAGGTGGGAGCCCAGAGGAGCAGGGCGGAAGGCAGCGGAGTACGGCAGAGCCGTCAGGTGGGAGCCCAGAGGAGCAGGGCGGAAGGCAGCGGAGCACGGCAGAGCCATCAGGTGGGAGCCCAGAGGAGCAGGACGGAAAGCAGCGGAGTGCAGCAGAGCCATCAGGCGGGAGCCGAGAGGAGCAGGGCGGAAGGCAGTGGAGTACAGCAGAGTCGTCAGGTGGGAGCCCAGAGGAACAGGGCAAAAGGCTGCAGCAGAATGGAGAGGGAGCTGCAAGCATCAACAGCAACAGCAACAGGAATCAAAAGGCCAAAAGAGGATTTCCAGGAAAGGTCAAAAACTAGTAACAGGAGCACCAGCACAGACTCCCATCGAAAGCAGTTGACTGACAACTGCATCTGTTCAGAGTGAGCTTATAAAGCCTTCTCAGCCAGCAGGCCAGCAGGGTGGAGCTGATTGCAGACTCTGGCAGCTGTGTTCAATTAAGTCCAGCCCTGGCTTCAGTAGCCTGCAGCAGTAGCAGCAGTGGATTCTAATCAAGTGCTCTCCAGCTCTCTGCAGCCGAGCCTGCAGTGGCTTGGAACAGGTGAATGCATCAGGCCTCTCTGCAGCCGAGCCTGCAAATAGCCTGGAAACAGGTGAATGCAATCAGCCTCTCGCAGCCGAGCTGCAGTAGCTTGGGACAGAGTGAATGCAATCAGGCTCTCTGCAGCTCTTAGCAGCTTGCTGCAAACAAAGTATTTAATATGCCTCCTCCAGCCTCTGCCTTTTGGACACCACTATGTCCATAATGCATCTTCTGGTTTAATCCAAAATCCAGAATGGAACATGCAATTAGATTAGTCAAAACTGCAGCGGTTAAAACAAGGAAATAAAGGAATAGGCGCATGTAAATGTGCTGGGAGGCAGGTGACCAGAAACGTGACAGTATGCCCCCCTCACAGGGCCCACCTGGTGCCCAAAAGTAGACATAGTACCATTGTGTCTTTCAAGCAGTAGGAAGAGTAAGGGTTGAAGCACTAATTGTCAAAATCAATGCCCAGGTAAAGGTTTTTATAATTCCTCAGTGTAGTAACTTCCGATCAGAAAATGCAAAGGGGTGACTGTTCTTTCACAACCCTACCAACGACTCGCAAGGTACATCAGTACGGAAGGTGGGTGTGCAGAAAACAGAATGGTAGACTGAAAGATCTTTAGAGGATACAGCAATAGAGACTGCGCACAGACACAGGAATTGCTGGTTCCAGGTTGTTCTTTGGATGCAGCGGTTGTGACTTCAGAATGCAAAGAAAATGTTTTACCTTCAGATGGCTGTGGCCAGGACTGAAACTATCTTGGTGACTTTCAGAAAGGGTAAGTTTATTCTTTGTCACAGAGAGTTGATATTTCTGATGGCATAACTAATTCAGTAGGTGGACTTTGGCATTGAGCCGTGGATAGCACACTCATGTAATTGGTTACAGGCTCGGAGTGTTGAAGTACTTGGGAAGGAGATACTGCTGACTGCAAGGCTAGTGGAGGCTTGTTCAAAATGCTTTCACTGACAGGGAGTGCAGGTATCTCGTTCCACTAGTTTAAATGTTCAAGCAGCATAACACTAACAATGGTACTGATCATAAGGTCTTGAAACACTAAATCCATTGCTTAAATATTCCTTTTCACTGAAGGAGATGCTTTTTGCATTCAAGGTAATATTCATTAATTTCTTGTGATTTCATTTCAGTGATGGCAATTTGGATTACTTTCGGGTGTTGAAGTGATACTGGGAAAAGAAAATGGGAATCACAGTCTTGATCAAGTCACAGGCGATGAGCAAGCGTTGAAACACAGTCTCTTGAAACAGAGGGTGTTGGACTGGTCAATCTTTTCAGATACTGCAGTAATTGTGGGGTTGTAAACACCTAGAAAAGTCACATTGTATTGCTGTCGAGTGTGCAAGGCAGTGCTGGATACTCGGTGTTGGAAACCAGGGAAGGAGTTTGGGTCGAGGACAGCATGGAGTAGGACTATGGTTAAGGCTCCTGGAAACAATGTTGTTACTGAGTCTGCAGAAGTGTCAAAAAAGATAGCAGAGGTAGACTCAGAAGGAGACAGAAGAGTCTTTCAAAGGAGTCACCCAGTGAGGTACAGGAGGACCGGTCTTCACCAAATAGATCGTAGTTTGGGAAAACCTGGCTGGGCATCTCGAACAGAAAAGAGAAGGCACACCAAGTTAACCTGCAACTGGTAAGCATATTCCGCCTTCAATCTTTCTATTTGCTCCAACGTTTCTTTCTTTAGCTTATGCAACTCATTAGGAACCAAATGTCATCAATAATTAGAGAGAGAATGTCTGGTTCATGGTGACATGGGTTATCTGAAGATGAAATGTATCCCTCTCTTACGTTTAGCCAATACAGGATGACCATAGTCATCATATAAACCCATTGGATTGCCTCTTTAGAGCAAATAGCTGTTCTGGATACTGTCAAAAATCAAAGACATCCCTCGAGCGACTTAGCTGGTCTTTCTTTAACATAATGTTTATTGTAGAAGGGTCAGGATCTGCTGTTATTTTAGCGTAAGACTCTGAGGTTTCAGAGCAAATCTGTGGAACAGAACCAAGTCTAGAGCATGAGTGGCATCTGTGTTTGTCAGGATAATGCATGGCACCAACATAAAGCGTCTTAGAATCTTGCTTCATGATGTCAGTCCTAACCACTGAATAGTGACCGCGAATACTTTACAGGTTCACTGGAACAGTACCAGTAGGAAGACTTTTTTGCACAGAGGTATAACGTTGAAGCCTCCCAATTAGCCGTTGACTTGGAGGGCATGCCAAGTGACTGAGTCAAATACCCATATTTCTTCCTGTAACTGTTCTGTGGTCATCAAATCGGGATTAGCAGAAAAACACAGAGTTCCATCCCGAAGTACTTGGTTTGGCAAAGAAATGTGAACAAAAATTTGCATGGAGATAACCATTCTCTCTTCAGGACGGAATAGCTTCATTATGGGTAAAAGTCTCAAGTAACTGGGGGCTGGTAGTTTGCTGGAGGATTTAGGGGCTCGCCAAGGGTGTTCTTGTTTTTCTTCAAAGCATCTTGGATCGAACAAGCAATTGGCCCAAGAATCAAAATGTTCTTTTGGTCAGTCAATCTCTCAGAAGTCTAGGTGGAGCGCACACGGCAGAGGCTGTCTCTCCCTGTATGTAAATAGATACAAGGGAGATTCCGGAGACAATGCTAGCAATATAACAGATTAACGGTACATACCAAGCTGTTAGTTGAAACAGGTATTCACAGGAACTGCAGGAGCAGGCTGTAAACAAAGAGACAGAGAAAAGGCAAAGACAAGCAAGTATCACTGGGCAACATGGATTGATCAGAAATAAGGGTGTACTGGAATATGATAAGGGGTCTCCAGGGATTAGGAAGCCCTTGGGATAGGTACCAGCAGATTACTCTTAACAAACAGTCATACAGCAACGTCATGACTTGGGTGTGCCGAAGAAACTGTTGTACTCAGTGCAAGGGTAAAACTTGAAAGACCATATACTGAGGCAGGTATGACTTCAACGGACTAGGTGAAGGCAACAGAAGTCTTCCCTTATCTGATCTGAACGGAGACCAACCCGGGTCACACTGTAAAACGGATTCAAATGGAGAACACACAGTGGACCAAGATGTATACAAGTAGAAAGCAGTGTTTGAAGAAATAACCAGGTACAAGACAGGATAGGATATCAGAAGTTGGAACAGGCAGGAAGCAGGCAAGGAGCCCAGAGGAATAGGGCAGAAGGCAGAGGAGTGTGGCAAGGCTGCCAGGCAGGAAGCCCAGAGGAGAAGGGCAGAAGGCAGCGGAGTGCGGCAGAGCTGTCAGCGGGAGCCCAGAGGAGCAGGGCGGAAGGCAGCGGAGTGTGACAGAGCCGTCAGGTGGGAGCCCAGAGGAGCAGGGTGGAAGGCAGCGGAGTGCGGCAGAGCCTCAGGTGGAGCCCAGAGGAGCAGGGCGGAAGGCAGCGGAGTGCGGCAGAGCCGTCAGGTGGGAGCCCAGAGGAGCAGGGCGGAAGAGCAGCGGAGTACGGCAGAGCCATCAGGTGGGAGCCAGAGGAGCAGGGCGGAAGGCAGCGGAGTACGGCAGAGCCGTCAGGTGGGAGCCCAGAGGAGCAGGGCGGAAGGCAGCGGAGTACGGCAGAGCCATCAGTTGGAGCCCAGAGGAGCAGGCGGAAAGCAGCGGAGTGCGGCAGAGCCGTCAGGCGGGAGCCCAGAGGAGCAGGGCGGAAGGCAGTGGAGTACAGCAGAGCGTCAGGTGGGAGCCAGAGGAAGCAGGGCAGAAGGCAGACGAGTGTGGAAGGCTGCCAGGTGGAAGCCAGAGGAGAATGGCAGAAGGCAGCGGAGTGAGGCAGAGCCATCAGGCGGGAGCCCAGAGGAGCAGGGCGGAAGGCAGCGGAGTGTGGCAGAGCCGTCAGGTGGGAGCCCAGAGGAGCAGGGCGGAAGGCAGCGGAGTACGGCAGAGCCGTCAGGTGGGAGCCCAGAGGAGCAGGGCGGAAGGCAGCGGAGTGCGGCAGAGCCGTCAGGTGGGAGCCCAGAGGAGCAGGGCGGAAGGCAGCGGAGTACAGCAGAGCCGTAATGTGGGAGCCCAGAGGAGCAGGGCGGAAAGCAGCGGAGTGCGGCAGAGCCATCAGGCCGGAGCCCAGAGGAGCAGGGCGGAAGGCAGCAGAAGTACGGCAGAGCCGTCAGGTGGGAGCCCAGAGGAACAGGGCGGAAGGCAGCGGAGTACGGCAGAGCCGTCAGGTGGAAGCCCATAGGAACAGGGCAAAAGGCTGCAGCAGAATGGAGAGGGAGCTGCAAGCATCAACAGGAATCAAAAGGCCAAAAGAGGATTTCCAGGAAAGGTCAAAAACTGGTAACAGGAGCACCAGCACGAACTCCCAGAGAAAGCAGTTAACTGACAACTGCTTCTGTTCAGAGTGAGCTTATAAAGGCCCTCTCAGCCAGCAGGGTGGAGCTGATTGCAGACTCTGGCAGCTGTGTTCAATTAAGTCCAGCCCTGGTAAAACAAGGATTTAAAGGAATAGGCGCATGTAAAGGTGCTGGGAGGCAAGCGAGCAGAATCGTGACAGTGTAACCCACATATGTAACGCACTAACCATTCATTTAAATTCAATATGTTCTAAAATGGAATATACCAAAAGAAGAAAGATAGGCTTCCAACATAATTACCTCAAAGACACTCCACAACCAAGAACAACAGCAGATCTACAGACCACTTACAACATACCTTACCTGAAATAGTAAGTGTACTGCATTTTACTCATATATTTATAAACTTTCTGTATTAGATAAAAAAAAAAAAGATATTATGTTTTTTTTCTCACAGAATGGTCTAGTACTCTGGAGTGGCTAGAGGAGCATTCCCCACATGAGGAAATGTCAGAAGATAGTGAATCTAATGGTAGACACTTTACAATATATACCATTTAATTATTATTATTTTATATAAATTTAACATATATATATATTTTTTTTGTACAGAGCATACCAAAATAAAAAGTACTACAGAAAAAGATGTTATGGATAAGACTCTTCACAGCACACAAGAAAACATTGATCTACTGTTGGCTAATTCTAATAATTTAAAAACCTTTGTGGAAGATAATTTTAAACAAAATACCACATACCATTGTCCCACATGTACCTGTCCCCCCTCACCATATCCCAGTCAATCATCCCCAAACTCTCTCTGTGAACCAACACGTTTTGATGAGACTTCCATCCCTTCTTCACCTCATACAAATCCTGTTGAAACCCCTAATTCTCCTATTTTTGTTTCAGTTTCTGCCTCACCTTCTCTGTCATAAATTAATTATACATGTTAAATAAAGTGAAATTTTTATATTGTGTTCTAATTCATTTCATGTTTTTTTTTTTTTTAAAGCAATTTAGGTGTCAGCGGAAAGCGCGGGTGTCCGGAATGTCCGTGAAGAAACGAAAATGGAGGTGTCCTGAAGAACACTATACCTGTCCGTACTGTTCGCTAGCAAGTTGAAACTGGTCTAAGAACACTTGCGGTGTCCTCAAATGTTCGTAAATAAACAAAATGGGGGTGTCCTGAGAACGGTATGACTGTCTGTTTTGTTCGTAGGCAGGTTGAAACTGTTCTAAGAACACATCATGTGCCCTATAATGTTCGTAAATAAATGAACATAGGGGTGTCCTTAGAACACTAAACCTCTCCGTAATGTTTGCATGCAAGTTGAAACGTGTTCTAAGAACAAACGCGGTGTCCTGAAATGTTCGTAAATAAACAAAATAGGGGTGTCCTGAGGACGCTATGCCCGTCCGTATTGTTCGCAACCAAGTTGAAACTGTTCTAAGAACACATGTGGTGTCCTCAAATGTGTGTAAATAAACAAAATGGAGGTGTCCTGAGAACGCTATCTCTGTCCGTATTGTTCGCAAGCAAGTTGAAACTGTTCTAAGAACAAACGCCTGTCTGTAACTATTCGTTTGACGGGTGACGCACTTTTAATTACTTCAGGACCCGCACAGTGTCCGTAGAACATCAACGCGCATGCGCAAACCAATGTCTGTGCCACCTGCAGATTTCCATCTTGTACCTGATGGCATCCATGGCTGCACTGCTGCCACCTGGTGCTGCATCTGCCTCAGCACCACCCCCACCCCCTCCACCACCACCACCTCCCCAAGGGCCTGAAGAGGGGAACAGGAGTGAGGATGCAGAGGAGAAAGAAGAGGATGGCGAGGATGAGGTAGTTGAACTCCCTACCACCCGCATTCGGCGTGAGTCTTGGGTGTGGCGGTTATTTACCATTCATGGGAATGGTCCTAAGGCTTGTGTGAACCAAATCACCTGCAATGAGTGCAAAATGGTACTCAGTCGTGGGAGGCTTGGTTCGTACAGTTTTGGAACCACTACCATGAAGCGACACCTATGGTCATTTCACACTGGGACCATTTGCAGGGTTGTACCTTGCGAGGAGCGTAGCAGGTTGACTTCCTCTACTTAATCCTCCGTTTCTGATCCTGTCACCACAAGGAACACTCCTGTGGGACAGCGTATTTGGGGTGATACCCTATCATAACAATTGCAATTTTCTCTGGGAGGAATTGGTGGCTCTGAAAAGAGCCTTTTGCTGGTGTTTGTGTTTGAAAAATCATAAATACTCAACACCTACTACAAAATGGATGCTGTAATTCTAAAATAGGTTGCAATGCATTTTGTATATTTCTCAGAAAAATCAGATTGCCAGCATAAGTTAGATGGACTCCATCTCTCGAAAAATGTATGTACTACGAAACATAATATTTTCATTGTGAAAAGAGGACATGCCAAATCTCTTAGAAAGGCACAAACAACCTTATTCGACACACAAATTACTCAACTCAGCCGCTAGAATTTTGATGTTATAGAACAAACAACTATTTTAATTGTATAGCAGTAGATTTACTATTTGTACTTCTCCACACCACTAGCTTACTTTTTTATGTCATGTGAACCCCCAGTTTAGTAACATGACAGAAAAGAATACCCATCCCTACTAGTTGTAGTTGCCCAATGCACAATCACACACCATTACATACATCTTTATCATCTTACTCAAACACTCTTGCACACAGCACACATAAATTGCAGAACACCCCAACTCATACCTTCTTTATGTTTTTCAACAGACCCAAAAGAATGCCTACCAAAAATCAAGTCTGCAGAAAGCAACGCAGAAGCAGAGCAAATGAAAATAAAAGTGTCCAACATAAGCATCCATCTTTAGCAGAATTTGTAAAAAAAAGTTGAAACAAAACAGCTAATACAGTCATTTAGTGAAACAAAAGAAGTTACAAGTACAGAAACTTTGCCTCCTCTATCAAAATGTAACAAACTAGAAAACAATTAACAAAAAATCAGCTATCACTACAGATAAAACTGCTTCTATAAATCTTGATATAGTGCAAAGTAAGCATACCAAGAAAAGTATTTTAGCCAAAATGTTCCTTCAAAATCTTATAAAAACAGGAGAGAAACCAGGTTCAACCCTTAAAACCTATCGTAGGAAATTAATCTTAGAAGCGTTGATAGACAGTGCAATTCTTCTCAAAAGAAAGTTATTTATTTTAGTGTTAAACAAAATGAAACCACTAACAAAACTAATGACTAAATTACAAAAAAGACTTCTCAATAAACGAAATGTCAACAAAAAGAACTTTTTAAATATCAGTGGAGGTGAATGGAGTCACACTACAAGCACAGAACCATACTTTAATGAAGAAGCATACAAACAAAAGCAAACAAATACAATTGCCATACATAGCAGTGGTCGAGGTTATGAAAAAGTTAATAATACCATAATGGAACAAGAAGTACTGATTACAAAAATATGCCCTGAAAACTTAGAATTACCTCTCCATTCAACTGAATCAGAATGTCTAGTGTACAAATGGGCATGCACGTCAATGTGCACCATTCCCAAAAAAAAGTCAAGTCTTTACGCCAATTCCTCAATCAATATGTGAAAGGCAAAGACAAAATCAAAATTAAACTACTGCAAAATATGGATACCTGTTTAGTGCGCAGCTACACAGGACTACAAGGACATTCATTGGCCTGCATTACATGACCTATTTGCAAAACCACCTTCCATGATATCAAAAGGATATCAACACATCATTCAACTATAAGAAATTTAGTCTATAAACTGTACTATGCTAAAAGTCCTGCTTTACCACTAGCCAATTTAAATAACATTCTTCTACATGGTACAGCAAAAGACCTACTTGAAGAAATCGACTATATCCAGAAAAAATATTTTGGAAGTGAAAGCCACTTACAAAATGAAATAGCTTTAAACCAAATTAGCAACAATTCTACGCATGGTAACCTTTTACTACACACATAAAAAAAAGAAATACTAACATTTAAAAGTACGTCAGCTGAAGTACCAAATCATATCTGTGTATGTTGCCGCAGAACTTTTTATGAAAGTCACACAAAAACTGTAGACCTATCATACAAAATAGAAGACAATGAAGATTCTAAATGGTTTGAAATAGCTATCTACCTTATAGCAGAAAACAAATACGAAATAACTGACCCCTTAATACTTTGCAGTTACTGCACTACAAAACTTGACAACAACCAAACTCCTTCACATGCTATCACAAATAATTTTGAATTATATCCACTACCAAAACCCCTACAACAACTTAATTTATGGAGAGCATCATAATTCAAACAGTACACCCATTTCAAGCAATAATACGCCCTCAACCAAAAACAGCTTAATTACCTCCCTCTGAATTAGTGAAAGGTATTCTTGGAAAAGTAGTGTGTTTACCATTAGATCTAAAAGAAAATGTGCACACTCTAGGAGTGCAACGTCCAATGCAGCAATCTTTAATTATCTTAGTAAATGGAGTACCTACAAAAGACAAAAAAATATGGCAACAGCTGATAGATTTACATAAAGTTAGACAAGGCTTGCAATATCTTAAAGAAAATAGTGAATACTACAAAGAAATTAATATTGAAGAAAACTTGAAGGATACAAGTGAAATAATTCAAGAGACACAAGAAGCTTGTCAATTTGAGCTCCTAGATCCTGCTACAATATCAAATACTTTAGAGCATTATACAATTCATCCATTGCACTCTAATGACACCATAGAAGATGCACTAAAAACATACAAATGCGTCAAACAAAAGGATCAACAATCAGCATATTGGAAAAAGTATAGAAGCACGTGCTTTTCCTCTACTCTTTCCTACTGGCAAAGGAGGAAGGTACGATGATAGACCTATTCAAATATCAGCATCAGAATACCGCTCATTACGGATGTATTCTGAAGATCCCAGATTTAGACAAAATGTGCAATACATATTCAACCTACTCTTTGAAAGTGAACTAGCAACTTTATGTTACAGAGTTGCAGACACATTAAAATCAGGATCCCACTTTCAAAATATGTCAGCTACTCAATTATTACAAAATGTGCAACAAAAAGATGAGGTTTTAAAATCAAATATTACAAATCTATTAGCAAATATGCGTGGTACTAAAGAGTACTGGTTTCGACATCATGGAGATGTACGTTGTATGATCAGAAACCTTGGCCCACCCACTTGGTTTGTTAGATTAAGTTGTGCAGAATATGCATGGGAAGATTTACATGATTTCCTACGCATATCAAACAAAAACAAAACAAACATAGATATACTAACACCTGGAGAACTTTGTTCTCTGAATCCTGTTAATGTTTCAAGATATTTTCACCATCGCTTCATTGCTATGCTACACTTTATTTGTAATAAAACTGTTCCTCCCCTTGGAGAAGTGCAACACTTCTTTTGGAGAAAAGAATACCAAGCCAGAGGAGCACCACATATCCACATGCTTTATGGATTAGAGATACTCCTACATTTGGTCAAGACAGTGATGCCACTGTTTTACAGTTTATTGAAAAATATGTCACTTGTGAAATTCCATCAGAAACACAAATAGTGATCTTCATGCACACATTTTACAATTTCAAAGACACAAATGTGGCAAATATTGTCGTCGCAAATACAAAAACAAAGGGAAATACTTCACCAAATGCCGCTTTGGTTTCCCTAGTCCGGTTACAAATACAGGTCAAGTGAACAACCTCATGTCTTCAGTTAGACATAGTGTTAAAGGTAAGTCACCTAAAAATACATATTACAAAAAGAACAGAAGAAGAAAAATATATCAGTGATTACAATGCAATCATTGCCCACTTATGGAATGCAAACATAGATGTGCAGTACATTGAAGACAATTCCGCTGCAGTTGCACGATATGTTACAGCATACTTAACCAAAGCAGAAAAAAACAGAGCTCCAAGACCTCTGGAATGACCTGTCATCAGACAAAACAGTGGGCCTCATTACGACCCAGGCAGTCCGGAAATAACAGTGGCAGTAAACCCGCCGCCACTGTTGTTTCCGGACCGCCTGAGTCCGACCCCTGCAGGCGGGAGGTGATGTTCCGCCAGGTCTGACCTGGCGGGTTTAACACCGCCCGCCTGCAGGCGGACGAGGAAACACCGGCAGCATTACGAGATGCTGCGGTGTTTCATGATCCCCATTCCCATCGAGTCCACAGGACTCGATGGAATGGGATTAACACCATTCCGCCTCCGTGATTCCCAGAAAACCGGGTTGTAATGCCCCGGTAATTCCGGGAATCACGGAGGCGGAATGGTAATACGAGTCCGGCGGTAACCAAGCGGTTTTACCGCCGCGGTTACCGCCGGACTCGTAATGAGGCCCAGTGTCTCAGAAATTATACAGCTTGGGCATACAAATGCTCTCCCATAGAGAATGTGGATCCTATGAAGCAGTAGATTGTTTAACTGATACTGCATTGTATGGTAAATCTGAAAATATAGTATGGCTAAGTCTTCGTCCTGCTAAATCTAGAAAAAGAGTTCTAGAATCATATGAAGATATAGAAACAATAGCCAAACATGATCCCAACAGCCAAGACATTTTAAAAAACAAGTTATTGGACACATACTACCCAAACAGAAGTAATACTTTGGAAACCATGTGTCTATACCACATAAGCCAAAACTTCACATACAAAAATAATATTAAACCTGATGAAAAAAAAGGTAAATACAGAGTGACAAACTGTGAAGGCAGCTTAGTAAAACTCACCAAACCAAATATAATTAATCATATCAATTTTTCATGAAAGACTCCTCAACATAAAGAACTATATTACATGTCCCTGCTACAACTCTTTAAACCATGGAGAAAAGAAGAAGAAATACTAGATAACTATGACTCATATGAAGACGCTTTCAAAGCAAATGAAAGCACTATAACTGATGTAAACTTTACACAGTACAAAACAATGTTGCACAATGAACAGCAACACGAAGAAGAACTCCAGGCCCAACTAGATAAGGACACTCCTGACAGTAGTCAACCTTCTGTAACAGGAAGCCAAGAACCACTGGGAGAACCACTAATAACAAATGAGGCAGAATTAGTTATGACAGAAGTAGAAAACACCATGTGTCAGTATGAAGATAAAGAAGACTTAACTATACTACAATCAAAACTAAACAATGAGCAACGTAGCATTTTTCAAGAAGTAACAAAAGAAATTGCACATGGTGTACAACATGAAAACGAAGAATGCACCTGCCAAAATTACAAACCTATACTACTGTACGTCAGTGGTGAAGCTGGTTCTGGTAAAACATTCCTAATCAAAATCATCAGTAAGTTCCTTCAACAATTGACAAACAACAAACTGTCAGCTGTTGTCACTGCCCCTACAGGTTTAGCTGCCTACAACATAGGCCGTGTCACTTTACACCGATTACTACTCCTGCCAGTAGAACACCAAAACAAATTAAAATGTTACAAACTTTCTACAGAAGCTGCAATGGAACTACGCAGAGTATTAAAACAAATGAAAATGCTACTAATAGATGAAGTGAGCATGGTGTCCAACCTAATGTTGGCTTTGATTCACCTCAGATTACAAGAAGTACTCAAAACAAACTACGAAGAGCTCTTTGCAGGAAAACACATTATTGTTTTCAGAGATCTTCTTCAATTGACACAAGTAAAAGGTGAGCCTATTTTTAAAACATTAGGACACACACTCTAACGTAAAACTGTTGGCAGCATTGGAAATGTCAACCTTTGGCAACATTTCCAATACAGAGAATTAACAGAAAATATGCGGCAATCTGCAGATCTCACTTATTCCAACATCTTAAAAAGTATTAGAGTTGGTATACTATCTAAAGAAGCACAAGCAATATTGAAAACCTGGCACATTCATGCACGTTATGGCGATAATGCATGTGCTACAGATGTTATGGAACAATTAGCCCATAAAAATGTCAATTGTATGGCCTTAATGCCAACTCTTGCAAGCTGTTTCAAATTCAATGAAATAATGTTAAATAAAGAAATGCAACCAATAATGGAAATTAGAGCCACAGACAAACTAAATGTACATGAGCAAGCCACAACAAGACTAAATAGTTTAGAAAATTCAATCTCCAACACAGCTGGGTTGGAAAAGATATTAAAATTATCCTTAAATTGCAGAGTAATGCTTAAACGTAACATTGACGTGGACCAAGGACTAGTTAATGGAGCACTGCGTACAGTTGTTGGATTTCAAACATACCCAAGTGACAACAAAATTCAGTTTGCCAATATTCTCTTTGACAAACTTTCAGAAGTAAAAAGGATAGGACGCTCAACAGCTCGATTCCTTCCCTTCAAAGACACGTATGTACGCAGAGAACAGTTTTCTCTAACTCTTGCATACGCATTCACCATTCATAAATCACAAGGTCTTTCCCTAGACAAAGCAAAGATAGACATTGGTAACACAGTCTTTAAAGAAGGCATGAGCTACGTAGCACTATCACGCTTACGTACACTTGACAGTCTATTTCTAATCAACTTTGATGCAAGTAAAGTAAACACTGATATTCCTTGCATTTTAGAATACAATAGACTCCGCTCACCCTACACCCCCCATCTAAACACATATTCTGTTCCACAAAAAGTAAAACATTGTAAAAGAAAACTAAATCAAACAGAAATGCAATGGTATGTCACTACAAATCCTCCAAAGAGAGTAAAAGAAACTAAAACTTCATCAAGTACCACAAACATAAAAGAACCAATAGGGAAAGTAAACCAGGTACTTTGTCAAAGAAGGAAGACAAACTAAAAAAAAATCAATCAGATACAGAACTACCTGGTCCATTTAAAAACTCAAATATATTTGGAGCAAGTTGCTATGCAAATGTAGCAATGAATATTCTATTTCAATTGCCACCAATTGTTGACAACGGTACAGACCAATTGTGTCTGCAAATGTTAGTACTTCACAGAAACGCAACAAACAATCCTGACAACACGTATAGTGTTTATGGTACAAGACAACAACTGGACTACTGTGCTGGAATGGTTAAATTCACTATAAACTCACAGGAAGATCCACAAGAATTTCTAATGTACTTACTACAAGTACTGGAAAATAAAAACATACCTATAAATGAAATCTTCCAGATTTCATACATGTGGAGACATACATGCACTCTGTGCTACAATGTGACACAAGAACAAATCCCCAATGAACGCTTTGTATATATATCAATACCTAATTGTGAATCCATTCCATTTCAGCAACTTGTACAAAATGCAAACCATGGTAGATTATGTACTACCTGGAATTGGGATAATCGCTCCACCTTATTAATACAAACACATTGTAAATACGTAATACTAATGCTTCTACGTTACAATGTAGATGGTACCAAAAACAACTGCAAGCTGACTGCATTCACACATGGTCAAGTATCACTTGATAAGAAAACCTTCACTACAATAGGTATAATCTACCACACAGGAGCCACATCCAATTCAGGTCACTACACTGCATATATAAAAAAGAAATGTAGATGGTTTGAATGTAATGATAGTACCATTACTCTAAAGCAGAGATTACCAGCAAATCTTTCAAACACTTACTTAATATTCTTAAAACCAAAATGTATTAACTAAATTGTACTTAAACCTTAACTAAACTAGTAGTAAACAAATATTAACTGTTAGAATATTCCAACAGGTATCTAACTGCCCAAAGATTCCACAACAAGTAATCAGATAAATGAATACCACTTAATTAGAGCAAAAAATAGATAGTTAGAATACGTCAACTGGTATCTAACTGCTCCAAAATTTTACAATATCCAAACAGATAAATCAATACCACTAAAATATATTTAAAAAAAATAGACAGTTAGAATATGCCAACTGGTATCCAACTGCTGCAAAATTGTACAATATCCAAACAAATAAATGATATTTAACTGTTCCAAAAATCTGCAACAAGCCAATATATAGAGCATTAGCCAGAAACAATAAGTGAACCCTGAAAACAAACAAATAGACTGTAGCATAACAAAAAAGTTTTTTTTTAATCCAACATGGATTTTTTTTTTCCACAGACCCAATGATTTTAGCAACAAACACAGAAACTGAGCAAATTGCACAGTACACTGGTTTGTAATGTACGAAATATGAGGGTCAAAACAAATGTTGATTATTCAATGTTATAAGTCGTTACAAAATACCAATACTAACATGATCTTTTCTTTTATCACAGAAATGACCAAGAAATACATGTACTCCAGTTACTAACCAAACAGTAAGTATATTATAATAAGTACAACCATCAAAGCATATCACACGATAGTGGCTTATAACTTTGTTCCTTATAAATTTGTTTTTAGATCCCAAAGTTACAAGCCACTATGAGTGTGAAATGCTGCAGTGGTTGTGGCCAGGGCATAGAGTCTTGGGTGCATGGCCATTACCAGCGAACAATACAGACAGCGTCCTCAGGACACCCCCAACATCTTTACTTAAGGACATTTCAGGACAGCGCAAGTGTTCTTAGAACATTTTCACTTTGCTTGCGAACAACACGGACACATATTGCGTCCTCAGAACACCCCCATTTAGTTTATTTAGAACATTTCAGAACAGCCGTGTTGTCCACAGACAAATCGAACACAACAAGAGGGTCTACTACATAAAAAATACAACATTTAACCCATCTCATACTCTTGCACCCTCCCAAACACTCTTACACACCAACACACTCTACTAAATACAATTTTTCAACCAAGTTTCACCACGCTGTCCGTGGACGTCGCGAATCCAAGATGGCGGGCGCTACTGAAAATCTGACGCGCTTCACGCACTACACCGTCCAATCAGCGAACACGTTGCATGTCCGCGGACATGACGTAAGCCGATTGGCCAATCAGGACACTGTCCGCGGAGCAAACAGGAAGTGTGTCCACGGACCGAACACAGATATCACTCATTTTTTTTTACCAAATTTTTGGTCATTTTTAAAAACTACTGGACGGATTTTCACCAAATTTGCAAAACCACGCTTTCAGGACCAGGCCGCTACTCCTGGTCCAAATTGGTGAAAATCCGTCCAGCAGTTTGGGTTTTTTCCCCATTCACTCTATGGGAAAAAAAAGTTTTGGGACCCCCCTTATAACTTTGCCCCCTCTGGACGAATCCTCACCAAACTTTGCAAATAAATTCAGAGTGGGCTATTATACTTTGTTTGCAAAGTTTGGTGCAGGGGGAGAGAAGTTATAAGCTGCCCAAAACGTGCTCTTCCTATGGAAACAGCAACTTAACCATAACTACATGGCCACTACTGTGTCCATGTAATATATATATAGCGTCCATGTAGTTATGGTTAAGTTGGTGTTTCCATAGGAAGAGCATTTTTTGGGTGGCTTATAAATTCGCTCCCTCTGGACGAATCCTCACCAAATTTTGCAAAAAAAATATATTTGGAGAGGTTTGGTCCAGGGGGGGCAAAGTTATAGGGGGGTCCCAAAACTTTTGTTTTTTCCCATAGACATAATGGGAAAAAACTTTGCGCACGCCTACAGCCCAAACCGCTGGACGGATTTACACCAAATTTGCGGCAGGAGTGGGGACTTGGTCCCAAAAGGATGCTTTTGTAAATTTGGTGAAAATCCGTCAGTAGTTTTTTTAAAAAATGACCAAAATGTAAGGCAAAAAAATTAGTGATATCTCTGTTCGCTTCGCGGACGGACTTCCCTGTTGGCTCCGTGGACAGTGCCCTGATTGGCCGAGTGGCTTGCGCGATGTCCGCGGACACCCGACGTGTTCGCTGATTGGATGGCGTGGTGCGTGAAGCGCGTCAGATTTTCTGTGGCGCCCGCCATCTTGCATTCGCGGACGACCGTGGACAGTGAAACTTGGATTCAAAATTGTATTTAGTGGAGTGTGTTGGTGTGTAAGAGTAATTGGAGAGTGTGGGTGAGTATGAGATAGGTTTAATGTTCTGTTTTATTATATGCTAGACACTTTTGTTGTGTTTGATTTGTCTGCGGACAACACGGCTGTTCTGAAATGTTCTATATAAACTAAATGGTGGGGTTTTCTGAGGACGGAGTATGTGTCCGTTTTGTTCGCAAGCAAGCTAAAATTGAGCTAAGAACACTCGCTGTGTCCTTAAATGTTCGTATATAAACAAAATGGGGTGTCCTGAGGATGCTGTCCATATTGTACTCTGGCAAGTTGCATGTGTTATAAGAACACTTGCGGTGTCCTGAAATGTTCGAAAATAAACAAAATGGGGGTGTTCTGAGGATGTTCTCCGTATTGTGTGACTGCTTAGCTGTATTTAATGAGGGAATGGCACAGAGTGAAGTGGAAATGGTAGAAGGGCTGTCCAAGAGTTACGCGGCCCGCGGACACCACGGCTGTCCGTGGACAGGGCGTGCTACATCTGGGGTTTTCCAGCAAATCCAGCATGGAAAGAAGATTGTAGGGATCAGCCAATCAGATGTTGAGGTTGTGGATTTGTGTTGAAAGAGACTGTGTAGTGAAGATGGCAGAAGTGGAGAAAGTCAGAGTGTTGGTGCTCGGAGATATGTTTGTGCATGGTTTACAACAGTATGCTCAATGCAGGCATGTTGCAAAGAATGTTGATGTTAAAGGATTGGAGGTCGTGTGGAGCACTGTGCCTGATTGCAATGTACAGGGAATTGTACAAGTTTGTGAAGATATGGGCAGGATCAACAGTCCCCATGTGGTAGTTTTGCACTATGGTGCTTTCCGTTTGGGCTATGTCAGTGCCCCTACTTTGTTGGCAGATTTGGAACACTTGGTTCAAGCAGTAATGAACATCCATCCAAATGCCAAAGTAATTTTTTCTGGATTACTACCTAGGGCAATATGGGACAATAGTTCAGTTTTTTGTCCTCAGCAAAAGAATGCTAGGTGTGTAATCAACCGAGGCATGTGTGCCTTCATGCTTAGAGCTGGTATGTTCTTCTGTAATAATGAGAATATTGATTCCAGTAATGCTGTTATTTTAAAAAGATGCCATTTCCTTATCTTTTATGGAAATGCCATGCTGTTTTGGAATGTAAGGGTTGCTTTGGAGAAGGTTATGTGAAGATTTTAGGATTAAAGTAAGAAAAAAAGAAGAAAAAAAAACAAAATTACAGGTGTCTGGCAAGCATCTGCATAAAAACAAAAAAACGTCGCTTTTCGGAGGCAACCTCAAGGGGAAAAGGGGCACACTATTTAAATTTACATTCACCACGCCCAGATTTTCGATATGTCCGCGGACATGGCGGTAGTCCACGGACATCGAAATCATAGCTAGGGGTTCAGTATGTTCTATGTTACATGTATTTAAAGTGAGGGATATTATGGTTAAGTTGTGCTACTAAAAACCTATGAAATTCAGTAAAAAAAACTTTGTTAAAGGGACGTTATGGTTAAGTTGCGCTACTTAAAACCTATGAAATTCAGTGAAAAAACTTTGTTAAAGGGACGTCATGGTTCAAAGTAAAACCGAAAAACCCCTGAAATTCGGCAGTTATGGTAAGATAAGCATCCATAACTTGCGCCACCGTGCACTGCTAACACTAACACCCAGGACATCAAAGATGACATCACAAATGTCATTGATGACATCACTGATGACATCACATGTGCATTTACTTTTCATAAAAACTCTGTACAAGGGATTCTTATAATGCTGACCACAAACTGTCAAGGATCATTGGGATAAATATCATGAGCTAATTAGTGCATTAAGCAATGCATTGATGTAAATAGCATTCTATTATGAAGTTCTATCCAGTATACTAAGCTACTCATGCAGAAACATAGGCAGTGTGTGCAGCATACATGATGAAGGTGCCATATTCATAATCTTGCCATGTTGAATAGTGAAATGATAACTGCTTTCTTATTAGTTTTGCGTACTGTGAAACATGTAATAAGTAGATAATAAAACCCACTTAATACATAATTATTACAGACAAAACACAAAGAGACAACAACACATACAAATATGACTATATACAGGGACAGTGAAGTAAAGAAAAAAGCAGAAGTAGTAGCAGAAAGAGTTCATAACCTGACTGATTATCTTTATGCAGAGAAACTATTGCTCTGTTTCAAAGCTGCTACTTACCATATGTATGTGTATCACATGATGTGACTGCACCCAAAGGAAAGGAGAGTGAGTATAATGTATACAAATATGAGCATATACAGGGAAGGTAGAGTAATAAAAATAAAACTAGGAGAAAGTGCTGATAACCGTAATGATTATCTTCATGCACAGAAAGGATTGCTCTCTTTCAAGCCTGTGGCTTCCGCTATGTATATGTTTCATATGATGTGACTTGACCCTAAGTCTACAAATATAGTACCTTTTCAATTTTTACTTCCTGACTGTTACTGAAGAAAACTATGTGGCCTAGATATGTCAGTAAAGGGAAAAAGGGAGAGCCAGACATGTGATGTCATCAGTGATGTCATCAATGACATTTGTGATGTCATCTTTGATGTCCTGGGTGTTAGTGTTAGCAGTGCACGGTGGCGCGAGTTATGGTTGCTTATCTTACCATAACTGCCGAATTTCAGGGGTTTTCGGTTTTACTTTGAACCATAACGTCCCTTTAACAAAGTTTTTTTACTGAATTTCATAGGTTTTTCGTAGTGCAACTTAACCGTAACGTCCCTTTAAAAAAGTTTTTTTCTGATTCATATGTTTTAGTAGTGAAACTTAACCATAACGTCCCTTTAACAAAGTTTTTTACTGAATATATATATATATATATATCATATATTATATATATATATTATAACTTGTTTTGGGTGGGGGACCAATACACCACCACGATTTTGTGTTTGAAAGGGGTGTGGCCCTCCCCCCACCC